>JAJJWW010006831.1:72500-692645 GCA_023531295.1 Papaver armeniacum
CTTGACCAACCATCTGAAGAAGCAAATACAACGGGTACACTACTCAGTAAGATTGAGGAAGTAACAATTAATGCAAAAACCGCCAATTGGAAAGAAATAGTCATGCTTATAATCCTCCAAGCTATCAACAGAACTATACCATTTGATCCCTATAGAAGCCAAAAAGTTGTAATAAATTCTATCATGAAGGGATTTGACCATGAACCCATGGATCCTATAGAACTTATTACCACTTTAGTCAGACACGGGGTCGAGGAAAAATTTTTATTTACTTTACAAACGGGCATGCTGGATCATCAATCTATTATAGATTAACACTTGGTATGTTTCTACAGATAGTTATGGTATCAACTCAGATGACCATGTTCTATTCGGGGGAATACAAATAAAATAGAGATTGTATTTCGGAGAGATGGCCGAGTGGTTGATAGCTCCGGTCTTGAAAACCGGTATAGTTCTTTGTTCAGAACTATCGAGGGTTCGAATCCCTCTCTCTCCTTTTTCTCATTGAATAGATTTATTTCTTTATTGTTTTGGCTTAACCTGGTATCATAAGGTGAAATGGCTCGGCTAGGTGGGATAGCCGAGCCAGAAAAAAGAAAGTAAAAAGGAACACTTTTTAAGTATGACCTAATCCAAATGATGGAATCAAATTGATTCCTACTTCAGGCATTTGATCTCCTGTCTCAGTTAAGAGGGGTCAT
This sequence comes from Papaver armeniacum, assembly GCA_023531295.1. Taxonomy (NCBI): domain Eukaryota; kingdom Viridiplantae; phylum Streptophyta; class Magnoliopsida; order Ranunculales; family Papaveraceae; genus Papaver; species Papaver armeniacum. Next base: position 73,205 of record JAJJWW010006831.1, read on the forward strand.
GAAAAGAACAGGTTCCAAATCACGATCAATTCCTTTTTCAAATCCTGCTGCAGCTGCACGAGCTCTTCCCGCATGCCATAAATGACCCACGAATAGGAAGAATCCTAGAACAAAATGAGAGGTAGCTAACCAACTTCGAGGAGAAACATAATTGACTGCATTGAAAAATCAACCCAAATTAGTGAAACTGGGTTTCATCCTATACTAAACTGGGTTTCATTCTAATGATTAGGATGAAACTGAATTTGGTTCCATCCACATTTACACTATGATGAAACTGGGTTTCATCTAAAGTTACGTTGGCTTGAATTTAGCTTCACCTATGTCTAATATAGGATGAAAATGGTTTCATTGTGTCTTAGATCAGGTTGAGTTTAGTTTCACTCATATTAAACTCAGATGAAACTGGTTTCATTCAGTTTTATGTTTGGTGGAATTTGGTTTCGCCCATGTTTAAACTAAGATGAAACTGGTTTTATGATCCACTGAAGACTATAGACCTATTAAGAGCCAGAAACTTCTGAAGTTGCCATAGATGTACACCTTGAGAAAGATAATTGCAACAAGATAAGCTCATATTCTGAACCTAATAAGAAAGGTAGATACTTTTGCTATGAACCACCTCTCTACGAAGAAACTGGAGCCTGGATACCTGTATCAGTTTCACCCATGATGGTAAGTGGGCATGAATATTATGGTACTGGGTTGGAGTCAGTGTGTGGGGGAGGATAAGGAGTTAACCATGTGGGATGTGGTACTTGAAATGTTGCTCGTGGCGCAAGGGAATGTTAAAGGTCTTGCTTCTGGCGATATTCACGGATGCACCATTTCATGGCTATAATGACATATTTTTGAGTAGGCTTGGAAGAAGATGGCTGAGATAGAAGCAAGCAATGAAGCTAACCGGTGGCTAGTCAGGGAAGTAATACTGTAATTGTTGACATGTGTGTTGTTTCCGTGAGGATTGTGATGAATTTGAGTTAGAAGCAGCTATTACAGGAATTGAAATAAAGTGCTGAGATGTGTGCAACCGGTGGAATTACAGGCTATGCCTTGGCGTGGGATTGTGTTGAAGTTATGAATGAGCTACAGCTGGTTATGAAGTAGTTGCAGGGGTGATGCTGAAATGAGATTGTTGTGATGTTGAGGATATGAAACTGATGTTGTTGCAGTTAAATGTAATGGCTTGGAGGTGCTTGTACTGGAGTTTGGTTGCAGCTGCAGTTTTTGGATCTGGTGGCAGTAATGGAGCTAATGGGTACTGGTGGTGTTGTTTTGATGATGGAGAAACTGGTTCTAGTGAAGTGTCAGGTGGACTAGTTGGTATTGCAATGGAATGAATACAGGAGATGACAATACAAATGTGCAGGTGGCAGTTGTGGTTGGCATGAGGCAGATATGGAGGATCTGCAATGGATTGAAATTATTAAACTATGGCAGTGGAGTTGTTGCTAGCACTTGGCCCTGACAGAGAAGGTAGTGAACTGCGGTGGTCTTGTAATCGCTTATGAGGGGAAGGCTGGAAGGATTTTACGATTCTGATGGTTGAATGATGTACAAGCTCTGTTTTACGTACTCTGTATTTTGTTATACAAGCTTTGTTTTACGTGCTCTGTTTTGCTTTACAAGCTCTGTTTTACGTACTATGTTTTTTACTCTGTCTTACATACTCTGTTTTACGTACTCTGTTTTGCTGTACTCTGTTTTTTTTTTTTGTAGATTACTATGTTCTTCTCCAACCCAGTAAACATTTGAAGAAGATAGGGACATATTGGTTTGTTCCAATTAATTCATAAAAAATATTCTGGGTGAAATAACCAAATTGGTTATTTAAACAGTATATTTATGGTTTTTTGCTATATAAACAGTATCTAAACCTAGAAATCTATTTCACCCAAGAATTCTTGTTTTTGGTCTTTTTGACAAATTTTGTCTTCTAAATCTCCCCTCCTTTAAAATGCTAAAACATATGAGCTCCCACGTCGCACGGTGAGTATAACACCCACCTCAAATTAAATTAGATAAAAGCTTTCACATAGAGCAAGCCTGGTGATGACAAGTGGCGGGACTCTATTGGTCGAAACACTAAACCTTGAATTACACTCTGTTTACACCCTGTATTTAACTGGTCGTTTATAACGCCGTTAGCAAAAACGTGGGTATACAATATTTATGTGAGTATTTACAGCTAATTAATAACGTACACTTGGTTTACACCAAAAACTTAACTGTACTTTAGTAACGTCCGTTAAGTGTACAGTACATCCGTGAAATTGTCATCATCTAAAAGACTAAAACCATTTCTTTTTCTTCTTCGGTTCTTCATTAAAAAGGCGGCTGCCATGTTTCTCATCTAAGTAGAACTCGAAGATTTCAAGTTAGATAAAAGCATGGATTGAAAGTATTCGAAGCAGTAGAAGCTGGACTATCCTCTCTGGTGAGATTTTCTTCATCTTAATCTACACCGATATTTATTTCCTTTTGTTAAGGTTTCCAAAAATCAATCTGTTGAATATACATCTGATTTGTTTGGAAAAATCAATCGATTTTTGTATTGTTGATCGGTCTTCTTTTGTTGTTTTGTTAATTTTGGGTATCATAGGTTTGATTTATCAATGTGATTCACACTTGATTATCGTTATAAATCAGGTTCTTTTAGTGAAGAATAACAGAAACAAGCGGAGAAACTGATGGAATATCATTAGGTTTGTTTTCTAGAAAGGAAACGAATTGCACAGCAGAAAATGTACTTAAGTTGTTTTCTGATGAATATCATTAGGTTTGTGTATGAATGATTGAATTTGAAGGCTTTGAAATCATCAAAAACACAATTTCTATCAACTGGAAAATGCACTTAAGTTGTTTGATAAACAGCCTTTTTCTGATCAGATTATTCTTTATCTATTCTTCCTAAGTTAGTCTTTATCTATTTTTTTATCTTATAGAAAGATGTGCATATTACATACACTTTGCTTCTAAGATGATTTACCGTGATATTCATACATGTCAAATGTAAGGATACTAAATCCAACCTTCGTGTACAGGTTAACAAATATTGTTTGCTTGAATTTCATTTTCTTATTTGGCTGTTCTCCCGAATTGTTTCTACAAGCAGAGTGCTTTGTAGCCTCTTTGCTAAACATGCCTGGGTCAGGTATACATGGTTGACTATTCTCATAAACAAGGTTGATTTGACATTATATTTAACGTGATACATTTCATTATAATTTTCTCCTGTTAACCAAGGCACGAACAACCAATCACTTCTTATTGGATTTTTATTTTACACATCAATGTTATTATTTTGCAAGTGAAATGCGTAGAAGGTACATAAGAGAGCTCTCTTTGTTTGGTTGTGCTTCCATGCACACCAATAGGTAACTCACACTTTATTTAAAATAGTTTTCATTTAGTTGACATTTCTTAGATTTGATATCCCGGATGCTGTCAGTTTAGTTTCCACAACTGAATACGTTACTTCACTTTGATTTTGGTCCTCATACACTTGGTAACATGGTTGTACGCTAAATGTTAAATGTTTCCCTGATTTACTATTTACAATGTGCAGAAAGTGAGTGAGACAGATAAGTTCAAACGGATTGGTAATATACAAGGTAATGTGCTGCAAAATAATAACAAACTCTATATAGTAAGAAGCTAAGCGTACCTGATCAAGAAATTCGAACCATGATGTTTATTTCAATTACACTTTGTTTACACTTTTAGGTTTAGGTTAAGTAAATATATATTTTTTTTTGTTCCAAACCTGTGTGCTGTGTTGTTTGAATCATTGGCCTTTCTTTTAGTTGATATTATCATCTGTTTAACTAATGGCTTTATGTCTTTATCTACACACATATAAGTACTTCGGATAGGTTTGCAGATACGCTCTATCTCTCCAAAACTTTGTTCACATAAACCAAATTGAGGAAGGTAAGGCCTGGATTAGTCTGGTCTGCATTCTCAAATGTGGAACGATCTTGATGTCATGGAGATCAATGATGTGACAAGCTTGGATATGCATACCCAACCAGAATGTAAGTAGCATTCCCCATTCTTTAATTTTTCACTCCCATTCTTTAATTCTAAACGTTGTCTCTGTTTTTTTCTATCAATATCAACTGGATTTTGGGTTCAATTAGGGTCTGTTTTTGTCTAATATCTTTGATTTCTGACAATTTATAAGACAATACTTGAAGTTTCGGTGACTTCTGCACATAGTTAATCTCTTACTGATCTGCCTGTTACTGCCACCATCGAACCTTTGTCTACTATTATGTAGGGTCAAAAAACCGCAGATGTTTCTGAACTCTTTACAAGCTTCAGTGGTTTTGCTTTTTGAAGATCAACCGTTTTAAGTCTACGGACGGTGCAATTTAAATAAAAGGTATACCATAACTTTCAGATTCTCTCTTGCTTGAAATACCACAAAAAAATGTATTTTTTAAGCCTGCTAGATGGAGGGCAAGCCGATTAGCTCCATTCGTATGCATAAGTAGATACATAAATACTTAACTTGAAACCATGTGATTGTATAAGAGTGTTTGGAAAACAAACTTTACTCAAATTTTTGTCTTTCTATTGGTTAAAGAATTTTTCGTTTTTGTTTGATCATCCATACAGGCTGCATTTATGATGAATGAATGGGATGTTGATTGGTTTACTTTTGTGAATACGGTCTATTTCTTCTTAGTTCATCTCTGAATTTTATATCTCGAGTACAAAGCTTCCACAAATATAGGTTTTACTCTGGGAGCAGATAGTAGTCTTCCTCTTAGTTCGCATTTTTTTTTTTTGAACCAAACTCGGTTTATACAATTGAGCATGTCATGTCTCTGGAAAATTGTAACCGCTATGAGAAGTTAAATATGCCCAGTGCGTAACAAGATACACCCCAAATCAAAAATCCCAAGCATGAATCGAGCCAGGGGCGAGGCGGAGCCGGGGGCGAGGCGAAGCCGAGCCATACCAAATACGAAATCCTAAACATGTATCAGGACCGGACGAGGCGAATCCTAGATACACCAAATTTAAAATCCTAAGCATACATCAGGATGGGTGACGCAAAACGATTTTTTGGTTCGCCCGGTGTAGCACGGGCACAAAATCTAGTTCTAATTAATTTTTTTATTTTTTATGTGCACGAATTCGATGTTGTTAGCTTTTCTCTCCTAAAACTGAATTGAGATCTCCGGAGACCAGCCCTCACTCTCTTTCTTACACACTTTCTCTTTCTTAAATTCAGTCTTAAATCTATTAATTGAATTGCTGTGGACGGATCTTTGCGATTTAAGGTATTTTCCATTTCATCATTCTAATTTAGTTACTTCCATTTTGATTAAATTGTTGAAATGAAATCTAGGTATTTGAATAGAGATAGATTGGTTCTACATAAGATACCACAAATACCTTTTCATTGTTTATAATTTGAATGTTTTTGACATTGGATTCTTCTGCTTATTTTAGGGTATAAGGTTGGTTTAAATGAGAATAATTTAATTCTTGTTTGAAATATTAGAGGATTTCATTTAATTGGGTTTATGCTGCGGGAACATTTGAATTAACTTCTTTAATTTTAGGGTTTAGGGTTTAAATGGGAATAATTTGATTCTTGTTTGAAATAAATCATAATTAGAGGATTTCATTTAGTTTGGTTTCTGCAGCAGGAACATTTGAATTAACTTCTTTAATTTTATTTTCATTTTCTTTAAATGATTATTAGGAAGCTACTTAAGACTGATCTGGGAAGGGAGATATGAATATGAGGGAGACAGCAAAGGATAGGATCAGTAACTTACCCGACTCTCTTCTTCATCATATCCTTTCTTTTCTTTATAACATCAAAGACGGCGCCCGTACTAGCGTATTATCAAAAAGATGGAACTACATTTGGACCACTGTACCCACAATTTATTTATGGAGTTGGGGAAGTTGCCGGTTGATCCCTTCTTCGATTGAGAGTGAGAAATTCATGGATTTTGTTGATGGAACATTGCATCGTCGTAATTCGTCAAATGTAGACAAGTTCATTCTCAGATGGCATCACCAATTGAATGGATTTCGGGTTCATTCATGGATCTCTGCTGTAATAAGGGGTAATGTTAAAGAGCTAACTATAGACTTACGCCAAACTCAACATTTATTTATTCCCCTATCTCTTTTTACTTGTCAAACACTAACGTCGTTGGAGCTAGGAGGAGCATGCCAGAATTTCATCTTTCCTAGATGTATCTCTTTTCCAAGACTCAAAAGCCTTAAACTTGTTAGAATTGAGTTTACTGATGAGTGTTGGAATGAGGAAATTTTTTCCAATTCCCCTGTCCTTGAAGAATTGATTCTGGAATATTGCGTTTTTGGCACGAGGAATCTTTGTATTTCGGTTGCTGCACTGAAGTTATTAAAAATTCAAAGTTGGGGTTCCGGAACAGCTGATGGTTTACAACACTGTGCTCTCAAGATTCGTGCACCAAGTCTCGTGACGTTCACCTACTTAGCTACTGTTGCAAAAGAATATGACTTGTCTACCTTTCTTACACCAGTGGAAGCAGTTGTTCGCTTTAGCTCTTTTGCTAGGAACCCTCTATCAAATCTACTTGAAAATGAAAAAGATGGCGCAGAAATAATTCGGTTACTTCGAGCCCTTGCACATGTAAAACGTTTAACTGTCAATGATCTAACCCTACAGGTATTCTTATAGTAGCTAGTTTCATTGTTTCGTTCTATTTCTATGTTGTAATCTGAGTCTGTATAGCTTACATATTTGTTTCTCTTGTTTTCCAATAAATAGGCTATCTGCGCAGCAACTGACCTGTTAAACAGTACGCTGACATTTCATAATGTCAAAGTATTGAACATATCTGACAGACCAACCACTGATGAAGGACTAATTGCTTTGCTCAGAGCAACACCTGAACTGGAATTACTCGTGTTTAACGAGGCAAGTGGTTAGAATTCCATTCTGTTATTGAACAAGGCGATAAGTAACAAAGTATTAGTTTTAGGCTTACATTCTGTCTATTTTAATCATTTGTTTTCAATTTCCTTTCCAGAATTTTGTTGATAAAGAAGAAGAGAGTTCTGAGGAGGATGAGGATGTCAAGGACAATACTGAGAGCAATGGGGATGATAACAATGAAGACGATGATGCTGACTCCATTGAGGCCGAAAACAACCATGAGGATGAAGGCGAAAGAGATCTCTCTGAGTCTGCGGAGGGCGAAGACAACTATGACAATGAAGATGATAGCTGGGCACTCAATGGTATGACTACTGGATGTTTGTTTCCACACCTGAAATCAATTTGCTGGGAACCCAAGGGAGATGAGGTGGGTGAAACTGATTTTGAGGAATGCAGAAGCTTTGGAAAAGGTGACTATTCGTTACAGTTCCTATGCATGCTTTGTAAATGTGAAAAGTGAAGAAGAAGTTATGGTAGAAATCCCCAGTATTCCAAGAGCCTCGGCAAGCTGTGTGTTTAAATTCTGTTAAAGAGATGGTAAGTCGGTTGTGTTTGGATAAACAGTGGATTGTTTTGCATATTTAGCTTGAGTTAAACGATCGTGAATTGATCTATAATGTAACTTGCCTGCAACTCTTAATTACTAGCTCAAAGTTCGCATCTTGAAATTTCGAGGTATGCCTCGAAACAGGCTTCTAAGTGAGGGAGTGAATGATTTTGGGCCCCTAATTTGGGGCATACAAGAAAATTTGGGGGCATATGGAATAAGACAAAAAAGGGGGGCCAATAGTATTTTAGGGTAGCCCTTATCCCTCTTTTCAAAAATGCGAAAATACCCTTATGAGATTAGTGTTAAATTAGTGTAAATCTGATTAATTGGTTGTTAATGATTGTAGTTAGTTTAGTGTTAATTTAGGATAATAATTTTCTTTTTAAAGATAGCGAGTTATTTTAGAAAAAGAAGGAGGAAACAAGGAAGAGAGGAGGAAAAAAACTTTTTATTTTTTCTTGGGGTAATTTGCGTTACCTCCCTTAGCGAAGATCATAATTTGAGTTACCTCCCCTACACAAATAAAATTAGTGAAACCTCCCCTTGTTACATTTTCCGTCCAGATCCCAGTTAAGTGAGTCAGCGATCATGTAAACGTGGCGAAAAGAAACAGGTGTCATTCGGAGTACCAAAAACACCCCCAAAGTTTCTATTTTACGACGATCAAAAGGAGCGCAACCTTGTCGGACGGTAACCGAAATATCTTTACTGGTAGTGAAATTGCAGATCCTAATCTACACAACTTTCAGAATTCTTCCTTCTCAATTCACTACTTTAAATGATACATTGAGCTGACTTCATGGCCACATAATCACCGGTTCTCCCTGAATACCAATTACTAAATGAATCAGAAATTCATTGTGGTGATCAAGATTACTTCAGTCACCATATATATATATGATTAACATCAAAAATCCACCTCCTTAAGAAACATTGGGATCTACATATAAGATTGACTAAAAATTAAGGAAATATGTGAAATGAAATTACTTAAAATTAGAGGATAGAAAACAGAGTCTGAACAAATCCCATGTTTTAGAGTCATGAATCTGTTGTTATTTCCAGAGAAATTTTAGGTCCGAAACGTGATCAATTTTTGACTGAAATTTGATCCGAACGACGGACAGAAAGTAAAAATCAATAATCCACTTGAACCCCTCATCAATCATGATTACAAAAATTAAACAAATACATTGATCCTATTGAGCTATATTATACTACCTCCGTCTCTAAAAGATAGGCAGGTTTGTGTGTAAATTAGGCAGGTTTGTGTGTAAATTTACACACAAACCTGCCTATCTTTTAGAGACGGAGGGAGTACTTTATTTGTTACCTGATGCTGCACAAGTGATTATGAATATGCCGCCGTTGATGCTCGATTTGGGTCCATTGAAGAGGATGTATTAGAAGATAAGATTATGATCTACTGGTGATTCGTGCTTGATTATTCGCCGTAATCGAAATCCTATTGCAAATCGTTTATGATTTTTATCAAAAAAACGAAACCCTATATTATGTGACTCAAATAAAAAACAAAACCCTATCTTATGATTTTCATCAATAAATGAAACCCTATCTTTTGATTTCCCGATCCAAACAGTTTCTCTTTCACAAAAAAAATCTCGAGCATTGATAATTAATTGAAGAAACTTTAGCATGATTTGGTTTTGTCTCTGTTTGGATCTTGAAGACAAACAGAAGGAAAAGGTAATAAAGAAAGAATACAAGAAGTGAAATCGGGTATTTTCTGTTTTGGGCTTAGAGATTCGGAAAAGGCGAGGATATTTTGGGTAGTTAACTAAAAAATGTTTATTTCTGCCACCTGTATATAACTTTGACTCACCTAACTGGAATCTGGATGGAAAATGTAACGAGGGGAGGTTTCACTAATTTTATCTATGTAGGGGAGGTAACTCAAATTATGATCTTCGCCAGGGGAGGTAACACAAATTACCCCTTTTTTCTTTGTGATCTTTGTGATTATTGAGAGATGGGTGATACAAATTCGAGTGAGAAAGATGAATCTTCATCATGTAAAGCTAACATATCAATTACGATGGAGATCCGGAGATGGCTTATTTGTTGGATTATGAAAATGATTTTACCCAAACTCAATCTCAAACTCAACTTTTTCTCAAGCTTAAGATGATGACTTTTTGGAGCCAAATCCGAAGATGAGTACATGGATGAGGAACCCAATGCTAATAATACATAGGTATGGTTGTAGACGTTGTTTAATGTCCGTTTTGTAGCTTGAATTCACCAAAAGTTTTGATTTTTGTATGTAATTGGTAAGAAGAGTTAGCTTCGGCAGATAATTTGTATGCCGAACCTTGATAAATAAGAACAATTCGGTTTGTACGATTGAATTCTTTATAAGCCGAATTGTCATAGAATTATTTTCCCACCAAATAAATTCCATGGTTCGGCTTAACGAGGATGTGCTAATGAGACGAACTTCAAAGATCGTCTTTCAAATAGTATTGCGAATGAGCCGAACCTAACCCCAAACGATAGTGAAGTCTACTAATAGAGAACATCAACGTCCAAATTAAACTCATTCAAATCAATGATATATTATCATCATCTTCAAGAGTATGAAAAGGTGAAAACAACGCAAAAAGAATGAGGCCATTCCGACATTGGACGAAGAAGTTATGGCCAAAATAAAATCTAAAAACTTGAGAGTATAGAGATAAGTTCGCCAGATAACTCATCATCACGAGTTAGCCGAACTTGGAGCCTACAAAGCAAGATTTTCGAAGTGTTTACAGAGATAAGTCCGGCTTAAAAGTAATCTAATCGAGTCAGCCGAACTTGACAACCACCTGGGGTAAATTTCATTTGTCAGGTTCGGCCGGGAAAGGTTGGCAAGGTATAGCCGAACCTGACACTGTGATGGGGCAAAAATTGACTTTTATCTCAAGGAGAAACGGTTTCGGAAGGATTCTAAAGCCTAACTTTGAGAGCTCTATATGAGAAAATCCTTAAGAAGAGATCTTTAAATCTTTATCATATCTTTACACCACATTTTATCATTCATAATATCTTCCACATCATAAAAAATACATCCAAAGGTCTAAAACGACATGCATTAATTTTGAGAAGAAAAATCAAGTTAGAGGTTCGTGATCACCACCATATTCATCATCTCGTCCTCCCCCTCCACCACCATCTTCATCATCACCTCATACTACACCCTTATTTTCATCATTATCATCCTCTTGTTCTACAGGCAAACATCCACCCGTGTCATTTCGCCTTTTCCCTGCATGCAAGTTTTTGGTGCCACCACCTTGAGGTTTGGGAGTTCTTGAATTAGAAGAAGTCACTTCCATTGTTCTCCTTTTAAGCTTCTCTTTGAATTTCCCGGATGGGTGCTAAAACAAATGATACACCTTAATTAATTTTCCAAACTAAATAAATATGACTCTACTAAACAATGTGATAAGTCACCTATAAATTGACAAGTTTATAGGAAACTATTGGCCATACACAGAGTAAAGTTCGGCATATTCGATATTTATCAAAATGAGCCGAACAATGTGCCCAATAGTTCGGCGCATTATCATACAAAAATATTATAAGCCGAACACAGAGGTTCGGCGCAATCGATTTTCAAAACATAAGCCGAACTGTTCTTCGTCTGTAAAAAAAAAAAAAGTTCGGCTGCTAAATTTCAGCCGAACACTACTCTGGAACTTCCAAAACCCAGAGGAATCATCGATTACATGTCAGAAATCAACGAAATACGAAAAACCAAGCAATGGGTTTGTGGGAAATACCTTTCTATGTGCAATTTTAAAGAATCGGGCTCTATTTCTCGCTCTCCAACACCAATCAATTCATTATCCTCTTCATCACTATCTTTTCCAAAAAACCTAGATTGAGATGCTACAGAAGCAACACCAGAATTCGACACCATATTTCTAGGGCATCGCTTAACACGAGGTGCCATTAATGTTTTTAATCGAGAACTTAATCGAACAAAGAAATTTTCAGAATTTTGTTTGTGTTTTTGGAGAAGAAGATGAGAAGAAGAGTGAGAAAGAGGGGTTAATTAGTAACGGTTAGTGAGTTAATTAGTGGGTGGTTAGTTAATTAGGGGATGGGTTATTTAGTGGGAGAGTTTTAGGATTAGAATTTAATTAAGTGGAAGGGTAGTAATGTAATTTAAACTATGCAGGGGTATTATAGTAACTTAGGCAGCATTAGGACAGCCCTTATAATTTTGCATTGGGTGCCATCATAAGTCTGTATGCCCCCAAATTTTCTTGTATGCCCCAAATTAGTGTTCAATTATAAATCCAAATACAGTAAAAACTCCATATATTGATACTCTATATATTAATAAACTCTATATATTAATAAAAAATCATGGTCCCAACTTGGGCTAGTTACAAATAGTAATAAACTCCACATTTTAATATTAATAGATTTTTCTAGTCCCACCTTAATGAATTTACCTCCATATATTAATATAATCAACATAATAGGAAAATTATAGATCTTGTTACCTCAAAATTCAAAATTTAAGATGAAAGAAAATATTTATCTATAATTGTTTGAGAAAGGGATGTAATTTTTTGGATTGTTATGGCATCTTTTGATTTGCGTATGCGTAAGACCTAGTTGCTATGTGCACCATCTTGTTAAAGCTAAAACATTTCCAACTTTTCGAGCATGTTTAAAGCTTCTTGGCATTTGGTATCTCCGTACTATCGTCATCGGGATTATATCCCTCCGCTTCTTGTCTAATTCCATCGATTATTTCTTCTTCGGTTGAAGCATATAAGACTTGTTGCTCATTGGGATGATTAAGGAAGACGTTCATATCCATTTAATTAGTGTACTGCAGCTGTTCAATTTCCTTAACAATTCTTTGATTTTCCTCACGTACTTCATTTGCAGCCGACGATTCATCGACATTAGTGGTTCGAATTTTGCAGTGTTTAAAGCAATTTTCAATTGTGCGTGGCTTCACAATCAATTGACCATAAAGCAACTGCATTTACAATTCCATCAAGGATGGATATCTTTGATGGTTCCAAAACATGCTCTTCAATTCGTCTCAAAGGAAGACGATTAAACCGTTGCCGATAATAACCTTTAAATTTCTAATGATGCCTGCGTCACATGGCTGGATTTTAGAAGTGTTATTCGGTGGTAAGAACACAACAGTTGTATGACGAAGAGGAGGGAGATTCTCCTTTTTGCCATGTGTTGTACAATTGTCCATTAAAAGCAAGACATTTCTCTGCAGACTACTATCAAACCACTTTGAATTTAGCAAAAAAATTATTATTTTTTGGTATGCCTCCCTATATTAATAAACTCCATATATTAATAATTTTGTAAAGTCCCAAGGTTATTTGGACGACCGAAGGGAGTCCTCATATGTGACGACTTAGTGAAGTTTTGTCCGTCACGATTTTTGTACAAAAAAATGAAAAAAATATCACAATTTCGTGAATTTGGGAAAAAATTGGACTCCATCAATCAAATTGATGACAAACAACCTTTATATATACTCCAAGGAACATATTTACAGCTCAAATTTTCTTAATAAAATCATTACATTGATCAGAAGATTCGGACTCCGATCAAATTCTTTTCTCTGAGTTCTTAAGTTATTTGTCGTGTAGAGAAGACGACGTATCGGGTCGGGTATCGACCCGTAGATCCGATCCCTAAACACCGAAAATATATTTGCGCCACATTTTATTTCCACCCCTCTTCTTTGCTTCCCATTTTCCCACTTTTCCCTTTGCTACGAGTGCCTATCACATTCACCAAAATTTGAGAATTCTTGCTCCTTCCAAATTTCAGTGCTACAAGTAGACTACAAACGTTTTGTGGTATGGGTTCTTCATCTTTACAACTATTTCGTTTATCTAACCTCCATTTTCCATTGTGTCTATACTTCCATCTTTTGTGTATCTTACCAAAAACCACCTGTAATTATAGAGATGATCATGTATAGTTGTTTGCGTAGCTTATCCATATAACAATCATGATTGATGAACTAATGTTTACTGATATTCATCCTAGGTTATAATTTATCACGGCCTATTTTTGAAACATACATTTTCGTACAATGCTCAACACCTATTTGATAAAATGCCTAATAGAAGTGCCTTGAAATTTGTTGGAGTTTAAGGATCCTAAAGGGATTTTGGTTAGTGGGTTTTGTTTACAAGATGAATTGTAGTAATGGGTCCGTAAAACAATTTCTGTATTTATGGTTTATTGAAGCTCATTAAACAGACACAATGGAAGATAAGTGAAATAACTTGGTTGTTATATGTTTGGATGCGGCGAGGTGGTTAGGCTATTAATTTGCAAAAGTGCTTCTTTGTGATTTCTCGAAGTAGAAGTCTACACTTGAAAGATGCAAACAAGACCAAGAAGACTCATGCTATCGGGAGATGCTTGACTAAATATCAGTGCATTTTCTTTTACTTGGCTTTACCGTCCTTTACTGTTTATGTTCCTCTATACCCTGCAAAGCTAGAAGATAGGATGCTTTTGTAGACAACAATTGACTTCATTGGAAATATAACTCCTATAACTCATTGCAGACCTCTACTCTAACATGACTTCATTGGAAATATAACTCCTACGATCGGCAGTCCATCTAATCTCGGAGAAACATGTCAAAGTCCCGGTAGACTTACTTGAGGTAATTAAAGATTTGAATCATGATAACTTTTTTAGCAAATTATCTAATCGGTAGTTTATCTGCTGACATAAGCAAATTGACAAGGTCTCTTTTGGTTGCCTAATTTAGTCATAGAACACAAAATGATGCTATTATAGCCCCGCATAATCAGTTTGGACAGTTTTATCTGCTAGTCAGTAGTTGGTTCTTGTTAACTGGTTCTTGTACTGCCCATAACCCTTGGCACATTATTACAGTGACAATAATTTTTATTCCCACATACAAGTATGTAAATTGTCCTGGATTAAATTTTGGTGGTTATTTGTAGTTGTTGGACAGACCACTTGTATTTTAAATGAGAATCTCTGAAAGAAGACTCATTGATGCTTCAGTACAATGGCAGGCAGAACTACCAAGAAGAGCATTGTTACATGTTTTGCCGCAAATAGAAGATGGTGAGTCTCATTGATGTTCGGTACAAGTTCGAGAGATGTACCACACGAAGAAGACATTGATATTTTACGAGGCATAGTATTAAGGAAGTCTCATTACGTATTTTTCCCACACGAAGATGACAGCAGTCTCATTACGTATTTTTCCCAAATAGGTGTATTTCTTTTTCTTCGGTCGGCCCCCCACCGCGCGCGGTAATCTAGTAATATATGGAGTTTTTACTGTACCCCAGAACTGATTTTTCTGAATCGATTCCTCTTTCTTCGCACACTCTCGAGTTTCTCCAGAACTGATTTTTTTGAATCTACAAAATTCGTGTTCTAATCGACGAATCGAGGACTTAAAGTACATTCTACCACCATCACATAGCTTTCAATCTTTAATTTGTTGTTTTGATTACTTCATTTCCATTGGTTTTGATTCAGAAATCCAAATGAGAATCTAGGTTTTCGAAAGATATACTATATCAATTGACTGAGTTCAAAAAATACAGCATATATATACTAGTACAACCGTTGCCACGGTGGGAGGGCCGACCGAAGAACTTGACGAAACGCCACCACTACGTGCTTGCACAGATCGACTGAGTCAGGATCTGAATTGGTCAAGCCAAAGCCATTGCAATCTTGCACATGCCATAGTTTGTGTTGTCATGATGCATCACTTCTTCACTTCCAGCCATAGTGGCGCGTTTTTCCTTCTTAGGCTTGAGACAGGTGCAACCAAAGCCTATCTAACCTGCACTCCATCACCAGAATCATTGCATCAATACCACCAACAAACATCCACCAGAAACACCATCTTTCTCAATCTTCAGGTTCAAAAGCAAGCAAACTCCACCAGAATTGCACACGGTACCCCTTCTAGCTAGTTCAGCTTACAACCCCTGTAAGCTTAGCTGCAAACACACCTTACTGCACTTATCAATAACATAACACACCAAATTTTTTTGCCTCATGCATAACCAGCACCACACAGCCAGACCCATTCTCATAACCTCATTGTAACAGCACCAGAACTTATAACTTCAGCTCAAGAATGGGCTCATTTTCTACAATTACTTAAACTCCAGTTGCAGGTCCGGAAAATCCCCCCAAGCAAGCTCTACTCATGTAGCATACCGTGTCAAGAGAATCGGCACCAAGGGTAGAAAACTTGGATTTTGGTGTCCAAAATAGTAAGTGATCAATTGACACATCTCATAATCCTTTATAGGCCTACCCACTAGATGGGGGATACATGATGCTGAAACAGATATTCACACAGATTCTCTAACGCCCACGTAGACTCATATTCGACTATGGGGTTTCCACTTCGATGGGCTTGTATGTGGTGTTATATAATAAAGAAATTCCAATCACTACAAGGTCGTTGTAGTATAGTGGTCACCCGGGTGACCCGGGTTCGATCCCCGGCAGCGGCGTATTTTTTTTTTTTAGCGTTTGTGTTGGGTGGTTTTTGTTCTGTTCTGATTTTTGCAACATATGGTGAAAAGCCTCAGAACTCCAACAGTGAAGTTTCTGAAATAAAATGTTGAAACAGCTTCAAAGGAAGCCATGGATGCTATATGTTTATTACAACCACACATAGCTCCTTGAAAAGAAATCCTGTTGCTGTAATTGCACCAAAGAAATAGTTGTATTTACCAAAGAACTGAAACCAAGACCCATGCAATGGACTTATCATATACATAATTCAATCTGTGCATCCTGGCAATGGATGCAAAAACGAACCAGGAGTGACATTACCAAACCAAAATTATATATCCATAAAATTTGGCACCCGATTTGAAACAACACACATTTATAAACAGAAAAAGAGTTTGTTTCATTCAAACAAGGAACACACGTATTTATAGAGTAAGAGTTCGATAACGTCTACCATCAGGTTTTCTCAATGCTGTACAATTGAAACATATAATATCTTCTTCACAAGTCATCTGAATGTGGCTAACGGTAAGCATATCATGTACATGTGCGGGATGTGGTTGTATCTTCCTAGTCGAGCTTTAGTTTAATGACTCATGGAGTAGTATACTGGTATTTAATGAACAAATGAGACATGGCAGTTTGTTCGGGCATTCTTCATGTTGATTCGCAAGTGGATTGGTCTCCCCTATGGCAGTGCCAGCACCTGCGAGTAGAAACAAAACCCATCAAATTGACATAACCTGGTAGACACTAAGCAGAGGAGAAGCAAACACACAAGTATCCAGAGGATCTTTGGTAAAGAGCAATACAAAATATAAAAAGGTCTATGTAATTCATACATAATCATTTTCGTATTTTCAGATACCATCATGAATTCTAAATTAGGCGAGAGGACCGAACATGTAAACTCATTCTTCCTTTAAGAACATACAGAATCATAAATGACTCCCACGTATTAAAACTAACTGCCCTGGAAAGCAATATACGATAACATGGCATTACTTAGTCGAAAGCAGGTAAGAGCTCAGGCGTTTAGGATGGCAAATAATAACAGGATTATGAGATGTTGTAACAATGACATGACTTGAACACATACTCCAAGTCTTGGGGGTTTAAGCAGACCCTGTCACCTCTTGAAGTGCACCTATAATAATGTATACTACAATACAGACATTTCAGTGTATATAATCATTTCTCAAGTCCTTTTTTCATTACAATATCCTAGTTGTGATGTAACTGGGACAAGGAAGAAAGATAGAAGACGATGGAAACAAACACGACATCAAAGAGCCGACACAAAAACTATACTGATAAGGACCCTCAGTGGAAAAGAATCCACAAAGAGACTACTTTTGACCCTAAAAAGCAACACCAATTTAACTTGAACCTTGCTATCTTAATGTTGACACAGTATACTCAAATATCATATTTTACTTTTAGGCAAACTGGATATTATATCAACTCTTTGTAGCTTAAATGAATTTTCGTATTAGGGGTTCAATAGGAAACCTGGAGGATCATTAGCTAATTTTCCTGATAGAATGCTCAGAAAGGAAATGCAACCGATAAATATATCTAAAACGTGGAGACCTTAATGAACAAAAGAAAAACTAACATACCAAACACTGCGACTACTTCAACTCCATTTGCAGCTCACTAATACCCTGTAGCTTGTTGCAGTGACATCTTCATCGAAGCACCAACACATTCAAGACCATTGCAGTACCACCAACTCCATCCCCTTGATCTTGAAATCAAAACATACCCTTTAGTTCTCCATCTGCAAATTCATTGACACTCATTCAGTCCTACACATTCAACTAATCCATTCCAACTCAAATGCAACAACACCATCTTCTCTTCCATTGTATAACAGTTACAACTACCACCTGCAAATTCTTCTTCTTGTTCAAAACTTGCATCAGATGTTTCCTCATTGATTCTAAAACTAACCCAAATACCACCATCTTTGATTCAACTCAAAAACCTTTAATTCTCCACCATCAACTTCTTCTTGATTCAGTAGCAGAACCCAAAATCACCATGAGCTCAAACCAACTTCTCAAACTCTTGAACTCGAGAACTGATGACTACCCATTCCTACATCAGATAAACAACTTTCAGATCTACTTTGTCATCCTCATCAATTTTATCTTCTCGATTCATCATCAACACCTATTTCTACATCTCAAATTCAGAAGCGAACATCAAAACCCTAACTTCAATTTCAATCAATATCATCATCTCAAATTCACAGCGCCTTCAAAACTCGTACACTGAATCCTTGTTGTTCTCAGCTTCTAATACCCTGTTCTGCAAACCCATATCTTCTTTAATTTGGGACGGAACCACCTCTTCCTCTATTAACAACAACTGCAGATGAATTCGAATTTTCATTATCTCCACAATACATTGACCTAAATTCCTCCACAATCCTCTTCCTGTAAATGAGACTCAATTCGAGCAGTATTCACCACTGCTTCCATCATCTCCGATCGAAACTTCATGGATCTCTGGCGCCTCCGATCAAAACTTCATGGTCGATTTGATTTTTGAAGAAATCGAGAGGAGGAGGAAGAAGAAGAAGAAAGAAAGGAAAAAAAAAAAAAAAAAAGGTGGCCGGGATTCGAACCCGCAACCTTTGGGTCATTTTACCTGCGGTTTTACTAAACTGCCCCTAAACAATTAAACCATTTCCAACCTCCGTGTCCTTTTTTCTGCCCGTGAAATTTACTCCATTACCCTTCATTTTGTGTCATATTTACACCAATTTTAGTGAGAAATTGAAGCATGGAGGGGCTATTTAGTCATTTCATTGTCGATTGAAACCAATTTGGGACACCAAAATCCAATCTTTTTGTGTCAATTGATCACTTACTATTGACAAAAAAATGGCCAGTATAAAGTCCTCCTCGCTTAGCTCGGTCGGCCCAAATATGTGCCCAGTTCATTCTCAATGTTTTTAGCTCTTCTCTTCCAAACTCCATTGAGAGCTCCAGCCCTCAATTTCTAACTCAGTCTCCTGTTTCTTACGATTGAATTCATTTCTTCAAATCATACAGAAATCAGCGTTGTCGCTACGGAGGATTCCTGGTAATTTTTTTAAGGTATTTTCCACAACTACTACTAACTCATGAATCTGTTTCATTGTTTACTTTCTATTTGTTTAGATTGTTGAAATTAAATCTAGGTATTTGAAGGAGAGATTGATTTTAGATAATTAGTGATACCAGAAACACCTTTTCATTGTTTTTGAATGTTTAGCATTAGATTCTTCTATTTAATTTAGGGTTTAGGGTTTAAATTGGAACAATTTGATTCTTGTTTGAAATGAATCATAATTAGAGGATTTCGTTTAGTGTGGTTTCTGCAGCAGGAAAATCGTTAATTTTGTTTTCCTTTTCTTTTTATGATTATTATAGGAGTCTACTTAAAAGACTGATCTGCGAAGGGAGGTATGAATATGAGGGAGACAGCAAAGGATAGGATCCGTAACTTACCCGACTGTCTTCTTCATCATATACTTTCTTTTCTTTATAACATCAAAGATGGTGCTCGTACTAGTTTATTATCAAAAAGATGGAACTACATTTGGACCACTGTACCTATCCTTGATATTCAGAGTAGGGAAAGTTGCCGGTCGCCCCCTTCTTCGACTGAGACCGAGAAATTCATGGATTTTGTTCATGGTACGTTGCATCATCGTAATTCATCGAATGTAGACAAGTTCATTCTCAAATGGCATTATCAACTAAACGTACTTCGGGTTCATTCATGGATCTCTGCTGTAATTAGGTGTAATGTTAAAGAGCTAACTATGCAAACTCAAAACTTATGTGTTCCCGTATCTCTTTTTACCTGTGAATCACTAACGTCGTTGGAGCTAGGAGGAGCATTCCAGAATTTCACCTTTCCTAGATGTATCTCTTTTCCGAGACTCGAACGCCTTAAACTTGCTACACTTAAGTTTACTGATCAGTGTTGGAATGAGGAAATTTTTTCCAATTCCCCTGTCCTTGAAGAATTGATTCTGGAATATTGCGTTTTTGGCATGAGGAATCTCTGTATTTCGGTTGCTGCACTGAAGTTATTAAAAATTCAAAGTTGGGGTTCCGGAACAGCTGATGGTTTACAACACTGTGCTCTCAAGATTCGTGCACCTACTTGGCTACTGTTGCAAAAGAATATGACTTGTCTACCTTTCTTACACCAGTGGAAGCAGTTGTTCGCTTTAGCTCTTTTGCTAGGAACCCTCTATCAAATCTACTTGAAAATGAAAAAGATGGCGCAGAAATAATTCGGTTACTTCGAGCCCTTGCACATGTAAAACGTCTAACTGTCAATGATCTAACCCTGCTGGTATTCTTATATTATAGTAGCTAGTTTCATTGTTTCGTTCTATTTCTATAATGTAATCTGAGTCTGTATAGCTTACATATTTGTTTTCTTGTTTTCCACTAAATAGGCTATCGGAGCATATGATCTGCTAAACAATTTGCTGACATTTCATAATGTCAAAGTGTTGAACATATCTGACAGACCAACCACTGATCAAGGACTAATTGCTTTGCTCAGAGCAACACCTGATCTGGAATCTCTCGTATTTAACGAGGCAAGTGGTTACTTTATTGGATAAGAGGATAAGTAACGAAGTATTAGTTTTAGGCTTACGTTTTTTAACTTATTCTGTCTATCTTAATCATTCGTTTTCAATTTCCTTTCCAGTATTTTAGTGATGAAGTAGAAGAGAGTTCTGAGGATGAGGACAGTAGTGATGAGGACAGCAGCGATGAGGACGATGAGGACAATGCTGAGAGCGACGGGGATGATAACAGTGAAGAAGATGATGCTGACTCCGTTGAGGGCGAAAACAACCATGACGATGAAGACGAAAGAGATCTCTCTGACGCTGCGGAGGGCGGCAGCAAGGATGAGGGCCAAGACAACTATGACAATGAAGATGATAGCTGGGCACTCAATGGTATGACTACAGGATGCTTGTTTCCACAACTAAAATTTGTTAGCTTTATGCAATTTGGTGGTAACCCAAGGGAGATGAGGTGGGTCAAACTGATTTTGAGGAACGCAGAAGCTTTGGAAATGATGACTATTCGTTACGATTCCAATGTACGCTTTGTAATTGCCAAAAGCGAAGAAGAAGTCATTGTAGAGATCCCAAGTTTTCCGAGAGCCTCACCAAGCTGTGTGTTTAATTTCTGTTAGAATCAGCTTTACTCTAATTCTTAAATGTGTGACTGGCAAACCATGTGAAAACAAAAACGAAATAAATGTTGGAAAATTATGTTTGCAGAGTAGGCTAATCAATGTATTGTTTTGCATATTTTGCTGGAGTTAAAGACCATGAATTGATTTACTTTGCTTCAACCCGTAATTACAAGTTCAAAGTTGGCATCAACAAATCTGTGATCGAACCTGTGCTTGATCACCTCTTACAACAGAGGCTCTATGTTACATGCTTATGTAACATATGAGTTTTCTTCGAGGGAAACTCCTAAACCTCTTGTGATCACGTTAAGAGTGCAATCAAACTCAAGAGAGAATCTCTGGAACATTCATATTCTTTTCATAATCACAACCGATTACATTGCACTTTCTTATAAGGTTTATTCTTACAACAGTTATAATAACTAAGACAATCCCTAAATAATAACCACCCCTAGATACATACAGATACATAACACTCTAGGCCTCCAGCAAATTGCTTAATGTCATGTAATAGCCGTTGCCTATTTTTAGTTTCCCAGCTTTGTTTTGTTTTTGATGATGGGGACCAAGTCTGCACTTGATCATCCTTATTGCCGACCGAGTTGATTCATGTCACATGTGTAAGTATTGTAACTACTGGAAATTCAGTAGTACACCCAAGTAAATAAGAAGATCGATCTAAGACATGATAACTGTTTTGAAATTAAAAATCTTTATTTATTAATCACCGAAGGGTGAAAATGCAAGTTCTTCAATACAAGGAAACCCTAATCTCACCTCTAAGCTAAGCTCTCCCCTCTCTCCCAAATCCGATCCCTCATGCCTAGCCCAAGGACCTCAATTTATAGGCTAGTCAACCCTAATGGTGTACAACTCATTTTACTTCGCTACGTTCTCGTGGAGGTGCTTTATACTTCGCCCAGACCATTTTCCATAAAGTTTTTCCCCTTCTTTCGCTGACAACTTTCGTTTTTGTCGGGACAACTGTCTCTTTTCTTGATCAATAATATACTTACTTCGCAGGTTACCTTTCTAGCCAAGTAACCTTACTTCGCCCGTCCTTATTTTGTGGCCGATATCTTGTTGGGTACTCCAATTGATCTTTCGTAGTTCAGACTCTCCTAGTGAGTTACTTCGTCAGAAGATGTTATCTCGCACACGGCTTTTATTTCGTCAGTTAGTCAATAATGGCGACCCTGACTTGATTTGACAAGTCACTAACGAGGGTTCTCGGGGCATCGTACAAGATCTTTCGGCAGGATTCTCGCATCTACCCTATGTCCACGTGGCGAATCGTATTTTGGTACCTACATTTTGTGCGCTACACCGGATTTCATTGGGCGCCACGTCGAGTATGGTTTTTGGTATCTACATTTTGCCCTTTTTTCCTTGAATATTGCTTGGAGAGCGATCCTTAAGGAAAAATCCGTCTTGATATAGTTCTTGGAGCGAGACATGTGGTGCTTGAGTGGATGACTTTGACCTTTGCTGATGAAGGAATGAGCGAAAGAATAATAACTTGAAAAGTATATACTTGCCTCTTATTCTTTTGCGAAGTTCCGAAGCTTCGTTGTTGTATAGAAGCACCATTCCTTGATCTTGTTGCTGTCGATCATGAGTTGTTGTTGGAACCATTCATTGCTTCACTTCGATTTTTCCCTTGTATGTTTGGTAATTGATTCTTCTTGTTGGTGAGAAGTAGCGAGGTGTCGTGTTACATGTAATGAGCTAAAGTGACGAAGCTTGTAGTGAGCGAAATATCTTCGTCAACGTTATCGCTTTGCTTTAGAGAAAATAATGCTGCAATCTCGGGTTTGCATGGTCCACTTCTTGCACATTTATTCGTCATTTCCAGCGGCCCCGTCATTTTTATTTCCTTTTCCCTTGCTGAGACATTGCTCGATGTTCCCCTTTTAATGATTGCCATTGACTGCTGAGTCCGATATTCCTTTTCCCTGAACTTCTTCTTACTTTCTTCTATAGATCTTTTCAAGTCCTGATGTTTATTTCGCTTACCCTGCCGCTTAATTCTTTCCTTCGTCTTTCTCGTTACTCGATCTTCTCACTTCCTTTCCTTCGACGTTACTTACTATCTCTTGTGTTGACATCTTTTATTCTTGGTAACGTTCGCCTTTAATCGACCTCGTGGGGTTTGCTTCCCTTTGATAATAGGTGTTTCTTATACTTGCCTCCTCTCGTTTTTGTTCCTTCTTTATTCCTCATATCTTCGTCTTTGGTCTGCCCATCTCGTTTCCTCCAGCACCATTCTCAAATCCCTTTCTTCACTGCTTTCTCTTCGTTGTCTCCTTCTTCGCTCTCCTCCGTTGTCCTCGCAGGCGTACTTCCTCTGTCATGTCTGTTCTTCTCCTGACGATATCGTGTTTCCTTCCGAATCCATGGCGTCATCCGCTGATTCCTCATTAAGTTTCCGATTTTGTAGTGCCAACATAGCGTTTTGCCATATCAGTCGAGCGTGCTGCTCCGCTAGATCCCTGTCTCGTTCCCGTTCAAGGAGAAGTGTCTCCTTTAGTCGCTCCAACGTCATGTGTTCCTCATCAATTATTTTCCCTTCTTCATTTTTCCATTTTGCTTTATCTCGGGCTGGTTCTCCTTATTCAAACCTTGGTCCTTGGTTATTTCTTTGCTGGTATCCCGCGTTATTACTTCGTGGATCAGAATTCCTTCGTCTTGACTCCTCATGCCTAAGATTTTGATCAGTCCATTCTTGGTTTTCA
Organism: Papaver armeniacum; assembly: GCA_023531295.1. Lineage (NCBI taxonomy): Eukaryota > Viridiplantae > Streptophyta > Magnoliopsida > Ranunculales > Papaveraceae > Papaver > Papaver armeniacum. Next base: position 97,218 of record JAJJWW010006831.1, read on the forward strand.
CTTGCCACAACTACCAACTTCGTAGAGATTACGTTCGACGGCTCCCCTTTCCGTACTTTAAGTCGTCTTCACAGCATGTATCATTCTTGGTAAGAGCCAAAAAGTTCCTTCTTTTGTCGGGATCGGAAAAACCTTGCTAACTTGCCTCTGCTTTTTCTCCAAGGCTATGTATCCCTCCTGATACTCCATCAATTCATTCATTGTTAACGAGCTTTGATCGTGAAGGTTGGTTTTGATGATTTTCTTTCAAGCTTCCTCTTTTTCGTTCTTGTGCGAAGTTCATTATAAGTGTAAGTCTAGGCCTTGCCAAAGATAACCTTGTGTTGATGTTGCCTTTGACGATGAGTTGATGGTATCGCTTCTTGTTCTTATCTTGCCTCGTTGTAGCTTAACGTCCTTTGATTCATATCAAATCCACGAATTTGAAAAAAAAAAATCATGTGAAGTGTAAAATATGCATTTCCCGTACGTGTGTGAAAACAATTCGTGCGAAGTGTAAAATATGCATTTCCCCGTACGTGTGTGCCTCCTTTTGCTTTTGTTGATGAAGGAACTTAAGTTATCCGAAGGAAAAGCCATGTGATACTCCTTTCTTGTCTCTGCCCTTGTTTAGCTTAATGCCTCATGTTCGTTAAGTCTTGAAGGTATCAATCCTGCTTCGTGTTGTTTTTGGTTCCTTGTTGCATGGTTTTGGTTCTTCGTTCATCCATTGATCTTCACGTTGTTTTGACCTTGATTCGTGTTGTCTCATTGTTCCTTGCATACTCATTTCTTTGCCTCATCGATTTCGCTTTTGTTCCAAGTTCGCTCCATTTACGACTTCATTCGACTTTAGCTCTTGCATTGCATCACTTCATTGCCTCCAAGTGTATTACTTGATAATCATATTTCTTCATTTCAATTTTTTCTTTCTTTTATTTTTGCTTTTGTTTTCTTTCTTTCTTTTGTCTCTTGAACATATTTTGGTATGAAAATTGTTACGGGTAAGATTTTTGCTGTGTTCTACTTGTATGTGGCTATAAGTGGTCTTATTGCGCCTCCTAGTTAAGGTCTTACTTTGCCCCACCCTCTCATTAAGGGTCTTAATTCGACGAAGTCTCGGGCGCTCATTATTCTTGCGAATAACGATCCATCAACCTCGCCTTAACATTCTTTACTGAGGTCTTACTTCGCGACAATACGACATGACTAATTATTCCCATGAATAATAGCCCCATGATATTTCCATATTTTTTAGTCACACAGCTCCCTAATCTGGAGGGTGCCGTCTCTTTATGTCCCCCCTGATTGCCCCTTCAAGGAGGTTAACCCTAACATGCATGTTGGTCTCCTCCCATCCAGTTATTACGACGATCGATTGTTTTCGTGACTTCGTATCCCTTTCGCCGATATGGCTATTGGTTACAAAGTCACACCCTAAGTGGGGTTTCTTTGGGACCGAGTGCATATTAGCCAGGACTTGCCATACGGACATGGCCGGTAACGCTCCAGAAGTCCCAGGCACCCGCAGCTCAACCGAATACGTCGACGCTTTGGTCATAACTCTGCACCCTTACCGAAGGCCATCATAAAAGGGACCCTCAGCGGATAGGTCTTATCATTGCCCCTAACTTCCTTTTCGAGATTTGTTCACGACGTGCGTTAGGATTTTGCCTCTTACACTTTCGTGCGAACTAAGGTGCACGCCGTGGATTCCTAGCCTTTCTAGGCGAAGGGTTTAAGGTTTCTCTAAAACCGTTTTGTGGATCTTATTTTCCTCCTAGTGTGAGGTCTTACTTGCTTGTTTTGAGGTCTCATTTTGCCTTCTTTGGACTTTAAATTACATCTTTTCTTGTTTGTCTTTTGATTTCATTCCTTTTGCGGATTTATTCGTGAACCTTGAAGTTGTATTGTACTTGAATCGGGTCATCGTAGTATTGTACTTTGTGTAGCATCTAAGTGAGCCACTCTAGTGTGTTCGCTGGGTTGGAGCTGATTTATCTCTTTGTCGATGATTCATCACATCGATGGCTTTGCACGTTTCCTCTTTGGTACTGCAATCATCCTTTCCTCCACTTCGTTAATGATTTATCACATCAACGGCTTTGCACGTTTCCTCTTTGGTATTGCAATCATCCTTTCCTCCACTTCATCAATGATTTATCACATCGGAGGCTTTGCGCGTTTCCTCTTTGGTACTGCAATCATCTTTTCCTCCACTTCGTCGCATCCTTCCTTGTCATTTTCCTTGTTTTCTTCGGGTCATAATGGAGTTATTCGAAGAATTGTAATTACTATCTTATCTTTCTTTGTTTGCACGGATCGTCCTCTTTAGTTGATTCCGGCGTCTTCATCGACATTCTCTCCCATCTCTTCGTGAGTTGACTCCGTCGTCTTTATCGTCATTCTCTCCCATATCTTTGCGAGTTGATTCTGTCATCCTTATCGTCATTCTCTCACATCTCTTCGTGAGTTTATTCCGTCGCCCTTATCGTCATTCACTCTCATCTCTTCGTGATTTGATTCCGTCGTCCTTATCGTAATTCTCTTCCATCTCTTCCGTGGGTTGATTCCGCCGTCTTCCCTTGTATTTTTCTGGAACTGAACTGGTTTTTTGTTTTGTGACGATTGCTTTCGCCCCTTTCCGTCTTCTTCCCTTGTATTTCACGAAGTGCCTAGATATCATGAGTTAGCCTGCATTTCACGAGCAAGTAACTCTTGCGAGTTGAATTTGTGGTGTCACTAACTGACTTTCTCCCTTCTTTGAAATCTCTGCTTCGAAGTAGCTTTGATTCCACGAAGTAGCTTTGATTCCACAAAGTAGCTTTGACCCCACGAGGTAGATTTAATTCCACGAAGTAGCTTTAATTCCACGAAGTAACTTTGATTCCAAGAAGTAGCTTTGATTCCACGAGGTAGCTTTAATTCCACAAAGTAGCTTCATTGATTTCTTCTTCGTGAATGCTTCATCTTTCCTCGTCACGCTTTCATTCGTCCTCACGTCTCCTTCCCTCTTCGTATTTTAGCCTTTGATTTTCATACCTCGCCTCCACTAGCAATCTCCTCAGGTCTGTTTCCCGATCATACCCTTCATGCAGTTTCCTTCTCTGCATTCTTCTCTCTTCACTTTGCGCATCTTCCTCGTAATCTTCCCATGGTTTATTTCCTTGTTACGGGATCTTCGTCTGAGTCGAAACGGTTATCGCTCCTGTGCTTGTATCTCCTTCCAACAAGTTTCTCGTCTCCATCTCGTCATTACGTTTGTAATTTTGTTGTGTCTTCCATCCTCCATGCTTCACGAGTCCATCCTGCTTTTCGGATTTGTTCCTTACTCGCCTTTTCCTCCGCCAGGTTGCTTTATTTGGTTCCTCCGACATCGCGTTCTCATCATCAACATCCTTTTCCCCTTTCTCTCGGGTCATTCCTTTGATAGCGCTAGCTTTCATGATTTGAACAGGTTCCTCCGTGAGTTCAGCGTCTCCTTCCTACTTGTCTTTCCGCCAGCATTCGGTGTCTTCTCCCTCTTCAACTGACGCTTTTTCTTTCATTTCTTCTCTTCGTGCCTTTAACCTATTGCTTCTCATCGTTGCTATCAAGCGCCTCGCTTGATCTGGTGTTCTAGCTATCAACTAATCTCTGGTTCGGTATCTCCAAATCTACCTCCACTCACGGTGTAACACCCGAAGATTACTCCCTCTTCTAGATTTCTAATCTTAACTATGAGTGAATCGTTTTAGATCTACCAAACCCTAGTTTAAATTTTTTTTTCGCTAGATCTCAAACTACTATGATTTTTAAACATTTTCCACCTTTCTCAAATTCTTCGATGAGGATGAATCCCCGATCTAAGCCCCTGTTTCTAGCGCCAAAATGTAACTACTGGAAATCTAGTAGTACACCCAAGTAAATAAGAAGACCGATCTAAGACATGATAACTATTTTGAAATTAGAAAATCTTTATTTATTAATCACCAAGGAGTGAAAATACAAGTTCTTAAATACAAGAAAACCCTAATCTCATCCTCTAAGCTAAGCTCTCCCCTCTCTCCCAAATTTGATCCCTCATGCCTAGCCCAAGGACCTCTATTAATAGGCTAGTCAATCCTAATGGTGTACAACTCATTTTACTTTGCTATGTTCTAGTGGAGGTGCTTTATACTTCGCCCAGACCATTTTCCATAAAGTTTTTCCCCTTCTTGGGCTGACAACTTTCGTTTCTGTCGGGACAACTGTCTCTTTTCTTGCTCAATAATTTATTTACTTTGCAGGTTACCTTTCTAGCCAAGTAACCTTACTTCGCCCGTCCTTATTTTGTGGCCGGTATCTTGTTGGGTACTCCAATTGATCTTTCGTAGTTCAGACTCTCATAGTGAGTTACTTCGTTAGAAGATGTTATCTCGCACACGGCTTTTATTTCGTCAGTTAGTCAATAATGACGACCCTGACTTGATTTGAAAAGTCACTGATGAGGGTTCTCGGGGCATGGTACAAGATCTTTCGGCAAGATTCTCGCATCTTCCATATGTCCACGTGGTGAATCGTAATTTGGTATCTACATTTTGTGCGCTATACCGGCTTTCATTGGGCGCCACGTCGAGTATGGTTTTGGTATCTACAAGTATGTTTGGAACCTGGGGACATCTAAGTTCGCTTCGTCTTAAATTTGTACTACTAGTTTTTACAAGGCACACCGGAGAACTCTCGGTAAATCTGCACATTTGTACCGAGTCCGAGTGGAATTCACCAGTGGGGAATTTGTAAGGGTTCTGCAATAATAATTTCCTTTTTCATTTGGCAGATTTTGTAGTTCATCCTACGATAATTATTGAAATTGTGAAAATTTGGATATATTAAACCCCCTAATTTTCTTGGTTTAGGGATTTTTTTTCTATTTTTTCCATCGGAACTATAAGAGCTTTGAATTTTGATTAAATGCTATTGACTGGTTGACCACAGTCTCAAACGGGATATACACCAACGTTCCGTGTTCTCTTCTTCTCACCTTTCTATAAATTCCCTTCCTTCTCTCTGCTGAACTCATTTTTCTGAAATCCACTCACAAATCGGTATTGTTGTTACGAGTTAAGGTATGTTCCGACTTTCCTCTATTTCTCCATGACTGGAGTCTTCATTTTCATGTTTTGATTGTTTTCCTTGCATTAATTTTGAATGTTCTAGCTATTAACTCTTGGATTTTTAAGAGATGTGATTCATTTTTGAATCTTTCTTCCATGTTCTGATTGTTTCACTTCCGTTCATGTTTTGACTTGAATCTTCATTTCCATTTAGTGCTTAACCCTAGCTTATTATTACTGTATTAATGTTAAACAATCAAATATTCTTGTGATAATTAGGGTTTAAATGAATAAAATTACAGTTGGGGAATTTTTCATTTAGTGCAGTTCAGAGTTATATAAATTTATTTGTTTTCTTCTTGGTATGGTTTTTTCAAGGGAAGGAAATATCAATGTGATGGCTGCAAAGGATATAATCAGTAATATGCCAGACTCTCTTCTTCACCACATCCATTCTTTTCTTGAAATTAAGGATGTTGCTCGTACTAGTGTATTATCGAAAAGATGGAATCACATTTGGACCACTGTGCCTACCCTTGAATTTGAACATTACGACCCCAGTCCTTCTAAAACCCAGAAATTCATGAATTTTGTGGATGGAACATTGCATCGTCATAATTCATCAAATGTTGACAAGTTTGTTCTCGATTGCAATCACGAGTTGGATGAATCTCGGGTTCATTCTTGGATCTCTACTGTAGTAAGGGGTCACGTTAAAGAACTCTGTCTCAACTTATTCCAAGAATACTCCATGTTTATTCCCCTATCTCTTTTTACTTGTGAATCCCTGACATCTTTGGAGCTACATACTGTCCCTAATATCCGTCTTCCTAAGAATATATCTTTTCCAAGACTCAAGCAACTTCAATTATGTTACTTTAAGTTTAGCGATGAGTGCTGGAATGAGGAACTTTTTTCAAATTCCCCAATCCTTGAAGAGTTGATTCTAGAACACTGCAGTTTTAATGTCATTCTTTTTTGTATCTCAATTCCTACACTGAAGCTCTTGAAAATTCATTCATGGGGATACGAGGAGAGAAATGGTATACGAGACTGTATTTGCAAAATTCATGCACCGAGGCTTGTCACATTTTCCTACGCAGGTTATAGTGCTAAGGAGTTTGTCTGGTCTAGCTTTCAAGCACTAGCAGAGGCAACTGTTACCTTCCATGATACAAACAATGATGGTGCAAAAGAAATAAATCGGTTACTTCGTGCGTTCGCACATGTAAAATGTCTTACTGTTGATGATAAAACCCTTCAGGTATTCTTGCTTGCATCTATCAGCGTGCTTCCACCTGACTTATTTTTCTGTGTCTTTCTACTGTGATGGTTTAATATGTCTCCTTCCAACTGACTTGTTTTTTTATATTGCTTTGTGATAATTAGGCTATCTGCTCCGCGTACAATCAGACAAACAATTTGCTGCTATTTCACAATGTCAAATTGTTGAAAATATCTGACGAACTTACCACTGATGAAGGACTAATTGATTTGCTCAAAGCAGTGCCTAATCTGGAGTTACTCGTATTTATCAAGGCAAGAGTTCATAATTTATGGTTATGTATACCGTTATTGGATGAATAACAAAATTCAAGTGGGCTTTCATTTATTATAATGTCCGTAGGTACTCATCATCTGATATGTTTTTATTGTTTCAATTTCAAATCCAGTATATGGATGATGAAATTGAAGAATACAGTTATGAGGAAGGTGAGAGCAGCAATGATGAGGGCGACAGTGATGAAATAAAAGAATACAGTTATGAGGAAGTTGAGAGCAGCAATGATGAGGGCGACAGTGATGAAGCTGAGGGTGATGGGGATGATGACGATGATGAAGGCGACAACAACGACGACAATGAAGATGAAGGAGATGTCCCTGGCGCTGCTGAGTATGAAGATGATAGTTGGGCAGTCGATAGTGCAACTACTGGATGTTTATTTCCGCACCTTATATCAGTTAGCTTTGAGAGATTTGTTGGGAACCCAAGGGAGATAAGGTGGGTGAAACTTATTTTGAGAAATGCAAAAGCTTTGCAAATGATGATTATCCGTTACGGTTATGATCCTGGTTTGACCTTTGTAAATGAGATAAGTGAAGAAGAACTCGTAGAAGAGATACAAAGTTTTCCGAGAGCCTCACTAGGTTGTGTGATTAAAGTCCGTTCCCGGGGTGGGAAGTTGGTTATTATTCATTGAATTGTTTTCCATTTCCATTTAAGTTTTTTTTGGACCAAATCGAGCCGATCCCTGTTTGTTAATAATGTAAAACCAAATATTTTTCAATAGATCCTTTGGTGCATAGACTTTGTGTGTGGATTTTCTTGATGTTTTGATCATTGTTCTGATGGGGTGCTGATCTCTTGGTGGGTTGTTGGTGGTGCGCCGATTTTGTTGATTTAAGGCGTTTGTGGGAGCATGCCATGATCACCTTTCCTAGATTATCTCTTTTCCAAGACTCAAACGCTTTAAGCTTGAAGTTTACCGATTTGTCTTGAAATGTAGAACTTTTTGACGATTCCCGTCCTTGAAGAATTGATTCTGGAGTATTGCATTTCTGGTACGAGGAATTTCTGTATTTCGCAACAGCCGATGGTTTACAACGCTGTGCTCTCAAAATCCATCCCCAAAGTCTCGTGACGTTCACTCTAACAAGGAAGGTTTGTGTTTGCCAAAGTAGGCTTATCAGAGTCCAATTTTGTGCACACTCCTTTAACGAGTGTGCACAAAACAAACCAATCCTATTGGTTCTCCAAGAATAACGGTTAACTTAGTTTTTATTTCTTTTTTTTTTTTTTTTAAATCTGGTTTTAATTTGGAAAAGGTAATAATATTTTACAGTATTTTGTATAAGAGTAATATTGGAAGGTTCAGCATCATGAAGTCCGATTACCTAAAATGGTGCTTGCTGTTTTTGGTGCTTGTGGATCAGGTAAATCAAAGTTGGTGATGATAGCTAATCCAGTAGCAAAAGGAAGTCTAAAGGGAACTGTACATAGCATTTAATCGTGAAGTATTACAATTTCGTTTACAGAAAGGGATTTCTGCTTACATCATGTTATGTTGGGCATAATCGTATGAGTTATGAGCCGCATGATCTTTTAAATGATTAAATCCAATGTAGACTGTTGAAGAAGGGCTAACGTTTTAAATGATTAAATCCAATGATCTTATGAGTGGCGCGATCTTAAAGCTTGTCTCAAAGCAGATTAAGAAATGGAGTCCAATTTTGCACAATCTAACAAATTAGTCTTATTGGTCGACTTAAAAGAAAAATAAACAGATATTGTCGTAGTTTGATGCTAATGATCAGTTCAAATTGAAATTAATTTCCTATTTCATAATTGTTCAACTAGAGAGCGACGAACTCCATTAATTTGACCTGACAATATAGGTGTGTAATTGGAGATAATTTTAACACAGATTATACATATAATTTTTTTGGGATGAGAAAGAAGGCAACAACATTGATGGAGTTTATGGGCTTTTGAAAAAAAAAATCCATTGATCAAATGATTCAAGTGGAACGGTAATTTAACTGGATTAACATGAAACTTAAGAGAACATCTCATGAACTAGATACTGTTTTTTTTTTTTAATCAAGTCATGAATAATCATCTTCGTTCCAGAAGATGAACTTCATTGATCACCTCATCTCCGTGGGGAAGAAGACATCCTCAATCCGACTAGGCGACTAGAGATAGTATCAAAGGAAAAATGATGGAAATGTTTGTTGGATGGAGCGATAACACTGCGACTAATTGACTATTTCCTAGTCTAAACGCTATATTTAAGGTAATAAGTATATTCATTATCTTTTGAGATTTATAAAATCAAACAAAAATAAGTAAAATTAATTTAGATAACGTTGGTTTTAAACCAGCCAATAGCATTGTTTTGTTACGTGCACACTCTTTAAAGGAGTGTGCACAAAATCGGACTCGGCTTATAGCTTATTTAAGTCATCATTCTAGCCCAACCCTCGTGAGACACATGTCATAGGCCAACTCTTTTAAGTAGACAAAAGGAAAGATAAAAAACCCCTCAGTGCCATGAGCTCTTTTTTCTTGTTCTTATCGAATTCACTCCTCTAGTCCTCTTTATTCACTCTCTCGTTTGAGTCTAACCAAAACTTATCTATCTGAAGCACCAGATTCGTGTTCTTGCTATTGACAGATTAAGGTACTTTCTACTGTAATTCCCTGTTTTGATTGCTTCACTTCCATTTATTTATTTATTTTTGATAGAAACCCTAATATCTGTTTCACAAATTCAAATGGGATCTAGGTTTTACGAAAAAAAACGCAAGCAGAAACACTTACAGGTTGTTGTTACTCTAGTGCTAAACAACCCTAATAGCGTCATTAACTGTAAAAAATCAATATAACTATGAACTATCATTTTCATTCATTTTATGTTGTGATGGCAAGATTGGTTATTACTTTAAACTTTTAATTTCATTTTGACGATTAGAAACAATTTTGTTAAATGTTTCAAAAAAAAATTTCTTCTGATTTTTGGCTTTATCTTCTTTATATGATAAACCTAAAAATTAGAAACAAATATGATTTTTGGGTTATTACTTTAAACTTTTAATTTCATTTAACGATTAGAAACAATTTTGTTAAATGTTTCAGTTTTTTTTTTCTTCTGATTTTTGGGTTTATCTTCTTTATATGATTTTTGGGTTTATATGATTTTTGTTAAATGTTTCAACTTTTTTCTTCTGATTTTTGGGTTTCAAAGCTACAAAAAGAGGACAAATATCAAAATGAGTGAGGCAGCAGCAGAGGATAGGATCAGCAATTTACCAGGCTGTATTCTTCATCATATCCATTCTTTTCTTTACATAAAAGATGGTGCTCGTACTAGCGTATTATCAAAAAGATGGAACTACATTTGGACCACTGTACCCACCCTTCATTTTTGGAACAAAAGTTTCTTACACTCTTCCTCCACTTCTTCATCGATCAAGAAATTCCTAGATTTTGTAGATGGAACGCTGCATCATCATAGTTCATCTAATGTAGAAAAGTTCTCTCTCCACTGCAGTCACCACTTAAATGAGAAGCGGCTTCAATCTTGGATTTCTACTGTAATAAGGGGTAACGTTAAAGAACTCCGGCTATACTTAACACAAAACAAACCCTTGTTTCTTCCCCATCTCTTTTTACTTGCATTTCACTGGTATCGTTGGAGCTTGTAGCTCAACCTAATATCCGCCTACCTAAATAACTCTGGTATAGTCATGGCTTAGGATACCCGTGACATCACAACGCCTCTCTGGGCCAGGCATCCTCTTCACGCGCCTTTGAAACCAGCAATTTAAGCATCACTTGCTCTTTCAAACTGCTACGCTTTAATGTAGCGGAAAAACAACATCATGTTCTTCCTAACAATGAGTTACTCTTAACTCATGTACTTGATGGACTTACATCTTCATTCTTGCTGCGTTACTCCATGCATTATTTTGCCAAATGCCTTAGCACTTCCACATAACTCTCAACGACAAACTCGACTATGCCACCAACTCCTATATTTGCTTCTTTCACTTTCAGCGTCTTCTATTGCATATTTTGGCTTAATATGCTATGTAGCATCTTCATGAACTAGTTTTACTTTGAACGAAAGAGCAAGATCTTTCACTTCAAATACCCTCATTCACTACTACCTTACATAGAGAGACTTCATTCCAACACCAAGGTCCACTCGACCTAAACTGAAAGTATACTCAAACTTGAGCAAATACTCTCTGCGATTGCAACTTGTAAGACCTAACAAGCCTTGCAATCACGGCTTCAACTTCGCTTCTAAGCAACAAAGGAAGCGAGACAACACCTCTTTTGTCCCCAATGTAGCAATTCACTTTGCCACATGCACTCTTCCAACTATCAACGTTCGTATGCCACTCCCATGTGAAGCACACTATAATTGACAATTAGTTGAATACTCCTTTTAGACTGATGCTATCATTTTGCTTTAGCTTTCATGAAGATTTCTTCAACAATGGCCACATGCCATCTTTATGCATCACCACTACTTTGTCCTTCTTTTCCATGCATCTATAATTCTCCTAACTTGCATTTCTTCACGCATTTTGCATTCTGGCCATGCCCAAATCCCATTTGGCGCATGCTACTATTGCATACATGCTATGCCAATTAGCATCCAAATCTTGAAATAAACTTGTGCACCTTTGCACAACTGGAACGGACTTAACTTGGTGATTCTGAGCATCACCATAGAGCTCAGCAAAGTCATATCACTCAATGACTTCCGCGGATAAACACTTCGGACAGTTTTAACAAGGCACAATCCTTGCGAATGAGGCGCCACTGCCTACGTTCCATGAAGCAAGAATGCCGCATTATTCTTCAAACTTGGAACTCATTTCTTGCCCATGCACAATCGGTAACTCTTGTCTTTCCCCTTCGCCAAAATCAACTTGAGTAACAACAATTGTTGATTTGCAGTTGACAAGAACATCCGCTTGTGGTTTCGATCAAATGCAGGTCTTTGGACACCGTTGTCCAAGCATACTGATCCCACTCATAAACCAGGTGCAAACACACTCCTTGTGCGCATCTAGCATCAACGAAGAACTCTTTGCAAACGCAAGACCGTGGTGTATCGGTTTTCCCCTAACTTGCGCTTCTGTCTCAACCTTTCCATAAGCTTTATGCTAGATAAGAATTGGCCATCCAATTCTTCTTTTATGGTATCACATTGCCACAAACATCTTCAGTTCGCAACCAAACTTTTTTACCACCAAGGTATATGCATTCAAGAGAGATAACTATAATCTTCCATCAACTGGCTACGATGAAAGCACCTTCAATCTATCACATAGACATGTTCTTCATCTACTTTGCCACTGCAAAGGCCAACAACATCTTTGAGTTCAGGAATTTTCGCAAAATTCCCATTACCACACATGTAATGTACCCGCTACTGATAACACCACAAAGATATGCATTCCAAATGCCTAATCTTTGCATACTTGTGAGAAACATGGACTTTTAACGCTTGACTTGCACCATAGAAGTCAGCATACTCCTTAGTTTTGTCATGCAATCACTTGAAAAACCCGGTTTTCAATGATTCTTCGCGTTCGCCTAACACTTTGGGCTGGAATTTTGACACCTTTGTCATAAACTTTCATGGCCTACTCTTTTGCTACTACAAGCTTCAAAGTTCATTCCAATTGATCTTTCCACACAAGAACAACTTCTTCTAGTCTCCATACTAGTGAAACCCAAACAATTCTTCTCTGAATTTGACAAACAAATGACATTAACTTGAGTAAAAGAGAGAAAAATCAGCAACTGTGTCCCCTAACCTCGCTCTGATACCAGCTGTCACATGCCCATTTAATCGCCTAAAATTTTCATGGAACATGACCGGCAATGATTGTGGTTCAGTGACTCAACATCACCCAAAATCATTCAGCCTTGCATACTTGCACCAAAGTACGCATCTGCCTTCACTCATAAGGCTTTGCACAACGGAAGTCTTTTCTTCTTTCTCTCTAACTCTTCATGCCCCCATAAGCATAAGAGGTTCTGCCATGCATCAAACCAATTGGAAACTTCACAAGATCAACAACATATGGAACACAAAGAACTAACACAATAAACTCACTTTATTGCATTAAGGAAGATTATACAAAACAGTCCATCACATGGACCAAACAGGCCATTCACCCTCTTGGTGAATGCCTAAAACTCTCTCTACATTAGTGGTTCTTCTCTCCAAAACGAACAACCCTAACATTATTGATTCCTAGGCTATTTATACATGCTAGGATCAGGCCAAAACTTTTGTGCAACCGCTGCACAAGCCTTGGACAACCAAGTGTCCAATTAGTTTCCATAAGCCACTTTCAAGCGCCACCTTTTGAGTTGTCACGCCAACAGTGCCACACTATTCTGGTGGTTATGAACACTCACAAATGGTTATAAACTCCTTTTATAACCGTTCTCCCTTGTCTCACACGTTTGGCATGTTTGTGAAGCTCGCACCCAACTTGTAGCAGTCACTTGAGCCGTATTGCACCACTATTGTGCTTTACTAAATTCTGCCTCGCCTCCAAGCTCAGCCATCTTGGCCCCTGCGTGCTTATCACTCTAAGATAATTCACGGACAATCCTTGTGCTTCAATCAAGAGGCCATCTTCTTAAGCTCATGCAGGGTTACTCATCGTCATATGCTTCACTTCGCCAATTTGCTTGACAATAGTAATGCTACTCTTGCATTACTAGCTTGTTTGCATTGTTCAAGCTTTGGCCAACCTTGAACTAATGCCATAGACCAACTCTGGCCTATACTTCACTCTTGCATCATCCTTGAGTTTGGGCTAACTCAATTCCACGGATATGCATCGATGCCAACATCGCATGTTGCATCTGTCACTTTGGCCATGTCTTGCCAAACCTTCAATGAAGCTTCATTGTGTCGGCCAATAAGCTTCATCACTTAGCCAAATGTGTTTACAATGTAATGCTGCACTTGCATTACATTGGCCCCGTGGGTTTATGCCATTCTTGGCACTTGCCGATCTATTGATGTCGCTATTATGGCTTGCGTTGCGCTATTATAGCTTACGTTGCGCTATTATGGCTTCGCATTGCACCATTACGGCGGACCACAAACTTGGCCTGCAACTCTGTAACGCGTGATCATTGTGCGTCACTTGCAGCACTGTAATACACAGCATCATAATAATGATGCGGGATATTAATTTTGTACTGCACTAAAACGTAAATACAAACTAAATGGAAAGGAGATAGTTTTCTGTTTTCATTTCTCAATGAACTTAGTTTCAATTACACTTTGAAGACATACACGGCTAATATATATAGCCTAGACAAAGCAATAGAAAACAGCCACCTATTGACATGTGTGTCAACAATATACTCAATTACTTAAGGCTTAATCTAGTTAATGTTTATCTTATATGGATAAACTAGTTAACTGTTATCCTTTGGCTTGTCAAAGGAGGTGAGAAACTTCTCGAGTAATTGAGACAGAGTAATGGTGGGCCACCTAATATTACATAACACTCCCCCTTGGACCACCATTATCGTTAAATCTTTACCGGCAAATTTGATGGGAGAAATTTCGAACGATAATCCATTGTCTTGTCAAAAGCTTTCCAGAAAAATCCAACTGGGACAAAAATTGGCGGCTTTAAAGTACTGATGATGGTAGTCACGAACTTTCTTCATTGTTGAAACAGCATCAAGAAAACCATTTAGGAAAAATTTGATTGCTGGAAGCTCATAACGACGTTACCAACTCTGTATATTTTGCTTCGTTAGAATCTTGTCTGAAAAAAACTGATAGGGTGTAGAATACATCCTATTTACTATCTATTGTTTATGCTTTCTTTGCTATTTTTTCTTGTAAATTATGTATTTTACGCTTGTTTTGAGTTTTATAGCTACTTTGGAGTCACACGGAGGAAAAGAAGAAGAAAGCACCCAATTTGAGCCAAAAGGGCAAAAAGGTCATTTCAGGGGCGAACACTATCTGGAGCCCAGTTAAGGTTAAGGGGCAACCCAATTTGGACGAGTACTAAAGCCAGGCCCGCAGAGGTTAAGGGGGTTTCCAAGTAGGATGGCCCTTATCTAATAAGAAGGGTGGTCCTTATCATTTTGGGGTGCAAATATCCACCCAAACACTTATACCCTAAATTCGTTGAGAAGATTATCTTCTCCTCTTTCCTTTCTTACATAATTTGAAATTGAAAAGCATTCTGCTTGCTATTGTGAAATCGGGAAAAGCAGTTGATGGAAATCGAGTAAAGAAAATTTGAGACAAAGGTGGGTCGGTGACGATGATTGGAGAGAAAACACATCGAGAATTGAGAAAAATCGAGGATGGGTTTGATGAGTTAAAATCCGAGAGATGTATAATGGGTTCCTGTTGGTTTCGAATTGGATTAAATTTGATTACGATAGAACCAAGAGAAGTAGATCGATACTGTTGAGAGATCGAAACCCAGTGAAGAACAGTTGATGTCGCTGTTGGTGGTTGTACTGTTGAAGATGGCTCTAGTGGTTTCCATTCTTGCTATTCGAGAAAGAAAGTGGGTTTTCATTCGAGGGAAGAAATCGGCAAAACACGATGCCTTGCAAAGTTAGAACTCTTTGAAATTGAGAACCAAATGAAGATGATTTGAATCTGCTACTTCCATGGTGATTCGAGAAGCGAAGTTATTAGGGATTGAGACGTGATCTTTGTTGATTTTCATGAGGCTAGGTTGAGTTGCGGACAGCCAATTTGAATCCGAGAGCTCGTTCTTGCGGCTATGGATACGTGATTGAGTTGAGATGTAAGTAGAGAATGGGTTTAAGTAAATCGGTGCCGTGGAGAGAAGGGTGGCGTACGAGGTTCAAGAAATCAGAGAATCAGGGTTCGATGCTGTTGCAGTTTGATGCAGAACGAAAAATGGGTTTGAGCTGATTTAGAGATTGGTTGATTAAGCAGCAAAAGAAGAAGACCCTGCCGTCGTTGATATGGGTCGGTGATGTTTGAATTGAAGAAGAGAATGGAATTAATGTTGTTCTTTGGAAGTGAATTCGGTGGATTGAGTTGAAAATGGGATGTGAGATTGTGATGGGATATCTGCTTTGCTACCATTGAATCGGAGAAGTTAACCTTTGTAGAATCGAGAAAAGAAGAGTTGGTCTTTGCATTATTACGGGGAATGGTGGTTGTGGTAATGAATAAATCGCAAGAGAAGAATTGTTAGATGTATGTGCTAGGATTTGATACGAGAGAAGAATTTGTGAAAAGGCCGGAAGTTGGCACGGGAAACGATGGAGAAATAGATAAAACTCGGTAGGTTTCTCTGCAGGCGAGTCAACTTCGGCGATGACCAGGATTCGGACGAGTCGAGAGAGACTCAACTCACCCAGTAAGACCCAGGGCAAGCTGAATCGGAAGGCATGACTCGGTAGCTAACTCCCTCTTCGCCTTGACCGTTGACTGACGGTTGACCCGTTTGACCGTTAGTCCTAACGGTGGACTGACGGAATATTCCGTCGAATATTCCCTTGACGGCAACAGAACTCAGGTGGCCGGCGTCGACTATTCCGGCCGGATTCCGGCCATAATACCAGTTTTCCGGCGAGCCAAAATGTAACGACACGAAAATCTCATTTTAGCTTTGGATCCGAACTCAACCCATTTGAGCGAGAAGTTAGAACTGGATAGTGTGCGCGTGCGATCCTAATATAGAGTGGGTATAGCTGTGGAGAGTGCCCTAAACCCAGAATGGGTGTTTTAAACCGTAGGTTATCCCACAGTAGTATTAGAGTGCGTAATTAGTAAATACCATGGAGTACTCTAGAAATTTTATCGCATGACTGCCACGTGAAGGACATGAGAAGCAAGCTAGGGAAATTGTTGTCTCTTTATTTTTGTATTCTCAAAAACATTTCTAGCACGTAGCCCTTCTCTTTCCCTGTTCTTCCACCATATTCTTCTTCTTCTACTCTCATTTAACTTCTTCCGCTGATTTTATTTCAAAATGATCTCAAGAAAAGGAAGGATTTGTGGATTTTAAATCCGAAGTGGAGCTTCCATACCCAGCTAAATTTTCTTACACAAAGGTAGGGGGTTCTCTCTCAATTATTTATTTCATGTTTTCATCATTGTTTTCACTGAATTCAATTTGTGCTTTTTATTTTCTGATTTTGATTAAATTTTCGTTTTTCCTTATTTTGGAATTAGTGGATGTGAATTCGTTGTATACCACCTTCATGTAATGGCTACTGTATTTGATTTCAAAGTCCACAGATAGATGTTTGTTTGTCGTTGCCGAGAGATCCATTCTTCGTAATTTTATTTCCAAATGCAAATTTACTGGGTTGAACAGCTTGGTTTCAAATGTCATTTCCATTTTCATCTTTTGTTTCATTTCGTTTCACCACCTCTGTGTCATTTTTGGTTCGATAAACTAAACCATGACTTGAGAGCATCTGTCTTTAGTTGCAAAACACTTTCAAAACTATTACAATCCATGGGATTTAATGAATGGTGATTTGGGATGTCTTCTAAATCATGAACTAGACAAACTTTCCTCATAAACTTTCTTCAAAACACCCATGCATTTGATTTCCTTTGAACTGTTATTCATTTTGAAATTGGTTTGAAATCCATTAATTCTTTTTTCTTTAACTCTTATATATTGAACTGTGCATAACCTTGAATGGATTAAATGATTTCGTAAAGATTAAAATGAATTTTGCAGCTATAGTGCTTTTCCCAACTTAAATCCAGTTTGGTATTGAAATTTATGAATTTGCTTATCACCTGTTTGTGAAATTGACCCAATGAATTTTCGATTTGAAACTCAACTGTTAAATGAAATTTGTAATTATTTCATGGATTTTGTGTTTATCTCCCTCCCACCCTTCAATTAAAATATCCAACTCATTGATTTACCTTGCATTTCAAATATTTTAAACTTGAGCTCACCGTTTTGTCTTATGATTATGTCTTAAGTGTCTTCCTAAAAGCCCTATTTTCTTAGATTAAAAATGATGGTTTTAAATAGTTACTCTGTGCTTTAGTTTGAGGTACAATATCTTGCTATTTTGTATTTTAGTGCAAGTTTTTCAAACAGGAAGTAATGGGTTGCCAATACTAAAGTTCAACTAGTCATACTATCTCCTTGAATATTAAATATCAATTTGAACGTGCTTGCATTCTTACCAGTTTGCACTTGTTTGTATTTCAAACCATTTTGAACGTGTTTGAAATTTATACCCAGTAACGTGTTTACGTTTTAATTCTCTGAAAACTCTCTCGGCAATTAGGGTTGAATTTTCAAATGTGAGTATGTTGGAAATGTTTTTCCATGTTTTTGCCAGGCTATAAATACTTGAATTCCCCTTTTTAGAACTGTCTTCTTAGTAAGTTTGAAACTGCAGTGCTTAAACTTATATCGGTTAGTCATTTGTTTTCGGAGCCACCTTATTGTCTTGAGATGTATGTATGAATTTACATTTTGTCGTTTTACTACGAATCTACGATGGGAAGCTAGGCGACTCTATTCTAAAAACGTCGGGCCTAAGTGGCACCCCACCACCTCGGTGGCAACCCGGAAGATCGTTGCGGTAACGATGGCTGGTAACCAGAACTACCCTGACGGTGGCACTGGCCATGAGAATAGTAGAGTATCTTTATTTGCGGCTCAGAATATTTTTGTGATCTACATTTGCTTAAGATTTACATTTTACATTTTTACTTTGATCTAGCTGCTGCTCATTGTTGAGGCATTTATATTTTCGCGCTGGTATTATGTTTTCATCGTTATACCCTCTACTGGGCATTCGCTCACCCCGTTTTGTTTTGTTTCCCCCCACAGAGTACGAAGAGAAGTTGCAGCAGTAAGCCGGGAAGAGCTTACGGAAGCCTTTTAGCGCTTCAAATGTTAGTATATTTGTTAAGCTTATGATATTGTATATCACGGGGATAGTTTGGGGTAATTTGATATCGGAATTTAACTTATGCTTTACTTAATTTTTCTGTGTAAATAAATGAGCTATGGTTTGAAATATAAGGTCTGGTTTTGGGCATGTATATATATACTGCATACATAATCTTATTCTGTGATCGTGTGTCGGCATGTTTCAATTTCGGCATATTTCAATTTATGGAACTCCTTTTTTACTTGAACCTTACTGTACTAGCAGGTCCCCCTTTGCATATTTCTATCTATTTGGATCACCACTCATGTATACTTAATTTTTTTAGTAGTTATATGAACATAAATGATGATGGAAAATGTTGTGTATTGAATGTCATTTTAAGAAAATGGTGTACTTGGATTTCACTGTGTAAACATTATGTTTTCCATGATTCACTTTGGGTTCATACTTGTGCACATGTTCCTTTATAAATTTTATATGTTTTAAATTAGTACTACTACCTACTTGGAACTTCTTTACTGGCAGGTCTTAGTTTACATACCACAATCTGTAACTTTTCTTTTGTTGTCAAATTTATCGGCAAATGTAGGTCATGTAGTATAGAACATTTTGTCTTTGAACTACGGTGTACTTTAGCGTTCTGTGCACATATATACTACCTTAGAGTCATTTGGATCTTGTGTAAAACTTTAAACTAAGTTTTTCAGTTCATTTCCTTTACATTTCATTTCGTGATCAAAAACTGATTTTTGTAAAATGTCTAGTAAGATGGTATATATATCTGTTTTCGATCCATCTTTGGTAGTACCCACAATATTAAAGCATTGTAAGGATATTTTCTGTTCTTTCACGTTGTAGGAGCGACAACCATTGAACTTTCATCTCTTGTTTCCATTTTTGCTTATTGGCCTTGAAAATTTTATTGTTGCTGAGTTTATAAAATGAATGAATATTCTTACATTTCATATTTATGTTATTTTTCCTTTTCTTTTCTTCTTCGAGTGACGGACATGGGGGTTTGGTCTTGCTGGGCGGGTTGAAATCCAACCCGTTGGAAGGAAAAATTTACCTGTCTGTTACACAAAAATTCCAGAATTTTCTATGGACTTCTCTCATGGGTGTGAAGACTTGGACTAGGAATTGGATGGAGAATTGGGCTCAAATTTGGAAAGAGAAGATGAAGAGTTGAGAAAGGCTTGGATTTGGAAATTGAATTGCTAAAGGAAAAGGATTCTATTCCTTGGAAGATTTGGAGAATATTGAAGCCTATAAATAGAGAAGTTTTCTACATCTTTATACACACCTCTCTACACACACAACAATTCTCTTTTCTTATTCTTTGTGTGAACTTTTTAACATGAGTAGCTAATTTTCTTATTGATTGAGGATGAATTCTAGTTCTTAATATATGTTTTGAGTTTTGTTTCAATTCTATCTTGAAGTTTTTCACATGATTATCGTTTGTTTTTACTAATAGGAATGATCTTAAAGACATTCATGATTGATTGATAGATTGTTTAGGTGGCCAACTAAATTGATTTGTTAATTTGATCTAAAGCTAGTGAAAGTTAGGAGATAAGTAATCGTTTCTTTACTCTTTACATAAGTAGCAAACACGAGACCTTGCGGAGGGATTCCGTGGAGCAATTGTGTGTGAAAAAAACGTTAGCAAGTAGACCTTGATCTAAGAGTTTAACTACTAATATCAACCTAATAAGTTCATAAATCTTAATGCGTTTATTTTAAATTACATCTTGAGTGATCTACTTCTAGGTGGTTTGGTAAATAGAATCCGGTAGTCGAGAACTTCCGTGTCCCAGGTGATACAAGGGATTTAGGGGTTTAGCACTTGATCTTTTTGCTTTACCTACGGTTGGTGATAATTTGTGACTAATAACAAGTATAAAAGAACATAACTTGAATCAATATTTTGCAACGAAGAAGGATTCCTTGATCTTGTCTCTCTTATTGATTTCAACTTTACCTTTTAATTGCTTTATTTACTTTCTTTTGCTTTACACCCCCCTTTTCGTGACAATTTTTACAACTAGAATCTCTTGCTCCTCGTGGGAACGAACTTGACTACACTATATTACTTTTTAATTAGGTGGAAAATCTTGAATTAATTTGTTGTGGTACGACACGCATCAAAAACCCGCGTGTGGTAAAAACCTGAACCAAAAATATAATGTGACCCTCTAGTCACTGGCTCTGCTTGGAAAGTCTATGGATATATATCTCTTTTGATGATGATCATCGTTCTAAGTTGTCATCTCAAAAAAAAAAACCTCGTCAGGGAAAAACCCAAAGGGATAAAACCTGTACGTAGGAAAATATGAGTACCCAGAACAATGATAAATCCGCAGATGTTGCCTCGTTAAAACCTTGTCTGGAAAAACCCAGAGGGACAAAAACCAGGACGAAGGAAAAAGAGTACAACATTTCGAACTGCAGATAACAGTGGACTCGCATGCCTCATTAAAACCTTGTGAAGGAAAACCCATTGGGACAAAACCTTGACAAAGGAAAAAGAGTACACGACGCAATGTCCAACATATACCCAATATCCATAGTCCTCTGTGGATTTACTCCCCCTGATGAGTAGCCGTCTCAGTTGATCATTCTATCCCTCTGTTTGATTCAATTTCATAGAGGTCACGAGCCATCATCGAATGTCTTCAGCTGCTTCATCTTCCTTTAGTTGAGAGAGAGTCAGTTTGATTTTCCTCTGTGCAATTTTTCAATGATCTTTTGATAGTACATCCTTTTATTCTCCAATAGCTTTATCTGGACAATCGTAACCGATTGGAGGAAAACAAGTATCTTCTATTACCAGACTATTAGCTAGGAGAATGTTTAGCTTCTTCAACAAACCTGCTAACGATCAAAAACTCAAGCAGTCCGATTAGATTTCCTCTGTGGGAGACATCCAACGATCTTTCATATCAAAGATCAAGCTTAATGGTACCACGAAGATGAAGGGGTTATCTTCGGACCAATGTCTCGATATTGGTGCTGGGTAGAACCAGGCTTACATGTTTACTACAAACCCAATATCAGGTATCTATAGCATATTTCAGCTAGTGAACCATTTACACATATATTGTGTAATGCAAACCACAGAGTGATACACTACCTTTGTTGAGGTACAAGCCGATCAATCTTAAATGTAAGGGATCGAATGACTAAAACAATGTCAGCTTGTCCATTTAAACATGTCTAAACCCTTAAGGCTGACGAAATTAATTGACTTCCATCTACAATGCTCAACCAACAGTTGAGACCTTATTTTACCGAGAATTCATCTCAAACTCCTGCTTTAAGCATCTTTGTGCTTTGGAGAGCTCTTCAGGAGTTACAATCAAGTAGATGTTGCATAAATCAAATCTAGTAAATGCACAGTTTATGAGCATATAAGATGGTTCACATATCCCTGGATACTATAAGCATTCACTTAGACGATTAACCACTTTCGTCCTTACTAAGAAAATGCAGATGACATGGTAATTCTACTAATGGGAGAAAAACCTTCAGGAATTTGTAGGCAGTTATCTGTATCTAGTCTTTTATACAGATTCGCAATAACCATATAAATTAGATGCACGCCGGGTCCTTAGAGACTGCCAGACTAATACCAAAAAGGTAGTTGCATCTATAACAGGGAATATGTTACAAAGTAATCCATCTCAGGTTTCTGTAAAAGACTTTGTGCCATTAGTTGACTTTACTTTTCTTACTATGCACATACATCCACCTGTAGCCACTAGGGGATACATAATCTGATGTCAGAACTGCAAACACTCACATGCGGCTAAGAGTGGCTCACATTTTCGAGTGTTCGGGCCGCAGTACCAATTTTATGCATTTTGTAAGAAAGTTGTTATTCTGCTTCGATCTCTCCTAGTTTAACCAATCATATCTTTGATGACATTCCAATAGAGAGTGGTTGAAAACCAACAACACTTATGGCAGTATCAATGGATACTTTGACTATGTCATCAACAATCATTGAATTACTATCACAAATTTCTCTATTTCATGCATGCCTTAAAGAAATCCTCTCATTTTGAGGTTCCACGACCTTTGCAGAGACATTCTCTTATTAAGAGAACTATACTTAGAGAAATTAGATCTTCCACTGATAGTCTCTTTGAGAGCACTATCTTTCAATGATTGTGATTGCCTCTTCCTTTCAGGAGGTGCGGAATATTTTAAATCAACTAGTCATCCACGCTCAAGGTGTGTTCTAAGTGACACACTTGCTACTACATTTACAGCTTCCCAAGGAAGCAATTTGATTTGCAATCTCTGAAGATGTCAAATCTTTGGTATGTCTTCAGTGATGAAAACATCAAGATGAGATACATCCTGGTTTATCTTTGTGCAAACCAGGATACTTCACGCCGTTTTTCAGGCGATAGCCTTTCCTTCCCCAAACGGTGGGAAGACCTTCTCATCAAATTTGCAAATCTTGTAATAGAGTAGTAACAACAGTGGAATATAGCACGTCTCAAACAGAAAAACATGACAATGGTTACATGAGTAATAAGTTCAAAGTGCACAAGAACATCAAATGTGCTCACCATCAATGCCCAAAGCATTACTAGGATGATACAACATCAACGGATGACAAATAAGAGTTTCATTTAAAATCTATATGAGTATAGATACACAGTTACCACCAGGTGAGATGTCGAGTCATTTATGACTACCAGACCATATTTCCATCAACCTGGTTAGTGTCTGCGGAAACTCACTTTCAAGGGGTGGCGCTGCATAACAAGCGACCTCAATTAGTTTTCTCACTACGCTTTCATATAAGCATCACATTTTCGACAGATGCTAAGACTAAGGCCCCAAAAAGCGTACACCATGGAGAAAAACACCTCAATATGAACCGATGTCCATTCTTGCCAATAACATAAACTTTGTCGATAATTCCTTTGCAAAGGGGGATATCTATCCACAACAATTTCAGTAGCTACTCTGAACATTATCGACAACCAAGTTATTAATCAGTTAGTTAACAGTCTCACATCATTCTCTAGAGTACGAGGATATTCTAATCCATTGGTACCAAAATTAAATATGCGGATATTCATCTCAGAGATATCTACGCAAATTATATGGATATGCTCCTCGTCAGGAGTTATCAACTCATCACTCAAAGAGAATATGGATGTTATCTGATTAGATTGGCATACCTCATACAAGAGGTTTTCGTCTTTGCTTCTAAGCATATTTTCAGACGAAACAATAGCTGCGATTCCATGGCATGCCTTGCAAGGACTTTAGTTTATGCCGAATCTATCTAGCGTATTCTTGCTGAATATAGCAACAGAGTAATCTCCAACACCTCGGGCATTTCTCGGTGTAAGAATCTGGATGAGACACAATTGGAGTTAACCAATATCGTCGACGATTCTCCCCCTGATCCATAGGAGGGAATGTCTCATCAACAGAACATTCAGTTCTGCATGACTCAACCTATCAAGGGAGCAACTGGGTGCAGAAAACAATAATAACATGCAACTCAGGGAGAGGTAGCGATCGAGTTTCCTCTCTCGTTCTTGCCAAATTGGAATATTTTAAAGAATTTACATTGTCATGTAAACTTACCAGTAAACTGTAAACGAATTTTGTGACCCTAGACACTATCTCAATATCAATACCGGTCCTGCCAAGGCGACCAGATAGAGATTAACAATAATGAGCGGCATTTTGGATGCACACATCGTGTTCATCACAAATGATAGCGAGCTTTACCGGAGCTCATAGATGGTTATTTACCCAATCATTATGCCACCGTCGTATTATTCCACCTTCTAGTGGTACGGTGCTCATCAGGTTCTTAAACCAGGGAACTATTGTGGTTCCCATATTCAAATATGCCTACCACAATTTTATTTTTCTTCTTTTCCAAAGATAGACTTATTTGCATAAGCACTGCTGCAAATTTAATTCACCAAAATTTGTGATTTAGGTAATGGCTCAGGCGACGAGAAGGCATGATATTAACTCTAAATATCATTTAAATAAATGCGACACTCATTATTGCTCGACGTTTGTATATCTACGAGGCACAGTTAACATTTGCAGCACTCGTTGTTGTTGACACAACATATACAAAGTGCAGATTAAGCACTAGCTCTTTAAAGCTCGCCGATGCATATAATAGGCGCATATTATGCATGTCGTAAAATTCGTGGAAGCACATAAGGCCACAAATATGTGGCTCTCTTTATTGCTCAGCGCAACATTTATACGATGCATATATCTTCTCCAGAAATTAAGCCGGACTATTTACCACAAAAATCAATGGTGAAACAAGGAAGAAAATATTCCAAATGTAATATATACAGTTCTAACACAATACGACAAATCTCCAATTTCGTCAGTTAGGGTCGACGAAATATTAATTTATCAAAGATGAAATATGAACACATCCTTTATCTCAAAACAGATTGTCTCGATATTAATTGCAGGTCATTTCAAGGGCCGTGATAGAAAGGCAGACTAAGTGTTAACCGGTGTCCATTTTCATCGCATTAGACCTTAAGTGAAACGACTTTGGTCTGGAGATTATTATAGCAAAGGAATATTAAGATTTTGCTATCCCTCGAGGATGCAACAATTCCTCGCTTTAGGATATTAAAACCATTAACAACACAAAATCATTGGTGTACCAACAAAGGTAATTTTACTCTACGCTACCAAAAAAGGACGCGGAAAAACCTTATGTCGGTCGGTTAAAAAGGAAAAACACAATAACGGTACAAAACTCAAGTATTTGGTTAAATTCGGAAACCGGATAAAATCAGAAATATGAGTCGTTGTTAATACGTACCTATTTCAGATATCTCTTCATATACCGTATAATTTCTGTGCTCCAAATAGCACATACAAGAAACGGCAAGATGCCTAACTTCAGTTTTAACGAGTCCTAATCAAAATAGGAAACGAAGTTAGATACTACAAAAATTTATGCTTAAAACTACTCAACGATAGTTAAAGCAAATATGCAAGGGTTGACGAGAATTATCCTTTTCCACATCGTCAGCCCCACCAAATACCACCGAGCAATTCGTGCTGATAACGTTTTGTAAAATGATCCACAAGTTTCCCATGTTTCACAGCATCATAATAATGATGCGAGATATTAATTTAGTACTGCACTAAAACGTAAATACAAACTAAATGGAAAGGAGATAGTTTTCTGTTTTCATTTCTTAATGAACTTAGTTTTCAATTACACTTTGAAGACATACACGGCTAATATATATAGCCTGGACAAAGCAATAGAAAACAGCCACCTATTGACATGTGTGTCAACCATATACTCAATTACTTAAGGCTTAATCTAGTTAATGTTTATCTTATATGGATAAACTAGTTAACTGTTATCCTTTGGCTTGTCAAAGGAGGTGAGAAACTTCTCGAGTAATTGAGACAGAGTAATGGTGGGCCACCTAATATTACATAACAGTAACAAGAAAAGTTGGTTTTTTCATTCACCTCCGGAGATCTAGTAGTACCCATGAATATTTTCTTTCAACAGTATACACATGAGTTTCGAACCTTCGTGTCTTATGCACTGTATTTTAATCGAACAATGGTTTTAAGCATGCAAATTAACTTGGCAAGGGGTGTACCCTTTATAACAGTAACTTCAGTATATGTATACTCGGGAGACTTTGTAGCAGGGACGGTATTAGGGGTGGCTTACCCAGACCGAAGCCCACCTGTTACGTAAATCAGGTAAAATTTTTAATATATTTAGTATAATTTTTAGTATATTTAGTATAATTTTTAATATATTTAGTATATATTTAGTATAATTTTTAATATATGTAAAATTTAGCCTAGGTGTAAATTTTAATTAGCCCATTAATTGTTAAGATATGATTCTGCGTGGAACAAATCAGAATATTTTGGAACCCGGTCCCGCATGGATTAATTTTTGAATAGCATCTCAACCGTTCAAAGGCTATAGGGAAAAACAAGTATTCATGATGTTTCTTAAAATCAGGTATTGAATGGGCTCACCTGTTACGTGTCAGTTTGATAAAATAAAACTGTGTGTCAAATGGGGGTGTCTTGTCCTTAACTAAGCAAGCGTTTGTTCACCTTTAAAAAAAGAAAAAAACCAGTGCTTGTCCAAAAAATCATTTTTCTTCTATGAAGTGACTAAAATTTTATGTATATCTATGTATAATCTAAAAATGCAGTGTATTCATGAGACAAAAATACAATATGTCATGACTTATTATGCGTATATGTACAAACTCCAAATATTTTTGCATCCCTATAATAACCTTTAAAACTAAAAAAAAAAAAAATTGGGCGGCCTTGGCACTAAATACATCAGGATTATTATTTTCGATACACAAATTATTCCTCCTAATATTAGTTCAAGGTGAAAAAATTTGATTCAAAGCTTTATGCTCAAGGAAAAGAGATCATGTGGTATCCGATACTCGACTTTAAGTATATTACATGAGTTGTCATTCTTCTTAGTTGAGATAAATTAAATTGAGAGTTCGAGAAAAAAAAAATAGCCTACCCAAACATAAATTCCTGGTTCCGTCGCTGCTTTGTAGTTTCTAATTGTATATAACCTTCGTTCTAATAAAGCTGTTCTTTCTATGTATCCAGATAAAAACAATTTACTGCACTGGGAATTAGGAGTAATAATTTGAGTACAAAACATTTTTGTTACATGTCATCGTGATGATGAGAAAAGCAAAGACTTGTTTGCTTTAAAAAACTCCCTCCGTTCCTTTTTAATAGGCTGGTTTTATTTTTTGTGAAAATTAAGGAAATTAAGAGAACTAATCATTGCAAATGGTCCTCATGATACTTGTCAATAAAAAGTGAAGTGAAATTATCCCATGACATGACATCGACAAAAAAGTAAAGTGAAATGGTCCCCATAACACTTGTCATCAAAAAAAGTTAAGAGAAAAATGGTCCAAGAAAATTAAAGTTACATTTGAGTTTCCCAATTAGGAAACCAACCTATTTTTGTGAAATATTTATTTATAGAAACCAGCCTATTATTTAAGAACGGATGGAGTATAATATTTGTAATGCTCTTTCAATTTTGCTGCAATAATGCATTTATTGGTAGTATTGCGAGTTTCTGCTTCTTTCTTTTTTTAAGCATAGTATTAAGAGTTGACATGGTATTGGTACAAAGCTTATGAGAAGGAGAGAAAATGGGTATAGAGGGAAAACTCAATAATCTCTCGACAATTATAGTCTGTCACCGTAAAAAAGACCGAAAAATGAATTGATCATATAACCTAAACCTTGGAAAATTTCAAATTTTCATTATTTTGTAATGTGTAACCACTATTTTAGTCCTCCAACTACCATGCTTACTCGCATTTTTTGATCAAAATCCGGAGCATAAGGTATGAAGGTTCAAAAGTTACCATGCCTAAACAATGAAAGAAAGAAAAAACATGAGTACTAGCACGTTTGGATACAAATCTACCTCTGACTTCTGCTTCTCTAGAAGCATACGTTAGAAAAGCGAAACTATTTTGCTTCACAAAAAACTGATTTTTCGGCTTCTAGAAGTCGTTTTGAAAAATTATTGTCAAACTGACTTCTGACTTTTCGACTTCCAGAAGCCGAAAAGTAACTTCTGAGTGCACATACAAACATCATATTATTGTGTAATGAAAACAACGGTTTTGGTATTGTATAAATGAACAAAAGTTTTTGGAAATTGGAGTACTGGGTTACACCAGTTGAAAAAAATCAAAAAATAGATGGTATGGCTAAGATTGATCTAATGATATTTCTGTAAGTATAGACTTATAAAAGAATTGTTAGAGAAAGAGTATGGGACATTGGAGAAAACCAAGATTCATGTGGAGCTGATGATTATGCTCTTAGAATGTAAAATTTTATGGGAGGATCCAAAATAGTTTGGAGGTGGTGGAGACTCATAAATAACCATTTGAAGGTGTTTCAGGTTGGGATACAGCTAAATCCTTGTCTTGTAGAGCTGGCTAAGGGAAAACGCCGCGGGATGAGTATTCTTTCTCGTTCATGTACGAGATTACGTAGGTCTAAATCATATATAACTAGGAGTGCTAATTTACTACTTGCTACCTTGTACATGATTTTCTGTCAATTTATAACTTACTCCCTCCGTCCCACCATTAGATGACCTATTTGGTCTAAGATCTTGTCCCATCATTAGTTGACTATTTCACTAATCAAGGGGATATCTCTAAAACTACCCTTTTGATTGATTATCGGTATCATAAGAAATATGTATAATTTGATATTCATGTTTATACTCGTTACGTAGGTGTTTTAAAATGATTTTCAACGGTTGGAAATTTCGAAAATCTAGGGTATAGTTTGAGAGATAAATGATTTCTAAAATTTACAAATTATTATCCTTAAGGGTATAGTACTCATTTCATTAATTTCCTTAAGAATTGTGCAAACTTCAACTAGGTCATTTAATAATGGGACGGAGGGAGTATTAAATTAACCCGGATTTTTGTAGGGTGAGTGATACAAAAGAAATAGGTTGTGAGAGAAAATTATTTCTCTTTTGTAAAATGAGTACTAATAAAGGTCCCCATAGGTCTTGAAAAAAAATACAGTAAATTTATAAAAAGAAGTTCATATCGGAAACAACATTAAGGTATTAAACCAAAGTTTGGGTAAAACGAGGCTCGTATCAAAGAACTTGATAGGCAATGCAACTACCAAAGGAAATTTCAGGGATAAAATTTTTCTATTCTTGAAAAAACTCAGTTAAACCTTGCAACAACTTATTTTACCCTCTAGTTTGTTGTAATATTTGGTTTTAATTTTTCATTAATAGATGAAAGTTAATTTTTTGTTAAGATCTTGTACGGTCCCCATACAACGATGAAAATTTGTACAAGACCCACAACTTTAGGGATTACTTTCTTCGATGGAGGATCATTTACATCGCTTAATTGGGCCCCCGGGAAATAATTAGGGGCTCCTAGCTACAAGACAAAAAAATGTCATGAAATAGTAATTGATGGTCATCCCTTATCCCAAATTTTTTTAAATGGCTAAAATATCCCGAGATCATTAGTGGTAATTAAGTTAATTAAATGTTAATTAGTTTAGTTAAATTAATTTAATCAGTGTGGTTAGATCAAAATAAGATTTTAGAGATGTCGTCAATTAATTGATACCACCATTGACGACTCAAACCTGCAATTTTTTCAGGTTATGAAAAACCGTCATGGTAATATGATAAATCCTGACGATTCTAACAAGGGTCGTCACCCGAAAATTTTACACACAAGCGACCCTCAAATTCCAAATGACGACTCCTTTCATTTTCCGTTTTAGAAAGTTGGCGACCCATAGAAAGTTGGCGACCCCATAGAGTAAGCTTGTCATTTTTTAACATAACGACTCTAGTCTGAACTATGAATGATCGTTCAAAGTTCATTCAAACTACTTACATGGGACCCTCTCTTTTAATTTCTCCGGCAATTCCTTATTTGCTTGTTCTCTCAAGTAATTATAAGTCATGTATGGGTGCTGGGTGGAGGAGAGTAAGTTGACGACTCCTTTCAATTTTAGAAAGTTGATTGACCCCTTTCAGTTTTGGAAACTTTTTTAGAAATACTTCATTAGTAAGTTGTGACCCCTTTCATTTTTGGGACAGAGAAGTTGTTTATTTTTCATATAGAGTCGTTAACTTTTAAAAAGTGGTCGTTCGCAAAGAATCGTCATATGTTTCTATATTACGGTAACGACTCTAATCTGAAGTAAAAAAAAAATAATGAAAAACCAGAGTTTGGGTCGTTATCTCCTTCCTCATATACCCTAACGATTTTTCAAAATCTCTACATCCATATGAAAAATCGTTAGGCTTTAGGATTTTCGGGTTGATGACCCTTCAACCGTAACTGATTTTTTTTTCCTCGTGTCGTTAATGGAAGAGAAGAAAGTTGAGAGAGAGGAAAGGGAGAAGAAGAGACTGGATTTTTTTTGAGAACACTGCTCACTTCATGAGAATTCTTGCTGCAAAAGGAGGTACAACGAGAATACGACAATTATATATAGATGGTACTTTGGTTTCGACAAAAAAGTTTTGCAGGATCACATTGTTGACTTCTATAGGTCTTTATTCACCAAAGAGATGTTAATAAGACCTGAACTAGAAGACATAAATTTTGATCAAATCAATTCTCAAGAGGTAGTTTTTCTTGAAGCTACTTTCTTTGAAGATGAAGTTTTTCAGCCATAAAGGATTTGGGAAATGGCAAATCACCTGGACCAGGATGGTTATCCTATTCTTTTCTTCTTCAAGCTATTTTGGAAGTTTTGAAAGCAGGATTTAATGGCGGTTGTGCATGAGTTCTGTGCAAGTGGCAGAACTGATACAAGACACAACTCTACTTTTATTGCTTTGGTTCCTAAAAGAGACAGTATTGAAACCATAAAAGATTGTAGGCCTATCTGTTTGCTTACTAGTGTTTACAAAACTATATCCAAAGTACTAGCTACCAGAATAAGCTTAGTTATGGATAAAATGATTTCACCAGTACAGTGTGCTTACATCCAAGGGAGACAGATAATTGATGATACTCTCATTGCAAATGAGATGGTAGACTCAAGACTTAGCTCAGGGGTACCTGGTTTGATTTGCAAGATTGACCTAGAGAAGGCTTTTGACAGAGTAAGTTGGGTTTTCTTGGAAAATATGCTAAAAAGGATGGGTTTTGGTGATCAATGGTGCAAATGGTGAGATTTTGTTACTCATTTGCCTCTTTTCTGTCCTTATTAATGGTACTTCTTTTGGTCATTTCAATAGCTCTAGAGGGTTAGACAGGGAGATCCATTGTCACCTCTTCTTTTCAATATTGCTATGGAGGGTTTTTCAAGATATTTGGACAGAGTTGCAGAAATGGGTCAGTTTCATGGTTTCTCAAATATGCAAAATGGAATTGTGATCAACCATCTCCACTATGCAGATGACACAATCTTTTTTATAAATAATTCAAGAGATGAACTCCATAATTTGTTTTCCTCTTTGAAGTGTTTTGAAATAATTGCAGGCTTGAAAATAAACACAGCTAAGACAAGAATCATTCCAGTTGGTGAATGCCAAGACTTACAAACTTGGGATGTGGAGCTAGGATGCATCACAGATAAGCTTCCTTTTATTTATTTGGGAATGCCTCTAGGGGCTAAAGCTAACTCCAAAGCAATTTGGGATCCAGTTCTTGCCAAATTTGACGTTCGACTTTCTCATCCGAGCAAATTTTAAATCTCTAAGGGAGGTAAACTGACTATGTTAAAAACTATTCTCTATTCTCTTCCACTTTATTATTTCTCCCTTTTCAGAGAACCAGTTTCAGTGATTAACCAATTAGAAAAGAAAATGAGGAATTTCTTATGGGGTAGCTCAAAAACATCTCATTTGGTTAATTGGAGTTTGGTTATGGCTGACAAAGATAGAGGTGGTTTAGGTGTTTTAAATCTCAGACAAATGAACACTGCATTACTTGCAAAGTGAGTCTGGAGATTTGGTGTAGAGAAAGATCAACTATGGTGTAAGATCATAAAGGAGAAGCATGGTTCTATGTCTTCTCATTGGTTACTGGTAGAGTAACTAATTCTTTTGGGATTTTTCTTGGAAACTCATAGTGGAAACAAGTCGGTTGATCAATAATTACACTTCAATTATTATTCACTCGGTTTTAGGGTATCTTTACGGGTTTGACAAATGGAATGGCGATGAACCATTAAATCTTTCTTTCACGACTTATTCGGGTTAGTTAAAGATAAATATAGTTCGATTGCAAACTCATATTTTGAATGGAGATTGGGTTTTTGATTTCAAAGAAGACTGCTGGAAGACGAAGTTAATCAGTTTGCTTCGTTACTTCATTGAATTGGATCGATAGCACCAAATCTGGATAATATGATGAGATACTAGTAGATGGACTTTGGGGAACAACAAAGTTTTTTCAATTAAGACTCTTTATTCACAACTTATTTATCGATGGAGTAGATGAATTTCCTTTTAAATTAAATCTAGGAACAATAAGATTCCTCCAAAGGTCCGTTTTTAGTACGGGTGTGCGAGTGCATAACAAACTAAACACAATAGATTTATTCTTGCACAAGGGTATGGTTTTAGACAATATTTTGCATTATGTGTGGAAGCTGTGAAGAATCTGCAAATCATCTACTTCTTCATTGCAAGGTTGCGTACAAGTTATGGTTGAGCTTAATACCATCTGGTTGGTGCTGGATATCTCCACAGTCCATATATGATCTAGCTCACACCTAGAAGCATACGTACAATACACAAAATTCAGTTTTTTGGAGCATGATACCTGCAGCGATTGTCTGGGTGATTTGGGGAGAAAGAAACGCGCGTACTTTTGAGGAGAAGCACGTTTTTAAGACTGATCTGGACTTAATCATCGAAACCAAATCTCTGGTTACTGCCTGGGCTATAGTTTTTGGTCATCAAAATGCTACAGCTGGTGATAATTGGGATGCAAACTTTTACTAATTGTTTTCTGTATTTTGATTTTCAGTTTCTTTTTCTTTGCTACAACTTGTAGCCTGTTTGTAAATTCCTCTTTTTTAAATAAAATCTCTCACTTTCTATCAAAAAAAAAAATAATAATAAAATGGAGGCTTAGGGTTAAGGGTAAATAGAATTTTAAGATTTATTATTGAAGGGCAAAATAGTATTTTTACTACATTTTGGAACCCCTAAAATAAATAATGTGGGTATAAATTGTGTCCTGGACCCAATTATTTTTCCATGGCCCCAATTGAACCCTGATAATTTATTTATTCAATTTACAAACTTGGATATTTTAAAATGTGCAACCGTTGGTTTTATCCTCAATATTGAAATACTTAAACGCATTATTCGTTCAGAATAGAGTTCACAAGGCATGAAAGTTGAAAACTCACCCCCATCCCCTGATTCTCTCGAAGAAAAAAAGTTGTGATTACTATAGATCACCCGATCAATGTTTTCCCGTTATTTTTACTGTATAAAACAAAGGTTTATATTGACCTAAAGCCTTAGGAAATAGATGATACATATAAAGACTAATCCATGTACAAGACTACCGTGTAGGGCTGGCAACGGATAAATATCCGCCGGATATTGGCTATACCGATAAGATTAAGGTTAAGGGTTAACGGCTATCCGATATCGATAACATCCGGCGGAACCCAAAAATTCCAATCCGATAAGGTTAAGGTTAAGCTATCGGATATCCGGATTTTTATCGGCTTTGTCCTTGCTTTTATCATTACTTTATTTTTTTTCTTGTCTATGCAGTGGCATTACAATATGAGTTCTTGTTACTTAGAGGTTAACCTCCTATATTAGGCTGTTTATGTAGCTCCTGAGCTTGCTATTGCCAATCATATATAAAGAAGAAGAAAAGATGAGTCAAAAATTATATATCACCGCAGCATTTTCGTTACTTCAGTTTTGCTCCTGAGATGAGTCAAAAATTATATATCACCGCAGCTTTTTCGTTATTTCAGTTTTGCTCTTGATAATCGCATATGAAAGCGTGGTCACCGGCAAAAACTAGGATACAAAAGACAAAAAAGATGGGTAACTCCGGTGATAGTTTAATTAGGTTGCTGCCAGTTACAGAAAGCTTAATCTTGACGTACAGGTAACTGGCAAGGGAGGCTTAGAATAACAAGGAAATTCACAATTCTCAAAAGAACTCGACTACGCGCGCTCAAAAGAACTTGACTACGCACGAGACTCACTGAACCAGAAAAGGTCGTACAATAAGCTCAATCGGGAGAAGCTGGTTCAGGCAACA
Organism: Papaver armeniacum; assembly: GCA_023531295.1. NCBI lineage: Eukaryota > Viridiplantae > Streptophyta > Magnoliopsida > Ranunculales > Papaveraceae > Papaver > Papaver armeniacum. Next base: position 131,558 of record JAJJWW010006831.1, read on the forward strand.
AAGTAGTACAATATGTACAATTTGAAGTAATTGATTCAGGCAATTCTTAACAACTCGTTTAGTAGAGTCACGCTGTGTGGGAATCTCCAGCTTTCAGTACTCGAGCTTCCAAGTGTTTAATAGAGTCGCGCAGTGTGGAAATCTCCAGCCTTCAAGATATATACATAGATTTCTCTCAAGTTATGACTGGCACAAGGTTAACAGATGTCTCAGAATAAGTAAATGTCCGGATATCGATTTACTCGACTGATAATAGATGGTGGAATTGGAAATATTACTAGTATATCCCTAACCCTATCGAATATTAAGGAAACGGATGGAGCTTAATCAGATATCGTTAGGTTAAGGGAGAAATATCCGATAAATATCCGTATCCGATATCCGATACAAAGGATAAAATCCTATAGGATCCCGAATATTCGGAAACGGATTCCGGATATGGGATAACCGTTGCCAGCCCTACTACCGTGTTAACAAAAATAACACCTTAGAGAGATAATGAGATATCAGAGAAAACCAAAAGTATTGGATTATAGTTTGTGTTTTAAATGATTTAAGAATGCGACAAACGTTACAATTTTATTTTGAAGGCTATTATTGGGGCGTCACACTCCATTAGAGGGGCTTCACTTGGATATTTGGTGACCAAAAATCTGGTTAAGGGATATTTTGATTCCATAGCAATTTGTCAAAATTACCCTTCAATTAAAACTACTAAAAATAGATGAGGAAGAAACAAACTGATCCTAGTGATGGTAATCAACAACTCAATCAACCTCAACTTCATCCTCAACTCATTCACCGATTCAATCAATTGAAGAATCATGTTTTCAAACTCCTCAACAACAACCCATGGTGTATGTAAGGTAATAATCAAACAAACCCATCTTTTTGTACCCGTTTTTGTGCTTAAATCGAATGAAATCGAAGTAAAATTAGGATTTTATTTATTTTCTGCTAGTGTTACGCCTGGGTACAGTACTAGATTTTTCAATCGTAATTCCAATTTTATGCCTAGGTTTAGTTGTTTACCAGGCGTAATTCCAATTTTACGCCTAGGTTCAGTTGATTTCCAGGCGTAATTCTAATTTTACGCCTAGGTTTAGTTGATTTTCCAGGCGTAATTTAGGACGTCTAGGTTTGCTATATGTAGAACCTAGGCGTAATTCTTCCTGGATGTTTTGAAGAATTCGAAACTTTGGGTTTACGCCTAGGTTCTTGCACTACACTTCCCAGGCGTAATGTTGGAAGTCCAGGTTTTCTATATGTCGAACCTAGGCGTAATTTATCATGGATGCTTTGAAGAATTCCAACTTTGGGTTTACGCCTAGGTTCATGCACTACATTTCCCAGGCGTAAAACTGAATTACGGTTGGACTAAAGCAAAACCCTCTTCCAAACCCAGACGTAAAACTGAATTACGGTTGGAACAAAGCCCAGCCCAACCCAACCGTAATTTGCCATGAAAGTCTAAAAATATCAAATTTATTATCGTTCTTAAGCTAGTTTTCAACGAAATTGAACCCATGGGAGATAGTTTAGAGGTGTACCTGTTGATTTTCAACCATTGGTTCTAAACTTTGTCCCAGAATTTACAAATACATATCAAAATTCATCTTCTTAAATTAATTAGATAATAACTAAATTTAATTAAAATTAACTAAATAAATAAGGGTTGTTTGGTCATTACACAATTATTTGAGATAAGGGGTTTTCGAAATTACTTACGGGTGACCCGTTTTTGTCCTATTAAGTGACGCCCCTCTAATGGAATGTGACGCCCCAATAATAGCCTTCGTTTATTTTATCGAGGTGATGTAGCACTATGAGTTACCCGTCAAAATGTTTTTGTAAGAGTTCCTTTTTTCGGGATATGGGATCAAGTCGCAAGAAGAATCCAAAAAATTAATTTCATTGTACTTGTATTTACTGGTTGTTATATCGTAATTTGAAAGATCGCCACTTCACATTTAGAATGGATTTCACAATGATGGGTGAGAAAGGTTACAACCAGACCTCAGCCTGCCAACTAGCTCTGCGGAGGATTCCATCCGCGGCCAGCTTCTTAGAGGGAGTATAGCCGTTTAGGCCACAAAAGTTTGAGGCAATAACAGGTCTGTGATGCCCTTAGATGTTCTGGGCCGCACGCGCTACACTGATGTATTCAACGAGTATATAGCCTTGGCCGACAGGTCCGGGTAATCTTCGAAAATTTCATCGTGACGGGGATAGATCATTGCAATGACCTTGGCCGGAATGACCGGAATACCGGACCCTTCAACAATGTTGAGCGTTAAAACTGTTGTGATTTAGCATCTGGCGATTTGCCCTTTTGGGTGGTCAGCCGTATCCATGGATTCTGGTTCATGTGTACGGGCCATTCGCCAGGGAGGGTCCACTTTGAAGACGGTCATACCCTCAGCATACGAACTTGTTACACCATTGGCTAAGCAGGGATTACGCGTATGCTACTTTAACAGACGTGAATACGTAAACCCAACTAGAGTAGTGGGCGCACTCCATGCCCCGTAACCATTGCGACACATAATATGTCAAAGTTTTTTTCCTACGGATTGTGCAAGGCTTGGTCAGGACGGCGTAAAAACTATGTCCTATTTTCGGGAGTTAACATTATCTCCTACCCAACCCGGTACTTGTTACTGGAAACGGGTCTTGGTCTTTGGTCTTTGGGTGAGAAATGTTACAACTCGGTTTTGCAACATCCTATTGCTAAACGCTAAATTTGGTGAAGTAGTTTAATGAACTACACCTACACACCCGAGGAAACAGATGATGATATACCTGGCAGTGATGTATTGAAATTTGTATAAAGCTATCAAATTAGAGAGAGGAGATATTGGAGAAAACTAAAAGTATCAGAAATTAAAGATTATCTTTTAAATGATATAAGAATGCGTGCGAGTTTGCAATTTATTAGGAATTTAATTATTATGAATTTAAGAATTTTGGTTAAAAACTCTACAAATCCTATGTGGCCTAATTATTAGGAATTTAAGAATGTCCCATTGGAGATGCTCTTATATAGAGACAGAGTAGCCTTGTGAGTAACAGGTCAAAGTATTTTACGAGAACCAAAATGATTTGTGGCGCCCGTATTTCGTGCACCCAATGCACCCACCCTTGGGTGGCACACATCGTGAATCAACTATCATTCAGAATCCCAATTAAAGACACCTGCTTGCGATAAGTCATGCGATAAGTCAGGCGACGCAGACTTAGTCAACGGAAAATATCTCTTCGATTCTTACAGTGATTTAGATTTCTCCTTTTGATTTCAATTTAGTTTTCATGTTCTTAAATTGATTCCTAACTGTTTCCCTTATTTTAATTTCTTTTTCTTTGAGTAAGATTGTTTAGTTTCAAAAAATCTTTTGGATGACCTAATTTTAGGTTTTTCGATTTCACTAATTCTTCCTGATTACTCTTTGATTCTTATTATGTTTCAAGAGTGGTATTAGATTACTGTGTTGTTTCTTTCAGACTTATCCAAATCTTTTGGGTTGATTCTAATTTTTATCTTCCTTTTGTTTTATTTTAGGTCATGAGCTAATGGAGGTGCAGTCATAGAGTTTCAGAACATCATCATGAGATTCGTATATCAACAGTATTCATTGGGTTGACAGGCTGTTCTTAGCGTATGGGTATGGTTCACAGATATGGGTATTATTACAGATCCTTGTTTTAGTCTCATAGAATGGTATCTTCAGAATGATTAAAGGTTTTGATAAGTTCAATTAGGGGGAGATTCTTCTGAATGATTTGAGATCCTACCTAGAGTAGGGATTTGAAGTTTGATTAAATAAGATAAATTCCTAATGAATATTAGCTACTTGTATTGGGAATGAAATTTCTTTTCTTGGTGATGCTTTTTAGTACCATTATATTCATCTCTGCAACAAGATTAATAGGTTTATGCAGTTTTATCTCTCTTGAAGATTGATTGTTGAAGTGAATTTATTTTCTCAAGGCATAAAAAGTAGTGTTACTCTTTTTTAATTTAATTAGTGGGATTTTTTAAATACAAAGATGTTTGGATCCGAGAGAGGTTAGCTTTTGGAATCTTTGTTGAGGATGGCTAACTCAGAATTTTTACTACACTTGGCAATTACTCTGAATTAGTCCCAGTCTTTTGATCTTCCGATCTTGGAGAATAAGAATATTGATTCTGATTAATTTATGTCATTAATATTTTTTTATAAAAGGAAGTGTTGTCATTTCTTAACTGCAAGCATGCTACTCAAATGCTTTATCTCTTCAATTGATCTTTTGAGAGAAGAGTTTAGGCTCTTAGGTCTGCTTACTAGCCTGCAATTAATTGTCATCTCAATATTAATGTCATGTCTGGATCATTACTGCAGTGTTTCATACTTAAGATTCCTATATATTACATTAAGCATGCTGTTGAGTTTATATTTATACTTCCAGAACTCTTTTAAATATTTCACAGTTCTCTTCCAGTCTCTTTCCCTTTATTATGAGTTACTTTCAGTATCAGTTTCTTATTATGGAGTTACCAGCTGCTCAAGTGAGAGTTCTGGACTTAGAAGAAGATGTGGAAGAGTTCCCACATAGATTTGCTGCATTGCTTTGTGATGATACCAAAAGTTATCATAAAACTTCTGTCAAACATCATCTTAATAGGATCCGGCCTATTCTTCATGACTGATTTTAAGCTTGCCAAGCCTTATATTCAAGGAATGGGTATCCAAAATTTATTTGTTGTAATGTTTAAGAAGAGTCGGGATAGGGACATTGCTTTTCTAGCTAGGCCAACACTAGTTTTGGGTCAACTTTTCTTTGTTCAACCACCGGGTGCTCTTGAGTCTATTTTTGATCTAGTTTGGGAAGTCACTCTAATGCCGGTGTGAGATTCCTATCCATTCGGATCCGGTCACGAGAGGAAAGTTTAGAGAGGTATTTGATCAAATTGGAAAATTTGTAGCAGCCGACACTCTAGCTGGGAATTGGTTTGAAGCCAGATTGATGGTGCTCTTGAAGACACCACTCACAAGGAAAGTTGTTTTTAATACTAGTAAGAGAACTTACTATATGTCTGCTTTTTACCCTAAACTTCCATTTCGTGCTTGCAAGAAATGTTTTGTGTTGTACCACGATGCGGCAAAGTGTAAGGAGATACAGTCAAGGATATTTGTCAGGGCCTTGCCAGCACCCTCTCCTCGTGCCACTCATGTTGTTGTTACTAATGTGAACTCGCAGCCTGAAGTTGGAGAAAGCTCTAAGTCAAAAGTGTCAGCAAGTGATCCTTTAATCCGGGACCATTCTCAGCCTTCAGCCTTCTCTGTCAGTCTGCAGCCATTGGGTAGCATTGGTAACAGGAGTTCATCCTTCTCTCCTCTTATTTTCTCGTCTGCTTTACCTACTGTGTCTGCATTAACTATTAGGGAACCTTTGAATCCACACAATCCCCCTAATATTCCCAGAAACAATTCATGCTTTGTGTCGCCTTTCGATAACTTTAGTTTGGGAGATAATGGTAATGTGCATGACCGAAAAGGTAAAAGACCAAGAACTGCTTTTGAATCGATTTATTTGGAGGCTAGCGCTCATTCATCATCCTCTCCTATGATGCCGACTCCTTGTTGGCCACCTCTTTCATCTGCTCCTCTGTTTTCTCCTCCGCCTGTATCTTCCTTTAATGTTGGAAGGTTTGGTTTTAATTCTAGTTTGAGTTAGCGATCGATGAATGTTTCTTGGGCTACTTCATGCTCTACTTTCTCTCAAACTGTTGTTTCATCATCAAGTTATGCTTGTAGTTCAGTTTCAGAAATGAATTATTTCACTGAGGGATTTATGCCACATAATTTTGAACATGAACTTTCAAGTGTTCCTTCTCAGAATGAAGACTTCAAGGATGCTATTATTTTAGAACCATTTCCTTTAGCCTCTCTTCCACCGGAACCGGTTATTACTGATGAGGAATTTGAAAAAGAAGTTGATCTCATGATGATGGATGGAGACTCTATGGCTGAGGATGCCTCCATGGCTCATGACCCAGTAAGTTAACTTTTCTATCTTCTGTTATTTCATTTTTGCCCTGTGTTCTGACAACTTTGCTCTGCTATTTTCGTTACTTGTTCGCTTTTGATCCTAGTGTTTTTAGCTTTCTCTGTGCATCATGAAATTTTTAAGTTGGAATATTAATGGTTGTTGTTCAGATAAAAAGTGGAGACATTTATTTAGTCTGTATAGGAAATACAAATTAGATGGTATATGTATATTGGAAACAATGGTTAATGAGGACTCTGTTAGGAAATTCACCCATCATTTACCTTATGATACATGGATTATCATTCCTTCTGTAGGGAAATCTGGAGGACTGGCTTTTGGTTACTTTGAAAAATCCACAATAGAGATTCTAGGTTACTCCCTGAATATGATCCATATATTGTGTGATGTTTCGCCTTCAATTAAAAACTGTGTTGTATCCTTTGTTTATAGTTCTTTGAATGTGGCTGGTATGAGGAATCAATGGAATTTTCTTAGTGACATGAATGATAATAATGGTAATCCTTGGCTTTTGTTAGGTGACTTTAATTTTATTCTTCATGATTCTGATAAACAAGGTGGTTCAGCTACTTCTTTTCCTCCTAAATTTGTCAATGATAAGCTAGTAGATATGAATATGCACGAAGTTGTTTCGTTTGGTAATCCATATACTTGGTGCAATAGAAGATTTAAGAATCCAAATGAGTTAATATTTGAAAAACTAGATAGGGCATTCATGAATCATAAATGGGTCACAGTCCTTCCTCAAACCCGTGCCACTAACTTAGGAAGAGTTTTTTCTGATCATTCTCCTGTTTTGGTTCAATGTTTCCATTGGGTAGAAACTTAAATATTCCATATAAATTCTTCAAATGTTGGCAGCTTAACCCAGAATTTAAAGAAGTTTTGAATGCATCCTGGTCTAAAAGGGTTGTTGGTTCTCCCACCTTTGTTGTTGTGAATAAACTCAAGCATGTGAAATTTGACCTGTGTAAATGGAATATCAATTCCGTTGGGCATATCAAAACTACTATAGGTAGACTCAAATCTGAGTTAGAAAGACTTCAAGCTCTTCCTTATTCCCCTCGGATTGGTCAGTATATTTTGAATTATTCTAAACAATTGGATTACTGCTATGAAATTGAGCACTGCTTCTACAAACACAATTCTAGGATAAACTACTTCACTCAGTATGATAGGAACACACATTTATTTCACAATTCAGTGAATCTTAGGAATATGTATAACACAATACACACAATTAGAGATGATCAAGGTAACTGGTTGGAAGACAAAGATCAAGTGGCACAACTATTCTCTATGCATTTTAAAAAGATCTTTTCTTCTGCTAGTCCTGGTATTAATGTTATTGAGGATACTCTAAAATATGTCACAACCATTATCAATGATGAAGTTAATTCCTCTTTGACTGCCATACCTACCTATCAGGAGATTACAGATACGGTCAATAGTCTTGCTTCATGGAGCTCTCGGGGGCCTGATGGTTTCCAGGCTGGTTTCTTTCAGGATAACTGGGATATTGTGCAAACTGAGGTAGTTTCGCATGTTCAAAACTTTTTCAAAAACAGATTTCTCTTAAAATAGATTAATTTCTCTTACATTGATTTAATTCCCAAGATAAAAAATGCTTCTCCTCCTCATGACTTCAGGCCTATTAGCTTATCAAATTCAGTTTATAAAATTATCTCTAAAATCTTAACGAATCGTTTAAAAACCCTTATGGATAGTTTGATTTCGCCTTTCCAGTCTGCCTTTGTTGCCAACCGTCAAATTCATGATAATGTTGTTATTACGCATGAAATTTTGCATTCTTTTAAAAGGAAAAAGAAAAGCTCCAAGAATGATTATTTAGCTATTAAGCTTGATCTTTCTAAAGATTTTGATAGGTTGGAGTGGTCCTTCATACTAGCTGTTTTTAAAAAATTGGGGTTCTCAGATGATTGGCGTCAGATGATATCTCAATGTATTAGTACTGTTTCATATTCTGTATTGGTAAATAGTGCTCCCAGTGAACCCTTTTATCCTTCTCGCGGCATAAGACAAGGAGACTGTCTTTCGCCTTACATTTTTATTCTTTGTATGGAAGTTTTGTCTCAATTGTTGGTGAAGGCAGAGGAAGAAAAGTTGATACAAGGCTTCAGATTTAAAAAGGACAGCCCTTTTATCTCTCATCTTTTTTTTGCTGGCGATTGTATGTTGTTTTGCAAGGCTTCTGTCTCTTATGCGAAGAACCTCCTCAAGATTATTGATACCTTTGCTCAGGCTTCAGGTCGGGAAATTAATTTTGAGAAGTCTGGTTTTATAACTAGTAAGAGAATGCATCATAAGCATATTAAAATTTTGGCTAAAACCCTTAAGATGAAATTCCTTAGTAAATTGAAAGGTATCTAGGGACTCCCTTTTTGTTGGAAAACATAAAACCGAGCTTTTAACTTTCTTATTGATAACTTCGTACTCTAGATTAAGTAACACAAAAAGACAAATCTCAATGTGGCTGGGAGAACGGTTGTTACTAAGGATGTGTTGTCTAGTTTAACAATTTATCATATGGCATGTTTCCCTCTTCCGAAGACCATTACCTCTAAAATTGATTCCATTCAGAGAACTTTCTGGTGGTCTAAAAAGAATCCCAAAAGGGATGCTTATTTTCGTTCCTGGGGGGATATAGGTAGGTCCAAATTAAATGGTGGTTTAGGTATTCGAAACACTTATGCTATGAATCGAGTCTTTATCAGTAAGCTTGGTTGGAGGATTATCAAAAATCCTAATTTCTTAATTTCTCGTTTTATGAAAGATAAATATTTTCCTAATCAGAACTTGTTAGAGATTGACAAAGCAGCTGATTCCTCTTCTTGGATTTGGAAAGGTATAGTTAATGGAGTTCAATTTATTAAAGATAATTCAGTCATAAAAATTAATAATGGAGTTTCTTCTCGTATTTGGTCTTCTAACCGGATTCTGAAACTTGCATCCTCCAAAGTGCCTGGACAACCTTCTCATAGTGAATTTGTGTTTGTTAATGAGCTTATTGATATTCAAAATGGTAATTGGAATGATAGTTTGCTTTCGACTTTATTCTCAGATGAGGATGTTACTAGGATTAAGACAATCAGACTAAACCTTCTCCAGAATGACTCTTTAATGTGGGCGCACACTAGTAATGGAAATTTTACCATTAAGTCTCGCACTGAGTTTATGTGAATGATTTGATTCGTCTCCAGTGATTACGCTTCGGAGGAAAGTGTGGGATATAGACTGTTTACCTAAAATTAAGTTTTTCTTATGGAAAATTTTTGCCTGCATGCTTCCAGTTAACTCCATGCTTAGGTCTTATAATCCTGAAGTAGATGATCTTTGTCCTCTTTGCCAGAGATTTGAGGAAACTGTTATGCATCTTTTTATTGACTGTGAAGTGGCTAAACATATTTGGTTTGGTCTCTCTTTACAGCACTTGATCAGTTCTAATCTAGACTGGATTGATGACTACTTTCTGTTTTGGCATGATGATGCTTTAGGGGATTCCCCATTTAATGTTTCTTGGCCTAGCATTGGTGGCATAGTCCTATGTTGTGTCTGGAAATTCAGATGTGAAGTGATATTCAAGAAAGCCTCTTTAGATCTCAATAGGATTATTTTGGACATAAAGAGAATGATTAATACTTACATGTCTCCAAAGTCTCCTGCTTTTGTTTCTCCTACTGTGGTTCTCAAGATCCCTAGCACTGATGTGGATCACTTTATGTTTATTGATGGATCCTTTAAAGATTATAATATGGGTTTGGGTATTATTTGGTGTGATATTGCAGGAAATGTAAGAAGTTGTCGTTCGGACTATGGTTTGGTGTCAGATGCAGTTGGTGCTGAAGCAGCTGCACTCATTTTGGCTATCTCCTGGGCAGAGGAGAGGCATCTCACCAAAGTCGTCTTTGTCAGTGACTGTTTTCATCTTGTGCAGTTCAGTAATGGTGCCACACAAATGTTTCTTGGAGAAGTAGTGACCTTGTGGAGCATTGTCGGAGTTTAATTTCTAGTTCTTTGTCGTTTAAGTTAATGTATGTAAAGCGTGTGAATAATCAATTAGCAGACCGACTTGCACGTCGGGCTAGAAAACTTGGTTTTAAGGGTCTTTGGGTCTCTTTTCCTTCCTTTTTAAACCATCTTATTAGGAAGGAGAACCTTAAGGAAATCTATAACTCTTTGATTGTTTAATAAATTGGTGTGTTTTTTAGCCAAAAAAAAAAAAGGTGGCACACATCGAAAATTTATTATTAAAGTTTACACGTTTCTTCCTTCGCATCACTCTTTTGTTTTCTCCATCTACTGTACACTTATATCCTTAGGGAAGATGTGATGGGAAAAATTTGGGAAAAAAACCATCACACAATCCAGCCAAGATCCAATCTTGAAAAGTATCATTTTCTTCCATGAAAACAAACTTATGAAACAAGATTAATTAAATTATATAAGGGTAAGAATAAATAATTCAAAATTAAGATAAGAAAAATATGATCAAGTTTAGTCCTTTGATTTGTGGATCGCCTAAACCACTACACCATCTTTCGAGATTAGCAACGGCTGGATGCAGTTGCAAAAGGGACTTGCGATAGCAACCAGCCGTTGTGAAACGTTGCGTTGCATTTATTTTGCAACAGCTGCTAAGCCCTTGCGAATTTCTTTTCGCAACGGTTTTCGGTTCAGCCAACAATTTTTTCTTTGCCTTTGCAACGGTTTCGGACGTTACAAACATGTTTAGCAACAGCTTACTGCTGTTGTTATATTCTTGTCGCAACAGACGTTAGCCGTTGCGAAATTTAGAACCAAAAACACTTAGAACGACTAAACTTAGCCAGACCCGGTTTTGTTATTCTGGTTCTAAATTTAGTAACAGTTGTTGGCCGTTGCTAAATTTTTGCAACTAAAAAAAAAGTCTAGTCAATCATTAGATGACCTAGTCAAAAGTTCCCAGGAAAATTTTCAGGCCAAAAATTCACTGAAAGAGACATCAATTGCGCATTGAACAAAGAAAGAAAGATTAAGTGTGCATTGAACAAAGATGTTCTTACTAACAATGTCAGCCGAGTTCTGTTTGTACCTATAAACATTTTTGTATAATCGAAGCAATGCAATGCACCACTTCAAAGCAATGCAACCGCTTCTCTTACAGATCTCCAATGTCCATTGGAGCTGGAGGAGGCACTTCTGGACTCCTGTCCTCCTGCATAGCTGCACCACCATCCTGACCAGCTTTTTCTTGCACAGGCGCCTCTTCCCTTATCTCTAACAAATCGATAAACTCTTGTATAGTTTTCTGATCCAAAATGTGGAAATCCTCTTCAAGACCAACAACAGCAACAGTGCAGATTGACCTCTTTAGCTTCTCTCCTTGGAAAGTTTCCTTGATTGCAAAGAGTGCATCTTTGATCAGATCATCACGGGTAGAGTTGGTGAAGGACTCAAATTTACGTTCCAAGTAAGTTTTAGCAGATTGTGAGAAAGCCCCAATAGCAAAGGCCTGGTATCCGAAGTAGTTCCCACTTGGGCAATTGTAGTAGAGGTGTGCTCCTGATTCATACAACCTTCCAACAAGCAGACCAACACCATATGGACGTTTCCATCTGGGTGTAAACCTGCAAGGAAGAAACAGAATTAATAATACTTAGTTCATTGTCCATAGAGAACCTTGTTATGCAAAACTAATAGGAATCAATGTAGTCATATATAACGATCACACTAATATGACTACAATTTCCATATGACAACTCAAAGATTAAAGAAAATGCAACTCCACAAAGAAATTTGGAGGTACGAAATAATAACTGGTCATAAGATGGAGGTTTACTACCCTGCCTAGGGAATGAGGGAAGTATGTCGTATTAGCAAACAAACATATTCAAGTATCCATATTCAAGTACCCTGCAAATAGAGTTTTAAACGATCCCAAATTTGTACAGCATTCTCCGATGACATGAAATAGAAAATAAAGAAAAATAATGGATCTAATTTTTGTAAAATGGATACAAACCTCATTAGTGGGGTAGAAAACAGGTGCATCCTCAAGGAAATACCTTTGTGCATCTTCTGGACGCCACTTTGCCGTGACCTGTTTAAAGACACCATTAACATAATAATTTAACAGCAGAAACCTCTCATCATAATTGAGAGATAAATGAGCAAAGGAAAGAACATATAAAGAATAAATCAGACACCATCACTTAACCTTTTCACAATTAGTACACTTAAAACACCCACGAAGAACACCTTTAGGAAGGCACGACCTCAGAGGAAGATTCTGACAATAAAGAACAAAAATATTCAGATCACAACAATATGATTATAGTGAATTTCATAATGTGAAGGCCAGTTAGATTTTTCGAACTTTCAGTACAAGGATGAACCTGATGAGGCTGTCGATCTGTAGATTCCTCATCCGAGCTATCACCTAATTTACAGTAGTGTACCCAAGGTCTGAACCTAAGAGATCTCTTAAGCCTCAAACACTCATTTGTATCCGTAGAGACCATATTAATCATCAAAACTTCATCTTTATCCATCTTATTTAGAGTGACGGATGTAAGTAAGACAAAACCTGGTGGAGCCGACATATCAAATTTCTCTTCTTTGATAGAAACTCTATTTGCATTCAACCTCCATCGATGCTGCACACTACAAGAATGGTAAAATGTAAACTCTATATGTACATTGAGACCATAGAAGAAAAATGTATACTGACAAACCAAACTACAAACACTCACTATAGGGTAATGCAGAAATAACGAGTATGTGAATGCATCCATTAAACTTCGCTGTGTCGTAGATCTTATCACAGTGTCTCTGGATAAGAAACAAAAGCACTGAGGTTTAAAAAGATTAAAAATGAAATTCCCTGCATATATATGTATCGAAAGAAATCAATACCGATTTTCAGGTCATTCATTAACTAACAAGTTAGTTTTTTCTCAGTTTTTAAAATGTTATGAGCTTAAAGTATTAATCTAACTTCTTGTTAGGCCTCTTCCTATGCACATGCCAAAACATGGTATTTGGCATATATGCACCCACTATGGGTATGCCAAACTGCCAAACTCATATGCCAATATGTTATTTCTGGCATATAGGCATACACGACAGAGTTTCGAGTGATAGAGTCTCGGTCGCTCGATGGTCAAAGAATCGTTCGATGGTCATTCAATCGACTGCGGCAGTCAAGCTATAGCTCGATACTATGATAATCGCTCATCAGATCTTGATCTAACGGCTACAATTTCCCCTACCGGATTTCAACCTATTCCAACCCAACTTCAAATTCATTTCACCATGCATAGTGCATAACCGAAGTGGATTTGACTACAGAGGATATAACATGGATCATGATAGTTAAGGTGAATTCATCTTAAGGTGAATTTTTCTTTTTTTATTGGTCTAATTCGCTACTATCAAGGTGAATTTTTAATGAAATGTAAATCTGGTTTCAATCTGAATATTAATTTAAAAGATAATTTCCATTAATCTAAAAAAACAAAATTACATTTCACATTTCAACTAAAAGAAAACATTTTAACTACTCATTTCCTTGTCCGTTTCATCCCGGACCAAAGATCCAATTGCCTCGCATTTTGGATCCATAGAGTTGTTCAACAAACTAGTTAACGTTAGGTTTGAGACCGACTTGGTGGTTGAGTCTCATCAGAATCACCATAACCTTGATAAGCAATGGGAGTACGGGGTATGGGAACATTATACAAATCTTGAAATACATGTGAATGATATTGTTGCTGGAATGGTTGAAATGCTGATGAGGTTGAGGCAATTGGGGTATACAGATTCGTTTGCCTAACTACTTCCATGTTCACACCACCACCTGGAGTCAGTATGTTAGTTTGAAAATGACTAAACATACGTGTAGGAGTTGTATCCATGACAATGTTTTCTTCATCACCTTGTACTTGCTTGACTTTCTAACACCATGTTTGGAGTTGAACTTTCGGGTACCTCCTCCATATGACGACGTCTCAATCTTCTTTCACCACTTTGCTGACTTCCACGACTTTGCTGACTTCCACGACTTTGATGACTTCGACGACTTTGCTGACTTCCACCGGGACTCAATCCTGTACCAGCTCCAACACCGGGACTCAATCCTCTACCAGCTCCAACACTGGGACTCATGTCATACATCATGCTTTCCCTCAAATTTTGCATCTGTTCCAAGTGCATATTCTGAAATCCCTGAAGAAGAGCCTCATAATTGTTACATCGGGTCTGATACTCCAACTCAGTAGCATTGACCCCGAGGTATGGATAAGTCCGAGAAGTAGGTGCACTAGAAACAATTGGATAAGTAACAATCTCTCCGGATGTGCCGGATATAGTCTTTACTTCCCAAGGAAATGGTGGCATGTATGACGATGAACTTTGAGAAGGATATGCAAATACGTCACCCGTCTCTCGGTGGAGGTTGGGAAGGAAGAAATTCATTGTCAAGTGGCAACCTACCTAAAGCCGGGAAATCCATCCGACCCAAACTTTGCGGTTGCATGGAAATATTTGGCTTGAAAATAGTATTAAACCAAGATAGGTACTCATTTCATCCATCGGCTCCTGGATCAATTCATCGACTTCTTGCCAACGATGACCTTCTCTTATCAATTTGAAGTAATCGTCATGAAACATCTCAGACTTGGGATAAGGGTTTGAGCTATCATCGATCTCCCTTGCAATGAAAGAAGAAGTCTGTCTTTCACCATAATACCAAACACCCTTCTCGAAATAGGGTGTATAACACCATCCTTCTAAGGCTTAACTCTACCATTATCTGACCTAGTTCTTCTTGGAACTCAGTACTGCTTCATATGGCCGTGAGATAAGGTTATGGCTTGTTCTACTCAACTGCTGAATCTTATGAACAATAGCAGTATGTTGACCATCTTCAATCGTGCAAGCTTCCCAATTCTCGAGAATCATACTTTCAGTATGATCGGAAATACATTCGTATAATTCTTAAGACAAGGTTCGAAACACGGAAATATGTATACCACCAATACTTTTGAAAAAATAACATTCAAGAAGGTTAATAACTTATCCATATGAAAATGACAAATAAATACATAATGTGAAAAAGATTGGTTCTTACCTCCATAACTCACCAAAAAGCATTAAAATTATCTTTATCACACGTCGAATTATCACTTAGGGCAATGTAAATCTCGATAAAATCGCAGTCCCCAATCATATGTTGGTGCTTGCTCTAAATCTTCTAATGCTTCGAGAAACCCAATTAACACTACTGAGCTAGCATTTGGAAACAGACATTGGCCCAGTGTCCACAATACAAACAGACGTTCTAGCTCCTCAAAATGGTCGGGGATCAAATATTGATTACCAGCTTCCCTGTTTTCATTCATTCTTACAGCATAACGCTGGAAAAAACTTTTCAACCCAGACACCTTCAACCCATACGCTTTTAATTGTCTATGTGTAGGATTTCCTCCTAATTCGTTTGAGTATAAAGGAAGTCTTTATTTCCATCTATCTTCTGATACCCACTTTAGTCTATTAAGAATTAAGTTCCCTTGGCATGGAATTCCGGTTAACATGTATAAATCTATCGGTGTAACTCCTATTAACAATAATTATTCATAATTAGAATTTGTTGATTTTATGAAACAAAACACATAATCTAAAAATTAAATAACTAGAAAAGACTGACTTACCGCATTCAAGGTCCTTGAAAAGAACGTGTTTGTAGTCTTCCACCATCGTTCTAATATAACTTGAACACCTTGAGTCCTGTGGTTTCTAGGTTGTATTTGATATAGATGTCGCCAAGGATATCTTCTCACTCTCTCTTGAACAAGACACCAGAAGTAATTGAAAAATTATACGTAACTCAGTCCATCCACCTCTTAGATGTATGGCGTTACATCGCCCCTCATTATCAGAAAGGTGATTAGAGAATACACCTTCACCGGCTACTAGTCTAACATTATTAAACTCATAATTTGTATCCACAACAAAACTTACTCGACTGCCTGGGGTACTTGTAGATGCTTTCCCTTTTTTGTTTTTTTTTTTTCTCTCCATATATGTTTAAGATAATTGTTTCAGAACAAAAATTTAAAGAAAATCAGTGGTTTTCAGAAGGTTTTCAGAAGAAGAAGAAGATTTGAGAAGAGATGGAAGTATAGTTGCGGTATTTATAGGCGTCAGAAACTCGAACGGTGGCGATATTGATTATATCGACAGCGATATAGTGAATTTTGAGCGATATTGACAATATCGCTCGCTAGGGATTCGATCGCTCAGCGGTTTCCCCATAGTGGCGCAAATGGTTTGGCATGCCACCTGGCATGCCAAACACCATTTTTTTGGCATGTGCATAGGAAGAGGCCTTATAAAGTTCCCTCTCAAACCTCAACACTTTTACATACTCATACTTCTTTTTCTTTACACCAGGTAACACTATATCATTATATCATTGAGTCTATATATTTCAATACACTTTGAACAATTCCAAAACAATGAACGAGCTAGAATAACAACTAAATATACAAATCAAAGTAAATCATAACTAACTAGCTGCATAACGCAAGAATATCTAGTTCTAGTCCACCTTCATAAACCACTAGCTAATCTTTAATCAACTAGAAACTGCCAGAAACTGAAATTTCAATCTACAAATATTTGATTCATTCTCATAAATAGACTTAAAGGGTCATAAGCAGATAAACATTCAAATCTGAATACGAAACTAGCTGCATAATGTGAACCCAAGATCTGAATCTATAACAAGGATCATAAGCAGATGACCTAAGTTCAAAAGTCTAAACTTTCCTCTAAGAACCCACAAACCCTATAAACCAGTGAAACAAAAGATTAAAAAAAATCTATCAAAATCCCTAGATCCGTAGTCATAAATAAATTTAAAATCGTGAATCAAATCAAACAACCTCATTCGATCTATGCAAAAACAAGTTTTACCAGTTTATAATTATTGACCATCAATCACGAAAACAAAAACAAATCGAATAAATCTGACGAAAAAAAATCAGATAAATCAGATGAAAAAATCAAAGTTACCTTTGTTGGAAGATGTAGAACTAGAGAAAGGAGGAATTGAAGTTGATCCGTTGACCAGCGATGATGATAAAGTCGATCCGTTGACCAGCGATGATGATAATGACGATGAAGAAGAAGAAGAAAGTATAAAATCGCAAGAGTATGAGAAGGGGAGGAGGAGAAGGAGGGAGGCTCAGGGAGCCGTTTCTGGAACAGCAAGAGAAAGAGAATGGGATAGAATGATAGAATCCAGGGTTTTAATGTGTTACTTTGCACACATCTGGTTCGCACACCTGCAATTCAGGTGTTACCTTGCACACGGTTGGCAAGCACATGTGGAGTGGTCAGCCGTTGCGAATTTCAACACGGCTAAATATTTCGCAACTGCAGGAAGCTGTTGCTAAATTTGGAGCAGTTGCGAATTCGCAACTGCGTAAGAGCTGTTGCAAAATTTTGTTGCTAATCCGGGAAAATGGTGTAGTGAACTAAAAAGAGAAACTATGGGTTCTATCAAAGAGTGAGTTTCAAATTTATGGGTGTTCTTCGCTACTTGAGTGAGAAAATGGAGTTTAATCTGATCAAAACTTTAATTTACTAAGAAAAATGGTGGAAATTTTAAAGCTCACTAATATCTTTCAAAGTTTTCAATCCAAAATCAGGATCAACTATAGACGGAATAAACAAATATTAGTCTATTGTTAGTAAGACATGTAGAAACTTGGGACATGCTAGGTGATCCAAGAATGGTAATATATTTGTTCACCCATAACGGATGGATGTATGACTAACCCATATGAAGTATGTAGAGAAGTCAAGTCTTTCTTGCGTTTTTCTTTCACAATCATGTTGATTATTTATGCCAACACGTTGCAATCATTTTTTGCATCCCACGGACTCAAAATATAACTTCACCTTATAATTTTTTCTCTTCAGTTTGTTCCTTAGTTTTTACCAATATCTTCTTTACGATCACATTTCTCAAAGTCTTGCTTAGAGCAATTTCAACCTTAAATACTTATACACCCATTTCCGAGTAAATTATAATTGTTTTTTGTTGGATATTTTCAATAACATAGAAAACAAAACGTTTTTCGTTTTTGGTTTGCCACTATCACGGGGAGCGTCCGGTGCAGAATAGATGCAATGGATTTTTGTTGGAGATGAAAAGGCATATCCAAAGGGTGTGATGGTTCACAAAAGACACATCCATTCCCATAAGGTACTATTGATGTCTTTTGGTAGTGAAAAGGCATCTCCAATAGGCATGAGTTCCCTATAAGTAGTGATGATTTGTTTTCATTCAAATAATGAAAAAAAACATAAAATACAACCTGTTTTCTGTCTTCTAAGCATCATGTAATCCTATTCTTGTGTGTTCTTGATTGGGTCAAGGGGTGCAAACCTTGAACCTAATTTTTCGTTGTAGGGCTTTCATTGTATCCTGAAGGCATTATTTCGCATACCTGTTGCAATCGCCAATTGATATTGGGAGGGTAGAAATAATCGTCTAAAAGAAATCGTATGAGCCTTGAAAGCTTTTGAGTACAACAATTTCTTTTCGTGTTATCATCCTCTGTTTTTACCCAAATTTTCCAACAGTTTTAGACGATTATTTTTTCGACATAAGAGGGTGAATAAATTTAGTTTAAGATCGTCTCCTGGATTCATTTTTGAAAGAAAAAGAAATAATTTTCTTTTGCGGCATCAGGGGATGTTTTTCTGGAAGAAACTACTGGGTTTATTTTAATTTCATGAAGAGACGTCAAGATTGGGATACATGTCTTGACGTGAACAAGACAAGAGCGAACATTTTGGGAAGCAAATAAACCTTGAATGGGTGAAACGTCCACTGGATTTTGATGTTGATTTTGATACAACATGTTTTTTTAACATTTTGTGAACTTTGGAAAGATGCTAGTCTTTGGAAGTTACA
The DNA here is from genome assembly GCA_023531295.1 of Papaver armeniacum. Taxonomy (NCBI): domain Eukaryota; kingdom Viridiplantae; phylum Streptophyta; class Magnoliopsida; order Ranunculales; family Papaveraceae; genus Papaver; species Papaver armeniacum. The sequence continues at coordinate 150,594 of JAJJWW010006831.1, forward strand.
GCGGCACAATAAATTGAACATTGTGCCATCTGGATCATCGAATGGAATCGGCTTAATTGTTTTGAAAGGAACTATGTAAATATAGCCAAAACAACATCTTTGATGAAATCTGTTCGCTACGATTCATCACGGAAGGCTATTAAATTCTGGTGTGTATTTTGCTGACTTGCAAAAGACAAAGACATCCTGAGGATCCACCATACCAATTTTCAGAATTTGTGCACTTGTGGAAGTAATTTTAGAAATTACTCAAAGCCGAATGTGCTGTAGGGAAATTCGGAGGAACAAGAAAATGTGTTCCAGTTCAGGGCAATTTTCTCCCACTTACGGTACTTTTCTGATTTTTTGGTGAGGACAAATTTTGTGAAACAAATTTTTGAAATATCTCTGATCGGAGTTCCGATGCAAGAGACACGGAAGTTTCAAGAAATGAAAAGTCCGCACTAAAACGGCTGTGTATTGGGTAATCATACGGATGCCAAAATGAGTTTTGTAACTGACTCCGTAAGGTCCTGAAACAAACATCCAGGTAACGGGTACAAGAACCTTAAGAATGCAGTAACGGAAAGGATATAGCCTAAGTTTATGGATGATGTGCTCCTACATATTTGTTTGGCTGGATTTGAACATATATTGATCAAAACCAAATGGATGTATTTTCTTTGGTGTACTATAAATGAGTGCAAGTACTATTTTGGTCGCGTGACATTAGAAAAGTATTGTCATGAATGCTCTAAGATTAGAGAACCAAAATGGAGATCACCAATGATTGTTGAGACTACAATTTTTGGTACGGGTATAATTCTTGCGGTTGGAATTATAAATTTAGAAGACTGAAATCATAATTCTTTCATTAAGAATTATATGGTTCCAAAATCTGGAAATTGGCATGTCTTAAATGACATCGAAAGGAAAATTCCGGTGAATATGTAACGTATTGGAAAATTGGGGCGCGCGACCAAATATCCAATGATGAGATGTTACGATATTACCGATGCATAAATTATGAACAATTGCATTATATAATGCAAAATGTTAAATAGACATTGTCTATGTTTTTGGGTATAAATTTGTAGAAGATTGGGCATGAGTAGAGGATTTACTCATCGTAATAATGTGCTTGTTGAAATAGCAAGTAAGTTGCCTACAAATTTTCTGTGCCTCTAGTGTATGCAAGTCTATAATGACTTCTTGTGAATTAACGGTAAATGTTAATTAGGATCACTAGAGAAGTTACAATTATTTTGTAAAATTAAATAGGAACATTTTTAATAATGTTGTCAAAATTGATTGCATAAATGGATGCAATTAATGAGGAGGAATGGCTTAGAACCTAACTTGTAGAGATCTCATTTTTGGAAGAAGCCATCTCAAGCGGTCTTGATTAATTGTGAATCAAGCTATGATCTATAACGTCTCTAACAAAGACTTATAATGAAAGGTCAAGACATACAAGTCTTGTACAATTGAACGGTAAGTCATTACTCAAGAAGGGAGTAATTGCAGTTAGCCATTGAAACGGAGAAAAACTTGGCAGACATATTCATGAAGAGTCTCCCAAAGGAAATGTTTTCAATGAAGTATACAGAAATGGGACTAAGGTCTGTGAAGGAAGGTTGATCGCCCATAGCAGAAACCCAACCTATGTTTTGAAAAGGATAAACAAGGTTCAATGTGGTACCAACAAGCTATGGATGTGATTATGGTGCACTAAGTAAAAACTTCTCATTTCTGTTTAGTGCAGGGATTCTGCAAGAAAAAAGGGATGGATGAAAATCCTTAATAAGTCTAACTTTTATCACAAGGTGTCTCGCAGAAACACCTTTGAGACTTACCTATATGAGTATGGAAATCAGGCCGTTTCCTAAGAGAAGAAGACCGTTCTCTAAAGCAGACTCATGAATCCAGGATATAGCACATGGCCATTAATGTGCTGAGCTACAGAACACACAATCTTTGAAATCAGTATGTGTAGAAATTCCGGTTTTATCACATGGGGTACTTGGTTCAAGACTAGTTTCACCACTGAACCTCGATAGGGCTTTGAATTTCTTACACTAAGTGAAGGTTCAAATCCAAAAGATACCTATCATTTATGTATTGTTTTCAACGATGATGCTTATTTCCCAACTTTGCTTGAACTACGTTGGCTTGATCCCACTCGGAACGTAGGCGATCACTTGAGTGATGCGACCATTCCGGTTTTTGTAAGTTTTACTTTATTTTCTTTGGTTTTTGAAAATAGGGGAGATTGTTGGATATTTTCAATAACATAGAAAACAAAACGTTTTTCTTTTTGGTTTGCCACTATCACGGGAGCGTCCGGTGCGAGAATAGATGCAATGGATTTTTGTTGGAGATGAAAAGGCATCTCCAAAGGGTGTGATGGTTCACAAAAGACACATCCATTCCCATAAGGCACTATTGATGTCTTTTGGTAGTGAAGAGGCATCTCCAATAGGCATGAGTTCCCTATAAGTAGTGATGATTTGTTTTCATTCAAATAATGAAAAAAACATAAAATACAACCTGTTTTCTCTCTTCTAAGCATCATCAGAATCCTATTCTTGTGTGTTCTTGATTGGGTCAAGGGGTGCAAACCTTGAACCTAATTTTCTGTTGTAGGGCTTTCATTGTATCCTGAAGGCATTATTTCGCATACCTGTTGCAATCGCCAATTGATATTGGGAGGGTAGAAATAATCGTCTAAAAGAAATCGTATGAGCCTTGAAAGCTTTTGAGTACAACAATTTCTTTTAGTGTTATCATCCTCTGTTTTTACCCAAATTTTCCAACATTTTTTGTATGGACGCACTCTTGTTTTGTCTTGACCACTTACATCAAAAGCATGATCACCTACAATCATGCATAAATTATTTAATCACATTAGTAGCTCACGTTTATAAAAAAAACACCGATATATAAATTTACTTCGTATGTTGATCTATTGTGAGTTTCGGACCAAGCATAAATCGTTACTTTTTGAGTAATTAGTATTTGGGTCGTAAATTTTGGTATGTCTTTCTATTTGGGTCGTAAGTTTATCTGTTTTTGTGTTTGGGTCGTTGACCCGTTAATCAACTCGGTCAAGTAACCGGTCCGTTATAAAAGTTAACATCTTCAAAGTATTTACACGTATTCCATTGCTTTTATTCCTTTTCTTCCCAAATTGTCGAAACCTTTTCGACTTTCCCCGAGAGACTAATCCCTTTCCTATTTGACCGAGAACCCTTGAAAGATATCCTATCATACTGCGATCCTCTTCACTTCAGAAAATTTCAGAAGTCTGTTGCTTCTGTACTCTCTATATCCATCAACTTATCTTTGGAAAACCATATGATAATAGTTGTGCCGTTTGTGCAGAATCCCTAGAATGGGTAGCATATGGACCATGTGGTCATCGTGAAGTATGTTCTACTTGTGTTTCTCGCAGTAACTTTCTCGTCTCAAATTCGTCTGTGAAGATGGAAAATGTTGCGTCTGTAAAATTGAATTTAATGACTTGTTTGGGTTCTTGGATCGACATTCAAAATTTATATTTTTTGAACTAAGAACTGTAATTAAATTGTGGGGTTCTGTTGATTTAGGTAGGGAATCGTTATGAAATATTTTGATGATCGGATCATTACAAGATCCTTCTCTTCTTTCTCCTACTTCTAACCCTCTCATAAACCCCAATAATTATCTAATCCCATTGTTCTTTTCTACATGATTGTATTGTTTTCTTTTGATTTTGATCAAAATCAATTATTTGAGAAAAGACTATTTCTCTAAGTTCTCTTGTGAATGGTTTCCTAAGGATGGTGATGATATAAACGAGATTAAGTGTAAAAGACTACCAACACTTCCATTGAAAATGGAAAAACCGATTATTGTGTTTGTATTTTGATTTTCAGAAAGAGGTTCGTTTTTCCCCTATGAAGATCAGTAGTACCGATAATTGATTGTAATTTGATGAATATAGGGATGATATTCAGTGAGGATCGAATTGAGATCAAAGTTATAGATAAATGGTTGGGATGAGTGAATGGCAAACGTGTAAATAATAAAACCAACGGATGTTATCTCTGTTAACAGTTGACCAGTGGACTAACAGGTCAACGACCCAAACAGTAAAACGAACAAACTTACGACCCAAACACAAAGACATACCAAAATCTACGACCCAAACACTAATTTACTCTTACTTTTTCATCACTATTAAAACGGCATACTTGCCGCCAGGGAGAGACAACTTCTGTGTTAAAGACTCACTGTCAATGTCTTAAATATGACCAGAAATCACGACAATGATTTCTTATTCATTATATAATCAATAACGGTGTTTTGCTGAATAATGGGTTACACCTGAAAAACTCTAGAAAAAGGCTGATACTGATATAGTGTCATAGGTAAGATTGACGAAATGGTAGGTCTTAACCAAAAAAAAGAAAAAAAATGTTACGGAGAGTATGGGAAATTGGAGAAAACAAAAAAGTAATTGGAGTCAAGGGTGAAGTTTTGCGAATGATACTAAAATTTGGATTATGTAGTTAAATATAAGCATGGGCATTAGTAATAATAAAATTTGGCATAGATATTTTCTGCTAAAAACCGGGAGAAATTAACAAACAGTGTGAGATTCTCGTAAAAATAAAGAACTGCTTCAAATTCTTATCAGGTAATAACCATTAATCAGTTAGCTTTTGAAACCATATTTACTATTTTTTGGCGCGTTCTAAGATTCATTTGTCTGTTTAAAGTTATCACAACTGTAACTTTTCTTTTTCTTATCAAATCTATGAAATTCTTTTTACCCGAACAATTAATCACAATTCAAGATTCAAACGATAGAAAATTCTGTTGACTATGCTTGGTTAAGGTTAATTAGGCCAGTAATGTGGTTGAGGAAGTGAAATATCTTTTGTCACATAAAAAAAATTCTTCACGCAATGAAAGCTTTAAGGAAAATCAACCACTAATATCTTTAGTCACTAAATGTATTTTTTTTTCGATATAGTGTTTATGTTGATTGATTCGTTAATTAATAGCAAATCAAAATTACATAATTACATAAATATCAAGTACATCAAAATTAGAATAAAACTAAAACAACGTGCTTGTAAGTTACAACTCCATGGGGTGCCAGGTTAGTGTGGATATGGATATCATCAAACGAAATCAGTTGTTAAGCCACGTGAATGGGTAAAGTGGATTTTTCACTATGGTACAATGAACTTGGTGGCCGAAGGAAAAGTGCGCGGCTAAGATTAGGTCACGCGGTTGTTTTTAAGACGTTGACGTCTAAACTACAGTCATTGGATGCATAGCCTTGGTAGTTTTCAATGATCACCCCAACGTCATTTTTCTCTCTCAATATATATATATATACTTCTTAATTTCATCCTCCAAAATGAAAAATAGTCTTATTATCCAATCAATTTTAGCTCAGTTTCAATCAATTTAATCTTCATTTATGAATCCTGATTTTGGTTTTGGTGAGGAAGATATGGAAATGGATGAGACATTTTATGGTGAAGAGATAAAAACATATGTAGTGATTTTGAGTCAATTGGATGAAGAGAGAAATGAGGCTAGAAGGCGGTGAAACTTATGTTGCAATTACATTGAGGGACGATGTCAAAGCCTTTAGAGCCACAATAAGTTTTGACTAGAAGATGAACGTGGCGAGATCGATATCTGTACCACAATAAAATGGTGCATGATTATTTTAATCATGTATCTGTGTTTACACTTTTTCAGCATCGATTCTGCATGGCTTCAACTTGACTCAAAGGATTATTGGTTATCTTTTTCAGGTACAACCTTTATTTAGTTATCAGTATGATTCACGAAATGTACGAGGCTTTAGTCCTGAATAAAAAATACTATTGCCATCCCAATATTATGTCATGGAGTACCAGCAGATTCGTACATCTGTATAGGAAAAACAACTGCATTTCGGTATCTCAAAATGTTTTGCGAAATAGTAGTCAAGTATTTTGGTACAACTTTGTTATGAAAAACTACTTAGATAGATATTGATGGAATCATTGCCCAAAGCACAACTAGGAGTTTTCTATAAAAGATAGGAAATCTTGATTGCATGAATTAGGAGTGTCATACATGTCCACTTAAATGACCAAATCAATATAAGGGTCACTATTTAAAACCAATATTTGTAATATTGTAAGCTTCGGCCCCTTGTGATTGTTGGATTTGGAATTATTTGTTTGGACTCCCATGTTCACAAATAATGTCAATGTTTTGCATAAATCACCGTTGTTTGAAGATCTTAAGCATGACCATCAACGTTCATCACCATACTCATGGATATTATCTGGCAAACGAGAACTACCAAAAAGGGTCAACTTTAGTTCAAGCCTATAGTCAAATAGGCTTTGGACTTCGAAGGGTATGAATTGCACCAGACAAATGAAATTAAGGAAGGATGTTGAAGGCGCATATGTAATTTTGAAAAGGGAGTTCGCCATTATTTGTGGGTCGTGTCATTTTCTTTTTGATTTTCAAGAAATGAACAAATTTATGCAAACTTGCATATTTATGCGTAACATGGTGATTGACGAAACCCGGAGTGGCCCCATCTGGACCAGTTATCTAGGCGAAGATTTGAGGCCTAATGTTGCAGTATGCCATGGACGTCCTGCAAGAGAAGACTTTCCACAGACAAGACTCAAAACCGGGGCCTCTAAGGACATCTAATTAAGGGAAGATCTAACTATGCACACTTGGTTTAGAAGAGGAAGTACGTGTTGTCGTCAAAACTGAGCTAGATAGATTTTTTCCAATTAAATATTGTTTTTATTTTAATTATGTTTTAAGTAGTACGTACTTTGGAATAAAATGTAATGTACAGTAGTGAGACTATCTAAATTAAGTGATAAGCTTAATTGGGTATTTGTTTAGGAGTTCATTTGAACAAGGAATTGATGGTACAGAGTTGATGATGGTTTGGTAGTTCTTGACCATGTTTTTTGCCGCAAGGAAAAATAGCTCGTTTCCGTTGAAATACGCGGCTTAATGGTGACGAGTGGTTGTGATTTTGTGTGTTTATACCTTGTGTATGACTAGAATATTTGATTTCCTACCCGGTTCAAATTTTGTAGCGGAGGAGAGGGTATAAATGGCTTTAAATACATCATTTAGGCTCTCGTCACTACAAGTTTCAGAGCGTTTGATAAAATGCGGGAAATGGAGAAATAGGGTAAAAGTTCTTACGAATTCTTTACTTGTTTCAGTAATAGTATGGGGTGGTCTGTTGGTAGGTTTGATATTTCTAAATACTTGATGCTACGGTACAAGATTAGTTTTAATTTAATGGGTTTCATCGGTTAATGCATTTTGTGGGGGCTCGATTGTTTTGTAGAATAATTAAAGTTGCTATCATTAACAAGAGAATTGTCCGGGTGACCAGACATCACAATTTGTATTTTAGAAATTATGCTCTTTGTTGTTCAGCGTTTGTTGATTATTTTCATAGTAAGCTAGCTTGTTCATCACTCCCTTCTACACAAAGGTATAAGAGTCACAGCTAAAGTACACGACACGAAAAAAATAAACATATAGTATTGTTTCTAACACTGTCCAATAAAATAAATTGGGTAGTAATATTGTTGCAGGGGGAGGAGAGAGAAAAGGAGCTATGGTGAACCTAAGAAGGAAAGTTGATGAAGATGGATTTACATCGGTAAAAAGAAGGAGATCACGATGTATGATGTAGGACATTCTATGTTTAGGCTTTATTATTTTTGGAAGTGTTTTATTATTAAAATTACTTATCTTTAGAAGTTATAAAATTCTAGAACATTATTTATTTTAGGGATTTCTTATTTTTCAAGTTTGATTATTTTAGGAATGTTAGTTTTATTGTCTTCTCTATAAATATGGGACAAGTCCTTTGTATTAACATACACATTATTATAAACCAATATTGAGATTTCTCAACTATTCTTCTACTTTACTATCAAAATTCTTTATTCACGCTTCCGTTCTGCATTAAGTGGCATCACGAGCTTCGGCTTCGATCCTCTTATTCTTTTCTTCTAAATTTCCTTTACCCTTTCGTCACCTTTACTTATCGAGATCTCCGCATCTCTTCTTCTAAACCCTATTATCCTTTTATTTTCAATTACCAAAAAAAAAAAAAAAAAAAAAAAAAAAAAAAATCGTCTGCAAGTTTTCTACTAAACCCTTAATTTCTCACCACTACCGCCTATCTTTACATCCAACACATCTCGTCCTCCTCCACTCCTATCACGTCCTCTGTTTCACATCCATTACCCATTGGTCCCTTTGCAACCAAGCCCAATTATAACCTAAGCCCACTTATCTCTATCATAACCATTGATCTAGGCCCATTAATCCCATCAAGCCTACTATGACGTGAACTCTCTGTGCTGTTTCCAAAAAAATCGAACAGGTAATCCATATTTTTCTAAACCGAGCTATTGAGCGTTGTTATCATGATGTTTAATTTCGACGACGTATTTCGTGAAATTGCCGAATTACACGAGGAAAGTCTTCAACATATCGCAAAAACAAAGCTTATTTTGGATCAAATAGATTGGTCACAACTCGATACCCTTTATGAGGTTACTCCTCCAATGATAGAGGCTCAGGCACCAGCGCTTTCTTCACCAACATTAGAATTATCATCAACACCTTCGCCAATTATAGAACCACCATTCATACCTATTTCCAGTGATGTTTGTGTTCCTAACGGTGAAGTGGATGAAAATTGTTATGTGTCTGAAGAACAAAAACAAGTTGAAGAAGTTTTGCCAATATCAACACCGGAAACACCATCTTCTTGTAAGTCGCCTAATGTCATTCTTCTTGAAAATCAAAAGCTATGTGAAAATATTTTCGTTAGTCAAAAGTATTGCCAGATAATTACTACTCCAAGTGTTGCCAACGTCAACATCAACTTTTGTGTTCAACAATCCGTTTTATGGTGTTCTACTCTACGATCATCAACTTACTCAAAGTATATTATTTGTTGGGCGGGTCGTTTACAATACTTGGTGAACTCGAAGACGACTTCTTTTCAAGATGGCGGGCCTGATGTAGCACATGTTCTTCGGCACTTTGTTAATTCGAGACGAATTCTTTTCAAGATGGCGGGCCTGATGTAGGACATTCTATGTTTAGGCTTTATTATTTTTGGAAGTGTTTTATTATTAAAATTACTTATCTTTAGAAGTTATAAAATTCTAGAACATTATTTATTTTAGGGATTTCTTATTTTTCAAGTTTGATTAGGAATGTTAGTTTTATTGTCATCTCTATAAATATGGGACAAGTCCTTTGTATTAACATACACATTATTATAAACCAATATTGAGATTTCTCAACAATTCTTCTACTTTACTACCAAAATTCTTTATTAACGCTTCCGTTCTGCATTAATGTATAATAAGATTTTGTGAAGATAGAAGGGGGTATGAAGAAAACAAAGGTAGGAAAATAGATCTAAAGTCAAGAAAAGGTGAGTTTTAAGATCGAAAGAAAAGTTATTGGAGGATCAATGGGAAAATAGGGTACGGGAGATGTTCTTCACCTTGCAGTTTGGTCAGGGATTAAGAGAAGTTTCTGTTGGCTTAGTTATAAGGTAGGATTATGGTTTTCTAGACTGATTAAGAGGGAAGCTAACGGTGGAAGAGGTAAGCTCTCTCAGTGGAATTTCCGTGATAATGAAGATTGGATTTTTGCTGCTCGCGAAGAGAACGAGATGGGACAATACTTTCGTATTCTGGTTTCACACAACAAGGAGTATCGGACGTCTCTGTATTTTCCGGAAGGGGACAATGGTTTAGGATAGTGGAAAATAAGGATGATGCTGGAAAGTTTATTGTTTGGAGTCGCAAAATCAAAAGGGAAGAAGATGATTGAAGCTAAACCAATTGATCATGTTGGTAATGCTTGGCTTGATGGTAAATTAAATCATAAATTTCATCTTGATGCAGATTCAAAATCAATTTCTCAGCAAAGTTCAATTTTTTTTTTTTTTTTGGAACCGTACTATGGTTGTGGAATCGGTTTCTACTGGTCTTAGTTGGAAAGAAGTGGGCAGGTCGATTATGGATAAACTTGGGTGGAGTTACGATTTTGAACTTCTGCCAATTGATGATCTTAAAGTAGTCTTCACTATTAACACTAATAAGGAATTCTCTCGTGTTATAGATACTAGTCCTTGGAAAGTTAATGGAATAGAAATTCAGTTATACTCCCTCCGTCCCACTAATAAGTGACCTAGTTACTTTTAGATTTTGTCCCACCATTAAGTGACCTATATCACTAAACAAGGAGATATTTCTAAAATTATTCTTTTAATTGATTATAAGAAATATAAGAAATATGCATAAGTTGATAGTCATGTTTATATTCGTTACGTAGGTGTTTTAAAATGCTTTTCAATGGTACGAAGTTTGCGAACATCCGTGGTGTAGTTTGAGAGATAAATCACTTCAAATTTTCACTATTTAAGGGTATAATTGTAAAAAGTGCTTAAAATACTTTCCCCATTGCTTGCCTTAAAAATTGTGCAAACTTGAACTAGGTCACTTAATAGTGGGACGGAGGGAGTATGTTTAGTATGCCGGTATAAATGCAATCCCTAAGCCAAATCCATGGATCATCAGTAAAAAATAGATTGCAGTGAAAGGAATCCCTTTTAATTTATGGTACTACTCAACATTCAGATCTATCAGTGATAAATTTGGGAGTTTGATAGAAATAGTCCCTGAAACCTCAATGGCTACTGATTTATCTGAAATCAAAGTTTGTGTTCATGGCCCTATTAGTAATGGGATTTGGGGCCAGGAGATCAAGATTGATAATAGAGAAATTTTGGTGGAGATTCGCACGATTGGTGATGAGCTGGAGCCATCTCGACAAGAGTTGAAACCGATTTCCATTGAAAAAGATCGCACGCAGACTTTCACCTTTCACCAGTATACAATGGCATCGGAAATCACCTCCGATGATGGTAGGGGAAGATGATGGAGATGGAGGACGTGGAAGTAAGGGTGTTGGAAAAAATCACGGGAGTACGAAAATAGATGATTCAGAGTTTTCAGACGGTGCAGGTATTGGGTTGATTAATGTGACTCCACCTATTCTTCTTGACCTATGTTTCAATAATTCAAATTTTGAATCTTTTTAGCAAGTAGAAGAAGCATGCGAGGCAACCGTGCATTCGAATCTACTTAAAATCCGTTTTTTTTTTTTGGACCATGGTTTTTTTGCCTGGCACTTTTAGGGGAGACCCCAAAAGAATTAGGGGCGATTTTTTTATTCCCAACCCATATACACCGTTAACGGATGTCCAAAAACGCGGAGAATACGTTAATGCCCTTACACAATCGGAAGATATTTAGTGCTCGATTATTATACAACAATCGGAAGATTAGTAACTATATTATACTACCGATTAATATCGATTTTGTGCCTAACGCCTATCTTGCTTCTCTAATAATCGGTATGAACAAGAACCTCACTAGACTACCTATTGTTAAAGTATAGAAATAACAAATCTTTTGAATTTTGCAATGGTGAAATTTGGGGCTCCTATGTAATCGGACGAATTAAAAAATATCAAAGCTACCGATTTAGGGCTTCCCATAATCGGATGGTAAAAGTAACAATTCCTACCGATTATGGTAGATTTCAAATTTCCCTGCAATGAAGGATTTTAGAAAAAACTCATTTTGGGCAACCTATAATCGGACGGTTTGGTATATATTTGGATTCCGATTATGGCTAAATCCAAATCACGAACCACATGGTTATGGTCGGCTCTGCACCCCTCAAAACCTAGGGAATTTGGCCAATGCTCAATTTGGGGCTTCCAATAATCAGTAGGTTATAAGTAACAAAACCAATTTTGGGCTACTCAACAATCGGTAGCTAATGAGGTGGTATTACCTACCGATTAATAACCGTTTGACAGATAAAACCAAAGTCGACCTAAATTAAAATTCATTTCATTTCATTTTCTTTTCAACTTCAACTCCTTTTCTCCTCTTTCCTTCCGATTGCAGAGAGGAAAAATCTCCCCCTCTCCTCGCTATACATCGTTGAATCGAATCATCGTCGATTATTCTCTATAAAGATGAAAGAAAAGGAACCTAAGAAATCTCGAACCAAAAACGTAGTGCGCGATGAGGATCCGAATATTGGATTGCATGCCCGTAATAAAGTGGTTTTAACTCACGAACCCGAAAAACACGAAGAATACGAAGATGATGAAGTCCCTGATGTAGGCGATACTGATAGCCAAACTCTCAAGCAACTTGAAATGGCGCCGATTAGGTAAGATTCTACCATTTTTTTGGTTTATATTGCTTCAATTCGACGAATCCATGTTTTTTTTTAGGGTGTTCAGTTATTACCCAGATTCGTTAGGTTAGGCATTGTTTTAAACTTACGATTGTGGCTGAATTCTTCATTTCACGAGAACATTTGTCATATTCAGGTGGTAAATATTTAGGTTGCCTACTTATTATAGAACGTTTTTCATTACTGAGGCCTAAATCGATCATAATCGAAAGTTAATTGTGTTTTTGCCTTCCGAATATACTAGGGAAGAACAAGTATTAGAGACGCAATAATCGTGTGATATAGTTTGAGATTTCCTTCCGATTGTTTAGGTTGAACCACTTGAGTAATTTCTAGACACAAAGTGATGCATATTCGGTAGACATTAGTTTTGTGAGGATTTCAATTGTGATGCATTCGGAAGGGTGGACTGTTTATGATGTTCGATTATTAGTATTCGGAGGGTTATGTTGAAATATAGATTCCGATTATTGTGTGTAGATAAACACATTCGAACACCAAAAATTTTATTTTGTTTACGATTATACGTATTCGGTAGCTTTAGGTGAACTGGTATTTAAGATTGAGTGTAATCGGAGGCATTTGGTTTACTCAACCAACCGAATATATAGTTTAATAACCTGTTGTAATTTCTTTTGTTGTTTAGGGATAGGCGAGGTAAAAAAATGGAAGATGCAATTGTCTCATCTAGTGTAAGGAAGGAAAGGCGTCAGAAGCTGACAGCTAGTGCAAGGAGAGCTAGGACTGCTAAAGCCGCTTCAAGTGCTCAAGATGGAACTTAACAAGCAAGCCAAGAAGCTGTTCAACCTAGTGCCCCTCAATCAGAACCGGTTCAAGAAGGTGTTCAACCAAGTGCCTCTCAATCACAACCAATCCAAGAAGGTGTTCAATAAAGTTCCCCTCAATCACAACCAATCCAAGAAGGTTTTCAACCAAGTGCTCCACCATCACAACCAGAAATTAAACTAGAAGCACCCGAAGAAGTAGGACAACCTAGTGGTGCTCAAGAAGAAAGAGAAGCCGAAAAGAAAAATCCTCCTCGAAAGAAAGAGAAACACCTTTTCCGAGATGAACTGAAGGTGAAGGATATTCCAGAAGGTGTAATCCTTGGGCTGCCGGAGGATGGAGGACAATTGTTATTTGGATACAAAGAATCATGGGCCAAAGAAATATATGAAACTGAGGTAATGATCGTATCCATTTTATTAACCTATTATCTTTTTCTCCGTAATACTTTTAAGGGTTGTAGTTTTAGGTTATTTTAATTTTATTTTTTAACTTGTCATGTGTTTAATAATATCATTCCGATGCGGTTCGTTTACTCAAAGCGACCGCCGCACCAACAAAAATACTAGATTGGCCTTTGGAGGATGAATGTGAAAGGTTCAAGACCATTATTGCGAATTCATGGTTGGCTGATGCTGCGGAGAACTCAATGTTGGAACATGACCGGGTGGCTATATCGGCGTTTGTGGAGAGACTTTATCCTGAGAACGACACCTTCCATATGCCGTTTCGGGAGATGACGATAACCCCAGATGATGTTGTGCAGATTCTTAAACTACTCGTCCATGGCAAGGGTGTTAGGGCTAAGTTCACTAAGCAGTTGGAATGGAAGAAACTTTATGATCTGACTAAGAAGTGTTTGGGTTGGGATGAAGAAACATCAACAACTGAGTTCAACAGATGCATGAAGTATAGAACTAGACAGTTCAACATGGGTACTCGGATGGATATGTTCAAGGGCACCAAGGAAAAAGAAGCGAAAGGAACTTTAACCGATGAGCAAGTCAACCACACGGCCACCGCATATCTCCTATGTGTATTGGGATGTGTCATTTTCCCCAATGCCAGTGGCAATCGGGTCGACACCAACCTTTTACAACACGGATCCTCTCGATAAAGTGCATGAGTACTCATGGGGCACGGCATGCCATGCGTGGTTGATGGAAGAGTTGAGAAAGGCGTCGAGGCTTGGAATTAGCCAAGTGGCCGGGAACGTGAGTCTACTACAGGTATTGTTTATTAACTCTACATACTTGGTTATTTTTTTATTTTTCTACCATTGAAGAATCAATTTCCTAATACTTGCAAAAATGACAATATAGGCATGGATCTACGACCACTTCCCAATCTTGGGATTGGCCATTGAAAACGCGGCGTGGGCGAAAGGTGGCCATAGAGGAACAAAGTACGTCTTCGATGACAACCATTCTAGGACGAATGAGCATCAGCTGATTCGTTTGAGAGAGATTTTGGACTCACTTAATGCCCAAGACGTATGCTTTGATCCATACAAGGAAGACCAAGCTGCTGGACATATCGCGGGTCGGTCCGATTTGGCACTTTATTTTGGACCGTTGTGGCATCCCACAGGATATGTGATGTACAATGCCTCAAGGGTGATGCGACAACACGGTTTTGTACAAGGTATACCAAAGGAGAAAATCCATGGCAATTTCACTTTGGATCTGGAGAACCGCGAGTCTGAAAAAGATTCTATCACAGTGGTTCACAAGGGTTCACCATCCTGTAAATTCCATTGGGATAGAAGGGAGCATTACTTGATCAACCAAGGAAGGGCAGCCAACCAAGGTTTTGAAAATGCTCCCAACTATATGGATTGGTACCGGAATGTTTCTCATCTTCGTGTAATCCGTGATCTTAAAGCAAAGCCCAATTCGTACAAGAGTATCCTCAAAGAGAACCTGCGGGTTTTGATAGATTGGTACGTATTGTTTTATTAATTTAGTTTAATATTATGGGACAAATTAGAGTAATAACCGTTTGATGGTATGCTATGTTTTAAAACAGATGAGAAGGTTCAAGCGTTTGTCCAAATGGTGCACTGATAGTATAAAGTCCGGAGAGCCTGTTTCAATTGAGAAGATAAAAAAGCACCAACAGTTGATTGATAACGTTAACAATGAGGAGTATGCATCTCAGTTCGGGGAAAAATTGCAAAAGAAACCTACATCAAGGTGAACAAAAGAACTCGGGCATCATCGAGCACTCAAGTTGATGAAACCAATGATGATGTTGGTCCAAGTCGTAGAGGTGGTAAAGGTCGCAAAATCCAAGCAAAAAGGAACAAGTAAACTTTCGATGTTGTAAACTCTCGATGTTTTTCGTTAACTTTATGGATAACTTTGTTTATGTTGTATTATGTTGGATTATGTCGTTTTCAAAGTTTGTGTCGGAATATTAGTTGTTACGTTATGTTTATGGATTATGAATGGTTATGTTGCTATGTTTATGCATTTAACGATGACTCGCAAGCGAATCACATGAAGAGACATGAAAGTGTTGAATTTTGGAACACAATCGGAAGATAAGTTTATATATGAACCTACCGATTCTGGGGATGTTGCATTTTTTAGTCAGGATCGGTAGGGTTATACGTTATTAACCTACCGATTCTGGGGATTTTGCAAAATATTTTGTCAGAATCGGAAGATTTCTAATATACTTTGCTTTCCGATTATCATGTGTAAAGAAAACTTGTCTTCTGTATCTAAACAACACCACAATCGGAAGGGAAATGTGCACCTTCACTTCCGAATAATAATAATCGGTAGGTTTATTTGTAATGTTCCTTCCGACTGTTATATGTAAAAAAACTTTGTTCTATGTAACCAAACAACACCATAATCGGAAAGTAATTGAGCACCTTGACTTCCGAATATTGTTAATCGGTGGTTTTTGGTTTTGTTAATGTCCGATTATTCTACCAAAAAACAACTATGGTTTCTGTAACCAAACAACACCTTAATCGAAAGGTAACTTTTCACCTTGACGTCCGAATATTATTAATCGGTAGGTTTAGTTTTTGTTAATTTCCGATTATTCTGTGGGAAAGAACCTATGTTTCCTGGAACCAAATAACACCATAATCGGAAAGAAAGTTGACACATAAGATAACCGAATGTTTAAATCGGTAGTTTGTTTAACAACATAAGCTTCCGTTTCTTTATAATCGGAAAGTTTTTGTAATAATAATCCTCCGATTACATCCATTACATAAAGTTCAAACGACCTTAACCTTACAATTTCGTCAAAAGCACCTAAATCCATACTCCTAATTGACCATAAACGTATTAAAAAATATCATAACGTCCAAACACCACAGAAATTGTCCCTCTTGATCTTGTAACATCCTTCATGTTCAAATCGTTTCCCGTAGAGGTCCATATACCGACGATCAGCAAGATTTATCTGAAATTACGAATGAGTAACAAGTTAGTACTAAAACTTATGTTAATGTGAGTCGGAGTTATAAAGATACTTACTCGTTTTTCATACGTCCACCAAGAAAAAGCGTCCCTAACAAATCGTTCTTCATCTTCAAGTTTGTCAATATCCATGTCGACCGCCTTTTTTCTCATCTTAATGTTATTGGATGATCTTCGAATTCGATTACCATCTAATGCCTCAAATACCATTAGAATACGGTTCCATAACTGCTTTTCGGATTCCCGTTTGTGGAGCTTGTGAACACGATCATGAGCGATTACCACAACCCACGCTCTATAAATAGCACAATCTTCTTCTTCGGCAAAAAGCAATATCCATGATTTTGATTTTCAAAATTAGAAATCAAGAGAGAAAGAGTTTGGTGCAATTGGGGTGATAGATATGAGTTTCTTTATATAGGTTTAGGTTCCAACGGCTCTTTTACTTTTTCCCAAAAACTCCAACGGATATTTCTGAAATTTGGTTTAAAATGCCAGGCTAATTTGACGAAGGTTGAATGTGGAGAAACCAATAATCGGTAGGTATTTTTGTTAATTAGCATATCTACAGTTTATGGTAGTTTAGCAAAAATTCATTTTGGGGCAACCTATAATCGGTAGTTTGTGGAACCTATTTGTCTTACGATTATGGCTACGTCCAAATCACGAACCACATGGTTATGCCTGGCTCTGTACACTCGAAACCTATGGAATTTGGCAAGGGTTCGATCTGGGGCTCCTTATAATCGGTAGGTTGTTAAGTTGTTAACTCTACCGATTATGGTATATTTCAAATTCTCTTACATAAAGGATTTTAGAAGAAACTCATTTTGGGGCAACCCATAATCGGATGGTTTGGTAATATATTTAACTCCATATTAACGCTGCATCCAAAACACGAACCAAGTGGCTATGCCTGGCTGTGTACACTCAAAACCTATGGAATTTGGCAAAGGTTGGATCTGGGGCTCGTTACAATCGGTAGGTTGTTAAGTTGGATAGACTTCCGATTATGGTATATTTCAAAATTCATCACATGAAGGATTTTAGAAAAAACTCATTTTGGGGCAACCTATAATCGGTAGGTTGTGTAACATATTTGGTTTACGATTATGGCTACATCCAAATCACGAACCACATGGTTATGCCTGGCTCTGTACTCTCCAAACCTATGGATTTTGGCAAGGGTTCGATCCGAGGCTCCTTATAATCGGTAGGTTGTTAAGTTGTTAACTCTACCGATTATGGTATATTTAAAAGTCCCTTACATGAAGGATTTTAGAAAAAAATTCATTTTGGGGCAACTCATAATCGGGTGGTTTGGTAATATATTTAACTCCTGATTAACGCTGCATCCAAAACACGAACCAAGTGGCTAAGGCTGGATGTGTACCCTCAAAACCTATGAAATATGGCAAAGGTTGGATCTGGGGCTCGTTATAATCGGTGGGTTATATAATTATATACCCTACCGATTATGGTAGATTTCAAAATTCATTACGTGAAGGATTTTAGAAAAAACTCATTTTGGGGCAACTTATAATCGGTAGTGTATGTAACCTATTATGCTTCCGATTATGGCTACATCCACAGCTCAAGCCAAGTGGTTGTGGTTGGATCTGCACCCCTCAAAACCTATGGAATTTGGCCAAGGTTGAATATGGGGCTCCTTATAATCGGTAGTCTTACAAGTTGGATAACCTACCGATTATAAAAGGGATTATTAGCCGAAGTATCTACACAGTAATCGGTAGGTATAGTTTCAATTTAACCTACCGATTCACCTGTAACCTAACGATTCACCTGTAACCTAACGATTATGGTGTTGGCTCCCGATTATATAAGGGCATATTGGCCATTTCAAAAAATCGAAGATAAGGGGTAGCTTAGATTTACGTTTGGGTGACATTTTTTGTCTTTTAGTGTCGCCCCTAATTCTTTTGGGGTTGCCCTAAAAGTGCCAGTTTTTTTGGGGGACCATGGTTTTATTTTGGGTAAGACATTAGAAGTAAATCTAGGTCACCCCTTATCTAGATATTTATATTAATGCCTAAATTACCCTCCTAATTAATTTTGGGTAATGATTAGTTAGTTTTAATAATAGGTAGTGTAATGATTAGTGAAATGACTAAGTTAAAGATAATTAGTGAGATTAAAATATCAGATGGTTTTTTTTTTTTTTAAAAGAAGTAGAATTATTGAGAGAGTAAAGTTACAAAAGATGAAGAAGGAAAACATGAAAAACGATGGATTTTACCAACCACAACTGGAGTAAGAGTATTTGGGTACCCAGGTATGCTTCAAACTTAGATAATGTTGGTTAAGTTTCTCCAAATTTTCAAAAAAATGTAAATTTTTAGAGTAAATTTGGGCTTGTTCAACTACCTTATGTGAAGAACAGGTTACCGAACTCATCTGAAAGTGTAGTTCGGTTACTTTTTCCAAACACGCAGGTTACCGAACTCGCTATTTAAAGGAGGTTTTTAGTCGTTCAGTTAACAGACATGTTACCGAACTTTGTTTATAGGATTTACAGAGTAATGTTTGGTTGGTTCGCAAACTTTAACCCAACATCATATCTAACCGAACTCCACATGTATGCAACTGGTGAAGAGTTCTGTTTGTCAAGATTTTTGCGAACAAACCGAACATAGTGGGACAAGTTCGGTTAAATTGAAACTCAACATAGTAGGCAAAATAGCACAGTTCGGTTACATTGGAATTTTTTTTTCTTTCTGTAATATGGGTAGAGTTCGGTTAGTAGATATTTTTAGAAATTTTTGCGAACCGACCGAACAGAGTAAAAAAAGTTCGGTTAAATCGTAACTCAACATAGTGGGAAAAAAAACACAGTTCGGTTACATTGGATTTTTTTTTTTTTTTTTTTTTTTGTATTATGGGTAGAGTTCGGTTACTAACTAGTTTTAGAATTTTTTGCGAACCAACCGAACAGAGTGGGAAAAGTTCGGTTGAATGAGAACTCAACATAGTGGGACAAATAGTACAGTTTGGTTACATTGGAAATTTTTTTCTTTTTGTAATATGGGTAGAGTTCGGTTACTAAATAGTTTTAGAAATTTTTGCGAACAAACCGAACTGCACCTAATTTTAAATCCTATTGAACCGCATTGTTCCTTGTATTCTTCCTTTCAGGAAGTTCGGTTAAGAAACTAGGGTTTTTTTTGAAACGCGTCCTAGCCGAACAAGGAACTGTAACTTCCATATGAACCCTATTTTGATGATTTCTATTCCATTAAAAGTAATGGGGTTTTGATGAATTCTAATTTGCTAGATGTGCTAAATCGGGACATTTTCCAGGGAGTCTTGGGGTTTTCTTTTGAAGAACCATTCTTATACTCGATTTGGGGAAGAAGAGAAGAACAATAGAACAATTTTCTCCTCAATTTTTTTTTTTTGTGCGTTTTTTTTTTTTTATTTTTTTGTGCGGCTAGGTTTAGGGATTCTTTTTTTTTTTTTTTAGATTAATTAGGGGCAATTATTAGATTAGGGTTAATTTTAATTATGGTAAGGGGCAATTTAGTAATCTCGTGATTTTAGGACATCCCTTAACATTGTAGGGTAGGTTGCCTAATAAGACCATGGTCCCCCAAAAAAATCATGGTCCCTAAAAAATGGTTCTTACTTAATAACCAAGTTGGGCCAAGCTGTCAAGCCCATCTGGTTTTAAACTCAAATGCCGTAATTCCTGATAGTGGATCTGATACTAGTTGCTCACGCTCAGTTGGGGCGAATTCTTCATTGAAAAGCTTGAAAAAACAACTGAAGTGCAAAATGTCTAAAGGAGTTTCTTCATCCTTTGTATCTTATGCCTCTGTTAATGAAGGTGTTTCCAGTGGTGAGAAAGGAAATGAAGAGGCTTATAAAGGTAGTACATCAAAGGACATGACGGTGGATGGTGGTGAAGATGATGCACCCCAATCTAGTGGTAGTATAAGTAACAAAGCCAAATAGCCTTGTGATGCTGCAATGGTGGCAAAAGGTATATCTGCAAAGTTCAATGTGTTTTATGGCAAACTAAATGACTCGGGTAGGGACTCCGGAATCACGTTATCTAAAAATAAAGTTTTGTTTGTTACAAATACAATCTTATCTCATGCAAATGCTTTTAAAGATGAACTTATTCCGGAGGCATGCATTCGGAGGTGATTTATTGGGGTTTTGCTATATTGGGTTGTCTTGGTTAGCAATGTTTAACTTAATATCTTGGAATGTTAATGGTCTTGGGGATCCGGATAAACGGTCGAGTTGAAAAATCTCGTGAATAAATGGAAACCTACGATTCTTATTATTCAAGAAACCAAGCTTAGTATTTGCTCTGATCCTATTGTGCGTCAATGTTGGGGTACGTCGTCTTGTAAATGGATTACTTTAAACTCTTATGAAAGATCCGGTGGTATATTGATTATATGGAATTCGGATTTGATTGAAGTGGATGATTTTCTTGAAGGTATTTTCACGATAAGTATATCTTGTCGTAATTTGGAAGATAACTTTCGTTGGGTGCTTACCGGAGTTTACGGTCCTTGTAATGCTTAAGAAAAAAAAAAGATTTCGAATGGAGTTGGTTACATTGCATAGTTATTGGGATGGTTTGACATGGTATATCGGGGGTGATTTCAATGAAATAAGAGCTATGGAGGAAAGAAAGGGATGTCGTAGAGTTTCAAACTCAATGCAAGCTTTTGATGATCTTTGCAATGATCTCGATCTCATAGACTTGCCAATTTCCGGTGCTAAGTATACTTGGAGTAGACCACCAAATAAGAAGAGAAAAATAGATCGTTTTTTATTTACTTCGGATTAGGAGGAACACTTTCCAAATCTTGTCTTGAAACGGCATGCAAGACCTTTTTCGGATCACTTCCCTATTGAGTTATGTTCTCTTGTAATGGATTGGGGAGCATGTCCCTTTCGGTTCCAACTAGCATGGCTTGAAAGAAATAACATAATTGCTTTAATGAAAGAATGGTGGGACTCTTTTGATTTTGTAGGTACCGCGAGCGCATGTTTTTATAAGAAGCTAATTGCATTGAAAGAAAAATTGAAGGTGTGGAACAAAGTTACCTTCGATAGTATTGATCAAGATTTCGATTCGAAAATATTAAATAATTGGGTGATATTGATGATGAGGGGGATCTCACCGAGGAAGAAGAAGACTTACTTGTGTCGGCTAAAGTTGAGTTTGAAGTGGCTCATAGGCACAAAGAAATTTTGTTGCGGCAAAAATCAAGAGTCAAAGGGATTCGTGATGGTGATAGAAATACCAAGCATTTTCACCGTGTGTTAAAGGGTCATAGAGCCATAAACAACATTAATAATCTTCGAATCAATGGTAGATGGACCAGGAATAAAGATGAGATCAAAGAAGGCATTGCAAATCACTTTGAGGAAGCTTTAAAGGAAGAGTCAAATGATAAACCAAGATTTAAAGATATGTGCCTAAAGAAAATCGACGAAGATGCTAGAATTTGGTTGGAGAGGCCGTTTAGTGAAGATGAAGTAAAGAAAGCAATTCATGATTTGGGTGTAGATAGAGCTCCGGGTCCGGATGGGTTTCCTATGAAATTTTATATTGTCGCTTGGGACTTCCTTAAAGATGATTTGTTGAAGGTGTTCAAGGAATTCCACGATCATAATATTCTTGATGTCTCTTTAAAGAACAACTTTATTGCTCTCATTCCAAAGAAGGTTGATGTTGAGGAGGTCAAGGACTTTCGTCCTATTAGTCTTATAGGAAGTGTTTACAAGATCATCTCCAAAGTTCTAGCGGAGCGACTAAAAGTATATCTCCCTATTTTAATTTCTCCAACTCAATCTACCCTTATAAAAGTTCGTCAAATCCTAGATGGAGTGTTGATAACTAATGAATGTATGGATTCTAGACTCCGTCAAAAAAATCCGGGGTTGGTGTGCAAGTTAGACTTTGAGAATGCGTTTGATAATGTGAATTTGAGTTTTTTAAATGAAGTTTTGTATAAAATGGGGTTTGGGGGTGTTTGGCGAGCATGGATTCGAAATTGCTTATCTTATTCAAAATTTTCTGTTCTTGTTAATGGCTCGGCTCACGGGTTTTTTAGTAGTAGTAAGGGACTTCGTCAAGGTGCTCCTATTTCACCATTTCTTTTTACCATCGTCGGAGAAGTATTGAGTCATATGTTGAGTAAGGCACAAGAAGTTGGTAAAATTTCGGGTTTCTCGGTGAAAAATGGGGGAATCAAAGTTAATCACATTCAATTTGCCGATGATACCATTGTTTTTCTTGATGCGAAGCATGAGCAAGTGGATGCTCTCCGATATTTTATCTTATGTGTTGAGCTTACGTCGGGTTTGAAGATTAATTTCTCGAAAATTTGTTTGTTTGGAGTTGCTCTTAATGAAGATATTGATGGATTTGCGAGTATATTAGGGTGTAAAAGATCAAATTTCCGAAGTATTTACCTTGGTCTTCCTTTGGGTGATAAAGTTAGTGGTTCTCATAAGTGGGAGAAGATATTGGAATCTTGTGCTTTTAGGCTTTCATCTTGGAAAGGGCGGTCAATATCAAGAGGAGGTAAGTTATCTCTTATAAAAAGTGTTTTGGCTAGCTTGCCCATTTATTACCTTTCGGTTTTTCTTGCTCCATGCTCCATAACAAATAAACTTGATAGAATAGTAAGAAATTTCTTATGGGATGATGACTCAAATAAGAAAAGGATTCATGATATTCGGTGGTCCACGGTTTTGAAGTCTAAAAAAGTGGGGGTCTTGGAATTCGAAAGTCTAAACATATGAATTCGGCTCTTCTCAAAAATGGTGGTGGAGATTCGGAACGGAAAAGGATGCTTTTTGGAGGAAAATAATTGCAGAAAAATTTGGTGACATTTCAACGAGGTGGGAAACTCTTCGTCCTAAAGGGCCAAAAGGTTGTAGTTTGTGGCACAATATTTGCAATGAGCTTGAAGACTTTAATAAACATGTAAGATTCAAGGTTGGTTCGTGGAAAGAAACTAGATTTTGGGAAGATTTATGGATCGGTGATGGTGTGCTTTATAATAAATTTCCGTTAGCTTATGAAGCTTCAAGAACCAAAGGGTGTGTAGTGGCTCGGTTGTACGAAAGCTCTAGTGACGGAATCAAATGGAAGTTTATGTCTTGTGAAAGATATTCTCAAGCTATAATGAGGGAGGTTGCTTTCATAAAGTCATCACTTGAATCGGTTAATACACAAGAAGGAGTTATAGACTCTAGATTGTGGATGGTTGGGGATAATAATAAGTTGGAGGCATACTGGGTAAAGAATGGAGTAATTTCTCTTAGTGAAACGGATGCGATGGATTTCCCAAGCGATATTATTTGGAGTCGGTTATATCCTTATAAAGTTAATTTCTTTCTTTGTCTTCTCTATCATGAAAAGTTGATGACGACCGATAAACTTGTTCGAAGGGGAATGGACGTGGATAGGACATGTAGTTTTTGTCAAGAAGAAGATGAAACAAGCTCTCATTTGTTTTATGAGTGTTGGAGAATTAAAAGAATTTGGACTTATTTTGTTAAAGGATGTGATTATCGTTGGATCTACAATGATCATATTGCCACAACAATTCAAAGTTGGAATCATGATTGGGATGATAAGCGGCTTAACCGTATATGGAACAATCTTCCGGCCGCAATATGGTGGTGCATTTGGAAGGAAAGAAATGAAAGGATCTTCAATAACAAAAGGAAAAATTTAGCAAGTATAATTAGAGATGTCAAGATTCAAGCTTTCTTTTGGGAGGAATCAAACACCAAAATGCTAGGATTAACGGCTAATATGGTAGTTTGTTTGTGGGATTCGTATTTCTATTGTACCCTTTGAGAGGTCCTAAAGGGGAAATATTGTACACTCTCCTTTTTTCCTTCCGGGACTGTATTTCTCTTTTTTATTTTTTGGGTAGCCGATTCCCAAATCGATTTCCTTTTTTTTTTTTGTTTCGGTTGCTTTATTGGGTTGAGGTACCCCTCTTAAGTACCTTTTTTCAATGAAATTTCCTTTGACCGATCAAAAAAAAAAATGGGTAGTCTTCCACAGATGTCATAAATAATAAACTCGGTATACAATAAACTGATCATATGGTGGCTATTATTGGGGTGTCACACTCCAATAGAGGGGCTTCACTTGGATTCTTAGTGTCTAAAAAAGTGGTTATGGGATATCCTAACACCAAAAAAAAAATATCTATATTACCCTTTAACTAAAAAAAAAACTTAAAAAACTAATATTCCTCTCCTCAATAAACCACCGGACGATCAAATTCATCACCAATAACCGAATCAAGAATTCGAAGAATCGCGATTTCAAACTCCTCAACAAGAACCCATGGTTTATGATAGGTATTAATCGATAACCCATCTTGTTTTTACTCGTTTTTGTGCTAAAAATAGGTTATATTGAATGAAATAGAAGTCAAATTAGAGTTTTAGTTGCGTTTCTGAAGGTGTTACGGTAGTCTTCGCTAACCGTAATTATAGTTTCTGAAGACATTACGGTTAGGTTTGGATGATTCCAAACCGTAAATCTAATTTGCATGTGGTATTCCCAGCCATAAAATTTGATTTGCATGTACTCTTACGTCTAGGTTTAACTGATTTCAACCGTAAAATTTGATGTTCTCCTACGTCTAGGTTTAACTGAATTCAACCGTAAAATTGGATTTGAATGTTGTATTACGTCTAGGGTTATTTGAATCAAACCGTAAAATTGGATTTGAATGTTGTATTACGTATAGCTTTAGTTGAATCAAACCGTAAATAAGGGTTTTGGTCATTTTAAACCGTAATTTTAATTAAATTAAATTAAAATTAACTAAATAAGGGTTGTTTGGTCATTTCAAAATTATTTGAGATAAGGGGTTTTTGAAATTACTTATGGGTGACCCTTTTTTGTCCTATTAGGTGACACCCCTCTAATAGAATGTGACGCCTCAATAATATCCTTCGAAATAAATTAGGCCTATTGGCGTATTAATTTATTTTTATTTTGTTTTCGCAAATGACTCATGCGCATTTGCAATTTATGGAGCTCCGTCAAAGACAATTCATGCATTGAACCTATTGATTGGAGTTAAACTCACTTTTAGGCAGGACATGACAAATGCAACAAAGGTAACAATGCATAAAGTTATTGTGACTAAGACAAAAGCTTTAATTGATAGCAGATGTTGTAGGGTGTGTCGTAGGGGTTTTCAGTTAAGTGCTTCAACGATGATTCTTTGGGCTTTCTGAGGTAAAATCCTTGTGTTCTTAACAATTGGATTTCTAATTTATATCAAATTCAAATGAAGCTTATTAGATACAATCACTACACCAAATACCCAGAATCGTAACAGGCATTCGTAACGGCTTATGAGCCGTTATGAATTTCCCGTTACAAATGGCCGTTACAAAAAATTCGTAACAGGATGAAGCCGTTACTAAATTTTTTAAACTTCGTAACAGAGCCAAGCCGTTACGAATTTTTTTATAAGCGTGCCACTCACACGCTTGGTCACACCAGGTTCGTAACACCTTGAGTATATGCGCGTGCCACTCACACGCCTAGCTTTATATTTCCACCCACGATTAATTACACGAGAGGATATTAACTCACAAGAGTGTGTCGTTCACATGCGTGAGTTCCATGGATAAGATAGCAGAATTCTCGTCACTTCCATTTTTCATTTCTCTCGAGTTTCTTCTGCTCCTCTGCGTCTCAGGCGAAGAAACTAGGGTTTCATCACTTCGATTTTTCATTTATCTCTCGAGTCTCTTCTGCCGAGAAAAATAACAAAAATCTCTTGAATCTTTCAATACCTTTCAATTAGCAGAGATCTGTGTAAGTCTTAATCGTTAGAAGTTTTTCGATTTTTAGGGTTTCATATTTTTTTAATCGATCTGTTTTTTATGGCTTCATTTCATCTTTATCTTCCATTTTTTCATCGATCGTGTAAGTGTTAATCGTCGGAGTTATGTTTTGTTAATCTTCTTCATATAAATCTAATTCCATTTTTTTCTAATTTCTGTTAGGGTTTGAAGACTTGAAGATTGAAGAATTTTGAAGACTTAGAAGGTATAAGTTTGAAACATTGAACCGATTTTAGGGTTTTATGTTAATTTCAAATTTTCTATTTTTTTTTTACTTTGTAACCTAATTTCTAGTTTGTAATCTAATTTCAATAAGTTCTAATTTATAAGCTGTTGATGCTGATTGACATCATTATCTTCACTTGTCTGTTCTAGTTTTTGATTTGTTCTATTTTTTGATCCACTAGTCATGTGTAAAGATGCATTCTGCTGTTAGACATGGTGTAGTTTTTTTGCCTTAGAAGCATACTAAGTTAAGTAGGCAGAGTGCTACCTGATAAAGTCTTATATAATCTTGGAAGGTTTGATGAGAGCTAGACAGACTTGGACCTAGCTAGATGTGTAACAACAGAGCGTGCGTGGGTATGGCAGAGCGTATTTGATTAGTGTGTGTTGTTGTGACATATGCTTCAAAGTCGATACATTTTAAAAGTTTGGCTAATGTTGTTCTATATCTTGGTCTTTGCAGAGCCAGGAGAGGATCTTTTTGGCAAGAGACAAACAAAAAAGAAGCACCGGCTACGGAATCTATTAAGGTAGTAACCTAAATTCCAGTTTGTATGTTCTATAAATATGCTCATCATGATTTGAACTTTAGTTTCATTTTAAGGTAGTTTTTTAAGTTTAAATGAACTAAAGTTATGAAGTTTTGTTTTGATATTGACTGATTCTAAGTGAGCATGATGATAACTGCCCTAGTGGTGATTTAAAAAAGCTACATGTAGCTCATTCTCTCTTCTTTGAGGGGATGTTTATGTCGCTAACTTGTAGCTCATTCTCTCTTATTCAAGGGGATGTTTCTGTCGCTAACTTGCAGGGATTCGGCAACCCTGTACCACTAGGACTAAGTTATTTTATTTTGTATGTTAAGTTGTGTATAAACGAGTCTGGTTTAATGTACTCTGTGAGCATGATGATAACAGTCCTAGTGGTTATTCGCAAAAGCTACTTGTAGCTCATTCTCTCTTCTTTGAGGGGATGTTTCTGTCGCTAACTTGCAGGGCTTCGGCAACCCTGTACCACTAGGACTAAGTTATTTTATTTTGTATGTTAAGTTGTTATAAATGAGTCTAGTTTTATGTACTCTGGGAGCATAATGATAACATAACCTAGTGGTGATTTATAAAAGCTACTTATAGCTCATTCTCTCCTCTTTGAGAGGATGTTAATGTCGCTAACCTCATGGGCATCGGAAACCCTACCACTAGGACTAAGTGACTTTATTTTATTCTTTTAAATATCAATTTTGAAGGGTAATATGTCATCTGAAGTGATCAAGAAATGGTTGAAGTGTCCTCGTAAGTGTTTAGAATACAGACAAGGTGTGAAGTCATTCATAGAGTTTTCCAAGAATAATGGTGGTGGGAGTCATTTTTTTTCATGCCCTTGTCGTCGTTGTATGAATGGTAAAGGCTTAGTTGCACTGAGTGAGATCTCATTGCATTTGCTCAAACATGGTATGCATGAGGTGTACACATTCTGGCGCTATCATGGGGAAAGTTCAGTACAAGTAGCACAATTAATATTAATACATAAGGATAATACTACAACTGAATGTGTAGAAGATAATGATGATGTTACAGCAGGTTTGAATGAGAATATTACCACAGATGTGGATGAGAATGTTAGGGAAGGGATGGATGAGAATGTAGAAGTAGGTGTTGATGAGAATGTTACAGCAGGTGTTGATGAGAATGTTACAGCAGGGTTGGATGAGAATGTTGGAACCAGCAGGTGTGGTCGTAAAAAGAGATCAGCGGCTGAGAAGGCAAGAGAACCATTATATCCTTCATGTCCTAATGGAAAGTCAGTAATGTACGCTGCGATAATGATGAACAACATAAAAACTCGCATGGAATTTCGAGACAATGGTGTTACCGCAATATTAGAATTGATGAAAGAGTTGCTTCCCGAAGGTAACACCCTGCCATGTAAGTATCCAGATATCAAGAAGATTATTAAAGAGCCGGGGATGGATTATGTGACTTATGATACTTGTGTAAATGATTTGTATACTTAATTTGAAGGATAATAGTTCATTGGTGAAGTGTCCGTATGTCAAGAACCTCGGTACGTAAGAGTTTTTAATGATGAGAGAAAACTTACACAAGTTGCGTAAAAGACTTTAAGGCATTTTCCGATAATTAATTTCTTTGACCTTTTGACCATATACTTGCAGTGCAAGAACAGAAAGGTATGCTTCTTTGGAGGTTTCTAGTTGGAACATGAATGGGTATTGATCTATTTGTTGCCTCTCTACATGAATGGGTATTGATCATAAAATAGATAGCATTCAAAGGAATTTTTTTTGGAATAAAGACAATAATGGTAGAAAATGGTTTCCTAAATCTTGGGATGTTGTGGCTAGTCCTAAACATTTATGTGGTTTGAACATTAGGAAAACAGCTGAATTCAATAGGTCTCTTCTTACTAAGCTTTCTTGGAGATTAGTGAATGAACAGGATGCTTTGTGGGTCAAAATTATGGCACATAAATACTTCCCTGACTTCAATCCTCTATCTGATTCTATGAGTACTAATGGCTCTTGGATTTGGAGAGGAATCTGTTAAGGTCTAGAAATAGTCAAAAAACATTCTTGTTGGGAAGTAGCTGATGGTAAGAATATTAATATTTGGAAGGATGTGTGGATTCCTATCTTAGCAAAGCATGTTCCCTAGTGATATGTCTTCTAGTCTAGTTTCTAAAGTTTCTCAACTTATAGATATTGATACTAGAAATTGGGATATTAACATGTTAAAGGCTTTGTCACTAATGATATTGTTGATCAGATCATGAGAATTAAAATTCCCATGCAAGGCAGAGATAAAATCAGATGGTTACGCACTAGAAATGGTAGATTTACTGTCAAATCTGATTATAATTTGTTATTGAATGAATCTCAATATATTCATAATATTCAAAATTCAGGTGTTCCTCTATTTCCTTGGAAGAAACTATGGAAAGTTCAGCTGCCTCCTAAAGTCCTTCACTTTATTTGGAGAATATTGCATAATTGTGTTGCTACAAGAGATAAACTTCATAAAGTAGTTGATAACATTGATCCCTTTCATCCCTCGTGTAAATCTAATGATGAAACTTGTCAGCATTTGTTATTGGATTGTCCTATATCTAAAAGATTATGGTTTGCTCTTGATCACACTTTAGTAGGTTTAAGTACAAACACTAATCTTATTGCTTGGCTTTCTGACTTATTCAATGCTAATAATTTTTGGGACAATGCAATCACTACACCAAATTCTGGGATTAGAAATGTAACTAAGCCAGCATAAAACGGGTTGTAACGGCTCTCGCCTGTTGCAAAAGTGGGTGTTACATTTTTTTCGTAACGGCTTTGTGGCCGTTACGAATCTGGATTGTAACGGCTCTCGTAACAGCCTACGAGCCGTTACGAATTTGCCACGTGGTATGTGACTTTGGGCGTTACGAATTTTTTTTGTAACATAGTCATGTAATGACTTTTTAGCCGTTATTACGTGTCGATTGTAAATGTTTTGAGCCGTTACTACGTGGCAAGTTGAAACATTTCAGAGCCGTTACGAATTTTTTTGTCAACAAAAAAATTATGCTGGTCAACATTGACTGGTCAAAATTGGTCAATATTTACCAATTTTGACCAGGTCAATGTTGACCCATAGTAATTTTCAACTAAGATACGCCTCGGAATTCAAACAAAATACGCAAAAATACCTGTATAAATCTTTCATTCAATCTAACCACATTCTATGATACATTCAACATCAATAAAACTTGTTCTATTCTTTCATTCAACCCACCAAATTCTATGACACATTTAAACAAGATCATTGACTTAGAACTTATGAGAATTTCTAAACACTCTTTTACATTCACTCAAGAAGTTTGATACTTGAGAGAATTCATATTCCTAAGTTTGAGGGAATATAATATATGTTTAGAAACTTAAATAGATATCATATAAGTAAACTAATGAGTACGTAACTCACATGGGTCTTTGCCTTGTCTTGCATGCCGATTATCTTTCAAATATGCAACACTTATGAGTTATGCACCCGAACAAGGTCCTGGTTGTGAGCAACCACGTAAGGAAAGCAACCACCATTGTCCGATCTGCAAGGAAATGAATTGGAACAATCAGTAGTAAATTAGACACTTCCAACTTATACTTGAGAAATTTGTTTAAAAATTCAATACCCCTTTAGTAAATTAGATGATCGGTAGTAAAATATACGATCAGTAGTAAAAATATTTCATTCAATTCAACCAAATCCAATCACACATTCAAGATATACTTTTTAAAGAAACAGAAACCAAATTAAATAGCCATAATAACAAAGCAGTACTCCGGAAAACACAAGTGAAACCATCGCCTTTTTTCTCGCAACAAATTCATCCTTGTCGACCCGGCAATGCAGATAAGGGGTACATGTTGGTTCCCATTCCTAGACGACTGCCCGTTTCTTTTCTTTCCCAATAGCCGATAATAATAATCAAAAAATAAACCGATTTAGTCGTAACATTGCTCACCTTCTACATGTGAAGTTCAAAAAAAATCGTGAGAAAGGATGGCAACAAAAAAATGATTGGGTAAAACCGTAAAACAGATACCTACATGTGATCACTTGACACCAACACCAAGGTCTAGAGGTCTCATAACGGTCTCAGCACTGTCGCGTCTAGGTGGGTCAAAGAGTGGCAAGAGAACAATAAGCTGCCATCGAGCCCCGATGCATGTTAGAAACAAGTAAGGGGTAGGGAATAGAGGAGTAGATTTGTAGTTTAAGTTACCTGGTATGCTACTCCGAGTGACCTTTAAGCCTCGTTCTGCAAATCTGTCAATCCCTGCATGGACTCTGAGGTCTATGTCCAATTTATTGTGCGCAAGATTTAAAATCTGACCATCAAAAACATTGTTGGTAGAGTAACAATAAGAAGCCATTAAGAACATGCAAACAACCGAAGTAAAAAAGTTCAAACAGTGATGCCTGCTCCAATGCACCTCTGGTGACCTGATACATTTTACCTTTAATAAAACACATTTCATGCATCATGTGACCATTAACTACAAATTATGATAATAACTCACCTCAATGGTTGCTGCAATGCTTCTTAATGATGGATTAATACGAATGATACTCCCAAAGAAACACCCCTCTGTTCCTGGGTTGTGTTTGCATACTAACACTGCAAGCCTCAACTGAAGCACTGCTTCTGAAAAAAATGTTGGAGCTGGATAGTTGGATAGTTGGAGCTGCTGAAGTCAAGGTCGACCCCTACAATCAAAAGAAAAAGGAGAGAGAGATCCATCAGAAATAGACTTACGAAAAAATCAAGCCACCGTAAATAGAAAGATCAGGGAATCAATTGAATTATAAACACACAATAGAAAGATGTAAAGAGAGAGAAAAGAGGGATTTCAATCAAGCAAACAATGGGTGGGCTGAGATCTATAAGACGGAATAAAAATATGAGTTAAAGACTTGATACAAGGGAAGATCAAAACTTTGATAGATACAAGAAAATTTGATAATAATTCACCTCAATGGTTGTTGAATGCTTCTTAATGATGGATTAAGACGAATTACACTCCCAGCAAACACCCATCTGATCCTAATAGCTGAAAGGTAGGATTGAAATGCATCAACCTCAGACCAAGACTATATCCAAAAATTTCAGGTAGTAGTCCACGAACCTAAATTTGCAAGTCTGAAGCTGATTCGATTGAAAGACTTTCGTCACTGCC
Organism: Papaver armeniacum; assembly: GCA_023531295.1. Lineage (NCBI taxonomy): Eukaryota > Viridiplantae > Streptophyta > Magnoliopsida > Ranunculales > Papaveraceae > Papaver > Papaver armeniacum. The sequence goes on from JAJJWW010006831.1 coordinate 183,006, forward strand.
TACAAAATGGAACATTTCAACCTCGTTTAGATAACTATCACATTAACTCTCGATCCATCAAGCTTATCAATTGCTACACAAAATACAGTCAGATAACAAGCTAGAGATAGAGCTTTAACCTCCTCCTTCTAGCTATCTTCAGCATCCTCTGGCCAGTGGTTTGAAATATTTAAAGTAACAATAACATCTCTTTTCTTGCTTCCACATAGAAATAATCTGTCCGCCATAGTCCGAATCAAAGCCCTGTAAAAATCACAACAGGGGATTTCAACATGTTATGAGCTAGAAATATAAGGGATATAAGCACGAATCCTACGAGCTCAGCTTAAGCTCGAGCTGAACCAACTATAAAATATAAAACCCACTGATTCAAATCACCTCCTGGATACATCTCATCATGGGCATATTGTGAAAGGCGAACAGTTTGAACCAGGCATTAGCTTATAGCCTGTTAATTGCCCTGTGCGATTGACATTTCTTGTGTTCTTGATCTGAAAACGAATGAATCGACAATTTCGACATTAGGGAAATCAAGGCATAGTCTATAAAATAAAATATTTTTGGTAACTAATGACGAAAAGGCATAAAAACAGAACCACCAATTAATGTAATGACGAGCTGATAAAGGATTGCAGTCACGCATGGCTTGCATCTCAGACTTGAGCAGTGTTTCTTCAGCGTAGAAAGCATTGTTATGAATATCGTTCTTCCCAGGTTCTTCGACTTTCACATCCACCTCAACTACCTACAGGTACAAGGTGTTACAAACTACCTTAACCACCACACGCAAGAAAAATGTAATATAGAAGACACGAGTGTTACCTGATTGAATGCTTCACCAGGCTTACAGTCCACAGCCATATCCATACGAGAAACAAAGAAGTGTTGATGTACTGGTGCATACAATCCTGGAGCATCGAAATACTTGATGTAACCCAAACAATCACACCCCTGCAATGATTAATCCGTTTTAGCCAAGCCAACACCAATCGAACAAAAAGTTTAGACCTGAAATAATCAAATGGACAAAACCAGGAATCAAAACCAATCCTCACCTTTTTCAGAGAATGTGCATTTTTACCCAGGCCATCTTCTCCTGCATCAAATGCATTTTTCCTGTAATGTGGCTCATTTGGATCACCATATGGGACCACCATCTCAACAAAACTCAGCCTGTGAGCTACAGGTCTCCAACCCCCACTACCACCAGTATATGCAACAGAATATAACCAAACACTCTCTGGGAGTGAAACCAACCCGAAAGTTCCACTGCAAACCAGCAATAAAATGAGAATAAGCATTTAAATTTAATACGAATAGAAAAAAAGAACACTGTCAATCACATATCCTAATGAATAAAGAGTACTTTTTTCCATTCCACAAACTTCCCATTAACACGAAAGCTTGGTCCTTGAGTTAGATCTGATGATGATTTCATTTCCCATAGGATGATAGGATCGAGTAACCCTAACTTCAACATCAGAGTAACCATCTTCAGCAAGCTCTCTAGCGAAGAATACTCCTTAGCATCATTCTGTAAATCAAAATCGAAACAATTTATTTCAGCCTAAAAAAATCACCAAAAAATCAAGATATAACAGAAATTAATGATACAGAAATAGGGATTGTAGTAGGATTTACCTTCTGTTTCTCACGAATAAACCAAATACATCATTCAACGACACCTACAAATCGAAACCAAATCAAGAACAAAACCCTAATTTAGATGGAACCCTAAAATCGGATTTAACAGATTATGAAACCCAACTGATGATGACTTACACAGATGTAAACTTAAATCAAAACCCTAAACTCGATGAGCAGACGATTGAAGATTAGTTCTTCAAACATCGGATGATTAATCTGCAGTTGAGAGGGAAGAAAAGGGAGGCGCGGTAGTAGAAAAGAAATGTAAGTGAAAATGAAAAGTCGAGAGCAGAGAAAAGATTATCTAGGTTAGGGGAGGGGATGAAATATCCTGTAGTTCAACGATTCTTGGGTTGAAAAAGAATAGCAAGCATGTGAATGGCACACGCACAAACTGCAAGTGTTACGACCCAAGTGTGACCAAGCGTGTGAGTGGCACGCCTATAAAAATTTCGAACGGCTTGGCTGTTACGATTTTTTAAAATTTAGTAACGGCTTCAACCTGTTACGATTTTTTGTAACGGCCATTTGTAACGGCAAATTTGTAACGGCCCCAAAGCCGTTACGAATTCCTGTTACTAATCCGGGAATTTGGTGTAGTGAATGCAGGTAAGAATAAGGTATATTTGATGTGTTCTTTGGTGGATTTGGAAACATAGATGTGCAATTGTCTTTGACAAAATGCAGCTTAATCCAACCAATTTCATTTATACTGTTAAAGCATTAATGATTGTGAAAATGCTATTCTACCAGTTCACAGGGATGTTGTAGAATAGGATATTGTTAAGTGGCAACCACCAGCACAATAATTTTTAAAACTAAACTTTGATGCTTCTTTCATTTCTGTGGAACAACCAATGGGTTTTGGTCTAATCATCCGTGATGCCACAAGTGCCTTCATTGAAGCCAAGGGAGGGATTAGCAACTCCATAGATGAGGAACAGGCGGAGGCTGTTGCAGTTCTAGAGGAATTGACATGGGCCAAAGGAAAGAACATCGAAAAACTGGTGCTGGAAGGAGACAGCCTTAATGTAGTGAATGCTATTAATGATACTTTTGGCTCAATAAATTGGACCACAAATAGTGTGGTTCAAGACTGCATTTCTATTCTCAGTACTTTTTCAAGTTGGTCTTGTTGAGAAGCTAACTGGGTAGCTGATTCTCTAGCAAAAAAAAGTCAAGAACAAACAGTATGTCTTTATGTCATGATTATCCACCGTATTTTAATAAAGTTTTATTTCCAAAAAAAAAAAAAAAAAAAAAAAAAAGGACCGTAGTGGGCCTAATAATTTCGCCCGGCTCTTTCCTTTACTTTTCAAGTTTCTCTCCTCTATCTTCGTCACACACTCTTATGAGTTTCTACTTTCTACGGACTGAAGTAGTTTTCTATTTTCCTTAAGCTCCAAATCCGCGTTCTTGCTATTAACGATCGAAGTGATTAAGGTACATTCTAATACTTCCCACTGTATTCCTTGTTATGATTACTTCAATTCCATTGAATTTGGATGTTATGGACAAAAACCCTAGCGATAATATATTTGTTTCAGAAATTCAAATGAAATCTAGGTTTTTGAAATAGAGATGATTCTCAATAACAAAAAAGTGCAACTGTCAGAAACACCATACATTGTTGTTACTCTAGTGTGATTGAATCAAAATTGTAATAAGTGAGAGTTCTTTGATTTTTGTAAATATAAAATAATAGTTAGGGTAATTTCAATTTAGCATTTTCATTCTAATTATTAGGATATATGTCTAGTCAATGTTAGTTGACTAGACTATAATGTCATTGTATCTGAGTATAAATACCTCTCATACATATTATTGTAAGATACAGAAACTATTCTATTGAGTGTAATAATATTACAATACGTTTATCACTTTCTCATGGTATCATTCAGGTCGGTCTAGGGTTTCATCTCTGCTAATACGTTTCAATATTTCTCACCTCAGAGTTGTGATTCATCACAGAAAAGAAAATCAAACATATATTCAACAAATTTCTGATTTCTTTCTTCCATTCTTGATTCAATTTCTTCCTTGATTCAAATCTTGGTTTCATTCACATATTCAATAAACAAATTAAGAATTCATATCAAGTTTCTTATTCAGATGCCGAATACTCGAGCAATGATGAATTCAAATACTAATACTACAAATCCACACAATGTTATTAATCAAGAAGGTGCTTCTGTTTCTTCCGCTGCAGATGCTTTTAGTAATGGGGATTCAGGTTCTTTTTCTTTACCTTTTAATAATATTGGCAATTTTATCTCATTAAAGCTTGATCACACAAACTTCTTACTTTGGCGTGATCAATTTGAGTCTGTGTTGATCTCTACGGATCTTTATGGATATGTCAATGGTGAAATTGTAGAACCTTCATCTCAGATTTCTATTAATGGTGTTATGAGTATAAATCCAAGATGGGTGTACTGGAGAAAGGCAGATAGATTTGTAGTGAGTTGCTTGAAAGAAACACTTACTCCTACGATTGCAGGTGATGTATTAGGTATGTCTTCTGCTAGACAAATATGGCAATATCTTGAATCTAGCTTTAGGGCTCGGTTTGGGGCTAGACGTAATATGCTACGATCAATTACATGGTTTAAAAGAGGGTCTCAGTCAATTTGTGCTTTCTTGCATGATCTTAAGACAATTACTGATTCTTTGGCAGCAATCAATGATAGGGTTTCTGATGTAGATCTTATGATGTATATACTCAATGGGTTAGGAAGAGAATATGACAATTTTGTGATAGCTGCTCAGAATCGTGAAACTCCATACTCTTTTTGTGAATTGAAAGCTCGATTGTTAACTCATGAACAATGGCTTAGTGATCAGAATCAAGATACTGGTGCTAGTTTTGATACTTCTAATGTGTCAGCTTTCTATGGGAGAAGTAATAATAATAATGGTGGTAAAAATGGCAAGGGAAAATTTAAGAATGCTAAGAGTGGTGGTGCTACAAATTTTAAGAATAATTCACAGTCATTTAAAAGTGGTGCTGGCTCTACTAGTTCTACAGCAGATGCTTCAGATGGTGCTTCTAAGAAACCACTTATTGATTTTTCTACAGTGGAGTGTCAGATTTGTAGGAAAACAGGACATTGGGCTAGTCGATGCTTTTTTCGCTATCATCCACCAATGAATAATGAATCTTCTAATGTGGCAAGTGTTCAACCTGCTCAGAATGTCGAACAAGCTTTTAGTGGTATTCATATAAATTCTGCTGGCATTTGTGATGATCCTTCTGGTTCTGGTTCAGCTTCAACTTGGATTTCTGATTCAGGGGCTTCTCGTCATATGACTGGAGATCAGGCTATACTTCAGAATACTTCTGCTTACACTGGAAAGGACAAAGTTGTGGTTGGAAATGGTAAGTCACTTCCTATTTCACATACTGGTAGTTCAATGTTACATACATCTACTTCTGATTTTAGGTTAGATAACATATTACTAGTTCCGAAATAGCACAAAACTTATTATCGGTTGCTCAATTTACTAGAGATAATTCTTTCGCTACTTTGTATTTGATCCATGGAGCTATGAAATTAGAGATTTAAGTTCACATGCAATTTTGGCTCAGGGTAGGATGATAAACAACTTATATCCAATTCAGAATTTGTCTTTTCATTCAAATAGTTGTTTTACATCTTTTTCTACTATTCTTTCTTCTCCATCTGTTTGGCATAACAGATTAGGGTCATCCATCTAAGAAAATATTGCATCATTTGTCTTCTACAAAGTCTATTACTCTAAAGTCCGAGTCTTCTCGATGTTCTTTGTCATCCTTGTCAAATTGTTAAAAGCAAAAAGCTTCCTTTTCATCTTTCAAAATCTCATGAGTCGATTCCTTTAAGGCTTATTCATTGTGATGTATGGGGGCCATCTCCAATCCCTTCTTATGCTGGTTTTCGATATTATATAGTATTCATTGATGATGCTAGTCGATTCCATTGGATTTATCCAATGAAATTGAAAACTGATGCTTTACAATGTTTTACTCATTTCAAACACTTACTGAAAATTTGTTTTCATCCAAAATCATTTGTTTTCAAACTGACAATGCTTGTGAACTTGCTAAAGGCAATTTCAAACAGTTCCTTGATTCTAGTGGTATTCATCTTCGACTTTCTTGTCCAAATACCCCAGAACAAAATGGGTTAGCTGAGCGAAAACATCGTCACATTACTGAAATGGGTAATACCCTTCTTTTTCACTCTTCTTGTCCCAAATCTTTTCGGTATGATGCTTTTCTAACAAGCAACATTTCTTATTAATAGAATTCCTACACTGCTTTTGTCAATGAAATCTCCTTTTGAAATTCTCTTTGTACTATACCTGATTATTCAACTTTGCGAGTTTTTGGTTCCACTTGTTTTCCTTATCTGGGTCATTCTAGACCTGATAAGTTGTCTCCAAAATCAACTAAATGTGTTTTTATTGGTTATAGTCCTATGCATAAGGGTTATAAATGTTTTGATCCTGTTTCTAAAAGAATTCATATATCCAGGCATGTGATTTTTGATGAAAACTCTTTTTATTATAAGCCTATATCATCCTCATCTACCTCTTCTGTGGATAAAAATGTTGACATACATTCTGAGTTGGAATCTTCAGATTCTGCTCTCATTCCTTCTGCGTCTCACACTCCTGTTATTACTAGGTCCATGAGGGGTATTTCAAAACAAAAACAATTCCCTGATTTTGTTTTAAATCATTCTGTCAAACATCCAGTTCCCAATGCTTTTACATGTTTATTAAACACTACCTCGGAGCCAAAATCTTTTAAAGAGGCATGTCAGAGTGTACCATGGATTGGTTCTATGAAGGATGAAATTGAGGCGCTTAGATTAAATGAGACTTGGAATTATGTCAAACCAGAACCATATATGAACATTCTTGGATGTAAATGGGTATATAAAGTGAAACTTAAGGCTGATGGCACTATTGATAGGCTTAAGTCACGATTAGTTGCCCAAGGATATAATCAACAAGATGGGGTTGATTATGGAGAGACTTTTTCTCCAGTTGTTAAATCAACAACTGTTAGAGTAGTTCTTACTTTAGCTATCACAAATGGGTGGACAGTAAAACAACTTGATGTATCAAATGCTTTTTTGCATGGATACCTTGCTGAAGATGTCTTTATGAAGCAGCCTCTAGGGTTTACACATCGGACTTTCCGGATCATGTATGTCACTTAAAAAAATCATTATATGGTTTGAAACAGGCACCTAGGGCCTGGTTTCATAGATTTAGTGCATTTCTAATTGGATGTGGTTTTAAAAAGTCTATGAATGATCACTCCATGTTCACATATACTACTGAGTCTGATATGTTGGTGTTATTACTTTATGTGGATGATATTTTGTTGACGGGGAGTTCTATACCTCTTATTGAAAAATTGATTTTGGTCTTAAGTAAGGAGTTTGCAATGAAGGATTTAGGAAGTCTCCATTATTTTCTGGGTATTGAAGTCTCTAGATCTGAAGATGCTTTTGTTCTGACACAGCAAAAATATACTCTGGAATTGTTAAGTAAAGCAAAGATGCTTGAATGTAAACCTTGTGACACTCCTGTGACTAAGGGAAAAAGATGCTCAATCCATGATGGTACTTTGTTATCTGATCCTGCAGAATATAGGACAATAGTTGGTAGTCTTCAATATCTCACTCATACAAGACCTGACATATGTTTTGGAGTTAACTATGTTTCGCAATTCATGCATGCACCTACTGACCAACATATGTTACTAGTTAAGAGGATTCTAAGGTATTTAAAAGGGACTCTTGGAACTGGTATTACTTTAAAAAAGGGAGATATTCATTCTATATTGGCATATACTGATTCAGACTGGGCTGGGTGCCCTGATACAAGAAGATCAACTTCTGGTTTCGTGATTTTTATGGGAAATTCTATTATATCTTGGTCTTCAAAGAAACAACCAACTGTTTCTAGGAGTTCAGCTGAAGCTGAATACAAATGCCTAACTGCAGCTGCTGCAGAGTTACAATGGCTTACATATATTATGTCAGAATTGCATATTGCTGTTTCTTACCCTTTGCAGATTAAGTGTGATAATCAAAGTGCTATATGTCTTGCTTCTAACCCTGTCTTCCATGCTAGGACTAAGCATGTGGAAGTAGATTATCATGCAATCAGGGAGCTAGTAGAAGATGGATCTCTGCAAGTGGTACATGTTATTTATGAAGAGCAATTGGCAGATGTTTTTACAAAGGGATTGTGTTATCCTACTTTCTCCAGATTGTTATCCAGTTTAGTGCATTGTTCAGGAAAAGTGACAGATACTTCTGCTGCTGTTGTACCTACTGCAGATATTTCCTCAGTTCTTACATAATACTTCTTAGATCTTCCGACTCTTGTTGAGCAGTATTTCTTATTTTGTTGAGCAGTATTTCTTATTTTTCTTTCATTTATGTTTCTGCTTGTCTTACATATCTCTGTCCTGTCTTTGTTTTTCAAACTGTTACTTTGGTCTGTAAGTAACGTTTGAGGGGGGTGTATTAGGATATATGTCTAGTCAATGTTAGTTGACTAGACTATAATGTCATAAATACCTCTCATACATATTATTGTAAGACACTGAAACTATTCTATTGAGTGTAATAATATTACAATACGTTTATCACTTTCTCACTAATATCATTAGTTCTAATTTATTTAATTTTTGTGTGCTTCTCTGTATATGAATATCTCAAGGGGATACATATGAATATGAGGGAGGCACCAAAGGATAGGATCAGTAATTTACCAGAATCTCTTCTTTATCACATCCATTCTTTCCTTGAAATCAAGAATTGTGCTCGTACTAGTTTATTATCAAAAAGATGGAATTACATTTGGACAACTGTTCCCACCCTTCATTTTTGGAATCTAGTTATTAATTCCATCCCCACTTCTTCCGAGACCGACAAATTCATGGATTTTGTGGATGGAACATTGCATCGTCATAATTCGTCAAATGTAGACAAGTTTGTTCTCAGCTGCAACCACCAATTGAATCAATCTCGGCTTCATTGTTGGATCTCTACTGTTATAAGGGGTAATGTTAAAGAGCTTAATCTACACCTACGCCAAGAACACCCCCAAGAGTACCCCTTTTCCATTCCACTATCTCTTTTTACTTGCGCATCACTGGTATCGTTGGAGCTACACATTCAGCCTAATATCTGCCTTCCTAAGTATATCTCTTTTCCGAGACTCAAGTGCCTTAAGCTTCATCTTTTTAATTTTACCGATGAATCCTGGAATGAGGAACTCTTTTCGAATTCCCGTGTTCTTGAAGAATTGATTCTGGATCAGTGCTCTGTTAGTATGAGTTCTTTTTGTATCTCAGTTCCTACACTGAAAATCTTGAAAATTGATAATTGGATTACCAAGGGAAATGGTTTGTGTGATTGTATTTTAAAAATTGATGCACCAAGGCTTGTCACTTTCTTATATACTAGTCCTGTTGCAATAGAGTTTCTCTTGTCTAACTTTCCAGCACTAGAGGAAGCAACTGTTGACATCTGCTTTGAAGAATATGATGGTGCAGAATTAAGTCGGTTACTTTGTGCCCTTGCACATGTAAAGTATCTTAATGTTTGTAATCAAACCCTAAAGGTATTCTTGCTTGCTGAGTACCTAATTTGTGCATTCCTTTCTACTTCTATGGTTTAATCTGACTCTTTGTAACTGACTTGTTGATGTCGCCTTGTGATAAACAGGTTATCTACTCTGATCACCATCTTTCAAATAATTGGCCGACATTTCATAATGTTAAAAAATTGAACATATCAAATGTACTATCCACTGATCTAGGATTTATTGGTTTGCTCAAAGCAGTACCTAATCTGGAGTCACTCGTATTTAGTGAGGCAAGTGTTCAAAACTGATGATTCAGCATATTGTCATTAGATAAGTAACAAAATATAAGATTTGGGTTTACAGTTGTTAACTGTCGATAATAACTTATCTTTGAATATCTTTCTATTGTCTGTTATTTCAATTCTAGTGTATGCTGGATGAAGAAGAAGAAGAAGACACTAAGGACGCTGAAGGTGATAGGGATGATTCCAATGAGAATGATGATGCCGGTTCCGTTGAGGCTGAAAACAACCACAACAATGACGAACAAGTCGTCTCTGACGCTGCAGAGTGCGACAACAACGATCAGGGTGTAGCCAATGAAGATGATACTACGGCACTCGATCTTGCGACTACTGGATGTTTGTTTCCTCACCTTAAATCAGTTTGCTTTCAGGAATTTGCTGGGAACCCAAGGGAGATAAGCTGGATTAAACAGATTTTGAGGAATGCAAAAGCTTTGCAAATGATGACTATTTGTTACTGGTCTTGTGATTGGCGATTTGCAAATGTGAAAAGTGAAGAAGAACTTAAGGCAGAGATACCAAGTTTTCCAAGAGCTTCACCAGGGTGTGTTCTTAAAGTTTCTTCACAATGGTAGGCGTTTTTTTCTCGTTCAAAATAAAGCTGACTCACATAATTGAAAACCATATGAAAACATTGAAATGAAACAATGATTTCTTTTTGTTATTTTTTTTGCAGGGGATAGACTGCCAACTGATCCACGTTGTAACTGTCTTGAAATCCGATTCCCGTTTGATCCAATGGAGTCTTTAATCCAAGTTAAAACAAATTACTGCACCAGTTCACAGGAAGTGCGTCTAGTTCATGGCTGTATGAATTTAGCTAGGTGTAAATTAATTTCTTGACACAAAGCAAGGCTCCATTCTTGTAATTTTGGAAATTTTCTGAGAATCTTCATAACAAGCAATTGATTTGCATTCCATTTTATTTTTTTTGGCCAATCTGTCCAAGCTACGAAAGTTTTCTTTTTGTTGAAAGTCATAAGTGGATCAAAGTTGAAACGTAATGCTTAAAATCTTTGAAAGAACCATTACATTATGTAACTCTCTAGGCTCTAGCTTCTTCAGTGGTGATTGATCTCCAAACCTTCAACATCTCAGTCATTTCTGCAAATATCTTAGAACTTTGGATGGAGTTCAGGCCCATTAAGACAAAAGGAGTAAAGCCCACAAGAGATCCAGTATCTCACACTCTTTAAAGAGAGAGAAAATCCGAGTCGGGACATTTTTCTCACTCACTTCCCACTAGAGGTGTAAATTGGGTTGTGCCAGCACGAGCACAGCCTAGCATTGCACGCTAAAATTTGAGCACAAACCAGCCCAAAGACGTGACTTAGCTCAAAGACGGCACAACATGTTAGTTAAATGGGACGTGCTAGGTTTGACTAATTGGCACAAGAGAACAAAGAAAGCACGCTAAGACGGATAAGCATGTGGCCCAAGCCAAAGACAAAGACGTTAAGAGAGCACGTCATAACATGTACAAATACACCATATAACAAGGCATAATACATCACATTTTTTGTATATTTCACAAAAGAGTCACTATTCTAGCTAGTTTTTAACATTTTATGTTGGCATATTTATAACAACACATAATACCTTAATATTTGAAAAATATATATATATATATATTTTTTTTTTCGGAAAAGAGGCAAGCCTCATCTATTCATTATAATTTCCGATTTAAAATCGGGATTGTTACAATAGTCATTACAGATCACAATATATAGTAAAGCTTCAGAAATCAATACATCAACAATATCACAAGGTTTGCTCCTCAAACACTGACCATGGGATACGACTTTTGCTTCCTTTTCTACCATTCCATAACTCAAGGTAACAGGTTAAATGGCCATATATGTTTTGTTTAGAACAAAAACAATCTAAAAAGAGCTGCAAAATGCAGAATTGTAGGGATCATTGGATAATCCAACCATTTCTCAGGGTTTTTTAACCAAATGAAATCTACTAAACTAATCATACTAAAGTAACATGGAATTACTGGATCGGTTGGAATCGGACTGAAAAAGCATGAATCGGTCTGGATCTGCATCTGAATCGGAGTCTTGGTGTCTGATATTGGTGTCTTGGTGTCTGAAGTTGCTGCTGTTAGAGTCTTAGCGTCTGTTGCTAGTTCCATCGTTATTGTTGTTGCGTTCTTCATTGTCGCCAGATTTTTTGCAATATCATTGTTATAATGTCGTCACCTATATTTAACTAGAACATTAATTTATATGACAATAATCCAATTTTATATTTGATGGGCTATTTCTTTTTGTTGAATAAACTTGTTAATTTTACTTGAAATAATTTCAAATGATATGTTGTCTAATTAAATTCTTGTGATAATGTCCGACTTAATGTATACATTAAGTGATTTCAAATTGTTTATAGCACGTGTGCCAGCACGACACGTTTATTCATGTGTTGTGCCCGTGGGCTGTGTTGCGCCTAGCTTTTTACTAGTAAAGCACAGCACGACACAACACGTTTAAATCATTGGCACATCACAGCACGGCACATGGCACATGAAGCACGCGACTTCGTGTGCCGGGCTGTGCCGGGACGGCACGTTTTACACCTCTACTTCCCACTTTCCTCGCTGCACACTCTGAACTTATTTCTTCTGAAATCTGTGTTCTTGCAGCAATTTAAGGTATGTTTCTTCTTCTCCATGACTTCAGTCTTCATTTCCATGTATTGATTTTTTTGTTTCCATTAACAGAAACCCTAATGCAACTTGTTCAATTCAATCTAGGTTTTCCATGACTTCACAATTCCATGTTTCAATTGTTTCGTTTCCATTAACAAAAACCCTAATACAACTTGTTCAATTCAATCTAGGTTTTCACTTACATTCATTTTTGAGTGTTCAATTAACAATATCCTTGTTCTTGTAGTAGTTTTGAATTTAATTAAGTGGAAGGTAGTATAGAATTTAAACTAGGAAGGGGTATTATAGTAACTTAACCATCATTATGACAGCCCTTATAATTTTGCGTTGGGTGCCATCATATCTTGTATGCCCCCAAATTAGGCTTCAGAGAACCTTTACATTTTTAGTTCACTGGTACTTGGGCTTTGAAAATTTTTGTTTTTGACCCTCTCTTTAACAAATGCCCACTCGTATTGAGGAGCCAGGGGCTTTCTGGGGTCATCTAACCCCTATATCTATCTTTAAACCCTAATTCTCCATGAGCAGAGATTCTGGAGAAACAAGCAACAATGCCAAGCCTTCCCGAAGAGATCCAAGAAGAGATTTTATTGAGGTTACCAGTGAAATCCATCTTATGTTTCAAGGCCGTATGCAAGGGCTGGTGTAGATTAGTTTGTAACCCTAAGTTTGTCGATGACCACCTTAGTCTAGCCAAAAGAAACCCTCGAATCATGATGACTGCTGGTAATGGAGTTATGTAATATTCCGTAGATCATGCCTCAATATTTTCAGCATCAGCGTCATGCGAGGGTGATGAAGGATCTGTTCTAATGGATAATCTAGTGATGAAAGTACATGAAGTCGAACGTGGTTTCATTAATATTTCGGGGTCTTGTAATGGCTTACTTTGTTTAGGGGCCGGTCATGAAGTGATTCTTTGGAACCCATCGACTAATGAGTACAAGGAGATTTTACTACCAAAAGGAGATTTTACCATTACCTGTTATGGGTTTGGTTACGGTAGCAAAATTAATGATTACAAGTTGGCATGTATGACACCGAATGAAGTTCATGTATACACGTTAAAATCTAATTCATGGAGAAGATTCAACACCGAAACTCATGGGTATGTCCGAGGTGAAGCAGCAGGTTTGCTTCTAAACGGTGTTCTTCATTGGTCGGCTTCCTCTGCCCCTGCTGAAAACCACAACTTTATAGTTTCTTTTGATATTATCAGTGACAAGTTCATGAATATGCCTTTTCCGGAGAAAATTATTCAAGATAATCAAAGCATCCAAGATAGTGAAGTTATGCTTAGAGTGTTGGGAGATTCCCTTTGCTTAGTTTGTGGTATCCGTGATGTGGGAGTTGATTAGGCCGAGCGAAGCGAGGGAGGACCTTTATATGGCCACTTTTTTGTAAATCTAAGTGATCAATTACCACAAAAAGATTGAGAATGGTCCATGCTGAAAAACCAAAAATATCCCTCTCTTTTAGTCCAATTACTATAACTCCTTATATATCCTATTTTTTAGGGGTATAATTGGAAAGCAAACTTTAATATAACATATCTAAAAATCCGTGCCTTGGAATTTGACGAATTTTATCTTGTTGGAAAGCTAATAAAAAAATCTATCCAACGAGCACAAACAACAATATCAAATTTAGAGTTTTTACGAAAAATTCGGAGATATTTATCATTTTAGGCACAATTTTAAAAAAATTAAATGTATATTCATTATGCAAACCACCACAAAAGATACATAATACTTTATGTAGCAAAATTTTGGTTTATGCATCAACTAATTTTCCGTTCCAACTAATAAAACGATGTACTCCCTCCGTTTCAAGAAAATGATACTTTAATTTTATGCACAATTCTCGAAAATTGAATGCATAGCCATTATGCAAACCACCACAAAGGACGCATAACACATCATGCAACCATATTTTGGTTTATGGATCGACTAATTTTTCGTTTCTGTAAAAGTGATACTTTCACAACCCGTTTCAGAAAAAGTGAAACTTTCGCTCCGTTTCGGAAAAAGTGATACTTTCGCCCGGTTTCAGAAAAAGTGAAACTTTTTCTGAAACCGGGCGAAAGTATCACTTTTTCCGAAACGGGGCGAAAGTATCACTTTTCGGAAACGGGGCGAAAGTATCACTTTTTCAGAAACGGGGTGAAAGTAATCGCAGACGAACCCCATGTTCTGATTCTTTTTAGGTCGGCCCTCCCACCGTGGCAACGGTCGTACTAGTATATGGGTCATGCAAAGTTACGGAGTAAGCGAATCCTGGGTTAAGAAATTCACCACAAACCAAGTAGAGATTACTTCAAATTTTCCTGGGTTAAAGTTTTATTGGTCTATTAAAAATGAAGAAGTTCTAATACAAGTTCCCAAGGGTTTCGTACTATTTGATGGAAAGCATGACAGAGTTAGGCTTCTGAATTCCGATTCCATTAATGGCAGGTTTGATTTTTTTTTTTTTTTTTTTTTGATCGGTCAAGAGGAAATGATTCATTGAAAAAGAGGTACTTAAGGGGGTACCTCAACCCAATAAAAACAACCGACACAAAAAGGAGACGGAAATTAGATCGAACACCCAAAAGGACAAAGAACAAATATCCAAGTGAGAATACAAAGAAACAAACAAACACCAAACGCCTCAGATCCACCTCAAAGCGGCCGATAGAAATACGAGTCCCATAGAGCTACTACCATGTTCGCCGTCAAACCCAACATTCTAGTGTTTGCCTCCGCCCAAAAATAGGCTTGGATTTTAATATCTCGAATTAAACTTTCCAAATTTCTCTTTTTGTTGTTGAATATTCTAGAATTCCTTTCTTTCCAAATGCACCACCATATTGCAACCTAGTAAGTTGTTCCATATACGGTCAAGTCTTTCATCACCCCAATCATAACTCCAATCTTTTATAGTTGTGGAAATATTAGTATCATAATTCCAATTGAAGTTGCATCCTTCGGCAAAAAAAATCCCAAATTCTTTTTGTTTCACTAAATTCTAATACTGGCAGGTTTGATTATTTTGAATCGGAGAGTTACGTTGAGAGCTTAGTTTCACTAAATTCTAATACTTATGCGGTGTCAAATAGAAAGCGAAAAAGGTAAACTTTATCCTGATTTATGTAGATGGCTCCATCTTGAATAATGAGCATCTTATTGGTATATTATCAGGTAGTATATTGCGAAAGTTCCGAAGAACCACATGTCCGGTTTATTTAGGTCCGTTGCAGGTTTGAAGCAAGTAGGTTCTTTTTTTTTTCCCGTTTTTTTATTTTGCAGAGATATTTCCAGTTGCCTTTGGGATTGTTTCTGGCAAAAATAGTGATAATTGGCGCTGGTTTCTGGAAAATTTGAAGGCAATTGTCGATGCTGATCGTCCGTTGACCATTGTATCTGATCGTGGAACTGGACTTTTGAACATTGTTCCTGAAATCTTTCCGAATGCTTTTCACTCGTATTGCTCGTACCATATGAAAGGCAATATTCCAGTTGTCAAAGGCAAGAGTAGATAGACTGCTATTAAGTTGTTTGAGCAATGCTATAGCGTTGTCACCAAGGAGAAATTTCTGAAGGCAGTTTCAAGCATGGTCAATATGAAGATGTTCTCTGTTATTGAGTGGATGAACAAGATCCCATCAAGAACTGGGGCTGCTCATGAGTTTCGGGGAAAGGTATGGAGAACTTACATACAATATAGTTGAAAGCTTTAATGACTTGATTAGGCACGAAAAGTGACTCGAAAGCCATCGAGTTGATTGAATGTATTCGTGCTCGGACAATGGAGACTATGTGGAAGAGGAAGGTTGAAGCTAGCAGCTGGACTACAAGACTTACCCCTAAGATGCAAGCACGGTTAGACAAGAGGATAACTGACTGTCGTAGATACAAGGTGCGTAGAGCTAGTGAAAAGGTATTTGAGATCATAACTAGTACTGCGAAGCATACTGTTGACTTGGACTCGCAGACCTGTACTTGTCACTGGTGGCAAAAACACACTTCCCCGCAGGTCATTCGGTGAAAGCTATGGTGCAGATTGGCGAGGAGGAGGTGTACAAGCACATCTCACCTTACCACACCACCGAATGCTACAGAGGTTTCTACTCAAAACCTATCTATCCCATCCCCGATGGTGACAAACCCGATGAGATTTTCGTACCAAACACGTCATGCCTCCCCGTTGGACCACAAGTTGGAAGGCCAAACTCGTCAGAACGCATTGTTACCGTGAGAAAATACGCAAGAAGAGAAGGTGTGGTCGCTGTGGAATGCTTGTATACCATAATCGTAGAACATGCCGTAGTGCTCCATTGGCCCCTCGCCCACCAGTATTCAAGAATCAGTCTAGGATTGGAAGGTTCTACAGGATGATGTTCCTATGAAATCTCTCAACTGCATTAGTTTTGTATTTGAATATCCCAAAGATTTTGCATGAAGTTTTGTTGTCTAATTGAACATGCAATTTGATCCAACTTGAAAGTTTGATCCCCGCACTTTCCGTGTTTTTTAAAATACGGATGGCTGTAACTAGTAGTGATTTCATGATTAATGATCATGAAATATGGGGGATAAGAAATGTATTGTTATTGCAATCACTTACAGTTGAAAACTCTCTAATATAGTACTGTAGTGTCGGTAATGGTAGCATATGGACCCAAAAATGGGAAGAGAGACATCCCTGAAATCGAAGATGGAAAACGTTTCTGCCGATAATCCATACAGCAAGCATGTAATACTAAATACCAATCTTTTGGTAAGTCACTTTTTTATCTGATAAATTACGCACTAGTTAGTATTAACAGATTGCATGTTATTTTGACTTGTAAAAACTTTTTGCAGAAACGTGCAAATATCTGATAAATGTATGTATCTTTTTGTTTTTTAAAAACTTTTTCAATGATGTAGAGATACGTGCAAATATACATGGACAATGGAGACGAGAATGCAATAGAAACAAGTTCGATAGCAGATTATGTGAGGGCTAATTACAAGTTGGATGCCAAGAACAAAATTTCGATGTTTCCACTCGTGCATGAACTCCCACCGGGTGTTCTTTGGTATTACATGAAGGAGTCTCGGAAGATATGCAACTCTATGAAACAGAGTCCATTGTTGTCAGGTCAGCTGCATACACTTACAAAGCCACTGAGCAAAGTTCTAAATGAGATTGGACATCGAGACAAAGGTGTTAATGAAATTGTTCACACATTGAAGGTTCCTAAGTGCTTCAACAAAGAAGAACACCCCGATTGCGCAATATTTGTTTGTGATTTTATGAAGATGTTGGTGAAATACCAAGAATTCGGTATTCGGCGGGGAGGAAAAAGAATCAATATATTGGCCACTTTAACAAAAAAAGGATCAAGATGGCGTTCCGTATACGGGGGCTACAACTGATGAATGGAAGAAACCGAAAGGGACAAATTCAAGTCAAATTGTTAGTATTACCTAGAATTATCTGATTGAACTACATTTGTTAGTATTATCTAATTTGTTAGTATTATCTAGTATTATTCTGATTGAACTATAGATTACTATTGGTTGTTAACATTATGTTGGTATTATCTAATTAAAGTACACTTCTTAAAATATTGTCTAGTTAAAGTTTGAATGGTTTGATTATTTTCCTTGATTATTTTCAGTGTTGCAATGTTTCTATATGCTTACAGGTTTGCATAGGTAAAAACTACAGAGAGACAACTTGCAGAAGTTGTTCCCAGAATGGAATAAACTAGAACAAGTTGTCTCCATAAAATGGAAGCAACTTGCGCGAAGTTGTTCCCGAGAATGGAAGCAACTAGAACAAGTTGTCTCCTTAAAATGGAAGCAACTTGCAGAATCCGAGAAAATAACCAACAAAGCAAATAATATTACAGCACCAAAAATCATTTGTAAACCCTTCCATTCTTGATTATTTTCAGTGTTGCAATGTTTCTATATGCTTACAGGTTTGCATAGGTAAAAAATACAGAGAGACAACTTGCAGAAGTTGTTCCCAGAATGGAATAAACTAGAACAAGTTGTCTCCATAAAATGGAAGCAACTTGTAGAAGTTGTTCCCAGAATGGAAGCAACTAGAACAAGTTGTCTCCTTAAAATGGAAGCAACTTGCAGAATCTGAGAAAATAACCAACAAAGCAAATAATATTACAGACCAAAAATCATTTGTAAACCCTTCCATTCTTGATTATTTTCAGTGTTGCAATGTTTCTATATGCTTACAGGTTTGCATAGGTAAAAAATACAGAGAGACAACTTGCAGAAGTTGTTCCCAGAATGGAATAAACTAGAACAAGTTGTCTCCATAAAATGGAAGCAACTTGCAGAAGTTGTTCCCAGAATGGAAGCAACTAGAACAAGTTGTCTCCTTAAAATGGAAGCAACTTGCAGAATCTGAGAAAATAACCAACAAAGCAAATAATATTACAGACCAAAAATCATTTGTAAACCCTTTCATTCTTGATTATTTTCAGTGTTGCAATGTTTCTATATGCTTACAGGTTTGCATAGGTAAAAAATACAGAGAGACAACTTGCAGAAGTTATTCCCAGAATGGAATAAACTAGAACAAGTTGTCTCCATAAAGTGGAAGCAACATGCAAAACCTGTGGACATAACCAACAAAGCAAAAAATATTACAGACCAAAATCATTTCATAACAACTGCAGAACAACTGAGAATGTAACATTATCAATTAAAAAGACAAAACCAAGTTCATATAAGCATGAATCACAAAGTTCAGTAAACACATGAAAGAAAGGTTCAGAAAAACATAAAACAAACTGCAACAAATGAAAAAAGATGACAAGACTAATGCAGTTGAGAGATTTCATAGGAACATCATCTTGTAGAACCTTCCAATCCTAGACTGATTCTTGAATACTGGTGGGCGAGGGGCCAATGGAGCACTACGGCATGTTCTACGATTATGGTATACAAGCATTCCACAACGACCACACCTTCTCTTCTTGCGTATTTTCTCACAGAATCGCGTTTACGAACGTAGTTTGGCCTTCCAACTTGTGGTCCAACAGGGGGAGGCATGACGTATTTGGTACGAGAAATCTCATCAGTTTGTCACCATCGTGGATGGGATAGATAGGTTTTGAGTAGAAACCTCGTAGCATTCGGTGGTGTAGTAAGGTGAGATGTGCTTGTACACCTCCTCCTCGCCAATCCGCACCATAGCTTTCACCGAATGATCGGCAGGGGAAGCTGTGTTTTTGCCACCAGTGACAAGTACAGGTCTGCGAGTCCAAGTCAACAGTATGCTTCGCAGTACTAGTTATGATCTCAAATACCTTTTCACTAGCTCAACGCACCTTGTATCTACGATGGTCAGTTATCCTCTTGTCTAACCGTGCTTGCATCTTAGGGGTAAGTCTTGTAGTCATTGCTAGCTTCAACCTTCCTCTTCCACATTGTCTCCATTGTCCGAGCACGAATACATTCAATCAACTCGATGGCTTTCGACACTTTTTCGTGCCTAATCAAGCTGTTAAAGCTTTCAACTATATTGTATGTAAGTTCTCCATACCTTTCCCCAGGAAACTCATGAGCCTTGAGTTCTTGATGGGATCTTGTTCATCCACTCAATAACAGATAACATCTTCATATTGATCATGCTTGAAACCGCCTTCGAAAATTCTCCTTGGTGACAACGCCGTAGCATTGCTCAAATAACTTAATAGCAAATCTGTCTACTCTTGCCTTTGACAATCGGAATATTGCCTTTCATATGGTACGAGCAATACGAGTGAAAAGCATTCGGAAAGATTTCGTGAACAAAGTGTTCAAAAGTCCAGTTCCACGATCGATATAATGGTCAACTGACGATCAAGATCGACAATTGCCTTCAAATTTTCCAAACTAGCGCCAATTATCACTATTTGCCGTAAAAACAATCCCAAAGGCAACTATTTTTACCTCCCTTGGCATTGAAGGTATCCATGCATTAGCTTGACTTTTACAAATAATAAGAGTCTTTAATCTGGATCATATCCAAGCTAACTTGGGTATTCAACTGGATCATATCCAAGCTAACTGGGATCAATTATTCATTTAAACTATTTTTTGGTTAGTTGTCTTTTGCCTGTTTTAGTTTGCTATGTATCTCTGCTAACTCACTAGACAGGCCCTCGGGTTGTTTTCTTCTGCTTATCTCTAGTAAGCTTCTTCAATATAATTTTTACCTTTGCCGATCAAAAAAAAAAAAAAAAAACAAATAATAAGAGTCTTAAGTTGATAAGCTTTTTCATGCACCGTGGAAAATGTTTCAGCTCAAAACAATTCTTCAGAATTAAACTTTACAGATGATATATATAAAGAAAGTTTAATAAAGGTGAACGACGGGTTTCAACACTCGTGATTTCCTTAATTTAAGGAAATAACTAATTTCCTTTTTAAGGTGAATCGCCAATTTCCTTTTTAAGAGGAATTCCTTTATTACGTGTGAAACAAAGAGTTTGGCATTTTTTTTTAGCGATTTGGAAGTAAGTTTTATCCACCCTTGTTAAAGTACAGTTAAGTACAGGTGTAAACACGGTGTAACTAAATAATTCAAGTTCAAATTCTAACATAAGTATTGTCTACCTACCTTTTTTCAACACTGTTACTAACGAACAGTTAAGTAGCTTATGTAAAAAAAAAGTAACAAAATTTTAATTATTCCAACCAATAAAGTTATGCCAAATGTCCTCACCATAGCTTTTACATTAGAAAAGGCCTTTTTAGACCAATAGAAAGCGGGGGTTTCATCACCGTTTAACGTGAGAGCATATTTTGTCAAGGCCTTTAAGGGGGAGATTGATTAAATGAACACGAAGTCATCTGTATATGTATCATGTACATTAAAGAACACAAATATGCAAATAGTTGCTGAAGTCCACTATGGATAGAAACACATGGATGGGTCATGGGTGGCAAAACCATACGGAGAAGATTCCTCGTACACCTATTCTAAAGATGAACTTAGGTTTGAGTTCGTGGATAATCCTTTTTTTTTTTTTGATGGAAAAAAAAGAGTCCAGGAACAGTGTTCCGGAAAGATAATCCTATTCCTCGTACATCCTTTTTGAACACTGTTCCGGAAAGATTTCAGGAACAGTGTTCAAAAGTCCAGTTCCACGATCAGATATAATGGTCAACGGACGATCAGCATCGACAATTGCCTTCAAATTTTCCAGAAACCAGCGCCAATTATCACTGTTTTTGCCAGAAACAATCCCAAAGGCAACTGGAAATATCTCTGCAAAATAAAAAAAAAAGGAAAAAAAAAAGAACCTACTTGCTTCAAACCTGCAACGGACCTAAATAAACAGGACATGTGGTTCTTGGGAACTTTCGCAATATACTACCTGATAATATACCAATAAGATGCTCATTATTCAAGATGGAGCCATCTACATAAATCAGGATAAAGTTTACCTTTTTCGCTTTCTATTTGACACCGCATAAGTATTAGAATTTAGTGAAACTAAGCTCTCAACGTAACTCTCCGATTCAAAATAATCAAACCTGCCAGTATTAGAATTTAGTGAAACAAAAAGAATTTGGGATTTTTTTGCCGAAGGATGCAACTTCAATTGGAATTATGATACTAATATTTCCACAACTATAAAAGATTGGAGTTATGATTGGGGTGATGAAAGACTTGACCGTATATGGAACAACTTACCGGTTGCAATATGGTGGTGCATTTGGAAAGAAAGGAATTCTAGAATATTCAACAACAAAAAGAGAAATTTGGAAAGTTTAATTCGAGATATTAAAATCCAAGCCTATTTTTGGGCGGAGGCAAACACTAGAATGTTGGGTTTGACGGCGAACATGGTAGTAGCTCTATGGGACTCGTATTTCTATCGGCCGCTTTGAGGTGGATATGAGGCGTTTGGTGTTTGTTTGTTTCTTTGTATTCTCACTTGGATATTTGTTCTTTGTCCTTTTGGGTGTTCGATCTAATTTCCGTCTCCTTTTTGACCGATCAAAAAAAAAAAAAAAAAAAAAAAAAAAAAAAATCAAACCTGCCATTAATGGAATCGGAATTCAGAAGCCTTACTCTGTCATGCTTTCCATCAAATAGTACGAAACCCTTGGGAACTTGTATTAGAACTTCTTCATTTTTAATAGACCAATAGACCAATAGAACTTTAACCCAGGAAAATTTGAAGTAATCTCTACTTCAAAATAACATGCGTTAGTATTTGGTGTGAAAGTCACTTGAAATATGCACTTTCATGCATCATTGGAGCCCCAACTAATTGTTTCTTGCTGCATGAGAGAGGAACACTTTCCATCTTTTGCATTGATTTCCTTGTATAAATAAGTTTTTCTTGTAACCACTCGTATACAAATTTACGAGTTGATCTCCACAGTAAGTGTTCAACAATATTGACCTTAAAAAATGGTGGTATTACTTCAGAAATTTTACTCGGATTTGCCAGAATTTTTAAGAGGGTGGAGCAAACTGAACCACGAACAAATTGATTTGAGAAACAATAAGTTATAATAATCAAAACGAACCATTTTACAGTTCGCCAAATATATTTATGTTTTTAAACAGTTAGTTATTGGGTTAGTCTTGTTTGTGTAATGGTTCAAAGAAGCCACAAACAGTTGGATGATTGCAGACCACAACTATTCTTTTAATTTGGAACTTCTGCAACAATTTCTTACGATCTGAAAGAGGTTTCAAGTGGTGTTTGCCTGCAGCTGAACTTTGAGTATACTTCCAAAAGTACGACATCATCTTAAAATCTCTACCAGATAATTTCAGATAGTTTCTCAAATTTTGGCTTTCCCATGTTTAGAGTTGTTACCTATGTACACTACATAATTTAATCTAAACTCGTAAAGTGTTGTTTCTCCTAAGAATTATAACTTTCAAATTCAGTAACTGTATGATTTGATAAGTTGCAAACTACAGGTGCAGTTGGGCACTACTACTTGCAACAAGAATGGCCACCCTACAACGTGCACACCCATGTAACTGATAAAAAAATAAAAAATAGCAAACCCATGTATACTTTGAAGCAGATTCGCTGGCCCTTATCATTTGATTAAACGACAGTAAAGACACGGTATCTAAGTCTCATGCCAGACAAAGTCAAAATAAAATAAAATAAGTACTGCTAACACCAACTGACGAGCATAAACTAGACCCATGATATATTAAGATTCATACAGCAACTCGAAGGATATATCAAATGCAGTGACTAAACATTCTGAAGGAGATTCAGACACTCCCGTTTTTGTGTGAGAGTTCAGATTCTGTTTTTTTCACAGATATCCGAAATAACTTGAGATCACTTCCGTCTGACCTTAGGAAATGTTCGGACGCTAGGCTCCCCGTCAACAATGACCACACGATGCCGTTGTTCAAGCGTTCGTCGGGACCCCTCTGGATATTCTTTGAGTGCCTTTGTTTTCTTTTTCTCTTCTAACTTCCTCAAAAGCTCTTTTTTCTGCCGATTCTTTGACAAGTTTTCTTCCTCAATTTGCAACTGCTTCATTTTTCAATGAACATCATCCAAAACAAACGCAAGTGAGATATAAAAGAACAAATATAACAAGCCATAATGTAAACTCATCTTTAAGACCAAATTGGGCGATAACCTTGTTTACTGAATCCTCGCTAACAGGCAACACATCTACAGCTAACTTGCATCGCCAAACACTATGTTCCCGAATACAGTCGCTTGGATCCAAAGCAATCATTAATGAATTGAAAAACTGGGAAACCTCAACTTGCTTCCACACATGCAGGATAACGGTATCACTCATATGAATTTGGCGCTTAAACGTACACTCAGCTATCCCTTCTTTAGGAACACCTTCCTTCAATTTTAGTCTATCAACAAGCTCTTTATCTGCAGCCTGACCAACAAAAAAACAATTGGTAACACAGTAAACAAGTCAAAGGACTACTGGATGTCAAGAAACAGTAAATGAGCTCAGCACAAGCAAAATTGCTGTGGCCCTCTGGACCATATTGATATTGCGTGAGTTCCCACATTTGCACAGATATGTGCATGCGCTTATGTTGGTGAACGGATTACCAGATACACATCAAACAAACGATAGAACTCACTAAGAACCAATACAGAAAATATGAGTTTG
Source organism: Papaver armeniacum (assembly GCA_023531295.1). Lineage (NCBI taxonomy): Eukaryota > Viridiplantae > Streptophyta > Magnoliopsida > Ranunculales > Papaveraceae > Papaver > Papaver armeniacum. The sequence continues at coordinate 207,350 of JAJJWW010006831.1, forward strand.
TTTCTATAGGCTTGGCTCACTGACCTTTTTGATCTTCCCCCGAATACCATTGCTAGTCAGAATTATTTGATCTTTAAACCTATCAATTTCAAGATCTGATGTAAACAAGTCCTTAATAAAAGCAGTCTTATTGATGATCTTGGAAGGCGTTCCAACCCGCTTGCATTTGTTGAATATCTTTGCGTCATGGTTATAATCAAGTACAGCAGCAGTTGCTAAAATCCGAAATGCTGCCTGAGGATTCAAGCGCAAGCCATTCAGCAGGAAAAAAAAATAATTTCAAATTTTCAATGCATGAGCAAATTGGTTAAGCGTAATATCATAATGATAAGTAGACACAGCAAAATGAATCATCATTGAAAACGGCATATCACTAAGTTTATTTCATATGAAGGTAGTCCGGGGAAGTAATAAAATTAAGATATTTTCAAGCAGATACCCTCACAGAATCAAGTATAAGCAATATGTACTTCGACACATGGTTCTTTAGGTTAAAATGGAAAATATGCATCTGACCTTGTGGTCTACCAAACTCTGAACAACGACAACTTTAGTATTTGGACGGGCACGAGGGCCCCAAAACATCGCAAGACACTGCTTGTCTTCGGGGGTCTCATTAAGCATTTCAAGTCGTCCATGGCTGTCTTCCATGGTATATACAGGGCTTGTCTGATACCGCCTCCAACCAATTGAAACAATGATAATATCTCTGGTTTTCAATAGTTTCCTATGCCAATTATGACGCTTAAGTGTCACCTAGAAGAACAATACAGCATACATCATGAAGCTGATCAGAATAGACATAACCTCTCCGCTTTCATCTGTTACAGAAAGCATAATTAACAGTACAACATACTTGGTAGCAGTAAATAAAACTTAGAGAAGGCATAACAACCTGAATATATCCAGCACTTTCTTCTTCAGACCCGATACCTCCAACAAGAATAAGATGACATCCATCAAAACTTTTAACCATCTCAAAGGGAACGTCTCGGACCTCCAATTTTAGGTAAGAACCTGTTCTGAAGCCCTCAATCTCGAATACTTCCTTCCCTCGAAATTTCTTCTTTTTGCGAGTATGCAGTAAAGGGAAAGGATCGGGTAATGTTGTTACCCCAGATAGAGGGAAATCACCAACACCAGCGATGTGAACCTGCCATTATAAAACTTGCGAATCCGAATATTAGTGGAACAAAATGCAAGCAAATCTCATGGTACAAGAAGTGAAAACAATTGGCACATATATACCCAGCATGAAAATGGGTGAAGAATGGTTAAAACAAGCAAAATTAATTGGAACATACATTTCCTAATCAAACAAGCCTGCACAAGTTCAGGAAATATGAAGAACAGTATAGACCATATGGTTTCAGATTGAAACATATATTGCAAGATGATGAGCGTGACGTAGAAGTAAGCTAATGAATATCCGTTAGACATGCTATAATTAATACGATAGACAACCAAATCACATACAATAATTGACAATGTGACAAGACAAGAGGAATATATACAATAATCGAGTTACCTATACATATGAAGTACCTTAGTTCCTTTCTTGATATCACAACCTCGAAGATAACCACACAGAATTACGTCTCTATCGCATTTTTCATCCATCTCCATTTTTTCTAGAGGAGTAACATCTTCAAAAAAATTTACAAGAACATAAGGTTGCGTAGCTCGCATGACAAAGGGTGAAAATCCATAACTGATACGAAGCTTGCTAGTTTGCTAATTTCATCCATATGGTACCTGTTAATCGTAGACTGGATAAGAAACTGTGATGGATTTCCTAAACATACTGTACTTTTAGTGTTTTTTTCTCTTCGTCAGAGAGTCTACTGAATTTATATCTTGGCTAAACTAATCACAAAATGTGAAAATGGTATATAAAGGGATATGAATTATATCAAGATACTCATCCAAGAAACTTACAAGCCCTGATCAAAACCGGATAAGCAGAAAAGTGATGATACTTCGTATATTTCGCTACAAAAATGATCCATGAGACACTGTTTGGTTTTTCTAAGTTTCTCAGCATCTTTAAAGCCATCAAGATAGGTAAGCACCCCCATAACCTTTGGAATGCCGTGAACTTGTAATATGTTGAGGAACTCAAATGTTTCCTGCAGTAAAAAAAAAAAAAAGCCTTTTGCAATCAGATACACGCTAACTAGCTAGCTTCTCTACAAATTGAGCATACAACCACAAAGAATATTTTGTTTTGTTGGCCAAAAAAGTGCATTTATTCTCCCGTGTGATTACCATTTCAAACCCAAATTTTGCATCAATCACAAATATTACTGCATCAGCGTACTTTGCAGAATCGATCATGCCATTGACATTATTTGGACACTCCACAAACTGCACTCTTCAACGATTACCTATCAAGAACACATCCAAATAAAACTAATTACACTACAAGAAAACATGGCTTAAGCAACTAAAATCTTAGCAAGCACCCAAAATTTAGGTCGCTTAAAGGATCAAGCTACTATACTTGCGACCATCAAACTAGCGGCTCGGTATTAATATACATCCACTAATTTGAGCGACCACATAGAGTAGTTTGGTCGGTAAAATGCTTTTCCCGGTAAGAGTATAGCAACCGCCGTTGTAGGTTTGGTAGCTACTTAGTTCGAGCTAGGATACCAGCGATTCAATAAGTATTTGGTTGGTCAAACCTATCTGAGCGACTAATTTTAGCCACCGTCTGTTCGTTAGAGAGATTATATGAGATTTTCATATTTATCCAACAGTGTGATACCAAATCTCTGAATAATTTCTCTTTTTCTTCAAGCCAAACATGAATGGCCAAATTCAAAATCAAAACTTCTCTTTGTCAATGGAAGCTCCAACATCAACTAGAAGGGTTACGGCAAAATCACAAACCGGAGTTGTAATGAAAAGGAGTCGTCCACGATTAGCAGTAAGCGATGTTGATCAATTTTCAATTTTGATTTTCCATGATTACCCGTACCCGTGATTAAATGACTTTTGCTTTAAATTAGCTTCATTTAGTTGAATTGTCTTGTTTAGCAGATTATTAAGAAAGAAAAACCCCCAATTAAAACAACTGATCGAATGAGAAACGTGATCAATCAGCACTCATCGGTGTGAACAAATTCAGATCTCCGGCCGGTGAGCAGTGCCAGTAAATTCTGTAATGTACGCAAAAATGAATGCAATAGGATTGGTTTGTTAAATTTCTTGTTCCTTTCTCAGATATTGATTTGAAAATGGGTCCAATGTAATGAGCATTTTTCAAATGGAATTCTCTTTTCATCAGATCAAATAAGTAGAAGTAATATTGTTTGCTTGATTTTAACGATCAGTCTTCTTTTGTTTATTAAAAAAAAAAAAGATACCAATTTCTTTACAAGGCTAAGCTTCTTTTCCAGTTTCACGGCAGTATGAAAGAAAACAAACAACTAAAATTAATCCCAGTCCATCTCGTTGTCAGACTCTTCAAATTCGAGCAAATCATCGTCATCGCTAGTTGTATAAACACTTTCAATATCAGCATCATCTTGATCGACAGCTTTCCCTCGACCTTGTTCCGGCGCAACATAAGTGACAGTTTCTTCCGGAACATCACACCTACCCCAAACAAAATTGTCATCATCATCCTGCTGCGGTTCACGTTGTACATCTTCCATAGAATAAGCCGAGTACAAATCCTGTGCTGCTTCACTAGGACTCAATTCTGTATTAATATCACGCACCGGCATATCATAATAGTTCCGAGGTTTTAGTTTTATTACCGTCTGCCATTGGGACTCCTCTCCTTCATTCACATACATAACTTGTGATACTTGAGATGGTAACACATAAGGTTCATCTTGCCAACAACTTACGGTTTTATTAACAGCAGTAACAACTCCATGTCTATCTTTCCTGCATCCCCTATCACTGTCTACATCCCGCCAATCACATTTGAAAAGAACAACACGGAATCCACCCACATACCTCAACTCTATAATATCAGTTAGCACTCCAAAATAATCCTTCTCGATGGTTACACATACTCCAGCGTTTTGTGTTGTTCTTCCCTGCTCCCAACGTTTTGTCTGAAAGCGGTACCCGTTGACCGTGTAAATGTTGAAAGACAGAGCTTCTCGGCAAGGACCTCCGGCCAATGATAATAGTTCTTCACTCACCTGACTGGTCTCTTTGTGCAGTTGGTAAATCTGTTTGTTATAGAAAAAATCCCACCGAAGTCAGAAATCATAAGAAGCCTGTGTGGCGAACAAAACATGCATGTTATACTAAAAAAATATATTTCACACATAATTTTTTAACAAACATGACTACACACTGGTCTACAGTTATTAGCACTAAGAAGTATACCTAGCAACTTAGCAAGACTCTTTCTCTAGGGCTCTTCTAAAAGCTGAACAATCAGGTAATATCCATGGTATAAAAGTAGCATCTTCTAGTCCTTCTGTTTCTCATCTATTCTTTGCTGATGATTGTTTGATTTTCACCAAAGCTAACCCCAGTGAAACCAGAATTTTAGCCAAAATCATTGAGCAATTCAGCCTATTTTCAGGTCAATCTGTCAACTTCGACAAGTCAGGTATGGCTTTTAGTCCCAAAGTCCCTAATTCTGTTAAGAATGAAATCTCAAACATTTTACATATTAAGAGAATGGCCTTGAATGATAAATACCTTGGCGTTCCACTTCTTATTCAGAAAAATAAAATGCAGACTTTTGGTGGGTTATTAGATAGATATGGAGACAACCTTCATACTTGGAAAACTAAATTCTTAAGCCAACCAGAAAGAACTATTTTAGTTCAATCTATTTTAGGAAATACTGCTAATCATCATCTTGATGTTTTTCCTATGCCTAAAAAGCTTACAGATCAGATGGATTCCATTCAAAGGAAATTCTGGTGGAAAAAAAAGAAAGATGGAAAAGGGGGTTATCCTAGAAGATGGGATGATGTGGCTAAGCCAAAATGTCAAGGTGGAATGGGCATTAAAAAGACTGAAATTGTGAACAAAGCTTTGTTAGCTAAATTAGCTTGGAGGATGATTTCTTCTCCTGATGACCTATGGTCACATATTCTAGAAAGTAAGTACTTTTATGAGGGTAATGCTCTGCATGGAGAATGTACTTATAGTGGTTCTTGGATTTGGAAAGGAGTGCAACAGGGGCTAAATTGGGTTAGGAAATATAGTTGTTGGGAAGTTGCTGATGGAAGTAAAATAAATATTTGGAAAGATAGATGGGTTCCAACTATTAATGGGCTCTTAGATTCTACTTTTTGCTCATCTTCTATGTGCACTGTTAACCAACTCATAGATCCAGAAACTCTATCTTGGAAAGTTCATACTCTTGAGGATTTACTTAACCAAGAGACAGTTAGAGAAATTTTGAAAATTAGAATTCCTGCCAATGGTAAAGACACTCTGAGATGGCTGCCAGAGAAAAATGGGTACTTCACTGTTAAATCTGCTTATAAGGTTATCCTTAATAAGAATCAAATTCAGAATGGTACTTCCAGCAATTCTGCTGGTGTGAATTGGAATTTTTTCTGGAAACAGAAAATTCCTCCTAGAGTCTTGCATTTCTTGTGGAAATGCATAACTAAATGTCTTCCTGTAGGAGATAGATTCACCAGATTTGCTTCTAACAGATCTACTATGTGCCCCTTTTGTAACACTACTGTTGAAACTATGCACCATCTATTCTTTGACTGTAGTATTTCTAAAGAGGTCTGGAATTTGTGTGATAGGGACTTAGCTTCTGTAATTAGTGGTGCTAACTTTGACGATTGGATAGTGAAAATTTATGCTACTCCATCTGGAGCTAATGTGCAGCACAACTTACAATTAGCAGGTAAAGCAGGAGCTATCTTATGGCATTTATGGAAAGCTAGATGTAATCTAGTGTTTGAAAAGGCACTACCAAATGCAGGGAGTATTTCTAATTTAATCAATAGATATTTCAATGATTGGATATCTACTTGCATTCCTACTTCTGTAAGTAGTGGGACTGTTAATGTTAGGCAACCAGTTTTTTGGAAGCCTCCTGTGGCCAATGTCTTAAAAATCAACTTTGATGCTGCATTTATCAAAGAGACTGGCAATGCCGGTTTGGGTCTAATAATTAGAGATTTTGCAGGTGCACAATATGGATCTAGATCCTAGTTTACCACAGTAACTCCGGAGAGAGTCGAAAGCTCGCTGCAGCCTCTCATGGCAGTGACTTGGGCGAAAGAAAGAGGAATAAGAAGACTTCATTTAGAAGGAGACTGTAGCTGTGTGATTAGAGCGATCAATGGAGCAAGAAGTGCAGTTGGTTGGTCGACAAACTCATGGATTGAGGACATTATTGTTATATTGAATAACTCTTTTGATTACTGGCTATGCACCTTTCAGCCTAGAGATGCAAATAAAACAGCTCATAAGCTTGCAAAACATGCTATTTCAAATTTTAGTAGGGAAATTTAGTTTGAACATATTCCTGTATGGCTGAATGACAGCATTCAACAGGATCTAAGAAATATGTCTCGTTAATTTTATTAATAAATCTATCTTTCTTATTAAAAAAAAAAAAGGGAAATTAGCCTAAGGCCCAAAAAAATAAAATTCTTATTGTTATACCCACGATTAATTTTAGATTTGGTGACACCCAAAATTATCCGAAATTATTAAAAAAAAAGCTACATAACTCGTTATAACGCGCGCGTTACAACCCCATAGGGGTCGTTTTCCTTCTAAAACAGACCCACAAAAACAAAATCAACACATAAATCCCATTTACCTAAACTGTCTAAAACACCCTTCAGTCTATTTTCCTATACCGTCATTTCTCTTCGGTATTATCCCTCTCTAAACCGACATTTCTCTTACCTCAGAAACCTTCTCACAGCAGAAACTCCACAATTCCATAATTTCCCTGCATTTAAATCCAACTTTGATCTTGGTAAGACATCCACTTATATAAACTCAAATTCACAAACAAAACCATGGACATCTTATAAATTCAAGCATCTTATCATATAAATGTTACTACTCAAGCAGCTTCCTACCCCATGAACTACTCTCCCACTTCTTCTTCACATCTATAAAATCAAAACCAAAAACATCAAATCATCAATCCACTCTATAAAAAACACAAATAAATAAGTATTAGAATTGAATGGAAACAAAACTATAAAAATATACTGCAGCTTCCATTCAAACTTTTTAATCAAGAATCGCCATTTTGAGCACCATTATGCAACTTCAATCACTTCCCTGCAATGTTCATCTAGTTGCAATCCCAGTTGCAACTCATTCTGCTATTCCCGGCAATTCAAAGCCAAATAGCCACCATTCTGCAACTCATTCTGTTATCATATAATACAATAGCACTACTCTTTGACCTAGCAATCCTTTCTTATGACCTCAAACTGCATCACCAGAACCAAGCACCCATTTTCAGCTACCTTCTTCCATCCTTCCTGCAATTTCAATTCACCACCTAACTCAGCTGCAAATTCTCAAACAAGCACCCATTTCAGCTATACCTCCTTTCATCATCACAGCAAACAACACATTAAATCATCAAAAGAGTTGGCAGGCAACATTAGCTTCTTAAAACACACACAGCCATATATCAACAAACAAAAGACTAATTTTTTACAAAAAAGAAAATCCCACATGTTGGATCTTTAGTTTCACATATTTTTTCTTCAGCTCCTGCTTCTTCTACATACCAAATACCAATCCTATCTGCAAATCTTCATACATGTTCACTCCTCTCTCATCGGTAACAATATAATCAATCGAACTCTATCACCATCTTCAATTGTTTCTTTTGTAATCCGAAACACAGAAAACCCTGGTACCTAAATTGGGGAAAAGAGTAAGCCAAAATTGCCTATGAAATCCAAAAAAGAACCCTAAACATCCATCCATACTTCAATTAAGAACAAACCCCTCAAAAATTATTCAATTTATAAATTAATTACACACAAATCAGAATTAATCTAAGAAACCCTAAATCAACTTACCCTTTCTGCCAAGTTGAATCCACACTTGATTTAACAGCACCGCCATGAATCACCTGCGTTCTCAACAGATCCATCATCTTCTCATGATTTCTTCACCTCGGGAATAAACCCTAACCCTAACTCTCTCCCTGATTTATCACCTCACACAATGAACCTAAAACTCATACTTGTTCTCCTTCGTACATCAATAATTACACCATCACCCTCATCATCTATACAGATTCATTCATCAACAATCAACGATTTTTGTGATGAAACTAGGGTTTCTTCATCGAGAGGAGAGGAGAGGAGAGGAGGGGAGGAGCAGGAGAGAGAAAAGAAAAAACTGAAAACGAATCCCGATCTGTCGAACTGCTGAGATATCCTAAAAAGCACGCATGTGAATCGCACACACATGGGAGGAAATATCCTCTGGTATAACTCATCGTGGGTGGAAACATAATGCCACGCATGTGAATGGCACATGCACATTCTAAAGGTGTTACGACCCAAGTGTGACCAAGCGTGTGACTCGCACGCCTATAAAAAATTTCGTAACGGCTTAGCCTTATTACAAATTTTTTTAAAATAGTAACGGCTCCTGCCTGTTACGAAATTTTCGTAACGGCCATTTGTAACGGGAATTTTGTAACGGCCACAAAGCCGTTACGAATTGTTGTTACTAATCTGGGAATTTGGTGTAGTGTATGTACAGATCCCTCCCTGAAGTCATCTTCACTGGCTCTTTCATTCTGCCGCTGGCTCATGCCTTGCCTTTCTCCTGCAGCTGATGTTCCTCCCTTTTCCATTCTTCTCCCTCGTTTCGCCTCCAAACGTTAGCTTATCCTTGTTGGTTTTGCATGTCCCCCTCGATCTGGTGTTTCCATCAGTCAACCCTTGATTCAACGTCTCCAAATTATCTTTTATTTCTTTAACCAACATCTCAATGCAACACTCAGGGATCTATCCTTCTCTTGAATCTCCTGCTGCAGTTATAAGTAAATCGTTCGAAATCTTCAGATCTTTAGTCTTCCGAGAATGATTCGCCAAGATCTCTTACTTTTGGAACTCCCCAACAACTTCAGATTTTCTCAAATTCTTAGATGAGGATAAATCCTCAATCTAAGTCCCTGTTTCTGGACGCCAAAATGTAACTACTAAAAATCCAGTAGTACACCCAAGTAAATAACAATATAGATCTAAGACATGATAAGTGTTATTGGAATTATTAAATCTTAATTCATTAACCACAAAGAATAGAAAATACAAGTTCTTGAATACAAGGACACCCTAATCTCACTATCTAAGCTAGGCTCTCCCCTCTCTCCAGAATCCGATCCCTCATGCCTAGCCCAAGGACCTCTATTTATAGGACAATCAACCCTAATGGTGTACAGCCCATTTTACTTCGCTAAGTTCTCGTGGAGGTGCTTTATACTTCGCTCAGACCATTTTCCATAAAGTTTTTCCCCTTCTTTCGCTGAAAACTTTGATTTCTGTCGGGACAGTTGTCTCTTTTCTTGCTCAATAATTTAATTACTTCGCAAGTTATCTTTCCGGACAAGTTAGCTTATTGAGCCTATCTTTACTTCGTGATTAGTATCTTGCAGGGTACTCCATTGATATTTCGTAGCTTAGATTCTTCTTGTAGTTCACTTCGTTATAGGATATCTCCTCTTCGTGCCTTGTGATGTGGCGAGATAACTCTGACATTAGATTTGACAAGTCACTGACTGGGATTCATCAGTCCTATTTATTTTCTTCCTGTGCGGCCACGTGGCGAGTCTATTTTTTGCACCTACAGGAATATAATCATTCTAATTTCTAGGTGTTGATTTACGTCGGATATTTTATTTGTAATCAGAATACACTATGTACATCATCTTTACCCCCTCCGCGGTAAAATTGCACAGTTGTCTTTAGTCTCTTGCAATACTGAATACCATGAAACTGAAGTAGAAAAATAGTCGGCAACTCTAAACTAAATTCAAGAAGGGTTGGATTAAAGAATAATCACAGCACAACTGAATTCGCTAAATGAAACTGCAAAATCTTCATTATTTTCAAAGGGGCATCATTACTGTTTTGTCCACCAATTTCCTGATAGATGTTTTTTCTTATTAGAGCATTATAAGAACCAGGCCATTCGACCTCCTCTCCTGCTTTACCTAACAAAATAAACTCCGACTCCATAGTGGAACGAGCTATACATGTCTGTTTGGAACTCTTCCAAGATACAGACGCACCTGCTAGAGTGAAAATATATCTATTCGTAGACTTAGACTCCTCTGAGTCTGCTATCCAGTTTGCATCGCAAAATCCCTCAAGGACGGAAGGATACCCTTCGTAATTCAAACAAAAGGTCATTGTGAACTTTAAGTACCTTAGCACCCTAATAAGTGCATCCCAATGCATCTGCCCTAGTGTTGATGGTGGTTTTTAGCTTAAGGTTAAAATAGTAAAATGCTAAACCCTAGCAGTCAGTGATGTCACAACATTTAAAGTAACAAGCATTTACTAGGCACATTTACTGAAACCTTTAATGTGTCCCTAAATAACTACCGGGTTATCTTTTCAAATTAGGGTTACGACAATCCAAACCCTAATTCCCAAGTGTGCCAATGGCAAATCATGCCAGCCACACCGAACGCGCCAAAGCATGCCAACCATGCTCGCCGCACCTCTGTGCCAATGGCAAATCATGCCAGCCACACCGACCGCGCCAAAGCATGCCAACCATGCTAGTCGCACCTCTGTGCCAATGGCAAATCATGCCATCCACATCGACCGCGCCAAAACATGCCAACCATGCTAGCCGCACCTCTGTGCCAATGGCAAATCATGCCAGCCACACCGACCGCGCCAAAGCATGCCAACAATGCTAGCTGCACCTATGTGCCAATGGCAAATCATGCCAGCCACACTGACCGTGCCAAAGTATGCCAACCATGCTAGCCGCACCTCTATGCCAATGGCAAATCATGCCAGCCACACCGATCGCGCCAAAGCATGCCAACCATGCTCGTTATACCTCTTTGCCAATGGAAAATCATGTCAGCCACACCGACCACGCCAAAGCATGCCAACAATGCTAGCCGCACCTATGTGCTAATGGCAAATCATGCCAGCCACACAGCATCCGCTAAAGCATGCCAACAATGCTAGCAAAGACCTATGTGCCAATGGCAAATCATGCCGGCCACATCGACCGTGCCAAAGCATGCCAACCATGCTAGCCGCACCTCTGTGCCAATGACAAATCATGCCAGCCACACCGACCGCGCCAAAGCATGCCAACCATGCTCGTCATACCTCCTTTGCCAATGGAAAATCATGTCAGCCATACCGACCACGCCAAAGCATGCCAATAATGCTAGCCGCACCTATGTGCTAATGGCAAATCATGCCAGCCACACCGACCGCGCCAAAGCATTCCAACCATGCTAGACGCACCTCTGTGCCAATGGCAAATCATGCCAGCCACACCGACCGCGCCAAAGCATGCCAACCATGCTAGCTGCACCTCTGTGCCAATGGCAAATCATGTCAGCCACACCTACTGCGCCATGCCAAACGCACCACGCCATTGCCCCATGCCGCGCCACCATACTGGCCTTCACTACGCAGCTATCAAAACGAAGGCGTGCAACAATCAACGGTTGCCCTTCAATTCCAGGAGCAAATCCTGGCCGTCTAAGGTTACCAAATGACCTTTTCCCCAAAACCCTAGCTTGGTCACGCACTTAGCCCAAGCTAGTCACGCCATGCGCCCATGGAAAACCTTTGGCCCCACATGCCAAGCCAAAACCGCACCTAGCCCAAGCTAGTCACGCTATGTGCCTATGGCAAACCCTTGGCCCCACATGCCAAGCCAAAACCGCACCTAGCCCAAGATAGTCACGCCATGCGCCTATGGCAAACCCTTGGCCCCACATGCCAAGCCAAAACCGTGCCTAGCCCAAGCTAGTCACGCCATGCGCCTATGGAAAACCCTTGGCCCCACATGCCAAGCCAAAACCGCACCTAGCCAAAGCTAGCCACGACCAAGGCGAACCCTTGACCCCACATGCCAAGCCAAACCAAACCTATCCAAGCTAGCCGCGCCATGCCAAACGCACTTTTCCTTGGCCCTAGCCATGCTAGTCACATCATGCCAAGCCAAACGCCCTTGCCTTGGCCCTAGCCACGCCATACGCCCATGGCAAACCCTTGGCCCTACATGCCAAGCCAAAGGAAACCTAGCCAAGCTAGCCGCGCCATGCCAAACGCACTTTGCCTTGGCCCTAGCCATGCTAGTCACATCATGCCAAGCCAAACGCCCTTTCCTTGGCCCTAGCCACGCCAAACGCCCATGGCAAACCCTTGGCCCTACATGCCAAGCCAAACCAAACCAAGCCAAGCTAGCCGCACCATGCAAAACGCACTTTGCCTTGGCCCTAGCCATGTTAGTCACATCATGCCAAGCCAAACGCCCTTGCCTTGGCCCTAGCCACGCCATACGCCCATGGCAAACCCTTGGCCCCACACGCCAAGCCTAACCATACCCTAGTCGCGCCACCCTGTTGGCCTTCCCTACGCGGCCACCAAAACGAAGGCGTTCAACAATCAACGGTTGCCCTTCAAACCCAGGATCAAATCCTAGCCATCCAAGGTTACCAGACGACACATGGTAACCTTTGGCCCGAAAACCTAAGTTTGGCCACGCCAAACCTTGCCATGCCAACGGCATGCTAACCTAGCCGCGCCACCACGTTGGACCTCACTACGCGGCTACCAAAACGAAGGCCTGCAACGATCAACAGTTGCCCCTCCTATCAAGATGCAAAATCTCGTTTGTCGAAGGTTACCAGGCTAGCAAGTTTCCCGAGCTTGACTTGCAAGCCACAACAACGTGCTACATGTTTTCCAAAACATTCGAGACATCGACACAAACTGGGGGATCCTCTTTGGGTATTGGTTTGGCGGTCTACAGCGTGCGAAATACACTACGCCCGTCATAAGGAAGTGTCATAAGGGTGAGGCGGTTAGTAAATACGGGAAGTTATGTGTGAAACGTTCATGGGACATAAAGCACATGCGTTAAAGACTTTATGGGACATCAATCCTATAACGTTAGCAGTTTCATGAAAACCAGTTTCATGCGTTAACCACTTTATGGAACATCAATTCCATGCATACGGTTATCACCTCCTCCCATTTACTTCCATACTCCTTAACGAGACCAGGGTACGTTTTTACAATGACTTGTATAAATAGGTCTTACCTATTTCCGTTGGACAATAAGTTCATACGGGAGATACAACACTCAGAAATATTTACTTGCTAGCTCACCTTGTTAGCTCTCTCACTTTTCTGATAACAAGTCGTAGTAACCCAACTACTCTTCCAGAATCAACTATTCTGGTCTCACCACTTTCCTTGCTTCCCTCCCCAAAACCAACCCATTCTCCTGCACTTTGTGACCGAAGCAAGTCTGAAACGGCCATTTCTTGGTTTAGGCCGGACTTGTACAGATTGCGAGTACATTGTTTAGAGTTTAAATTGTTTCTCACATGCGCACCCGCAATTACCGAAATCAGCAGAAACCATTTTTACCTACAATAATTGGCGACCACAGTGGGAGGATTGATCTATCGGTTACAATATCAACTCCAACTTCTGATTTTTTTCCCCGAACGTCAATCCTAATATGGTAGAACTCGGGTCTGGAGCAGTTGCCGAGAATACCAGCACAGAGTACGTCCCTGATGTTAACGTCTCTCCCAATAACGTCTTTGCATCATCTACTGACTACAATAACTCCGAATGCACTCCCTCAAGCTTAACACCGCCAATCATCAGGTCCAGAGCCGCCGCCGCCTCTGATGTCTCTGCACAACCCTCTAATCACGACAACGGAAACACCTCTTCGGGCCTTACGCCACCAGTCACCAGAGCCAGAGCTGCCGCTGCGGCTCCTAATATTTCGTCTAGCATGGCACCTCCAACCACAACTAAGGTTCCAACTACCCCACCAACGGGACGAGAGACCGGAGGGACCAGAGGAATCCGTCCTCATGTCACCATCGCTGATTTGATGGAACGACAGGAAATGCTCGCCAGAGCCCAGGCGGATATGGTTTCAACACAGAAGGAAGTACTCGTCTTTCTCAAGACCCCGACAGAGCGGCTACCCCTTGAGTCCCGGTCCTCCAGAGCCGTTTAGAAACATCTCCAACAAACCCGACGCTAGCACCTCGGCGGAGCACGCCTCCGCGGACTAGGAGATTCGCGCTAGAATCTCATTGAAAAGAAATCAGCCGTCCAACTTTGTCACGCGAGAAAACCTGGAGCAACTTCTCTGCAACCGAATCAAGAATGATGAACTGGACATGCATCAACACCAACCACCTTACCCATCCGAAATGCAAAGAATCCCTCTTCCAAGGGGGTACTCCTCTCCTCAATTCACCCTGTACGATGGTATCGGGAATGCACAGAGCATGTCTCCCATTTCTTGGAATCCCTAGGCGAACATGAATATAATCACGTTCTTCGTCTAAGTGATTTCTCAAATTCACTTACCGGAAGGGCGTATACATGGTAAAACAGCATCCCGTCGAACAGTATTCCCAACCGGAGTAGTATGGTTACCGCGTTTTACAGAAATACTTCTTCGTGTCCGAACAAGTTACTTTCTCGACCTCTAAGAATGTACCAGTGGGATAACGAGCATCCAAATGATTTTTTCAAAAGGTTCGGGGTTCAAGCGCTCGATCGTCACGACCCAAACGTGATCGAGCAACAGTGGTGAACGCGTGCATCAATGGTATGGTTCCTATTTACCCCGCCTTGCTAGAAAAATTGCGCTTCCAAACATTCTCCGAACTCCATGAAGCCGCTAGACGATCCGCAACAACAAAGACCAAAGATTACCGGAAAGAACTAGGCCAACTCGAACCGAAGACACGCGTGAAACTCGCGGGAATAGACGCCTCACCACCAAGCAATTTAATGCCGGCTCATCCTCCGTGAACATAGTGAACGAAAGAGGAAAAAGGAAGGCCCCAACTACAGGCCACCAGCCAAAACGTGAAGCACCGGCGCAACGGGAAACCCCACCACAGAAGACCGCCACAAAAGCTCCCATGCATCATTATGAAACCGAAAAGAATACCTTCAATTTCCCGTTTCCCATCGAGGAAGTGATTGACCTCCTAGAAGCATGGATTCAAGATGATGTTATCAGACTGCCACCTCTAAGGCGTCCACCAACTAAGGCTGAGATGGCGAACCCCAAGTACTGCCATTAACACAGATTCGTTCACCACCCGACCAGTGATTACAATAGACTAAAGCATATTTTCAAAGAAAAGATAGAAGCGGGAGAGCTCCAACTGGGATACGAGGGCACCAAGGGCCCAAGCTTTCCAAACGGGCGGAATCAAAGGGGAGAACTGGGGACTGCTGACCACGTCCCGTTTAAGAGGTATCGAATTTGACAACACGCTCATCGACGCGGCCTCTGACCTCAACATCATTACTTTCAAGACACTAAGGGCTGCAGGATTTACAAAACAAGACGCTACCCATTCCCCATCTGTGATTAAGAACCCGAAAGGAGGAGCTTTGAACGCGCATGGCTACATCAACCTTGAGATCAAGATGGGAGATGCTATAACACATAGAAAATTCCACATTTTCAAAGAACTGGGTCACGACATGATATTGGGGCACTTATGGGTACTCGATAACAAAGCCAAATTAGATGTGCACCCTCTACCGACGTCCACGCCCGAAAGAATTTCCAACAAATCATCCCACTAGTTATCACATCGACGAGTTATCAATGGAATCTAGACATCTGGAGAAGACCTGTTGGCGCTAGCTCATGGATTTCAAACGCAAGTAAGTCTGGCCGAACGACCTTCTCTACAACCAGTCATTCTTTCCCCTATTCCGTTATGGGGACTCGGCGTGATTACTGGCACGAAAGCTGTCAATAAATGTGAATGGGGTGCTGGTCCATTTGAAAACTTTGCAAAATGCTTGGAAACTTCCATCGAAACCAATGGATCCAAGACTCAAACGGTTGCACGACGCCTGAACCCGTTTTCAATCAGAGATATAGTGGTTAAGGTAAACTTGTTTCAAGTCGGGAAGATGACGTTAAAAATGGCTATTCAAATTGATTCGCCCAATGGAAGAGAAGACGAGCCGTATCTGGTGGCGGACATCCTTTTAGGAGGATATTGCAAGCTCATCAATACAGACACACCTGAAGGCGTGATAGTTCACTCGCGATGGCTCAAGGCCTCCAATCCCTAAAATATTGTACTTTTCCAGCCACTCTCCCTTTAGTATTTCCTTTAACAATTCCTCTTAGTAGTTGTATTTCCCCAAGATAAGTACACCGTTTGTATTCTTCCCTGGAATTTCATTTTTTCGTCAGAAAAAAAAAGAGAGTATAAATACATCTCTTTCCAAATGATTTCTCCAGATAGCAGAGGAATACATCAAACTAACCCAGAAAACCACTGCAAAGCCATCATACCACAACCAGAAATACCTCATTTAATCATTCAAAAAAAAAAAAAAGGTTGACTAATGAAGAAGAAGGTAAAGATGAGTTTACGAAAAGCATTAGGGGAACTAAGCAACTAACAGGAATAACAAAAGGGAGGAACTAGCCCTCGAAGGATGGAGCACGAGTCCCCTTGGTCAAGGCTATCTTCAAGCACTTCCCCCAATAATCTCTCGGGAAACAAAGATTCCATTCAACGGTGTTAGAAGCAGCAACCTCAACATCCCATCCCGAAACAAACACAGCTGCAACAGTGTCCGCTTCGACGACCGGTTAAACATACGCCACCATGACCCCTCCAATATTGCCAATGACACCTCTGGCGTCAACTCCAAAGGCTACTTCGGTCCCGTCAGACGCTCCCTCGGAGGTTTTCTCATTGACCTTTCGAAGAAGATTTTTTGATTCATCCACATTAAAGTCGAGAACCGTGGCGCTTGCTTTCCAAAAGCTTCACATGCTCGATTTTCCGTTGCCCCGACCTAGAAGCAGTTCGATCCTCCCTATAACTGGACCGAGGAATGGTTTTTCCGCACTGGAACTTCTCAACACGCCAAGGTTCTTCCTTATTTTCTCTTCTCTCCTCCATGTTCACCGAACCAAAGAAAGTCCGACACGCGCCTGCACTTCATGGAGATAGATGGAAGGGAGGCCCTTGATGATGTCACCAGCTTCATGGAACAGAGATTCGATTCTAGCTAATGCCTCCTCATGATAAGAGAAGCGATTTTTCGCCAACTCTGAAGTCCTTCTCCGAAGAATTAAAGACATGGCTATCCCTGGAGGGTCCCATCATACACTACAAAGAACAAGGAAAACGGTTCATCCAATCTATACACACATAAGAAAGAGGATAAAATAAAAATAAGAAGGAAACGCGAGGCGATACCTATAACGAGGATGGACGAAGACGAACTACGCGAATGTAGAGTTCAAGATAATCTTTTATGTACAACAAGATGACGCAACCTCAAAAGGGAAAGTTTTTATACCGGCCGTGAGTTAAGGAATAATATCTGATCTTAATTAAACCTCATGCCTGGTTGTGAGAAATAATTATGGTTGGTGAGAAAGCGTGGAAGAATGTGCTCGAGGCACACTAGATCGTGTTTTCCTTTCCCACCGCCAACGCTAAGCTTCGGAAGCAAAAACGACAACATAACCAAAGCAGAAAGAGTATCGCTTCTCCTCTTTTGGTGGGCGTAACATTTTGTTTTGAAGAGAAGAAAAACTTCCTGGTCGAGCCAAATAAGGAAAGCGGCAACCAAGCCCTTGAGGAAAATCACCAAGCAATCCATGCCATGTCTCATCCTCACCGCTACTGGCCATCTCTGCACGTCTCACCCCACCAAACCGCGCCTTGTCATAGTCACGCCAGGAAAATCCATCACTTCATTTCCGCGGCCTCACCATGCCTAGCCGACCGTGTACGTCTTGTCTTGCCAAGGCCACACTATACCAAGCCGCATGCTCCACTGTCGCGACCCTATCATCCACGCGTGTTTGCCTCACCAAGACCATGCCACCTCTTGGCCCCTCGAGCCAAGACATCCACTTGCGTTGCCTTCCAAGATCGCGCCCCCTTTGCTTTGGAGATCTACGACCAGACCAAGCCGGTAACTTTCATCTCACCACTCCACGATCCGCATTCCCAGTACAACTTACGCACGGCCTCCAACACGGGAATCCAAAACTCTCTTTACCACTCAAAAAGGTTAGTCGGATTCTCCTGACCATCTCTGCCATGATTCACACTTTGATTCCGTCCTTGTCTATCACCATAATATGCTTACCTCGCAACAAGGCACATGTTCTGAGCTAAGCAGGGGACTTAATGTTGAGAGTGGTTTTTAGCTTGGGGATAAATTCGTAAAATACTAAACCCTAGCAGACAGTGATGTCACAACATTTAAAGTAACAAGCATTTACTAGGCACATTTACTGAAACCTTTAATATGTCCCTAAATAATTATCGGGGTATCTTTTCAAATTAGGGTTACGACAAGCGAAACCCTAATTCCCACGTGTGCCAATGGAAAATCATGCCAGCCACACCGACCGCGACAAAGCATGCCAACCATGCTCGCCGCACCTCTATGCCAATGACAAATCATGCCAGCCACACCGACCGCGCCAAAGCATGCCAACCATGCTAGCCGCACCTCTGTGCCAATGGAAAATCATGCCAGCCACACCGACCGCGCCTAAAGCATGCCAACCATGCTAGCCGTACCTCGCGTGCCAATAGAAAATCATGCCACCACACCGACCCGCCAAAGCATGCCAACCATGCTCGCCGCACCTCGTGCCAATGCAAATCATGCCACCACACCGACCGCGCCAAAGCATGCCAACAATGCTAGCCGCACCTCTGTGCCAATGGCAAATCATGCCAGCCACACTGACCGCGCCAAAGCATGCCAACCGTGCTAGCCGCACCTCTGTGCCAATGGCAAATTATGCCAGCCACACCGACCGCGCCAAAGCATGCCAACCATGCTCGCCGCACCTCTGTGCCAATGGCAAATCATGTCAGCCACACCGGCCCGCGCCAAAGCATGCCAACTATGCTAGCCGCACCTCTGTGCTAATGGCAAATCATGCCAGCCACACCGACCGCGCCAAAGCATGCCAACCATGCTAGCCGCACCTCTGTGCCAATGGCAAATCATGCCAGCCACACTGACCGCGCCAAAGCATGCCAACCGTGCTAGCCGCACCTCTATGCCAATGGTAATTCATGCCAGACACACCGACCGCGCCAAAGCATGCCAACCGTGCTAGCAGCACCTCTATGCCAATGGTAATTCATGCCAGACACACCGACCGCGCCAAAGCATGCCAACCATGCTAGCCGCACCTCCGTGCCAATGGCAAATCATGCCAGCCACACCTACTGTGCCATGCCAAACGCACCTCGCCATGGCCCCATGCCGCGCCACCACACTGGCCTTCACTATGCGTCTATCAAAACGAAGGCGTGCAACAATCAACGGTTTCCCTTCAATCCCAGGAGCAAATCCTGGTCGTCTAAGGTTACTAAATGACCTTTGCCCCAAAACCCTAGCTTGGTCACGCACCTAGCCCAAGATAGTCACGCCATGCGCCCATGGAAAACCCTTCGCCCCACATGCCAAGCCAAACCGCACCTAGCCCATGCTAGTCACGCCATGCGCCTATGGCAAACCCTTCGCCCCATATGCCAAGCTAAAACCGCACCTAGCCCAAGCCAGTCACGCCATGCGCCTATGGCAAACCCTTGGCCCCACATGCCAAGCCAAAACCGCGCCTAGCCCAAGCTAGTCACGCCATGCGCCGATGGTAAACACTTGGCCCCACATGCCAAGCCAAAACCGCACCTAGCCAAAGCTAGCCACACCCAAGGCGAACCCTTGGCCCCACATGCCAAGCCAAACAAAACCTATCCAAGCTAGCCGCGCCATGCCAAACGCACCTTTTCTTGGCCCTAGCCATGCTAGTCACATCATGTCAAGCCAAACGCCCTTGCCTTGGCCTTAGCCACGCCATACGCCCATGGAAAACCCTTGGCCCTACATTCCAAGCCAAACCAAACCTAGCCAAGCTAGCCGCTCCATGCCAAACACACTTTTTCTTGGCCCTAGCCATGCTAGTCACATCATTCCAAGCCAAACGCCCTTGCCTTTGGCCTAGCCACGCCATACTCCCATGGAAAACCCGTGGCCCTATATGCCAAGCTAAACCAAACCTAGCTAAGCTAGCCCCACCATGCCAAACGCACTTTGCCTTGGCCCTAGCCATGTTAGTCACATCATGCCAAGCCAAACGGCCTTGCATTGGACCGAGCCACGCCATACGCCCATGGCAAACCCTTGGCCCCACACGCCAAGCCTAACCACACCCTAGCCGCGCCACCCTGTTGGCCTTCCCTACGCGGCTACCAAAACGAAGGCGTGCAACAATCAATGGTTTCCCTTCAAACCCAGGAGCAAATCCTAGCCATCCAAGGTTACCAGACAACACATGGTAACCTTTGGCCCGAAAACCTAATTTTGGCCATGCCAAACCTTGCCATGCCAATGGCATGCCAACCTAGCCACGCCACCACGTTGTCCCTCACTACGCGGCTACCAAAACGAAGGCGTGCAACAATCAACGCTTGCCCTTCAATCCCGTGAGCAAATCCTAGCCATCCAAGGTTACCAGACGACACATGGTAACCTTTGGCCCGAAAACCTAAGTTTGGCCACGCCAAACCTTGACATGCCAACGGCATGCCAACCTAGCCGCGCCACCACGTTGGCCCTCACTACGTGGCTACCAAAACGAAGGCGTGCAACGATCAACGGTTGCCCCTCCTTTCAAGATTCAAAATCTCGACCGTCGAAGGTCACCAGGCTGGCAAGTTTCCCGAGCTTGACTTGCCAAGCCACAACAATGTGCTACATGTTTTCCAAAACATTCGAGACATCAACACAAACTGGGGGATCCTCTTTGGGTATTGGTTTGGCGGTGTACAACGTGCGGCGTATACTACGCCCGTCATAATGAAGTGTCATAAGGGTAATGTGGTTAGTTAATACGGGAAGTTATGTGTGAAAAGTTCATGGGACATAAAGCACATGCGTTAACGACTTTATGGGACATCAATCCCATAACGTTAGCAGTTTCATGAAAACTGGTTTCATGCGTTAACCACTTTATGGAACATTAATTCTATGCATACGGTCATCACCTCCCATTTACTTCCCCACTCCTTAATGAGACTAGGGTACAGTTTTACTCCGACTTGTATAAATAGGTCTTACCTATTTCCATTGGACAACAAGTTCATACGGGAGATACAACACTTAGAAATATTTACTTTCTAGCTCAACTTGTTAGCTCTCTCACTTTTCTGATAACAAGTCGTAGTAACCCAACTACTCTTCCAGAATCAACTATTCTAGTCTCACCACTTTCCTTGCTTCCCTCCCCAAAACTAACCCATTCTCCTCCACTTTGTGACCGAAACAAGTATGGAACGGCCATTTTTTGGTTTAGGCTGGACTTGTACAGACTGATCTCTCGAATCTAAAGTACTCCCTTGCAGTACATTGTTTAGGGTTTAAATTGTTTCTCACCTGCGAACCCGTAATTACCGAAATCAGCAGAAACCATTTTCACCTACAAACACCTGGATTACAAGTATACCTTCTTAACCTACTCACAGCATAAGAAATGTCTGGTCTCGTAGAATTCATCAAATACATCAGACTTCCTATGACTCTTGAGTATTCAAGTTGGTTAACTCCTACACCCTTATTCTTCATGAGATGACACTTAGACTATAGCCATTAGAAGTTTTTCTAATCTCCATCCCTAATATGACATCACCGGGGCCTAAGTCTTTCATGTCAAAGTTCTCATTCAACAGTTTCTTAGTGGAATTAATAACATCCATGTTTATACCTAGTATAAGCATATCATCAACATACAAGCATACAATCACACAGGCATACTTGACAAGTTTAGTATAAACACACTTATCAGATTCATTAATTTTAAAACCACCAGAAATCATCACATAATCAAATTTCTAATGCCATTGATTAGGTGCTTGTTTCAATCCATACAAATATTTAACCAGTTTACAAACTTTCTTTTCACAACCTTTAACTACAAATCCCTCAGGTTGTTCTATATAAATTTCTTTATCTAACTCACCATTAAGATACGTTGTCTTTACATCCATTTGATGTATCTCTAGATTATGGACAGAAGCTATAGCAATTAACATCCTAATGGAGCTAATTCTACTCACTGGCGAATAGGTGTCGAAGAAATCTATACCTTCTATTTGTCTGTAGCCTTTAGATACCAACCTAGCATTGTATTTTTCAATGAGTTCCATCTATCTTACGTTTTCTCTTGAAAATCCATTTACAACCTATGGCCTTAGATACTGGAGGTAAATATACAAGTTCAAAAGTATCGTTTTCTCGAATGGAATCCATTTCACTAATGGAAGCTTCTTTCCACCAAGGAGCTACGGGACAAGTCATGGATTCTTTATAATTCTGAGGATCAGACTTGGCTAGGTATGTAATGCAACCAGGATCGGTTTTCTTAGTTTTAGCCCTTTTACCTCTTCTAGGTTCTACTTCTGGTTCATCTTCCTCTAAAGGTAATAACTGACTAGTTGAAGGCACATCTAGGGGATCATCTAAACATCTCTTTCAAGAATCACGTTTCAAAGGAAAATTATTCTCAAAAAACTCAGCATCCCTAGACTCCATGATAGTATTCAACTCTATGTCAGAAATTTCAGAACTCAGAGCCATAACCCTATGAGCACTAGAATGCTCAGGATACCCTATAAAAACACAATCAACGGTTTTGGATCCTATCTTATCTTTCTTAGGATGAGGGATGCCAACCTTTTCCAAGCACCCCCACACTTTGAAGTAATCATAAGATGGTTGCGTACCTTTCCATAACTCATATGGAGTTTTATTTGATCCTTTAAAGGGTACTCTATTCAGGATGTAATTTCCGGAGAGGATAGCCTCTCCCCACAAATTCGAAGGTAATCCCGAACTAATCAACATGGAATTCATCATATCCTTAAGGATACGGTTCTTACGTTCAGCTACGACATTGGATTGAGGTGAATGAGGGGTTGTAGTCTCATGTATTATGCCATATTCTTCACAGAAATCTCCTACGGAAATTTCATATTCACCACCACGGTCATACCTAATAGTTTTAATGGTAGTATCAATTGGTTTTCGACTTCACTTTTATATATCATAAAGGCTTCTAAGGCATCATCCTTCCCTCTAAGTAAGTAACATGGCAGTACTTCATACAATCATCTATAAAAGTAATAAACCATTTCTTACCACCTCTTGTTTGAACTAAATTCATATCAACTAGGTCTGAGTGGATTAAATCTAAGGGTTTAGAGTTTCTCTGGACATTCTTATTGAATGATTTCTTAGCATGCTGATAGGTGTAGAATACACCGTATTTACTTTACAGAGTTTATGCTTTCTTTGCTATTTTTCTTGTAAATTATGTATTTTACGCATGTTTTGAGTTTTGTAGCTACTTTGGAGTCGCGCGGAGGAAAAGAAGAAGAAATCACTCAAATTGAGCAAAAAGGGTAAAATTGTCATTTCACGAAGGAGGGAATACTATATGGAGCCCAACCAAGGTTAAGGGGAGGTCAAAGACGTGTCCCTTATCCAAAAGAAGGGAGTGAAAATTGCACTAATGGGGTGTACTTATGGTGGGCGTTTAAATCCACCCACACCCTAAACTCGACCCAAGCCCACATACCCCGCTCCATATCCTAACCGTACCAGGATCCGAACCCTTTACCGGATCCAAACCCACTTCACCCAAATTATTACAACCCTATATTCATCTCAATCATTGAGTTCGAAATTGAGAAATGGTCTGCTGCAATATCACTTGAAGCTTCACCGCCGAAAGCAAATCGTGAGCCGTAGATCGAATGGAGATACTCGAGTTAGTTGTTCTTTGAGAAGATTGAGCAAACGATGGGATAATCGATGGCGGTTGCCGGTGAAGAATGATGATTTGCTTGGTGATGAGATAGAATTGAAAAAAGGGATCCGAAAGTTGAAATAAGGGTTCAATGGAGGAGTGGTTAAGCTTGGGTCGAGGTTGAAATGGGTGTGTTGGAATTATGAAGAACGGTATTCGTGTTTAGTGAATCTGTGATGTTCTCGTGTCGATTGATAATAGATCGGGTTTTGAATCGAGCGGTGGCTAGACCGAGATGGATTTCTTTGTGGAATCGAAGATGAAGAAATGGGTCTTATGATTTAGGTATTGTTAAATTTGTGAGGCGAGGGAGTAATCGATGATGGTTTTGAGAACAGAGATGAAGACACGATCTTTGTTGAGAGAAGGTCCAGATCGAGAATGTGTTGTTACCATTGAATCGGTGAAAATTGGGTTTGAGCCGTTAGTCCGAGAAGGAAATTGAACCGAAATTGGGGGATAGACTTTCTGCTGAATGGGAGTGTTTGAAATGGCTTTAGATGAATGTGTTAGGAAAGGCGGGTGGTTGAAATGGAGATTGAATCGGCAATGCCGAGTTTGGCGGGAGGTTATGGAGTGTACATGGGTTGCTTATGAACTAGTGTTGATTGAGCGGTGCTCAAGATTGCAGCTCGATGGACTTGATCCGGGCCGAGAATTGTTGCAGTCCGAGATGGTGGCTCGGGGGTATTGCGAGTTGCGAGGTTATGGAGTTGAGTGAGGAGGGATTCAATGGAATGTGTATGGTTTGAGGAATGGCAGTGAGATGGAGTTACTGGGGAGAGTTATATATTGATGTAGCATTATTGTGGCAACCGAAATGACAGGCTGTGTATTGAGGTGTTGGCTGCAGTGGACCGAGTGGGTTGATAACTCGGTGAGAGGCCAACAGATCGGGTAATGCAGAGATGGAGATGTTGCGAGGATTGGTTCCGAGATCTTCATTAGGCTCGAGGTAACATGGCAGAGAGATGGGAACTGCAGGTGGTTATGATTTTAGCAGGTGGTGTGTAGAGTTGGCTTTTGTTCTTGGCTGGGAATGAAGTACAGAAGGTGCAACAGACAGAGCCATCTTGGCTGTGAACTGCAGGGCAAGTGCAAAATTGCAAAGTGGCCTGGCTAGGACCAGTCAGCCGAGTTAGCTAGCTGACTCGGTTCGACTCGATGATTCCCTTGACCGCCGACTAACAGTTGACCGACGGTTGACCAGTTTGACCGTTAGTCCTAACTGAGGACCGGACGGAATATTCCGTCGAATATTCTCTCGACGGAGAAATTTTCAGTGTGGCCGGCGGCGACGTTTCGCCAAATTCCGGCCACAATCCCGTTTTCCGGCGACCAAAAATTCCAGAATTTTCTATGGACTTCTCTCATGGGTGTGAAGACTTGGGCTAGGAATTGGATGGAGAATTGGACTCAAATTTGGAAAGAGAAGGTGGAAGAGTTGAGAAAAGCTTGGATTTGGAAATTGAATTGCAAAAGAATAAGGATTCTATTCCTTGGAAGAATTGGAGAATATTGAAGCCTATAAATAGAGAAGTTTTCTACAACTTCTAGAGATCTTTCTCTACACCTCTATATACATCTCTACACATCTCTACACACACAATACTTTTCTTTTCTTATTCTTTGTGTGAACTCTTTAACATGAGTAGTTAATTTTATTGATTGAGGATGAATTCCTAGTTTTTAAACATATGATTTGAGTTTTTGTTTCAATTCTATCTTGAAGTTTTTCACATGATTATCGTTTGTTTTTACTAATAGGAATGATCTTAAAGACATTCATGATCGATTGATAGATTGTTTAGGTGGCCAACTAAATTGATTTGTTAATTTGATCTAAAGCTAGTGAAAGTTAGAGATAAGTAATCGTTTCTTGACTCTTTACATAAGTAGCAAACACGAGACCTTGTGAGGGATTCCGTGGAGCAATTGTGTGTAGAAACAACGCTAGAAAGTGAACCAAGCGAACCGAGTTTAACTACTAGTACTAAACCTAAATTCATAAATCTTAATGCATTCTCGGGAATTACATCTTGTAAGCGGACCTCAAGGTGGTTCTTTTGAATAGAATCGATAACTAGCGGACCTGTTACTCAGTGAAATTAGGGATTTTGGGGCTAGCTAAGCGGACCTGCTATCCTACGGTTGGTGATAATCTGTGACTAATAACAAGTAGAAAAGAACATAACTTGATTCATTGTTTTGTAACGAAGAAGGATTCCTTGATCTTGTCTCCCTTATTGTTTTCAACTTTACCTTTTAATTGTTTTGTTTATTTTCTTTTGCTTTTTACACCCCCCTTTCGTGACAATTTTTACAACTAGAATCTCGTGCTCCTCGTGGGATCGACCTTGACTACCCTATATTACTAGTTAATTAGGTAGTAAAGTATTAATTAATTTGATTGCACCTACGACACGCATCAAATTTTGGCGCCGCTAATGCACGGGGAGCAAGCGGATGATTTTAGTTGTTTTTATTTTTCTTTTGCTTTATTCTTGCTTTGTTGGATTCTATTCCGTATCTAACTTGGTTTTTGAATCTTATTCGGGTATCGGTTTTCCAATGTATGGTGGACAAGAGCAATCATATTACAACAATCAATACGGTTTTCAACCTCAACATTATGACAACTTCCAACCATCCTTAGGATACAATCAAAACCAATATTTTGGCTATGATAAATTTTCTACGTAACCTTATGGATATTCTCATACATATCAACAACCTTATGACGGGTATGTAAGTGGACAATCACAGGGATGGAAGGATAGTTATGCATCTAATAATTTGTTTTCTAGTAATGTGCAGACAGAGAATTTGGAATATACTCCTCTTCATCGTGTTCACTTTTTCCAAAAGAGGAGATGCCGTCTAACGATGGTAAGCGTGTGAACGTCAGGAAACTTGCACATAAATTATACAAATTGGAAGATGATGGAGACTCGGAAGAGCTTGTCGCAGAAATTAGTAGGACTATTCATATGGAACTTAAACGACGTCGGGATAAAGGTTATGAAACCGATGAAGATTCTTATTATGGTGAGTCCGAAAGTGAAGATGATTGTGTTGAAAAGGACCAACCTTTGGAGACTTTTGATGACGCTAGTGTAGATTACTCAAGCCTTGATCTTAATAATGATCAATCACCTATTCAAGAGGTAGAGCTTGAGGAGGATGCATTTAGTGCTTGGAAAAAATTTCTTCGGGAAAGATGGGAGTCCGCGGAAGTGTATGAACGTTGCAACAATGAGGAAGTTATTCCAACTCCGGATCATAATAACGATCCTTCACCTATTCAAAAGGAGGAGTTTGGATATCACTTACCTATTGTTGTAAACAAAGTAACACCCTCACAAGAAGATCTTACAATTTATACCGAGGAAGATTATATGAGGGAAGAATGGCCCGATTCCGATGATGAGAATGTTGACGATATGATTATAGAGGATGAAACCACATTCATTGATTTTGTGGAAGACCCAATTGAACTTTCTAATGATTATGATGATGCCGAAACTATGGTTAAGGTAGAAAACGACGAAGAATGGTTGCAAGGTTTAATAGAGGACCACGATATACAAGAGGTAAGTGATTCACTCGAATTTTTTAAGGATGAAGAGGATTCTATAATACAAGAATTTTTGAAAGGTTTGTCTAACCCTTTGCATATTGATTCTTCTCCTTTACCTCTTATTGGTTTGAATGTATGTGCTTCAAAGTATTTTTGGATGATTTTGTTTCTAAATATCCACCATTGGAAACACTTGATGCTAACACTATGCAGGTTTGCCAAGAGGAATACATGGAAGTTCCCGAATTCTATGTTCTTTATACACTTCGAGTGTGGACGAGAATAAGTGTGGGGGGAAATTTCTATCGAGCGATAATTTCACTATTGTTTTCTTGTGCTAATATTTGTATGGAGTTATTGTTTGCAAAACAGGTATTATGGGTGGATCCTCAAATTTTCCGATTGTTAGTATATGGGGAATGAATCTTGCAAGAGCCAAGTCGGGCCGTCGACTTTAAAACAAGCGCTTAATGGGAGGCAACCCATAGGTTTTGTATTTCTTATCTTTTGCTTTTTGTTATTTCTTTTTCTTGTTTCTTATCATGTTAAAATTTCCCACCTTGACTTTACTAGGAGGATTCAATTACATTGAGGACAATGTAAGGTTTAAGTGTGGGGGAGTGGTTAAGCATGTTTTTAAAACGAAAATTAAAAAAAAAAAAAAAAAAATTTAAAAATTAAAAAAAAAAAAAAAAAAAAGTTTTACTTAAAAATTCCAACTTTTAAAGATTTTAGAGTCATTAGCATACTGCTAGGTATGTTTACATAGAGTTTTTGACCGACATAATTGAACTTGGAAATGTTAGAGAACTACATTCGGATTTCTTGTTTGTTTGAGTGTTAAATAATGGATTTAATCATGCGGTGATGCGAATTTGGTGCGTGGAGAAATGCGTTATTAGAGTTGCCGATCAATCATTAGTGGAGACTACCCGTATTCATATCATGTGAGGCACCGACCAAAAATCTTCCATCTACTAAAGAGCTTCTTTTGAGTGTGTGTCACCGTACGTCAATTAGGGTAGAATGGTGAGCTACCCAACCTCCCACCAATAAAAGCACTACTCTTTGATCTCTTGAGTGCTAATTTTGTCAATCATGAGGGTGACGTCTATAGATGAAAGCTTCCTTCTTGTAGTTCGATTTGCAGTTAGCACCATTCTCTCTCACGACAACAACGGATCCATAGAAACACATTCATCATCAACAAGGAGCGACATCAAAATCTACAAGGAAAGTTGGGAAAGTTTAAGGTTTACAAGCAACGGAATGAGAAAAAGAGCAAATTTCAAATTCAAGTAAAGCAACATACAAAGAGCGGATTTTACATATATGTTGAAGACTTACAATACAATGAGCATAATTATACATTCAAGTATGAAGACTTATTCATGAAAGCGAAGAAAATTAAAAGGTGAGAATTTTTGAAGTTTATGATTTCAAGACGATGCAAGTTGTGAAGAATCAAGCGGTAAAATACTTCTCCCACGGCCATGGTTTATTTTGTATTTAATTTCTCTTGTTTTGAAAAAAAAAAAAAAAAAAAAAAAAAAAAAAAAAAAAAAAGAAAAAGAAAAGAAAAGAAAAAAAAAAAAGAAAAACAAGAGAAATATTTGTTCTTATTTTTTGTTAATAAGCCGTGGGGAAGGAAAATCTATAAGGTAGTTTCAAGCGACAAGGATTTCAAGGTAAAGAGTTATAAAATGTCAAGGATTTATGAAATTCAAGGGTTTCTCATCAATAGTTGAAACCGAAGACGAAGATCAATACGAGGAGCGGAATACGTTTCTATTGGATGCCGTGAGAGTGGTGTTATCATAATTGGCGATCGGATGTGAAGGTGAGTAAGTAATCTCATCCTCGATAATAATGGTTGATGTCCTTTCGTAGAGATCGTCAGAAAAATGGTTTTTCAAAATATTAAAAGATGTGGGTTTTTAAAATATTTCGGAAGTTGTCCTTCCCACCATTCAACGTGTTGCAGAATTCTCTCTTCATTCCTACCTGCACACATGTGTGACCCATAAAAAGCCGTCTTTTTGAGTGCAATTATCATAAAATCCTTTTTTGGTGAGGCAGAAGTCGAGGCGAAATGCTTATTGATCGTTTCTCAAACACGCATTCTCTCATTATGGTGTGGTTATTTCTCACTCAACATTTAAGGATGAGAATATGTTCTTTAGTATTTCTAACTTCTTATTACTAGCATGCAGAAATTCTATGTCCTCATAACTCTTTGGATGCTTGTGACGCTTGAACGCTTTGAAGTTGTGAGTTTTTAGTTTGATTTGCTCGAGGACTAGCAAAGTCTAAGTGTGGGGGAATTTGATAGGTGTAGAATACACCGTATTTACTTTACAGAGTTTATGCTTTCTTTGCTATTTTTCTTGTAAATTATGTATTTTACGCATGTTTTGAGTTTTGTAGCTACTTTGGAGTCGCGCGGAGGAAAAGAAGAAGAAATCACTCAAATTGAGCAAAAAGGGTAAAATTGTCATTTCACGAAGGAGGGAATACTATATGGAGCCCGGCCAAGGTTAAGGGGAGGTCAAAGAGGTGTCCCTTATCCAAAAGAAGGGAGTGAAAATTGCACTAATGGGGTGTACTTATGGTGGGCGTTTAAATCCACCCACACCCTAAACTCTGACCCAAGCCCACATACCCTGCTCCATATCCTAACCGTACCCGGATCCGAACCCTTTACTGAGATCCAAACCCACTTCACCCAAATTATTACAACCCTATATTCATCTCAATCATTGATTCGAAATTGAGAAATGGCATTCTTTGCAATATCACCTGAAGCTTCACCGCCGAAAGCAAATCGTGAGCCGAGAGATCGAATGGAGATACTCGAGTTAGTTGTTCTTTGAGAAGATTGAGCAAACGATGGGATAATCGATGGCAGTTGCCAGTGAAGAATGATGATTTGCTGGTGATGAGATAGAATTGAAAAAAAGGGATCTGAAAGTTGAAATAAGGGTTCAATGGAGGAGTGGTTAAGCTTGGGTCGAGGTTGAAATGGGTCTGTGTTGGAATTATGAAGAACGGGTATTCGTGTTTAGTGAATCTGTGATGTTCTGTGTCGATTGATAATAGCTCGGGGTTTTGAATCGAAGCAGGTGGCTAGGACCGAGATGGATCTTCTTTGTGGAATCGAAGATGAAGAAATGGGTCTTATGATTTAGGTATTGTTAAATTTGTGAGGCGGAGGAGTAATCGATGATGGTTTTGAGAACGAGAGATGAAGACACGATCTTTGTTGAGAGAAGGTCCGGATCGAGAATGTGTTGTTACCATTGAATCGGTGAAAATTGGGTTTGAGCTGTTAGTCCGAGAAGGAAATTGAACCGAAATTGGGGGATAGACTTGCTGCTTTGAACAGGAGTGTTTGAAATGGCTTTAGATGAATGTGTTAGGAAAGGCGGTGGTTGAAAATGGAGATTGAATCTGGCAATGCTGAGTTTGGCAGGAGGTTATGGAGCTGTACATGGGTTGCTTATGAACTAGTGTTGATTGAGCAGGCTCTGAAGATTGCAGCTCAGATGGACTTGATCTGGCTGAGAATTGTTGCAGGTCTGAGATGGTGGCTCAGGGTATTGCAGGTTGCAGGTTATGGAGTTGAGCTGAGGAGGGATTCAATGGAATGTGTATGGCTTGAGGAATGGCAGCTGAGATGGAGTTCTGAGGAGAGTTATATATTGATGCAAAGATTATTGTGGCACCGAAATGACAGGCTGTGTATTGAGGTGTTGGCTGCAGGACCGAGTGGGTTGATAACTCGGTGCGGGGGCCAACAGAATGGGTAATGCAGAGATGGAGATGTTGCAGGGATTGGTTCTGAGATGCTGTTACAGGGCCTGAGGTAACATGGCAGAGAGATGGGAACTGCAGGTGGTTATGATTTTAGCAGGTGGTGTGTAGAGTTGGCTTTTGTTCTTGGCTGGGAATGAAATACAGAAGGTGCAAATGCATGAGCCATCTTGGCCGTGAAACTGCAGGGCAAGTGCAAAATTGCAAAGTGGCCTGGCTAGGACCAGTCAGCCGAGTTAGCTAGCTGACTCGGTTCTGACTCAGTGATTCCCCTTGACCGCTGACTAACAGTTGACTGACGGTTGACCAGTTTGACCGTTAGTCCTAACGGAGGACCGGACGGAATATTCCGTCGAATATTCTCTCGACGGAGAAATTTTCAGGTGGCCGGCGGCGACGTTTCCGGCCAAATTCCGGCCACAATCCCAGTTTTCCGGCGACCAAAAATTCCAGAATTTTCTATGGACTTCTCTCATGGGTGTGAAGACTTGGGCTAGGAATTGGATGGAGGTGGACTCAAATTTGGAAAGAGAAGGTGGAAGAGTTGAGAAAAGCTTGGATTTGGAAATTGAATTGCAAAAGAATAAGGATTCTATTCCTTGGAAGAATTGGAGAATATTGAAGCCTATAAATAGAGAAGTTTTCTACAACTTCTAGAGATCTTTCTCTACACCTCTATATACATCTCTCTACACATCTCTACACACACAATACTTTTCTTTTCTTATTCTTTGTGTGAACTCTTTAACATGAGTAGTTAATTTTATTGATTGAGGATGAATTCCTAGTTTTTAAACATATGATTTGAGTTTTTGTTTCAATTCTATCTTGAAGTTTTTCACATGATTATCGTTTGTTTTTACTAATAGGAATGATCTTAAAGACATTCATGATCGATTGATAGATTGTTTAGGTGGCCAACTAAATTGATTTGTTAATTTGATCTAAAGCTAGTGAAAGTTAGGAGATAAGTAATCGTTTCTTGACTCTTTACATAAGTAGCAAACACGAGACCTTGCGGAGGGATTCCGTGGAGCAATTGTGTGTAGAAACAACGCTAGAAAGTGAACCAAGCGAACCGAGTTTAACTACTAGTACTAAACCTAAATTCATAAATCTTAATGCATTCGGGAATTACATCTTGTAAGCGGACCTCAAGGTGGTTCTTTTGAATAGAATCGATAACTAAGCGGACTGTTACTCAGTGAAATTAGGGATTTTGGGGCTAGCTAAGCGGACCTGCTATCCTACGGTTGGTGATAATCTGTGACTAATAACAAGTAGAAAAGAACATAACTTGATTCATTGTTTTGTAACGAAGAAGGATTCCTTGATCTTGTCTCCTTATTGTTTTCAACTTTACCTTTTAATTGTTTTGTTTATTTTCTTTTGCTTTTTACACCCCCCTTTCGTGACAATTTTTACAACTAGAATCTCGTGCTCCTCGTGGGATCGACCTTGACTACCCTATATTACTAGTTAATTAGGTAGTAAAGTATTAATTAATTTGATTGCACCTACGACACGCATCAAATTTTGGCGCCGTTCTTAGGGAGCAGTGACGGATGATTTTAGTTGTTTTTATTTTTCTTTTTGCTTTATTCTTGCTTTGTTGGATTCTATTCCGTATCTAACTTGGTTTTTGAATCTTATTTCAGGTATCGGTTTTCCAATGTATGGTGGACAAGAGCAATCATATTACAACAATCAATACGGTTTTCAACCTCAACATTATGACAACTTCCAACCATCCTTAGGATACAATCAAAACCAATATTTTGGCTATGATAAATTTTCTGAGAACCTTATGGATATTCTCATACATATCAACAACCTTATGACGGGTATGTAAGTGGACAATCACAGGATGGAAGGATAGTTATGCATCTAATAATTTGTTTTCTAGTAATGTGCGGACGAGAGAATTTGGAATATACTCCTCTTCATCGTGTTTTTCCTTCACTTTTTCCAAAAGAGGAGATGCCGTCTAACGATGGTAAGCGTGTGAACGTCGGAAACTTGGGTACGTAAATTATACAAATTGGAAGATGATGGAGACTCGGAAGAGCTTGTCGCGAGAAATTAGTAGGACTATTCATATGGAACTTAAACGACGTCGGGATAAAGGTTATGAAACCGATGAAGATTCTTATTATGGTGAGTCCGAAAGTGAAGATGATTGTGTTGAAAAGGACCAACCTTTGGAGACTTTTGATGACGCTAGTGTAGATTACTCAAGCCTTGATCTTAATAATGATCAATCACCTATTCAAGAGGTAGAGCTTGAGGAGGATGCATTTAGTGCTTGGAAAAAATTTCTTCGGGAAAGATGGGAGTCCGCGGAAGTGTATGAACGTTGCAACAATGAGGAAGTTATTCCAACTCCGGATCATAATAACGATCCTTCACCTATTCAAAAGGAGGAGTTTGGATATCACTTACCTATTGTTGTAAACAAAGTAACACCCTCACAAGAAGATCTTACAATTTATACCGAGGAAGATTATATGAGGGAAGAATGGCCCGATTCGATGATGAGAATGTTGACGAGATGATTATAGAGGATGAAACCACATTCATTGATTTTGTGGAAGACCCAATTGAACTTTCTAATGATTATGATGATGCCGAAACTATGGTTAAGGTAGAAAACGACGAAGAATGGTTGCAAGGTTTAATAGAGGACCACGATATACAAGAGGTAAGTGATTCACTCGAATTTTTTAAGGATGAAGAGGATTCTATAATACAAGAATTTTTGAAAGGTTTGTCTAACCCTTTGCATATTGATTCTTCTCCTTTACCTCTTATTGGTTTGAATGTATGTGCTTCGAAAGTATTTTTGGATGATTTTGTTTCTAAATATCCACCATTGGAAACACTTGATGCTAACACTATGCAGGTTTGCCAAGAGGAATACATGGAAGTTCCCGAATTCTATGTTCTTTATACACTTCGAGTGTGGACGAGAATAAGTGTGGGGGAAATTTCTATCGAGCGATAATTTCACTATTGTTTTCTTGTGCTAATATTTGTATGGAGTTATTGTTTGCAAAGCAGGTATTATGGGTGGATCCTCAAATTTTCCGATTGTTAGTATATGGGGAATGAATCTTGCAAGAGCCAAGTCGGGCCGTCGACTTTAAAACAAGCGCTTAATGGGAGGCAACCCATAGGTTTTGTATTTCTTATCTTTTTGCTTTTTGTTATTTCTTTTTCTTGTTTCTTATCATGTTAAAATTTCCCACCTTGACTTTACTAGGAGGATTCAATTACATTGAGGACAATGTAAGGTTTAAGTGTGGGGGAGTGGTTAAGCATGTTTTTAAAACGAAAATTAAAAAAAAAAAAAAAATTTAAAAATTTAAAAAAAAAAAAAAAAAAGTTTTACTTAAAAATTCCAACTTTTAAAGATTTTAGAGTCATTAGCATACTTCTAGGTATGTTTACATAGAGTTTTTTGACCGACATAATTGAACTTGGAAATGTTAGAGAACTACATTCGGATTTCTTGTTTGTTTGAGTGTTAAATAATGGATTTAATCATGCCGGTGATGCGAATTTGGTGCAGGGAGAAATGCGTTATTAGAGTTGCTGATCAATCATTAGTGGAGACTACCCGTATTCATATCATGTGAGGCACCGACCAAAAATCTTCCATCTACTAAAGAGCTTCTTTTGAGTGTGTGTCACCGTACGTCAATTCCGGGTAGAATGGTGAGCTACCCAACCTCCCACCAATAAAAGCACTACTCTTTGATCTCTTGAGTGCTAATTTTTTCAATCATGAGGGTGACGTCTATAGATGAAAGCTTCCTTCTTGTAGTTCGATTTGCAGTTAGCACCATTCTCTCTCACGACAACAACGGATCCATAGAAACACATTCATCATCAACAAGGAGCGACATCAAAATCTACAAGGAAAGTTGGGAAAGTTTAAGGTTTACAAGCAACGGAATGAGAAAAAGAGCAAATTTCAAATTCAAGTAAAGCAACATACAAAGAGCGGATTTTACATATATGTTGAAGACTTACAATACAATGAGCATAATTATACATTCAAGTATGAAGACTTATTCATGAAAGCGAAGAAAATTAAAAGGTGAGAATTTTTGAAGTTTATGATTTCAAGACGATGCAAGTTGTGAAGAATCAAGCGGTAAAATACTTCTCCCACGGCCATGGTTTATTTTGTATTTAATTTCTCTTGTTTTGAAAAAAAAAAAAAAAAAAAAAAAAAAAAAAAAAAAAAAAAAAAAAAAAAAAAAAAAAAAAAAAAAAAAAAAGAAAAACAAGAGAAATATTTGTTCTTATTTTTTGTTAATAAGCCGTGGGGAAGGAAAATCTATAAGGTAGTTTCAAGCGACAAGGATTTCAAGGTAAAGAGTTATAAAATGTCAAGGATTTATGAAATTCAAGGGTTTCTCATCAATAGTTGAAACCGAAGACGAAGATCAATACGAGGAGCGGAATACGTTTCTATTGGATGCCGTGAGAGTGGTGTTATCATAATTGGCGATCGGATGTGAAGGTGAGTAAGTAATCTCATCCTCGATAATAATGGTTGATGTCCTTTCGTAGAGATCGTCAGAAAAATGGTTTTTCAAAATATTAAAAGATGTGGGTTTTTAAAATATTTCGGAAGTTGTCCTTCCCACCATTCAACGTGTTGCAGGAATTCTCTCTTCATTCCTACCTGCACACATGTGTGACCCATAAAAA
This sequence comes from Papaver armeniacum, assembly GCA_023531295.1. Taxonomy (NCBI): domain Eukaryota; kingdom Viridiplantae; phylum Streptophyta; class Magnoliopsida; order Ranunculales; family Papaveraceae; genus Papaver; species Papaver armeniacum. The sequence goes on from JAJJWW010006831.1 coordinate 243,552, forward strand.
AGCCGTCTTTTTGAGTGCAATTATCATAAAATCCTTTTTGGTGAGGCGAGTCGAGGCGAAATGCTTATTGATCGTTTCTCAAACACGCATTCTCTCATTATGGTGTGGTTATTTCTCACTCAACATTTAAGGATGAGAATATGTTCTTTAGTATTTCTAACTTCTTATTACTAGCATGCGAAATTCTATGTCCTCATAACTCTTTGGATGCTTGTGACGCTTGAACGCTTTGAAGTTGTGAGTTTTTAGTTTGATTTGCTCGAGGACTAGCAAAGTCTAAGTGTGGGGGAATTTGATAGGTGTAGAATACACCGTATTTACTTTCGAGTTTATGCTTTCTTTGCTATTTTTCTTGTAAATTATGTATTTTACGCATGTTTTGAGTTTTGTAGCTACTTTGGAGTCGCGCGGAGGAAAAGAAGAAGAAATCACTCAAATTGAGCAAAAAGGGTAAAATTGTCATTTCACGAAGGAGGGAATACTATATGGAGCCGGCCAAGGTTAAGGGGAGGTCAAAGAGGTGTCCCTTATCCAAAAGAAGGGAGTGAAAATTGCACTAATGGGGTGTACTTATGGTGGGCGTTTAAATCCACCCACACCCTAAACTCGACCCAAGCCCACATACCCCTGCTCCATATCCCAACGTAGTACCGGATCCGAACCCTTTACCGAGATCCAAACCCACTTCACCCAAATTATTACAACCCTATATTCATCTCAATCATTCAGCCCGAAATTGAGAAATGGCATTTTCTTTGCAATATCACCGAAGCTTCACCGAAAGCAAATCGTGAGCCGAGAGAGATCGAATGGAGATACTCGAGTTAGTTGTTCTTTGAGAAGATTGAGCAAACGATGGGATAATCGATGGCGGTTGCAGTGAAGAATGATGATTTCTTTGGTGATGAGATAGAATTGAAAAAAGGGATCCGAAAGTTGAAATAAGGGTTCAATGGAGGAGTGGTTAAGCTTGGGTCGAGGTTGAAATGGGTACGTGTTGGAATTATGAAGAACGGGTATTCGTGTTTAGTGAATCCGTGATGTTCGTGTCGATTGATAATAGCTCGGGGTTTTGAATCGAGCGGTGGCTAGACCGAGATGGATCTTTGCTTTGTGGAATCGAAGATGAAGAAATGGGTCTTATGATTTAGGTATTGTTAAATTTGTGAGGCGAGAGGAGTAATCGATGATGGTTTTGAGAAGCAGAGATGAAGACGATCTTTGTTGAGAGAAGGTCCGGATCGAGAATGTGTTGTTACCATTGAATCGGTGAAAATTGGGTTTGAGTGTTAGTCCGAGAAGGAAATTGAACCGAAATTGGGGGATAGACTTGCTCTTTGAACAGGGGGAGTGTTTGAAATGGCTTTAGATGAATGTGTTAGGAAAGGCGGGTTGAGTGGAGATTGAATGCGGCAATCTTTGAGTTTGGCGGGGAGGTTATGGAGTGTACATGGGTTGCTTATGAACTAGTGTTGATTGAGCAGGCTCTGAAGATTGCAGCTCAGATGGACTTGATCTGGCTGAGAATTGTTGCAGGTCTGAGATGGTGGCTCAGGGTATTGCAGGTTGCAGGTTATGGAGTTGAGCTGAGGAGGGATTCAATGGAATGTGTATGGCTTGAGGAATGGCAGCTGAGATGGAGTTACAGGGAGAGTTATATATTGATGCAGCATTATTGTGGCAATTGAAATGACAAGCTGTGTATTGAGGTGTTGGCTGCAGGGACCGAGTGGGTTGATAACTCGGTGCGGGGCCAACAGAAGCCGGTAATGCGAGAGATGGAGATGTTGCGAGGATTGGTTACGAGATCTTGTTACGGGGCCCGAGGTAACATGGCGAGAGAGATGGGAAGCTGCGCAGTGGTTATGATTTTAGCGGTGGTGTGTAGAGTTGGCTTTTGTTCTTGGTTGGGAATGAAATACGAAGGTGCAACGAGATGAGCCATCTTGGTTTGTGAAGCTGCAGGGCAAGTGCAAAATTGCAAAGTGGCACGGCTAGGACCGATCGGCCCGAGTTAGCTAGCCGACTCGGTTCGACTCAGTGATTCCCCTTGACCGCCGACTAACGGTTGGTCGACGGTTGACCCGCTTTGACCGTTAGTCCTAACGGAGGACCGGACGGAATATTCCGTCGAATATTCTCTCGACGGAGAAATTTTCGGTGGCCGGCGGCGACGTTTTCGGCCAAATTCGGCCACAATCCCGATTTTCCGGCGACCAAAAATTCAGAATTTTCTATGGACTTCTCTCATGGGTGTGAAGACTTGGGCTAGGAATTGGATGGAGAATTGGACTCAAATTTGGAAAGAGAAGGTGGAAGAGTTGAGAAAAGCTTGGATTTGGAAATTGAATTGCAAAAGAATAAGGATTCTATTCCTTGGAAGAATTGGAGAATATTGAAGCCTATAAATAGAGAAGTTTTCTACAACTTCTAGAGATCTTTCTCTACACCTCTATATACATCTCTACACATCTCTACACACACAATACTTTTCTTTTCTTATTCTTTGTGTGAACTCTTTAACATGAGTAGTTAATTTTATTGATTGAGGATGAATTCCTAGTTTTTAAACATATGATTTGAGTTTTGTTTCAATTCTATCTTGAAGTTTTTCACATGATTATCGTTTGTTTTTACTAATAGGAATGATCTTAAAGACATTCATGATCGATTGATAGATTGTTTAGGTGGCCAACTAAATTGATTTGTTAATTTGATCTAAAGCTAGTGAAAGTTAGGAGATAAGTAATCGTTTCTTGACTCTTTACATAAGTAGCAAACACGAGACCTTGCGGGAGGGATTCCGTGGAGCAATTGTGTGTAGAAACAACGCTAGAAAGTGAACCAAGCGAACCGAGTTTAACTACTAGTACTAAACCTAAATTCATAAATCTTAATGCATTCTCGGGAATTACATCTTGTAAGCAGACCTCAAGGTGGTTCTTTTGAATAGAATCGATAACTAAGCGGACTGTTACTCGGTGAAATTAGGGATTTTGGGGCTAGCTAAGCGGACTGCTATCCTACGGTTGGTGATAACCGTGACTAATAACAAGTAGAAAAGAACATAACTTGATTCATTGTTTTGTAACGAAGAAGGATTCCTTGATCTTGTCTCCCTTATTGTTTTCAACTTTACCTTTTAATTGTTTTGTTTATTTTCTTTTGCTTTTTACACCCCCCTTTCGTGACAATTTTTACAACTAGAATCTCGTGCTCCTCGTGGGATCGACCTTGACTACCCTATATTACTAGTTAATTAGGTAGTAAAGTATTAATTAATTTGATTGCACCTACGACACGCATCAAATTTTGGCGCCGTTGCCGGGGAGCAGCGGATGATTTTAGTTGTTTTTATTTTTCTTTTTGCTTTATTCTTGCTTTGTTGGATTCTATTCCGTATCTAACTTGGTTTTTGAATCTTATTTCAGGTATCGGTTTTCCAATGTATGGTGGACAAGAGCAATCATATTACAACAATCAATACGGTTTTCAACCTCAACATTATGACAACTTCCAACCATCCTTAGGATACAATCAAAACCAATATTTTGGCTATGATAAATTTTCTACAGAACCTTATGGATATTCTCATACATATCAACAACCTTATGACGGGTATGTAAGTGGACAATCACAGGGATGGAAGGATAGTTATGCATCTAATAATTTGTTTTCTAGTAATGTGCGTACGAGAGAATTTGGAATATACTCCTCTTCATCGTGTTTTTCCTTCACTTTTTCCAAAAGAGGAGATGCCGTCTAACGATGGTAAGCGTGTGAACGTCGGGAAACTTGTACGTAAATTATACAAATTGGAAGATGATGGAGACTCGGAAGAGCTTGTCGCAGAAATTAGTAGGACTATTCATATGGAACTTAAACGACGTCGGGATAAAGGTTATGAAACCGATGAAGATTCTTATTATGGTGAGTCCGAAAGTGAAGATGATTGTGTTGAAAAGGACCAACCTTTGGAGACTTTTGATGACGCTAGTGTAGATTACTCAAGCCTTGATCTTAATAATGATCAATCACCTATTCAAGAGGTAGAGCTTGAGGAGGATGCATTTAGTGCTTGGAAAAAATTTCTTCGGGAAAGATGGGAGTCCGCGGAAGTGTATGAACGTTGCAACAATGAGGAAGTTATTCCAACTCCGGATCATAATAACGATCCTTCACCTATTCAAAAGGAGGAGTTTGGATATCACTTACCTATTGTTGTAAACAAAGTAACACCCTCACAAGAAGATCTTACAATTTATACCGAGGAAGATTATATGAGGGAAGAATGGCCCGATTCCGATGATGAGAATGTTGACGAGATGATTATAGAGGATGAAACCACATTCATTGATTTTGTGGAAGACCCAATTGAACTTTCTAATGATTATGATGATGCCGAAACTATGGTTAAGGTAGAAAACGCACGAAGAATGGTTGCAAGGTTTAATAGAGGACCACGATATACAAGAGGTAAGTGATTCACTCAATTTTTTAAGGATGAAGAGGATTCTATAATACAAGAATTTTTGAAAGGTTTGTCTAACCCTTTGCGTATTGATTCTTCTCCTTTACCTCTTATTGGTTTGAATGTATGTGCTTCGAAAGTATTTTTGGATGATTTTGTTTCTAAATATCCACCATTGGAAACACTTGATGCTAACACTATGCAGTTTGCCAAGAGGAATACATGGAAGTTCCCGAATTCTATGTTCTTTATACACTTCCGAGTGTGGACGAGAATAAGTGTGGGGAAATTTCTATCGAGCGATAATTTCACTATTGTTTTCTTGTGCTAATATTTGTATGGAGTTATTGTTTGCAAAACAGGTATTATGGGTGGATCCTCAAATTTTCCGATTGTTAGTATATGGGGAATGAATCTTGCAAGAGCCAAGTCGGGCCGTCGACTTTAAAACAAGCGCTTAATGGGAGGCAACCCATAGGTTTTGTATTTCTTATCTTTTGCTTTTTGTTATTTCTTTTTCTTGTTTCTTATCATGTTAAAATTTCCCACCTTGACTTTACTAGGAGGATTCAATTACATTGAGGACAATGTAAGGTTTAAGTGTGGGGAGTGGTTAAGCATGTTTTTAAAACGAAAATTAAAAAAAAAAAAATTTAAAAATTTAAAAATAAAAAAAAAAAAAAAAAAAAAAAAAGTTTTACTTAAAAATTCCAACTTTTAAAGATTTTAGAGTCATTAGCATACTTCTAGGTATGTTTACATAGAGTTTTTGACCGACATAATTGAACTTGGAAATGTTAGAGAACTACATTCGGATTTCTTGTTTGTTTGAGTGTTAAATAATGGATTTAATCATGCCGGTGATGCGAATTTGGTGGAGGAGAAATGCGTTATTAGAGTTGCTGATCAATCATTAGTGGAGACTACCCGTATTCATATCATGTGAGGCACCGACCAAAAATCTTCCATCTACTAAAGAGCTTCTTTTGAGTGTGTGTCACCGTACGTCAATTCCGGGTAGAATGGTGAGCTACCCAACCTCCCACCAATAAAAGCACTACTCTTTGATCTCTTGAGTGCTAATTTTGTCAATCATGAGGGTGACGTCTATAGATGAAAGCTTCCTTCTTGTAGTTCGATTTGCGGTTAGCACCATTCTCTCACGACAACAACGGATCCATAGAAACACATTCATCATCAACAAGGAGCGACATCAAAATCTACAAGGAAAGTTGGAAAAGTTTAAGGTTTACAAGCAACGGAATGAGAAAAGAGCAAATTTCAAATTCAAGTAAAGCAACATACAAAGAGCGGATTTTACATATATGTTGAAGACTTACAATACAATGAGCATAATTATACATTCAAGTATGAAGACTTATTCATGAAAGCGAAGAAAATTAAAAGGTGAGAATTTTTGAAGTTTATGATTTCAAGACGATGCAAGTTGTGAAGAATCAAGCGGTAAAATACTTCTCCCACGGCCATGGTTTATTTTGTATTTAATTTCTCTTGTTTTTGAAAAAAAAAAAAAAAAAAAAAAAAAAAAAAAAAAAAAAAAAAAAAAAAAAAGAAAAGAAAAGAAAAGAAAAAAAAAAAGAAAGAAAAACACAAGAGAAATATTTGTTCTTATTTTTTGTTAATAAGCCGATGGGGAAGGAAAATCTATAAGGTAGTTTCAAGCGACAAGGATTTCAAGGTAAAGAGTTATAAAATGTCAAGGATTTATGAAATTCAAGGGTTTCTCATCAATAGTTGAAACCGAAGACGAAGATCAATACGAGGAGCGGAATACGTTTCTATTGGATGCCGTGAGAGTGGTGTTATCATAATTGGCGATCGGATGTGAAGGTGAGTAAGTAATCTCATCCTCGATAATAATGGTTGATGTCCTTTCGTAGAGATCGTCAGAAAAATGGTTTTTCAAAATATTAAAAGATGTGGGTTTTTAAAATATTTCGGAAGTTGTCCTTCCCACCATTCAACGTGTTGCAGAATTCTCTCTTCATTCCTACCGCACACATGTGTGACCCATAAAAAAGCCGTCTTTTTGAGTGCAATTATCATAAAATCCTTTTTTTGGTGAGGCAGAAGTCGAGGCGAAATGCTTATTGATCGTTTCTCAAACACGCATTCTCTCATTATGGTGTGGTTATTTCTCACTCAACATTTAAGGATGAGAATATGTTCTTTAGTATTTCTAACTTCTTATTACTAGCATGCGAGAAATTCTATGTCCTCATAACTCTTTGGATGCTTGTGACGCTTGAACGCTTTGAAGTTGTGAGTTTTTAGTTTGATTTGCTCGAGGACTAGCAAAGTCTAAGTGTGGGGAATTTGATAGGTGTAGAATACACCGTATTTACTTTACGAGAGTTTATGCTTTCTTTGCTATTTTTCTTGTAAATTATGTATTTTACGCATGTTTTGAGTTTTGTAGCTACTTTGGAGTCGCGCGGAGGAAAAGAAGAAGAAATCACTCAAATTGAGCAAAAAGGGTAAAATTGTCATTTCACGAAGGAGGGAATACTATATGGAGCCCGGCCAAGGTTAAGGGGAGGTCAAAGAGGTGTCCCTTATCCAAAAGAAGGGAGTGAAAATTGCACTAATGGGGTGTACTTATGGTGGGCGTTTAAATCCACCCACACCCTAAACTCTGACCCAAGCCCACATACCCTGCTCCATATCCTAACCGTACCCGGATCCGAACCCTTTACCAGATCCAAACCCACTTCACCCAAATTATTACAACCCTATATTCATCTCAATCATTCAGTTCTGAAATTGAGAAATGGCTGCTGCAATATCACCTGAAGCTTCACCGCCGAAAGCAAATCGTGAGCCGAGATCGAATGGAGATACTCGAGTTAGTTGTTCTTTGAGAAGATTGAGCAAACGATGGGATAATCGATGGCGTTGCGGTGAAGAATGATGATTTCTTGGTGATGAGATAGAATTGAAAAAAAGGGATCTGAAAGTTGAAATAAGGGTTCAATGGAGGAGTGGTTAAGCTTGGGTCGAGGTTGAAATGGGTCTGTGTTGGAATTATGAAGAACGGGTATTCGTGTTTAGTGAATCTGTGATGTTCTGTGTCGATTGATAATAGCTCGGGGTTTTGAATCGAGCGGTGGCTAGACCGAGATGGATGTCTTTGTGGAATCGAAGATGAAGAAATGGGTCTTATAATTTAGGTATTGTTAAATTTGTGAGGCGAGAGGAGTAATCGATGATGGTTTTGAGAACGAGAGATGAAGACCGATCTTTGTTGAGAGAAGGTCCAGATCGAGAATGTGTTGTTACCATTGAATCGGTGAAAATTGGGTTTGAGCCGTTAGTCCGAGAAGGAAATTGAACCGAAATCGGGGGATAGACTTGCCGCTGAACAGGAGTGTTTGAAATGGCTTTAGATGAATGTGTTAGGAAAGGCGGGGTTGAGCTGGAGATTGAATCTGGCAATGCGGAGTTTGGCAGGAGGTTATGGAGCTGTACATGGGTTGCTTATGAACTAGTGTTGATTGAGCAGGCTCTGAAGATTGCAGCTCGAGATGGACTTGATCCGGGCCGAGAATTGTTGCAGTGTCCGAGATGGTGGCTCGGGGTATTGCGGGTTGCGTGGTTATGGAGTTGAGCCGAGGAGGATTCAATGGAATGTGTATGGCTTGAGGAATGGCAATTGAGATGGAGTTACTGGGAGAGTTATATATTGATGCAAAGATTATTGTGGCACCGAAATGACAGCTGTGTATTGAGGTGTTGGCCAGTGGACCGAGTGGGTTGATAACTCGGTGCACGGGGGGCCACCGAGCCGTGTAATGAGAGATGGAGATGTTGCGTAGGATTGGTTCCGAGATGTCACATGTGGCCCGAGGTAACATGGCGAGAGAGATGGGAACCTGCAGTGGTTATGATTTTAGCAGGTGGTGTGTAGAGTTGGCTTTTGTTCTTGGTCGGGAATGAAATACGTAAGGTGCAAATGACATGAGCCATCTTGGTGTTTGTGAACCGGGGCAAGTGCAAAATTGCAAAGTGGCCAGCTAGGGACCGGTCGCCCGAGTTAGCTAGCCGACTCGGTTCGACTCGTGATTCCCCTTGACCGCTGACTAACAGCTTGACCGACGGTTGACCGGTTTGACCGTTAGTCCTAACGGAGGACCGGCCGGAATATTCCGTCGAATATTCTCTCGACGGAGAAATTTTCAGTGGCCGGCGGCGACGTTTCCGGCCAAATTAAAGCCACAATCCCAGTTTTCCGGCGACCAAAAATTCCAATTTTCTATGGACTTCTCTCATGGGTGTGAAGACTTGGGCTAGGAATTGGATGGAGAATTGGACTCAAATTTGGAAAGAGAAGGTGGAAGAGTTGAGAAAAGCTTGGATTTGGAAATTGAATTGCAAAAGAATAAGGATTCTATTCCTTGGAAGAATTGGAGAATATTGAAGCCTATAAATAGAGAAGTTTTCTACAACTTCTAGAGATCTTTCTCTACACCTCTATATACATCTCTCTACACATCTCTACACACACAATACTTTTCTTTTCTTATTCTTTGTGTGAACTCTTTAACATGAGTAGTTAATTTTATTGATTGAGGATGAATTCCTAGTTTTTAAACATATGATTTGAGTTTTTGTTTCAATTCTATCTTGAAGTTTTTCACATGATTATCGTTTGTTTTTACTAATAGGAATGATCTTAAAGACATTCATGATCGATTGATAGATTGTATAGGTGGCCAACTAAATTGATTTGTTAATTTGATCTAAAGCTAGTGAAAGTTAGGAGATAAGTAATCGTTTCTTGACTCTTTACATAAGTAGCAAACACGAGACCTTGCGGAGGGATTCCGTGGAGCAATTGTGTGTAGAAACAACGCTAGAAAGTGAACCAAGCGAACCGAGTTTAACTACTAGTACTAAACCTAAATTCATAAATCTTAATGCATTCTGGGAATTACATCTTGTAAGCGGACCTCAAGGTGGTTCTTTTGAATAGAATCTATGATAACTAAGCGGACACGTTACTCGGTGAAATTAGGGATTTTGGGGCTAGCTAAGCGGACTCGCTATCCTACGATTGGTGATGTCTGTGACTAATAACAAGTAGAAAAGAACATAACTTGATTCATTGTTTTGTAACGAAGAAGGATTCCTTGATCTTGTCTCCCTTATTGTTTTCAACTTTACCTTTTAATTGTTTTGTTTATTTTCTTTTGCTTTTTACACCCCCCTTTCGTGACAATTTTTACAACTAGAATCTCGTGCTCCTCGTGGGATCGACCTTGACTACCCTATATTACTAGTTAATTAGGTAGTAAAGTATTAATTAATTTGATTGCACCTACGACACGCATCACATGCTTAGATTCTACGCAAATCTCACACTAATGATTTTTATCTAAAGTGAATTTGGGTATGCAGCCTACGCTAGCCAATTTATGCATTGATTTATAGTTTACATGACCAAGTCTACCATGCCAAACGTTCATGACACACACATGTAAGCAATCATTCAATTTCAATTCAGGACATGTTACATTAAATTTATATAGACCCCTATTCTTATAACCCTTACCCACATAATCATTGCCCCTAGTTACCATAAGTTTTCCATACTCAATTGTAACTTTAAAACCCTTGTCATCTAAAACAGAACAAGAAAAAAGATTTTTGCAGATGTCTGGAACATGAAGAACTTCATTCAATGTGAGAGTCTTGATAGGTGTAGAATACACCGTATTTAATATCTAGTATTTATGCTTTCTTTGCGAGTTTTCTTGTAAATTATGTATCTTATGTGTGCTTTTGAGTTTATTAGGTGCAATGGAGTCATTTGGAGCAAAAAGACCAATTGGAACTCATTCAAATACAAGATTTCTACTTTTCATTGTGTAGAGGACGAGAAGACGAAGGCAATGGCGAAAGAACGGAGTCATTCTGAGTTCGTATGGAGAAGTTACGAGCAAAACGAGAATTTGAAGGCTAAAAGAGCAAAATGGTCAGACAAGTGCTATTGGCAACCCCACTCTAAGGTTAAGGGGCAACTCTCTTTTGGAGGTATGATTGGAGGCAGTCATCTGTAGTTAAGGGGCTGTCAATTTGGTTGGCCCTTATCGTAATACTGGGTGTTAATAACAACCTTACCTCACTACTTAGATCGAAATGAAGAATTCCCTTCTTCTTTCTTCTTCACTGTCGCACCGAGACCACTGCCCTAGTTAACTCGAGGTTGAATTGAGATGAGAAAGAGGCAATATCTGCAATTTTGAGTTAGGGTTTTGGGTCTGGTAATAGTGAGATGAATTGGAGGGAGATGCAGTTCTTGAAGGAGAGTCCGAGTAACAGCAGGTGAGATCCGAAGAATAAATGGGTATTGATGAATTCAAAGTGGAGTTGCCACTGTTATCGATTTAGAGAAGGAAACGGGTTAAATTTATATGGAACTGAGATGGTTTATGTTCGAATTAAGAATCAGCAAGGTTATGGAGTTAGGGTTTGCTGAAATTGGAGAAGTTTGAAGCTCGTTAGGGTTTGTAGGATGATGCTTTGTGGGTTCTTGTTTACTTCGATCTTAGATTGATGAGGGATTGAGAGGAATTAGGGTTTCTGCTATGACTGAGATAAATTCCAAGAGTTCAATGTCAGAGTGGTATTTGCAATTGATCCGTGAAGATGAATTTCTGGGTCGATTCACAGGGAAAATTTTGGAAAAGGGTTCATCTCAGGGGGTCAATTCAAGTGGAGCTGTAACTGCAATGGAGTTGTGTGGAAGATGTTGGTGCTGTTCAAACAAGAGAATGGTACTGAAATCAGGTGGTAAAGCTGTGATAATTGTGAGAATGGAAAAGAAGCAGGTGCTGAGACAATGAAGTGGGTTTTGATTCTATGAAAACTAATGGGTTGTGGATTTGCTCAGATAGCAAGATTTGGTAAGTTGTGGTTGTTGGATGATGGAGTAATGTTGATGAGGTCTGTGTGATGCAGGTGCCATAATTGGTTCATGACTTTGATGGGTTTCATGGAGCTCAGATGGAGTCTTTCATCAGCTAAACTAGCCGCTGGCAATGAGATGCAAAATGGGTCAGGTGAAAGTGATTCTGCGGCTGAGCTGCTGAGCAAAGGATGCTTCTGCTGGTGGAGGAATAGCTCAAGTACTGAGCTGCCAGGAAGTTACAGTGAATTGATTGAGATGAAGCTGCAGAACAAGTTGGATTGGGTTCAGTGCTGTTGGAACTGAGGTCAGTGTGAATGAATGGACTAGTGGAATAGGAGGAAGTGGTTGAAGTGCACTGAGATTTTGTTGTTGAGGAATGGCTCAAACTGTGGGTCATGAAGTTGAGAAGCAAGGATGGCAGTAATGCAGTTCAGGGAAGGTTATGCAGCAGATGAACTGGCAGGGAAATAGCTGTTGCAGGTGCCGAGACTGGAGCTGTTGCTGATGGATCTGGGAACTGAGTTGCAGGTCTGGCATTGCTGCAGAGTGGAGATGGAGCTATAGAGGGGAGCTGGTGTTGATGTTTCCAGGGATGCGCTGCCACTGATGAGAAATACATGACCAATTCAGGTCAGAGTTGATGGCAGCTGGAGTTTAGCAGGTGGGAAGGAAGTGCAGGTGATGGATGGTATTGAAATTAGATGAAAGGCCATTATGGATGGAAATGTGCTATGTATTGATGCACAATGGGTGGCTCAGGGCAATGAAGGTGGAAATGGTGATGAAGCCAAGCCATTGCAGATGGTACAATGGGTGGCAGCTGAGCTGCTGCTGTTGATGTGAAGCTGAGGCTTCTGAGTTGATACAGGTACAGATATGGAGAGTTACAGCAGAGCCATCATGGCTGAAGCACAATCTTTGTGCAACACAGTTATGGCCTGTGCATATGCTCAAGGCCTGGCAACTTAGCTCAGTCAGCCAGTGATAGCTGACAATGACCTGACTCACCTTGATCCAGACCCTGACTCACCTGACTGGTTCTGCCTGACTCCCCTGACTCAATGACCTGACTCGGTGCTTGACCCAATTGACCCGGCCGAGCTGATCCGGCCGTTCTGACCCGTTGACCGGTGACCGGTTTGACTTTGCCGGTCACATGAGACACTTTCCGGCGACTATTCCGGCCAAATTCCGGCCACAATCCCAGTTTTCCGGCGAACATTTTTGGGACAAAATTTCTACACGGGTTTCTCTCCATGGTGGGCCGGGTGAATTTCCAACTAATGGACTTTGAAGACAAAACCTAGTTTTGGAAGGAGAAGAAAAAGACTACAAAAGGGAAGACTTCTACAATTTTGGGGACCACGTTTTATTATCTCTACTTTATTCTAGGGTTTAGAACCATGAAGTTTCTTCTCTTTCTTCTTGTGATGAACTCCTTGAATATGAGTACCTAATTATCTATTGGTTATGGAATAGTTGGATTTCACAAAGCATGATTCTTTGATTCAATATATTAGTTTTGTCTCATATCTATCGTTTGCAATTCTCTGAAAATATTGTTTTATGATTGATTGATTGTTTTGTCAAGTTGCAAATTGGTAGAACTTCTAATCACATCTATTGCTAGTTTAGGGTTTATTATACGTAAAAGTGATATTCCTTGAATACAAGTAGCATATTATGATTATGGTTTGTAGTGATATATTCTCATGATCATATGTGAATCGTAACCTTTGTTAAATTGAATTAGTGCGCTTTCCACGTTCAATTGCTTTGATTGGCCTGATTTCATAGAACTTAATGCATCTAGGGAATTAAACTTGATTAGTGCTTTTACACGTTAGGTTGTTCCTTTAGGTAGAATTCATATTCGCATCTTTTAATGTGTTTGTTGATGACATGAGGAGATTTGCGGGATATTCTTGCGATCAAGGTATTCTAGGGTCTTTGATAAAAGTTGAGATTAAATATCAATTCTAGTTATTGTGAAAAGCATGTTAGTGAATGAAAACGAAATCCTTAACCAATATCTCTTCTATCTTATTTGTTTGCTTATTTCTTTATTTGCTTTTATTTTATTTTAGTTTATAAAATCACAAAACTACCGGTGTTATTTATAGGGAACCTAAACAATTTGACAACCTAGACCTCTCTGTGGGATCGATCCTTTCTTTCCCTTGCTATATTTATATTTTGAGTAGTAAGAAAGTGTAATTATATTTGTGTCGCTTCTTACACGGGTCAAATTTTGCGCCGTTGTTTCGGGGGAGGCAGCGGTTGTTAATTGTTTTTGGTTTCTTATTTTTGTATTTAGTTTTTGTTTTATTTTTATTTTTTTTTATTTTCTGGGTTTTAACCTTGTTTTGAGAATCTTATTTCAGGTGCTTATTTCTATGGAAGGAGCATATTGGAACAATGATTACGGTTTTCAACCTCAACAATATGATAACTACCAATTCCATGGGTATAATCAAAACCAATTCATTGGTTATGACCAATATTCCATGGAACCTTGTGGTTTTCCTCAACAACCTTATGGTGAGTATGTGTGTGAACAACAACAAGGATGGGAGGATTCTTATGCTTGTGAACAAAAAGTCTCTAACTTTATAGACAAAGTTTCCACCTTTTTACAAGAGGAATTTCGAAAAGCTAAAGAGACTACAAACGAGCAACTCCAAGAACTTCGTGAAGGTATGACTATCTTGCGAAGAGACATTGATCAATACAAGGAAGATATGGATAATTCTGATGTGCATATGGTTTGTGATGAATATTTGATTGATGCTAATGTTGAAAAAGGCCAATCCTTGGGCACTTTCGTGGATAATTATGTAGTTAACTCAACTCTTGATCGTGATAATGATCATTCACCTATTCAAAAGGATGAGTTAGAGATTAACAACACTAAATTCAGCGAGGAACAATCTTATGTTGACTATGATAGTGACGGTGATTATGATACATTGCTTGAAACAACTCATGGTGACATCACCGAGGAGTCTTTTTGGGATCAAGATGAAGATGAAGAGGAATATGATGACACTTGTGTAGATTACTCAAGCATTGATCTTAATAATGATCAAGAGCCTATTCAAAGGGTGGAACTTGAGGATGATGCGTTTTTCGAGTGTTCTAAAAAAGTTTCTTATAATAAAATTTGGATCCGCAAAAGAGTATGTGCCTTACAACAAAGAAGAGTGTGTTGAGAATGAAACCGGTTTAACCAATATTGTGGAAGACCCAATTGAGCTTGCAAATAATTGTAATGATGATGTTTATGTCGATACTTTGGTTAAGGCGAGAAACGACGAAGAATGGTTGCAAGGTTTGATAGAGGACCATGATACACAAGAGGTGAATAATTCACTTGAGTTTTTCAAGGATGAAGAGGATTCCGTGATACAAGAGATTGTGAAAGGTTTATCTAACCCATTGCCTATTATTTCTTCTCCTTTACCTCTTAGTGGTTTGAATGTATGTGCTTCAAAACGTTGTTGAATGACTTTGTTTCTCGTTTTTCCGCCATTAGAGAAACTTGATTCTCATACTATGCAGGTTATGGAACCGAAACCGTGGAGGTACTCCGACGTCTATATTCTTTATACACTTCCAAGTGTGGACAAGAATAAGTGTGGGGGAAGCTTTTATCGGTTCATAGCTTCACTTTTGCTTTATGTTACTAATATTTGTGTGAAGCTAGTGTTTGCAAAACAGGTTCTATGGAAGGATCCACAACTTTTCAGATTATTATTGTATGGGGAATGAATCTTGCAAGGATAAGTCGGGCCGTCGACTTTAAAACAAGCGCCAAGTGGGAGGCAACCCACCGGTTTTGTATCTCTTATCCTTTTGCTTTTTATTTTTGTTTCGTTTATTTATTTTTTACTGTTTTCATATTATATTTGCATCCCTATGTTTAATTTCATTGAGTCCGTAATCTATCTTAGAAGAGAATTATGCCGAATACCTTTTTCGTCAGAAAATTTCAGACTGCGCGTAGTTCAGTCCAGAGACCATAACTGTCAGACCGTTTATCAAAACACTGTGAAATTTTGACACTGTGTAGAAAACACGTAGGTGAACAACTTTTGTGAAATGGAGGTTTTCCAAATTCCTTACCAATTTGCACAGTTTTTGCGTTTTATCTGCTGTTACGTCAGAATTCAGAACTTTCGGTTTTACACATTGAGGACAATGTGAAGTTTAAGTGTGGGGGAGCATTTATATGTTTGTATAGTTTGTTTTTGACACCATTAGTGGATAGAACCATTTTGAATGCAGGAGTTGAGGAACTAATTAACTAAAAGGGAAGAATATAACTCGAAATCACAAATTAACATGATAGTTGTTACCATATCTCGGAATATCACCATATCGCATTCTATTTTTATTTTTCCATATTTATCTATTGTTCTCTAAGTGCTTTGGTGGGTCACTAAAAATCGACGTGTTATTACTGCTAGGATGAAATAGAGTGGTTGAGTTACTAGAAAAAAAGAAAAAAAAAATGATGAAAAAAAATATATGAAAAAAAAAAAAAAAAAGACCGACCAATTAGACCAAAACGGAATAAAAAGACACTTGGGAATAGCAGTATGTGTGAAATGTAGTCCCTGTCTCCGTCGCCTAAACAAGCGTGGAATGCAGGATCCAAGGCAACTATCATGTACTTGCTTACAAGAAGCATGCGCTTGGATCCAAAAGATCTAATCATGCCGTCTAAAAAAAAAAAAAAAAAAAAGAGAAATTGGATCCAGTTTGATCCAATCTTAAAAAAAAAAAAATATTATTGTGTTGAATAAAGTCACTTTTGGTTCCCTTGTATATGCCAATTGATTTGATGTAGCATTCAAGCACTAAGTAGCTCAATCCAATAGGATTAGGTTCATCTTAGCAGTGACCTTCAGACAGATATGGGAAACATCGAACACTTGAGAATATTCGCCAACATCTACATCTATATTCATCTTCTTAATCTTTTCATTGTGATTGTGGTTTGTTAGTTTCCGAGTATTGTGGCTTGTTCGACTATCTAATTAGAGTTTATTTACTAATATATGAATTGAATTTGCAAGGTACCTCCTCCTGTAGTCATTTTGGATTCATTCATTGATTTGTCACAAATAGACGGAGTTGGAAATATAGGTTTTGTAGGTATATCTCTAGTAAACCTTCACGAGACTATAACTCGTCCACTAGGGACACCTAGGGGTTTAAAGGCTTGTTATTTATGCTAAAATTAACCGTAGCCTCGACGACACGGAGTTGTTGTATTTTATTGTTTTGTTTGAATTGCTCGAGGACTAGCAAAGTCTAAGTGTGGGGGAATTTGATAGGTGTAGAATACACCGTATTTAATATCTAGTATTTATGCTTTCTTTGCGAGTTTTCTTGTAAATTATGTATCTTATGTGTGCTTTTGAGTTTATTAGGTGCAATGGAGTCATTTGGAGCAAAAAGACCAATTGGAACTCGTTCAAATACAAGATTTCTACTTTTCATTGTGTAGAGGACGAGAAGACGAAGGCAATGGCGAAAGAACGGAGTCATTCTGAGTTCGTATGGAGAAGTTACGAGCAAAACGAGAATTTGAAGGCTAAAAGAGCAAAATGGTCGACAAGTGCTATTGGCAACCCCACTCTAAGGTTAAGGGGCAACTCTCTTTTGGAGGTATGATTGGAGGCGATCATCTCTAGTTAAATTTGTCAATTTGGTTGGCCCTTATCGTAATACTGGGTGTTAATAACAACCTTACCTCACTACTTAGATCGAAATGAAGAATTCCCTTCTTTCTTTCTTCTTCTTTGTCGCACCGAGACCACCGCCCTAGTTAACTCGAGGTTGAATTGAGATGAGAAAGAGGCAATATCGCAATTTTGAGTTAGGGTTTTGGGTCCGGTAATAGTGAGATGAATTGGAGGAGATGCGGTTCTTGAAGGAGAGTCCGAGTAACAGCAGGTGAGATCCGAAGAATAAATGGGTATTGATGAATTCAAAGTGGAGTTGCCACCGTTATCGATTTAGAGAAGGAAACGGGTTAAATTTATATGGGCGAGATGGTTTATGTTCGAATTAAGAATCAAAGCAAGGTTATGGAGTTAGGGTTTTGAAATTGGAGAAGTTTGAAGCTGGTTAGGGTTTGTAGGATGATGCTTCGTGGGTTCTTGTTTACTTCGATCTTAGATTGATGAGGGATTGAGAGGAATTAGGGTTTCGCTATGACCGAGATAAATTCCAAGAGTTCAATGTCGAGTGGTATTTGCAATTGATCCGTGAAGATGAATTTAAGGGTCGATTCACGGGGAAAATTTTGGAAAAGGGTTCATCTCGGGGGTCAATTCAAGTGGAGTCAGAATCGCAATGGAGTTGTGTGGAAGATGTTGGTCTTTGTTCAAACAAGAGAATGGTACTTCGAAATCGGGTGGTAAAGTTTGTGATAATTGTGAGAATGGAAAAGAAGCGAAGTCTTGAGACAATGAAGTGGGTTTTGATTCTATGAAAACTAATGGGTTGTGGATTTGCTCGAGATAGCAAGATTTGGTAAGTTGTGGTTGTTGGATGATGGAGTAATGTTGATGAGGTCTCGTGGTGATGCGGAGTGCCATAATTGGTTCATGACTTTGATGGGTTTCATGGAGCTCGAGATGGAGTCTTTCATCAGCTAAACTAGCTTGCAATGAGATGCAAAATGGGTCGGGTGAAAGTGATTCTGCATACTGAGCCGGCTTGAGCAAAGGATGCTTCTGTGCTGGTGGAGGAATAGCTCAAATGTACCGAGCTGCCGGGAAGTTACAGTGAATTGATTGAGATGAAGGCTGAGAACAAGTTGGATTGGGTTGATCTTCATTTGAACCGAGGTCGGTGTGAATGAATGGACTAGTGGAATAGGAGGAAGTGGTTGAAGTGCACTTTGAGATTTTGTTGTTGAGGAATGGCTCAAACTGTGGGTCATGAAGTTGAGAAGCAAGGATGGCAAAAGAATGCGGTTCGGGGAAGGTTATGCGCGAGATGAACCGGGCGCGGAAATAGCCATTGCGAGTCCGAGACCGGAGTCATTCTTGATGGATCCGGGAACGAGTTGCTGTGTCCGGCATTCTTTGCGCAGAGTGGAGATGGAGCTATAGAGGGGAGCTGGTGTTGATGTTTCCGGGGATGTCCGCCACCGATGAGAAATACATGACCAATTCAGTCGAGTTGATGGCATTTGGAGTTTAAGAGGTGGGAAGGCGGTGCAGTGATGGATGGTATTGAAATTAGATGAAAGGCCATTATGGATGGAAATGTGCTATGTATTGATGCACAATGGGTGGCTCAGGGCAATGAAGGTGGAAATGGTGATGAAGCCAAGCCATTGCAGATGGTACAATGGGTGGCGGTGAGCTTTCTTCGTTGATGTGAAGTCGAGGCTTCGAGTTGATCTGAGTACGGATATGGAGAGTTCTGGCCAGAGCCATCATGGTCGAAGCACAATCTTTGTGCAACACAGTTATGGCCTGTGCATATGCTCAAGGCCTGGCAACTTAGCTCAGTCAGCCCGGTGATAGCTGACAATGACCTGACTCACCTTGATCCAGACCCTGACTCACCTGACTGGTTCTGCCTGACTCCCCTGACTCAATGACCTGACTCGGTGCTTGACCCAATTGACCCGGCCGAGCTGATCCGGCCGTTCTGACCCGTTGACCGGTGACCGGTTTGACTTTGCCGGTCACATGAGACACTTTCCGGCGACTATTCCGGCCAAATTCCGGCCACAATCCCAGTTTTCCGGCGAACATTTTTGGGACAAAATTTCTACACGGGTTTCTCTCCATGGTGGGCCGGGTGAATTTCCAACTAATGGACTTTGAAGACAAAACCTAGTTTTGGAAGGAGAAAAAGACTACAAAAGGGAAGACTTCTACAATTTTGGGGACCACGTTTTATTATCTCTACTTTATTCTAGGGTTTAGAACCATGAAGTTTCTTCTCTTTCTTCTTGTGATGAACTCCTTGAATATGAGTACCTAATTATCTTTTGGTTATGGAATAGTTGGATTTCACAAAGCATGATTCTTTGATTCAATATATTAGTTTTGTCTCATATCTATCGTTTGCAATTCTCTGAAAATATTGTTTTATGATTGATTGATTGTTTTGTCAAGTTGAAAATTGGTAGAACTTCTAATCACATCTATTGCTAGTTTAGGGTTTATTATACGGAAAAGTGATATTCCTTGAATACAAGTAGCATATTATGATTATGGTTTGTAGTGATATATTCTCATGATCATATGTGAATCGTAACCTTTGTTAAATTGAATTAGTGCGCTTTCCACGTTCAATTGCTTTGATTGGCCTGATTTCATAGAACTTAACGCATCTAGGGAATTAAACTTGATTAGTGCTTTTACACGTTAGGTTGTTCCTTTAGGTAGAATTCATATTCGCATCTTTTAATGTGTTTGTTGATGACATGAGGAGATTTGCGGGATATTCTTGCGATCAAGGTATTCTAGGGTCTTTGATAAAAGTTGAGATTAAATATCAATTCTAGTTATTGTGAAAAGCATGTTAGTGAATGAAAACGAAATCCTTAACCAATATCTCTTCTATCTTATTTGTTTGCTTATTTCTTTATTTGCTTTTATTTTATTTTAGTTTATAAAATCACAAAACTACCGGTGTTATTTATAGGGAACCTAAACAATTTGACAACCTAGACCTCTCTGTGGGATCGATCCTTTCTTGCCCTTGCTATATTTATATTTTGAGTAGTAAGAAAGTGTAATTATATTTGTGTCGCTTACGACAGCGGTCAAATTTTGGCGCCGTTGCCGGGGAGGCAGCGGTTGTTAATTGTTTTTGGTTTCTTATTTTTGTATTTAGTTTTTGTTTTATTTTTATTTTTTTTATTTTCTGGGTTTTAACCTTGTTTTGAGAATCTTATTTCAGGTGCTTATTTCTATGGAAGGAGCATATTGGAACAATGATTACGGTTTTCAACCTCAACAATATGATAACTACCAATTCCATGGGTATAATCAAAACCAATTCATTGGTTATGACCAATATTCCATGGAACCTTGTGGTTTTCCTCAACAACCTTATGGTGAGTATGTGTGAACAACAACAAGGATGGGAGGATTCTTATGCTTGTGAACAAAAAGTCTCTAACTTTATAGACAAAGTTTCCACCTTTTTACAAGAGGAATTTCGAAAAGCTAAAGAGACTACAAACGAGCAACTCCAAGAACTTCGTGAAGGTATGACTATCTTGCGAAGAGACATTGATCAATACAAGGAAGATATGGATAATTCTGATGTGCATATGGTTTGTGATGAATATTTGATTGATGCTAATGTTGAAAAAGGCCAATCCTTGGGCACTTTCGTGGATAATTGTGTAGTTAACTCAACTCTTGATCGTGATAATGATCATTCACCTATTCAAAAGGATGAGTTAGAGATTAACAACACTAAATTCAGCGAGGAACAATCTTATGTTGACTATGATAGTGACGGTGATTATGATACATTGCTTGAAACAACTCATGGTGACATCACCGAGGAGTCTTTTTGGGATCAAGATGAAGATGAAGAGGAATATGATGACACTTGTGTAGATTACTCAAGCATTGATCTTAATAATGATCAAGAGCCTATTCAAAGGGTGGAACTTGAGGATGATGCGTTTTCGAGTGTTCTAAAAAAGTTTCTTATAATAAAATTTGGATCCGCAAAAGAGTATGTGCCTTACAACAAAGAAGAGTGTGTTGAGAATGAAACCGGTTTAACCAATATTGTGGAAGACCCAATTGAGCTTGCAAATAATTGTAATGATGATGTTTATGTCGATACTTTGGTTAAGGCAGAAACGGACGAAGAATGGTTGCAAGGTTTGATAGAGGACCATGATACACAAGAGGTGAATAATTCACTTGAGTTTTTCAAGGATGAAGAGGATTCCGTGATACAAGAGATTGTGAAAGGTTTATCTAACCCATTGCCTATTATTTCTTCTCCTTTACCTCTTAGTGGTTTGAATGTATGTGCTTCGAAAACGTTGTTGAATGACTTTGTTTCTCGTTTTCCGCCATTAGAGAAACTTGATTCTCATACTATGCAGGTTATGGAACCAGAAACCGTGGAGGTACCCGACGTCTATATTCTTTATACACTTCCAAGTGTGGACAAGAATAAGTGTGGGGGAAGCTTTTATCGGTTCATAGCTTCACTTTTGCTTTATGTTACTAATATTTGTGTGAAGCTAGTGTTTGCAAAACAGGTTCTATGGAAGGATCCACAACTTTTCAGATTATTATTGTATGGGGAATGAATCTTGCAAGGATAAGTCGGGCCGTCGACTTTAAAACAAGCGCCAAGTGGGAGGCAACCCACCGGTTTTGTATCTCTTATCCTTTTGCTTTTTATTTTTGTTTCGTTTATTTATTTTTACTGTTTTCATATTATATTTGCATCCCTATGTTTAATTTCATTGAGTCCGTAATCTATCTTAGAAGAGAATTATGCCGAATACCTTTTTCGTCAGAAAATTTCAGACTGCGCGTAGTTCAGTCCAGAGACCATAACTGTCAGACCGTTTATCAAAACACTGTGAAATTTTGACACTGTGTAGAAAACACGTAGGTGAACAACTTTTGTGAAATGGAGGTTTTCCAAATTCCTTACCAATTTGCACAGTTTTTGCGTTTTATCTGCTGTTACGTCAGAATTCAGAACTTTCGGTTTTACACATTGAGGACAATGTGAAGTTTAAGTGTGGGGGAGCATTTATATGTTTGTATAGTTTGTTTTTGACACCATTAGTGGATAGAACCATTTTGAATGCAGGAGTTGAGGAACTAATTAACTAAAAGGGAAGAATATAACTCAGAAATCACAAATTAACATGATAGTTGTTACCATATCTCGGAATATCACCATATCGCATTCTATTTTTATTTTTCCATATTTATCTATTGTTCTCTAAGTGCTTTGGTGGGTCACTAAAAATCGACGTGTTATTACTGCTAGGATGAAATAGAGTGGTTGAGTTACATGAAAAAAAAAAAAAAAAAAGAAAAAAAAAAATAAAAAAATATATGAAAAAAAAAAAAAAAAAAGACCGACCAATTAGACCAAAACGGAATAAAAAGACACTTGGGAATAGCAGTATGTGTGAAATGTAGTCCCTGTCTCCGTCGCCTAAACAAGCGTGGAATGCAGGATCCAAGGCAACTATCATGTACTTGCTTACAAGAAGCATGCGCTTGGATCCAAAAGATCTAATCATGCCGTCTAAAAAAAAAAAAAAAAAAAAAAAAGAAATTGGATCCAGTTTGATCCAATCTAAAAAAAAAAAAAAAATATTATTGTGTTGAATAAAGTCACTTTTGGTTCCCTTGTATATGCCAATTGATTTGATGTAGCATTCAAGCACTAAGTAGCTCAATCCAATAGGATTAGGTTCATCTTAGCGATGACCTTGAGACATGAGATATGGGAAACATCGAACACTTGAGAATATTCGCCAACATCTACATCTATATTCATCTTCTTAATCTTTTCATTGTGATTGTGGTTTGTTAGTTTCCGAGTATTGTGGCTTGTTCGACTATCTAATTAGAGTTTATTTACTAATATATGAATTGAATTTGCAAGGTACCTCCTCCTGTAGTCATTTTGGATTCATTCATTGATTTGTCACAAATAGACGGAGTTGGAAATATAGGTTTTGTAGGTATATCTCTAGTAAACCTTCACGAGACTATAACTCGTCCACTAGGGACACCTAGGGGTTTAAAGGCTTGTTATTTATGCTAAAATTAACCGTAGCCTCGACGACACGGAGTTGTTGTATTTTATTGTTTTGTTTGAATTGCTCGAGGACTAGCAAAGTCTAAGTGTGGGGGAATTTGATAGGTGTAGAATACACCGTATTTAATATCTAGTATTTATGCTTTCTTTGCGAGTTTTCTTGTAAATTATGTATCTTATGTGTGCTTTTGAGTTTATTAGGTGCAATGGAGTCATTTGGAGCAAAAAGACCAATTGGAACTCGTTCAAATACAAGATTTCTACTTTTCATTGTGTAGAGGACGAGAAGACGAAGGCAATGGCGAAAGAACGGAGTCATTCTGAGTTCGTATGGAGAAGTTACGAGCAAAACGAGAATTTGAAGGCTAAAAGAGCAAAATGGTCAGACAAGTGCTATTGGCAACCCCACTCTAAGGTTAAGGGGCAACTCTCTTTTGGAGGTATGATTGGAGGCAGTCATCTGTAGTTAAGGGGCTGTCAATTTGGTTGGCCCTTATCGTAATACTGGGTGTTAATAACAACCTTACCTCACTACTTAGATCGAAATGAAGAATTCCCTTCTTCTTTCTTCTTCACTGTCGCACCGAGACCACTGCCCTAGTTAACTCGAGGTTGAATTGAGATGAGAAAGAGGCAATATCTGCAATTTTGAGTTAGGGTTTTGGGTCTGGTAATAGTGAGATGAATTGGAGGGAGATGCAGTTCTTGAAGGAGAGTCCGAGTAACAGCAGGTGAGATCCGAAGAATAAATGGGTATTGATGAATTCAAAGTGGAGTTGCCACTGTTATCGATTTAGAGAAGGAAACGGGTTAAATTTATATGGAACTGAGATGGTTTATGTTCGAATTAAGAATCAGCAAGGTTATGGAGTTAGGGTTTGCTGAAATTGGAGAAGTTTGAAGCTCAGTTAGGGTTTGTAGGATGATGCTTCTGTGGGTTCTTGTTTACTTCGATCTTAGATTGATGAGGGATTGAGAGGAATTAGGGTTTCTGCTATGACTGAGATAAATTCCAAGAGTTCAATGTCAGAGTGGTATTTGCAATTGATCCGTGAAGATGAATTTCTGGGTCGATTCACAGGGAAAATTTTGGAAAAGGGTTCATCTCAGGGGGTCAATTCAAGTGGAGCTGTAACTGCAATGGAGTTGTGTGGAAGATGTTGGTGCTGTTTAAACAAGAGAATGGTACTGAAATCAGGTGGTAAAGCTGTGATAATTGTGAGAATGGAAAAGAAGCAGGTGCTGAGACAATGAAGTGGGTTTTGATTCTATGAAAACTAATGGGTTGTGGATTTGCTCAGATAGCAAGATTTGGTAAGTTGTGGTTGTTGGATGATGGAGTAATGTTGATGAGGTCTGTGTGATGCAGGTGCCATAATTGGTTCATGACTTTGATGGGTTTCATGGAGCTCAGATGGAGTCTTTCATCAGCTCAACTAGCCGCTGGCAATGAGATGCAAAATGGGTCAGGTGAAAGTGATTCTGCGGCTGAGCTGCTGAGCAAAGGATGCTTCTGCTGGTGGAGGAATAGCTCAAGTACTGAGCTGCCCGAAGTTACTGATGAATTGATTGAGATGAAGCTGAGAACAAGTTGGATTGGGTTCGATCTTGTTGAACCGAGGTCGGTGTGAATGAATGGACTAGTGGAATAGGAGGAAGTGGTTGAAGTGCACTCGAGATTTTGTTGTTGAGGAATGGCTCAAACTGTGGGTCATGAAGTTGAGAAGCAAGGATGGCGATGTCGATTCGGGGAAGGTTATGCAGCGAGATGAACCGGTAGGGAAATAGCTGCGGAGTCTTTGAGCCTGAGCTGTGCTGATGGATCTGGGAAGCGAGTTGCAGTGTCCGGCATTGCTTGCAGAGTGGAGATGGAGCTATAGAGGGGAGCTGGTGTTGATGTTTCCAGGGATGTGCTGCCACCGATGAGAAATACATGACCAATTCAGTCGAGTTGATGGCAGTGGAGTTTAGCGAGTGGGAAGGCGGTGCGGTGATGGATGGTATTGAAATTAGATGAAAGGCCATTATGGATGGAAATGTGCTATGTATTGATGCACAATGGGTGGCTCAGGGCAATGAAGGTGGAAATGGTGATGAAGCCAAGCCATTGCGAGATGGTACAATGGGTGGCAACTGAGTCAGTCTGCTGTTGATGTGAAGCCGAGGCTTCCGAGTTGATCTGAGTACGAGATATGGAGAGTTACTGACAGAGCCATCATGGCTGAAGCACAATCTTTGTGCAACACAGTTATGGCCTGTGCATATGCTCAAGGCCTGGCAACTTAGCTCAGTCAGCCAGTGATAGCTGACAATGACCTGACTCACCTTGATCCAGACCCTGACTCACCTGACTGGTTCTGCCTGACTCCCCTGACTCAATGACCTGACTCGGTGCTTGACCCAATTGACCCGGCCGAGCTGACCCGTTGACCGGTGACCGGTTTGACTTTGCCGGTCACATGAGACACTTTCCGGCGACTATTCCGCCAAATTGCCACAATCCCAGTTTTCCGGTGAACGTTTTTGGGACAAAATTTCTACACGGGTTTTCTCCATGGTGGGCCGGGTGAATTTCCAACTAATGGACTTTGAAGACAAAACCTAGTTTTGGAAGGAGAAGAAAAAGACTACAAAAGGGAAGACTTCTACAATTTTGGGGACCACGTTTTATTATCTCTACTTTATTCTAGGGTTTAGAACCATGAAGTTTCTTCTCTTTCTTCTTGTGATGAACTCCTTGAATATGAGTACCTAATTATCTATTGGTTATGGAATAGTTGGATTTCACAAAGCATGATTCTTTGATTCAATATATTAGTTTTGTCTCATATCTATCGTTTGCAATTCTCTCGAAAATATTGTTTTATGATTGATTGATTGTTTTGTCAAGTTGAAAATTGGTAGAACTTCTAATCACATCTATTGCTAGTTTAGGGTTTATTATACGGAAAAGTGATATTCCTTGAATACAAGTAGCATATTATGATTATGGTTTGTAGTGATATATTCTCATGATCATATGTGAATCGTAACCTTTGTTAAATTGAATTAGTGCGCTTTCCACGTTCAATTGCTTTGATTGGCCTGATTTCATAGAACTTAACGCATCTAGGGAATTAAACTTGATTAGTGCTTTTACACGTTAGGTTGTTCCTTTAGGTAGAATTCATATTCGCATCTTTTAATGTGTTTGTTGATGACATGAGGAGATTTGCGGGATATTCTTGCGATCAAGGTATTCTAGGGTCTTTGATAAAAGTTGAGATTAAATATCAATTCTAGTTATTGTGAAAAGCATGTTAGTGAATGAAAACGAAATCCTTAACCAATATCTCTTCTATCTTATTTGTTTGCTTATTTCTTTATTTGCTTTTATTTTATTTTAGTTTATAAAATCACAAAACTACCGGGTGTTATTTATAGGAACCTAAACAATTTGACAACCTAGACCTCTCTGTGGGATCGATCCTTTCTTGCCCTTGCTATATTTATATTTTGAGTAGTAAGAAAGTGTAATTATATTTGTGTCGCTTACGACAGCGGTCAAATTTTGGCGCCGTTGTTGGGAGGCGACGGTTGTTAATTGTTTTTGGTTTCTTATTTTTGTATTTAGTTTTTTTGTTTTATTTTTATTTTTTTATTTTAAGGTTTTAACCTTGTTTTGAGAATCTTATTTCGAGTGCTTATTTCTATGGAAGGAGCATATTGGAACAATGATTACGGTTTTCAACCTCAACAATATGATAACTACCAATTCCATGGGTATAATCAAAACCAATTCATTGGTTATGACCAATATTCCATGGAACCTTGTGGTTTTCCTCAACAACCTTATGGTGAGTATGTGTGTGAACAACAACAAGGATGGGAGGATTCTTATGCTTGTGAACAAAAAGTCTCTAACTTTATAGACAAAGTTTCCACCTTTTACAAGAGGAATTTCGAAAAGCTAAAGAGACTACAAACGAGCAACTCCAAGAACTTCGTGAAGGTATGACTATCTTGCGAAGAGACATTGATCAATACAAGGAAGATATGGATAATTCTGATGTGCATATGGTTTGTGATGAATATTTGATTGATGCTAATGTTGAAAAAGGCCAATCCTTGGGCACTTTCGTGGATAATTGTGTAGTTAACTCAACTCTTGATCGTGATAATGATCATTCACCTATTCAAAAGGATGAGTTAGAGATTAACAACACTAAATTCAGCGAGGAACAATCTTATGTTGACTATGATAGTGACGGTGATTATGATACATTGCTTGAAACAACTCATGGTGACATCACCGAGGAGTCTTTTTGGGATCAAGATGAAGATGAAGAGGAATATGATGACACTTGTGTAGATTACTCAAGCATTGATCTTAATAATGATCAAGAGCCTATTCAAAGGGTGGAACTTGAGGATGATGCGTTTTCGAGTGTTCTAAAAAAGTTTCTTATAATAAAATTTGGATCCGCAAAAGAGTATGTGCCTTACAACAAAGAAGAGTGTGTTGAGAATGAAACCGGTTTAACCAATATTGTGGAAGACCCAATTGAGCTTGCAAATAATTGTAATGATGATGTTTATGTCGATACTTTGGTTAAGGCAGAAACGGACGAAGAATGGTTGCAAGGTTTGATAGAGGACCATGATACACAAGAGGTGAATAATTCACTTGAGTTTTTCAAGGATGAAGAGGATTCCGTGATACAAGAGATTGTGAAAGGTTTATCTAACCCATTGCCTATTATTTCTTCTCCTTTACCTCTTAGTGGTTTGAATGTATGTGCTTCGAAACGTTGTTGAATGACTTTGTTTCTCGTTTCCGCCATTAGAGAAACTTGATTCTCATACTATGCGAGGTTATGGAACGAGAAACCGTGGAGGTACCCGACGTCTATATTCTTTATACACTTCCAAGTGTGGACAAGAATAAGTGTGGGGGAAGCTTTTATCGGTTCATAGCTTCACTTTTGCTTTATGTTACTAATATTTGTGTGAAGCTAGTGTTTGCAAAACAGGTTCTATGGAAGGATCCACAACTTTTCAGATTATTGGTGTATGGGGAATGAATCTTGCAAGGATAAGTCGGGCCGTCGACTTTAAAACAAGCGCTAAGTGGGAGGCAACCCACCGGTTTTGTATCTCTTATCCTTTTGCTTTTTATTTTTGTTTCGTTTATTTATTTTTTACTGTTTTCATATTATATTTGCATCCCTATGTTTAATTTCATTGAGTCCGTAATCTATCTTAGAAGAGAATTATGCCGAATACCTTTTTCGTCAGAAAATTTCAGACTGCGCGTAGTTCAGTCCAGAGACCATAACTGTCAGACCGTTTATCAAAACACTGTGAAATTTTGACACTGTGTAGAAAACACGTAGGTGAACAACTTTTGTGAAATGGAGGTTTTCCAAATTCCTTACCAATTTGCACAGATTTTGCGTTTTATCTGCTGTTACGTCAGAATTCAGAACTTTCGGTTTTACATTGAGGACAATGTGAAGTTTAAGTGTGGGGGAGCATTTATATGTTTGTATAGTTTGTTTTTGACACCATTAGTGGATAGAACCATTTTGAATGCAGGAGTTGAGGAACTAATTAACTAAAAGGGAAGAATATAACTCGAGAAATCACAAATTAACATGATAGTTGTTACCATATCTCGGAATATCACCATATCGCATTCTATTTTTATTTTTCCATATTTATCTATTGTTCTCTAAGTGCTTTGGTGGGTCACTAAAAATCGACGTGTTATTACTGCTAGGATGAAATAGAGTGGTTGAGTTACATGAAAAAAAAAAAAAAACCATATCCCGGAGGACCGTTTTTCCCGGAGGAGGCGATTCTGGCGATGGGAAGAGTTTTCTAGGGTATTGGTTTTCATCTGATCAAACCATATCCTTTTGATCTCTTCTTTTCGTTTTTCGTCTCCTAACTCTTTTCTCCTCCGATTCATTGCACTACCACGTTTAGTTTTGCAACATTACTGGCTGAAGCTTTCTCCTAGGGTTTTTAGGGTTTAAGATTTTTTTCATGCCGAGAACAAACAACTCTTCGAACCTCTCGATACCTGATGATACTGCTACCCCCTGTGTTGATTCTGGGAACAGAACTGGTCTGTTTCAATGCCCCTTTAAGGGTTTGGATGGGTGCAAAAATGGTGTCGGGGGGAAAGGATTACAGAAGGTGTCCCTGTTCAGCCATCTGAAGAATCTTCATTACAGCAGAGAAGGGGGAATTGATAGATGCCGTGAGAGAGTACGAATCGCTGCGATGTTTACCAAGCACGGGAGTCCACACTTCAATACTGGGGGAGCTGGCTTTGCACCCACCGCATGCACATTTATGCATCCGGTAAGAAATGCACTCATCTCGGGATTCACATGAACTTGCTCCTCCTCCCGCTTCGTTTATGGCATTCTTGCTCCTGCCAGCTCGTCGTCCGTCTGTCGCTATTGATGAGGTTGCTACACAGACCACTGGGCATTGAGTTATTGAACACGGTGTTTCTAGCTCAAATACCCACCACCTCGAGTATTCCGATTAAGTGTAGACGCACTTTGCGCGGTTTTTAAAACTGTTTTTTGCGGAGAGTAGTTGCCATGCCCAGTGAAATGGCATCATGGATCCAACGCTACTTTTTCCTGTTTGTACCCTTCACGTTGTCGATTCTTGTCGGGAGGATAAAATTAGCACCCGAAAGAAGCTTCGGTGAAATCGTTAACCGTGCTTTGCGTCTTTGGACCGAGCCCAATGGATGTCTTTGTTTTAGTTCGGGAGGTTCTTAAAATGAATGACGAGAGGAAGAAGGCACTTGAAGAGTTGAGGAAGAAGGCTAAAAAGGAAACCCAAGATGCCACCAACTGCGTACGTGCGAGAGATACACTTAGAAATGGGTTATATGCAGCCGCAATCCGCACCCTTACCTCTAGTGGAGTCGCTCCAAATAATGATGCCACCCTAGCTGAACTTCGATGCAAGCATCCCCTTGCTGGTTTGCCGGTGATCCCATCCACTCCACCTTCCCAAAATGCCATGGTAGCCTCGACGGAGTTGGTGCTTGGCAGATTGAAGAGTTTCCCCAAAGGGACCTCATGCGGAAGAGACGGATTTCGTGCGCAACACCTCCTCGATGCTCTTAGTGGAGCTGCTGCTGTCTTATCGGATGAACTAATCGCATCTATTACGGATGTGGTTAACTTGTGGTTGGCAGGCTCTTGTCCATCGGTTTTGGGGGCTTTTGTGGCCAGTGCTCCTCTCACCCCACTTACCAAACCTGGTGGTGGTTTGCGTCCGATTGCAGTGGGCACTATTTGAGAAGGCTTGTTTCCAAGTGCGCTGCTTCCTTCGTTGGCCAAGAGATGAGCTCTTACCTGGGTGATTTCCAGTTCGGAGTTGGTGCTAAATGTGGTGGAGAAGCAATCTTACATGCGGTAAATCGTGTGTTGGAAGCTAAGGGGGATCGGGATAACCTTTCCATCTTTGTTGGTGGATTTTTCTAATGCATTCAATCTCATCGATAGAACTACAATGATTGCCGAGGTACGTAATTTGTGTCCCTCTATATCCCGTTGGGTTGAATTTTGCTATGCTTCACGGCACGCCTATATTACATGGATAATGTTCTCTCTTCGCTCAAGGAGTACAACAAGGTGATCCGCTGGGTCCGCTTTTATTTGCTCTCGCACTCCACCCTTTAATCTTGAGTATTGCCAAACGATGCGAGCTAGAACTGCAAGCCTGGTATCTTGATGATGGTACGGTGATTGGAGATACTTTGATGGTTGCCAAAGCTCTCCAGATCATACGGGATGAAGGTCTTGCTAGGGGCTTTTTTTTTGAACATCGGAAAATCGAATTGTTTTGGCCTTCTATTGATCAGAGCATCCACAGTAGGTGTTTTCCCGGAGACATTAGTAGGCCGAGAAAGGGGTTAAGGCTGCTTGGAGCTCCCGTCGATCTTGATGCCAAATTTATTGCGGATATGGTTGTGAAAAGAGTGCATAAAAACCGTGGAACTTATTGACGCAGTGGAGAAACTTGAAGATCCACGGTGTGAACTTCTTTTATTCGGGAATTGTGCTGGTGTTTCACGCCTATACTTTGCTCTTGAACCACCGTCTTGGGACTACATGTTTGAGGCTCAAGATTTGTTTGACTCCCGACCGTACAAGTTTCGCGGCATGTGATCACGGGCGATGGGCCTGGTTTTTGGGCCCTCGCAACAGAGGTTTTCCACTTTGCCACTTAGTCCTGGGGTCTAGGGGTTTATTCAATGCAAGACACCGTGCATTATTGCTATTTGGCGTCTTGTTTACAGGCCGTTGAACTCGGTACGTTATCTTGAGACACACCGGTATCGGTGGTTTCAGCACCAACCTCGTGCGGCTGCGGCTTCCTTCACCCCGTGTGTAGTCTGTTTCTCCTATATGTATCGATAGCTCGCCACCCATTCAATGAAAACCACGGCGGTTGTTTACTTCGATGCGAAAGAAGGACTTGACTACCAATTTTAAGTTGTCCGAACGGGATTCAATGCTTTAGCGAGAGTAATCAAATGAAGCACGCTTTGGATTTTTTACTAGCCATCCCTATTGGTGGTTTAAATCAAGCAAATTGGCGCAAGGCAGTTCAGTGCGGTGTTATGTTATAGACTTGGGATTCCCCTCTTTGAGTTGGACAGCGTGTGCCCCTTTTGCAAGAGAGAAATGGACGTCTTTGGTGATCACGCCGTGCATTGTGCAAATGAGGTAGGTCCGAAATTTAGACATGATCTAGTGCGTGATACAATTGCGGACATATGTTATCGTGCTGGAGTTCCGGCACGCAAGGAGGTGGACTTGGGGCTCCTTGCTAATAATGGCACTTCTTTGAGACCTACGACATTCTCGGTTCACAATTGGGATAATGGCCGTGATGTTTGTTTGGATGTGACGATTGTCTCGCCATTTGCGGGAGGCCGTACTTCGGAGTCGGGGCAAGCCCTCAAGGATGTCATGTCATTCGTAAGAACTCAAGTATTTGGAGAAATGCAATTCACAAGGCTATGGGTTTGAGGCTTTGGCTTTTACTACTCTCGGTGAGCTTGGGTGTGAAACGATTAATTTCATTAAACGTCTTCGCAACTATATGGCCGATTATGATGCTAATGTGCGTATTGGGGATTTTCTTTTCCATAGGCTAAGTGTGGTAGTACAAAAGGGGGTTGGAGCCCAGCTTGTTGCTAGGCTCCCGACAAGTTTTTTGTCAGATGAGTTTTCTTTTGATCAATAAATTATATTTAAAAAAAAAAAAAAAAAAAAAAAAAAAAAAAAAAAAAAAAAAGACCGACCAATTAGACCAAAACGGAATAAAAAGACACTTGGGAATAGCAGTATGTGTGAAATGTAGTCCCCTGTCTCCGTCGCCTAAACAAGCGTGGAATGCAGGATCCAAGGCAACTATCATGTACTTGCTGACAAGAAGCATGCGCTTGGATCCAAAAGATCTAATCATGCCGTCTAAAAAAAAAAAAAAAAAAAAAGAGAAATTGGATCCAGTTTGATCCAATCATATAAAAAAAAAAATATTATTGTGTTGAATAAAGTCACTTTTGGTTCCCTTGTATATGCCAATTGATTTGATGTAGCATTCAACACTAAGTAGCTCAATCCAATAGGATTAGGTTCATCTTAGAGTGACCTTCGAGACAGATATGGGAAACATCGAACACTTGAGAATATTCGCCAACATCTACATCTATATTCATCTTCTTAATCTTTTCATTGTGATTGTGGTTTGTTAGTTTCCGAGTATTGTGGCTTGTTCGACTATCTAATTAGAGTTTATTTACTAATATATGAATTGAATTTGCAAGGTACCTCCTCCTGTAGTCATTTTGGATTCATTCATTGATTTGTCACAAATAGACGGAGTTGGAAATATAGGTTTTGTAGGTATATCTCTAGTAAACCTTCACGAGACTATAACTCGTCCACTAGGGACACCTAGGGGTTTAAAGGCTTGTTATTTATGCTAAAATTAACCGTAGCCTCGACGACACGGAGTTGTTGTATTTTATTGTTTTGTTTGATTTGCTCGAGGACTAGCAAAGTCTAAGTGTGGGGAATTTGATAGGTGTAGAATACACCGTATTTAATATCTAGTATTTATGCTTTCTTTGCGATTTTTCTTGTAAATTATGTATCTTATGTGTGCTTTTGAGTTTATTAGGTGCAATGGAGTCATTTGGAGCAAAAAGACCAATTGGAACTCGTTCAAATACAAGATTTCTACTTTTCATTGTGTAGAGGACGAGAAGACGAAGGCAATAGCGAAAGAACGGAGTCATTCTGAGTTCGTATGGAGAAGTTACGAGCAAAACGAGAATTTGAAGGCTAAAAGAGCAAAATGGTCAGACAAGTGCTATTGGCAACCCCACTCTAAGGTTAAGGGGCAACTCTCTTTTGGAGGTATGATTGAGGCAGTCATCTGTAGTTAAGGGGCTGTCAATTTGGTTGGCCCTTATCGTAATACTGGGTGTTAATAACAACCTTACCTCACTACTTAGATCGAAATGAAGAATTCCCTTCTTTTTTCTTCTTCACTGTCGCACCGAGACCACTGCCCTAGTTAACTCGAGGTTGAATTGAGATGAGAAAGAGGCAATATCTGCAATTTTGAGTTAGGGTTTTGGGTCTGGTAATAGTGAGATGAATTGGAGGGAGATGCAGTTCTTGAAGGAGAGTCCGAGTAACAGCAGGTGAGATCCGAAGAATAAATGGGTATTGATGAATTCAAAGTGGAGTTGCCACTGTTATCGATTTAGAGAAGGAAACGGGTTAAATTTATATGGAAGTGAGATGGTTTATGTTCAAATTAAGAATCAGCAAGGTTATGGAGTTAGGGTTTGCTGAAATTGGAGAAGTTTGAAGCTCAGTTAGGGTTTGTAGGATGATGCTTCTGTGGGTTCTTGTTTACTTCGATCTTAGATTGATGAGGGATTGATAGGAATTAGGGTTTCTGCTATGACTGAGATAAATTCCAAGAGTTCAATGTCAGAGTTGTATTTGCAATTGATCCGTGAAGATGAATTTCTGGGTCGATTCACAGGGAAAATTTTGGAAAAGGGTTCATCTCAGGGGGTCAATTCAAGTGGAGATGTAACTGCAATGGAGTTGTGTGGAAGATGTTGGTGCTGTTTAAACAAGAGAATGGTACTGAAATCAGGTGGTAAAGCTGTGATAATTGTGAGAATGGAAAAGAAGCAGGTGCTGAGACAATGAAGTGGGTTTTGATTCTATGAAAACTAATGGGTTGTGGATTTGCTCAGATAGCAAGATTTGGTAAGTTGTGGTTGTTGGATGATGGAATAATGTTGATGAGGTCTGTGTGATGCAGGTGCCATAATTGGTTCATGACTTTGATGGGTTTCATGGAGCTCAGATGGAGTCTTTCATCAACTAAACTAGCCGCTGGCAATGAGATGCAAAATGGGTCAGGTGAAAGTGATTAAATTTGAGCTCTGAGCAAAGGATGCTTCTGCTGGTGGAGGAATAGCTCAAGTACTGAGCTGCCAGGAAGTTACAGTGAATTGATTGAGATGAAGCTGCAGAACAAGTTGGATTGGGTTCAGTGCTGTTGGAACTGAGGTAGTGTGAATGAATGGACTAGTGGAATAGGAGGAAGTGGTTGAAGTGCACTGAGATTTTGTTGTTGAGGAATGGCTCAAACTGTGGGTCATGAAGTTGAGAAGCAAGGATGGCAGTAATGCAGTTCAGGGAAGGTTATGCAGCAGATGAACTGGCAGGGAAATAGCCATTGCAGTCCGAGACCGGAGTCATTCTTGATGGATCTGGAATGAAAGTTGTGTGTCCGGCATTCCGCAGCAGTGGAGATGGAGCTATAGAGGGGAGCTGGTGTTGATGTTTCCAGGGATGTGCTGCCACTGATGAGAAATACATGACCAATTCAGGTCAGAGTTGATGGCAGCTGGAGTTTAGCAGGTGGGAAGGCAGTGCAGGTGATGGATGGTATTGAAATTAGATGAAAGGCCATTATGGATGGAAATGTGCTATGTATTGATGCACAATGGGTGGCTCAGGGCAATGAAGGTGGAAATGGTGATGAAGCCAAGCCATTGCAGATGGTACAATGGGTGGCAGCTGAGCTGCTGCTGTTGATGTGAAGCTGAGGCTTCTGAGTTGATACAGGTACAGATATGGAGAGTTACAGCAGAGCCATCATGGCTGAAGCACAATCTTTGTGCAACACAGTTATGGCCTGTGCATATGCTCAAGGCCTGGCAACTTAGCTCAGTCAGCCAGTGATAGCTGACAATGACCTGACTCACCTTGATCCAGACCCTGACTCACCTGACTGGTTCTGCCTGACTCCCCTGACTCAATGACCTGACTCGGTGCTTGACCCAATTGACCCGGCCGAGCTGACCCGTTGACCGGTGACCGGTTTGACTTTGCCGGTCACATGAGACACTTTCCGGCGACTATTCCGGCCAAATTCCGGCCACAATCCCAGTTTTCCGGCGAACGTTTTTGGGACAAAATTTCTACACGGGTTTCTCTCCATGGTGGGCCGGGTGAATTTCCAACTAATGGACTTTGAAGACAAAACCTAGTTTTGGAAGGAGAAGAAAAAGACTACAAAAGGGAAGACTTCTACAATTTTGGGGACCACGTTTTATTATCTCTACTTTATTCTAGGGTTTAGAACCATGAAGTTTCTTCTCTTTCTTCTTGTGATGAACTCCTTGAATATGAGTACCTAATTATCTATTGGTTATGGAATAGTTGGATTTCACAAAGCATGATTCTTTGATTCAATATATTAGTTTTGTCTCATATCTATCGTTTGCAATTCTCTACGAAAATATTGTTTTATGATTGATTGATTGTTTTGTCAAGTTGCAAATTGGTAGAACTTCTAATCACATCTATTGCTAGTTTAGGGTTTATTATACGGAAAAGTGATATTCCTTGAATACAAGTAGCATATTATGATTATGGTTTGTAGTGATATATTCTCATGATCATATGTGAATCGTAACCTTTGTTAAATTGAATTAGTGCGCTTTCCACGTTCAATTGCTTTGATTGGCCTGATTTCATAGAACTTAACGCATCTAGGGAATTAAACTTGATTAGTGCTTTTACACGTTAGGTTGTTCCTTTAGGTAGAATTCATATTCGCATCTTTTAATGTGTTTGTTGATGACATGAGGAGATTTGCGGGATATTCTTGCGATCAAGGTATTCTAGGGTCTTTGATAAAAGTTGAGATTAAATATCAATTCTAGTTATTGTGAAAAGCATGTTAGTGAATGAAAACGAAATCCTTAACCAATATCTCTTCTATCTTATTTGTTTGCTTATTTCTTTATTTGCTTTTATTTTATTTTAGTTTATAAAATCACAAAACTACCGGTGTTATTTATAGGGAACCTAAACAATTTGACAACCTAGACCTCTCTGTGGGATCGATCCTTTCTTGCCCTTGCTATATTTATATTTTGAGTAGTAAGAAAGTGTAATTATATTTGTGTCGCTTACGACAGCGGTCAAGTCTTTCCAGATGTGAGCTTCAGACCGACCTTTCCTTATCCTGCAACCTCTGATGCAGATGAGTTACCCATATAGAGTTTCTCTCCTTCCCCTACCCTCTGGTAGGAGGTGAACAGGTCTTTGTTCCCACAAACATGCTTGGTAGATCCAGAGTCTACCCAATCCATCACATTGGTCACCAAATTAACTTCAGACACCACAGCAGAAAACTCGTCTTTACTCTTCTCAACCAAGTTAGCATTATTGTTCTTATCCTTACGTTGTCTACAGTGAACTGCCATATGACCAGTATTTCTACACACCACCCTTAATTTTAATAATGTTAGATTCTAGTTTACGAAATGTACCTTTCTTTTTAGGTCCATGCTTTGAGTTGCGATTGTTGTTGTCACCTTTTCCAGCTTTGGATGAATTGTGTTCAGACATATGAGCCTTGTGAGCCATGTCCCTTGCAGATGACACATTCTTGTCTTTGGTGCACATCATCTCTTCCACTTGAATCTTCTTTCCAAATTCAACTATGTTGGAAATTGCCTAGCCCTTAGTAGATTCCTAGACATCGAATAATAGAACATAACCAAGGATTAGTTAATAAATAATTATGTTTAAGATAGGTTAATAGGTAATTAAGTTAATTAATTAAACCTTAACATAAAACCGTTTGAAGTTTATCCTTTTAAACTTAAGAAGGAGCTGGTGTCTAAGAGAAGTAGGAGGTGTTGGTTATAAGAGAGAAACCAGAGAGTATAGAAATTGAGAAAGCAAAGTTATATGTGGAGGGAAGAATTGTGTAGTAGAAAGATGATGTTATAATAAAAAAGATGATTTTGGTAGGAGGTGTTTGCAAAGAAAATACATTGATGTTATGATTAAGAGTTATGTTGAGAGGAAGAGGAAATAATAGTTCTTGGAGAAACAGTAGAACATAGGTATTATGAAGTGATGGAGAGGAAACCATGGTGTTATTTATGATGATATGAAGAGCTTGATGTTGTTGATGAACATGTTGTTAATCATGATGATTGATGGAGATAGTGGAAACTTAACAGTTCTAAACGAATCTATAGAGTGATTAATGAATTGGCTAGCTCTTAGATATTGAAATAAAATAGAATCAACCAAGTTCGTGAGATGATGATCATGATTTCATGTAATTATTGTTTTGCCTTTCTTATTATTTCTAGACACTTAATAGATTGGTTTAATCATAGTTTATTATCATGATTTAAAGTATATTTGATTACAAAACTATAGCAATTGAGTTTGCTCAATTTAGAGTTGAATTGAATTAGTTATGATGATTTTGGTGATTGTAATCAAATCTGAATTTTACTTGGAAATGCGGTGAGTAGGCATGTTCATGTACGATTATAGGTATGATAGAGACCGATCTAGTTCAGATGTCTTTAAGGAAATTGTAGAGGAGATTTTTATCTTTTTAATGAGCCAAGAAATACTCAATTTGGACCAGAATGGAGAAATCTAGAGATCTCCGAACTTTGACCCTTGTGCTGAAAACCAGTAGAGTTTATATGAAAAACTCAAATATTTGGCTAAGTAAAGATGGGGAAGATGACCGAGTCAGATTCCGACTCAGTTGACCCGTCTGACTCGTTACGAGTCAGACTAGTATGTGGGTTAGGGTTAGCGGGCTGTTTAGCGGCCTGACTAGGGTTGGTTCGCGGGTTTGTGATCCGGGCTGGCAGTTGGAATAGGACAAACCGCGGATTGGGTTAGAGCCATATCATGTATTTTGGACTTTTGGACCCCTTATGGTCCGAATTAGCTTTTGTTCCTTCAGCAAAGTTGTAGGGTTTTTCAAGGGTTTTCCGATGATACCCAATTTGACCCTATTTGCATTAGTAGATATTGTTTTATACCAAAACTACTAATTACTAGTACATAGAACCATTAATAGAATTAGAGTCATTAATTATTTCACTTAGCCTATAACTAGATAAAATGTATGAAATTATTTTGTGATATTTGTGCGATCCTGTTAGCTAAATTCATAGAGTGCTTGTGTGATTAACAGTTAGACTATATTAAGAACGATCGATTCGAAGGATGAACCAGTGGATTGAAGAATGCAAGGTAGGCGTGGCTTGTCATCAAATCAGGTGGGAACTTTGTAACCTTTTTGTTATCATTAAGTTACTTCATATGCGAGCTTGATGAGTCATTATTTTCTGTTAGCATGTTGTTTGTAATTGAATGGGTATGTTGTGTGATAGACACATTTTTGTGTCTAATCTGTCTCGATTCTATAATTTGATAGTGCTCATTTTTGTACTTGTTATGGTATTTTATGTGTGTGTAGGTATTTTTGGCCAATAAATATTTTTGGAAAAATCAGCTCGAAAAGTTGCACCTGGAGGATGGCTACTATATGGAGCTCCAGTGTGGATAAGGGGCACCTCAATTACTAAGGGTCACTCAGTTCACTATTCACCACCAACTGCTATGGGCACCCCAAAAGTGCTAGGGGACACCCATCATCTTCTATATTTCAAATATGAGATAAATGGCGGGAAGACAAAACTAGTTACGACCAGATTTAGGGTTTGGTTCTTGAGCGAGTTTGAAGGAGATTCAATCGCAAAATTTCATTGGGCTGGACTTAATTAAGCTAAACATGGAATGTATGGGTGTTTGATTCGATCAACCTTGGCTGGGTCATTATTTGAAGCTAAAACATGGAACGAAAAGTGCAGCCATATCCGTAACTTTATGGAGACAATTTGGACGTGTTTTTTATCGATTTCTTCACGGATTTGGGTTTCTCTAGGCCTGTTAGGACAACACGGGTATGGTAAGAGATTTGTAAACATAAAAATGGGAAGACTGCACGTAATCTCGGTAAAACAGGAAGGTACAACATTCTCGGAATTTTGTATTACGGGAAGTTACATGTTATTCAGGAGAAGATATTGTTCCTGCTGGTTTGCTTCTATCAAAAGTGGATAGATTTTTGGGAAATAATACAACCAACAGACGCGTAGAAGTGATAAAACAGGGAAGAAATCTTGTGGCTTGGCAAGAAAGATAAGGAAGGTATTTTTGGAGATTTCGTGGAGATTTAATTAACCTGCTGCGTATATAAAGGCTGGTGAGGAGTCATAGGAGGCGGTCGAGACTTTGGGGGACCAAAGAGGTGATTGGGTAGCTGCAGAAGGAGTTGCAGAGTCGAGTTCTTCACCAGCGAAGAAGAAGAAGAAAACCAGAGAATAACAGGCAAAGACAGTCGCATAAAGTGTTACCTTATCTTTCAAATTCATCATCTTTGTAACAATTTTTGCAACAAGTATTTTGAGTTCGCAACAGTCCTGTTACGGTTTCTCTGTAACAGTGGGTGTTGTAACAATTATATCTGTTACAAAACCCGCTGCTTTGTACTTTTCATCTCTTTTAATCAACTTTTGAGTTATGAACCGATATTTTGAGCAAGTGATTAATATGAGGAGCTAAACCCCATCACTGGGACGACGGAGTAAGCCATTCTTCACGCGTTTGGTAATTCTATTATTTCTTTTATGAATTATTGCATTGATTTTTAATTGATATATGATTTTTATTGAGTGATTGTGATTTCAATTGATAGGCCATGCTTTCTCAAATGTTCTGATGTCTCATGCTTTAGATATACAATCACTACTTTCAAAATCTACTTTCGACAATAAATTAGAGTCAATTACTTAGGCTATGAATGTCTAGAATTATTAGTTGAACCACATGAATATAAGAATTGGTGGAATCCTGAGTCCTACTACCTCTCGATATTTGTGACAACCTTGTATATATATTTTAGTTTTAAGTCTGAAATCAAATCTTTACAAGTCTGAGTTGAACGAACATCTTTCTTACCACTTTACAAACAACTTCAAAATCACATTTATTTTTGGCGCCGCTGCCAAGGACTTGTATTTAGATTTGTTTTAGGTTTATTTTTATTTTTATTATTTTTTACGCATTTTGGTGTTTTTCGATTCTTTTCAGATTTGGAACGAAGCTACAAGGAAAGAAAAAGTGCTATAAAAGGAAAGCATCTCCAAAGAAGGAAAGAAAAGAGGAACCTGAAAGGAGTGAAGAAGAAGATTTTGTATATAGTTATTTTATTTCATTTTATTTCTGGAAACTGTATAGGGATTTATTTTTATTTTTTTGTAATTTTTCTTTTCCTTTTTGGACATTTTTATTTTTGGACATTATTATTTTTTAAAACCCTAAGGAAGGGTTAATTTTATAAAACTTCTGCTGGGAAGGACGACAGTTACGATACTGTCTCGGCCCCTCAGGTTTGTACACTGACATAGGAGTCGGTGGCCTGAGTCGACTTCAACGGTTCATCGCCCGTCTGGTACGGGAGGTAAGACTCTATCCACCCACGAATCCCCTGTCAGTAGGTTTTATTTTGTGGAAATACACACAAAAACGTGCACATACCAATTGCATTCGTCAGACTACCGAATTTAGAAAAAACTTGTGGATTAGTAAGCTGAACCCGTGCCTTGGGCCTTATGGGAGTTACCAGCTGATAGTCCACAAACCTCAGCCTCGTACTTTTTGGTATATTTTGTTGTAGGTAACCCGAGCTTACCCATTTTAGTCAACCTTGCATTTGCACATACATAATATTATGTCGAACTGGTATTACAATAGCCAATACAATGAATATCCGACTGAGCAACATGGACATTACTACTTTGACCATAGTGTAAATAGTGGTTGGGAACATCAACCTTTTGAATGTTATGCTTCATACCATGATGAGCCCAATTACTATTCAAACACGCATCAATCATACGAGCAAGAAGATTATAGCACTAGTTCTTCGTCTTTGGAGGATGCAATGAAACTATTGAAAAGTAGTCCTTTTTATGATCCTTTTGTTCCTATTCCTCCTTTAGAAGAGTTCCTCAGGAAATTAGAAGAGTCGACACGTAAGATAGCCGAGATGAATAACTTGGTTTATGATGAAAGAAAACTTTCTATAGAGGAATCCTTTAAGCTGATGGCTGAGACGAACGAAAGACTTGCTCGAAATAATCTTAATTTCCAATATAGTGTTTCCAATAATACCCTTGAAAATGAGGATAGTTATTTGCATAATCAAGATGACGAGGTTAGAATTGGTAACACTACTTTAGATGAGGTTCGATCATTTTCATGTTATTATAACGATGATTATGATGAGGATACTGTTTATGAAGAATCAGAAATATGTAGGCATAGTGATCAGGAATTTGTTACTCCAATTGAGCTTTATAATGATAATATTATTTTTAGTTCAAATCCAAATAATTTTAATAATTATTCACCTATTCAAAAGGATGAGGATTTGACTAGAGATACCACCGTTTTAGACGATGTAGTATTCCCTTATGATTACAAAGCCGATGATAGTTTTGAGAAACGAGTTTATTTTGAGAATATTGTTTTAGAGTCTAGTGATTTAGAAACATTATACTTAGAAAAATAAAATGAACTCGTAGAGATGAGTGAGGATGAACCTGACTTAGAAGGATCAATTGGCCATTTTCAGGAATCTGATGACCTAGAAATTCGGGAAGTTTTGACTTTTAGAGACACTGAAATCTCTAAGTTTGGGGGTGATTATCATTCTCCATATGCTTTAACGCTTAGAAATGTCCCTCACTTGGGACTTGACATTTGTGCCTCAACAATTTTAAAAGATTATCTTCATACACGTTTTCCTGAACCTAGTGATGTCCATAAGGAAGTTCAGTTGTTAGAAACCCATCCTCTGGTTGATGTGGTTTATTCAGGCTATGATACCCAGATTGACTTTGTTTTCCCGCCAAATATTTTTCAACCAATTGTGGGAACGTATAAGTTTCAGATGTGTCAATTTTGAAGTTTTGAGACTGAGCCTAAGTACTTTAGGAAATTAGTATCGACACATTTTCTTATGATTGACAGCCAGTTTCATCGTGGTCAATTGTGTGAGTCAAAACTGATTGACTTTAAGGATCCGCGATTATTCAGGATATTATTATGTGCTTCTAAGTTCTTATTTGAGTTTTTACAGACTTTACAACCTAAACCGGATCTTAGCTTCGAGTAAATGCAACCCATGAAAATATTTTATTTAGAACCCTTTATAGAACCTAAACCTGAACCACAACTAGATGTAGTTGTCTTAAACAGGAAACTAGGCAAAGGCGTGCTATGTTTATTCTTGGTTAATTGCAGTTTCCTTTTATCTGTGTTAACACTTTTTGATGCAGATGATCCACAGTTGTTTCAGTTATTGCTTTATGATATGAGGTGATTAATTCTTTATTATGTCTGCCTGAAGACGTTAAACTTAGCACTTCTTGGGAGGTAACCCATGCTCATGCAACATGGTAATATCTTTCCTTAACTCTTTTGCTTCAAATGGTAACAGTTTCTCCTTGTTCATGCTTTTAATTTTATCTTTAGAACGTTGAGGACAATGTTAGATTTAAGTTTGGGGGTATGGGAGAAACTTTTTAGTTGCATTGTTAAACTCCAGAGCCTAGAAATTTATGTTTATTTAGGATGGAACTAACCAATCTAAGTGGATGGAAGCATTTTGGTT
This sequence comes from Papaver armeniacum, assembly GCA_023531295.1. Lineage (NCBI taxonomy): Eukaryota > Viridiplantae > Streptophyta > Magnoliopsida > Ranunculales > Papaveraceae > Papaver > Papaver armeniacum. The sequence continues at coordinate 286,898 of JAJJWW010006831.1, forward strand.
ATAAAAGTTGAGGAACCAATCTGATTAGATGGAAACATCTAAAGAGTCTATTCATAAAAGCACAGAGCTCAGGTGTTAGAATTAAAGAAAAAACATGGTAGTTTCGCCATATCTCGTTGAATCCTTTTCACTTCTATTTTTATTTTGTTTTATTTAAAATATGTTTCTCTAATTGATTAGGTGGGGCTCACGATTCAAGTTGTTACCACTGCTATGGTGAAATAAAGTGATTGAGATACCAAAAAAAAAAATAAAAAAAAAAAGTTGAAAAGGTTGAAAAAATTGAGACCAGACCATCAGACCAACCGGAATAAATTCAATAAAGTCGACCACTGGTTCCCTTGTATATGCCAGCTGAGTTGACCTAGAGTTAGGATTATCGACCACTGGTTCCCTTGTATATGCCAGTTGTGTTGATATTAGTCAGACCAGTTTCTCAATCCATTAGGATAGGTTCATCTTGGAAGTGGCCTTCAGACAGATATGAGAAACACCGTTCACCTTAGTCAACATCAAAACCATCTACGTTTTTCTCTACATCCATCTTCTTAATCTATCCATGTGATTGGTTGACTCCGGTTATGATGTCCAAAAACTATCTGAGTAGAGCTCTGTCACTTATATATGAATTTTAGTATGCTTGAGTGCAAACTCGTGTACTGATGTGACTCAATAATGTTGTAGAAAGTGGTAGTAAGGTTGTCGTTCACTCAGACTTGTAAAGACTTGATTTAAGAAAATACTAAAAACAAAGAAAATATATACACAAGTTTGTCACAAAATATCGAGAGAACTGGGACTTCGGATTTCACCATAAAATTCATTCATGCGATTCATATATTTATTCTAGACAATTATAGCTCAAATAATAATAAAATATTGACTCTGTTTCTTTGCCAAGGTAGATTTTTAAAAGATTAATTGTAAATCACAAGCATGACGCATCAAAAGTACTAAAACTAAGCATACGTCATCAAACGAAATCACAACTAATTAGTGAAAATCATAAAACAATTAAATCAAGTGCAAGAAGTCATATAAGAATTAAATATAATTACCACACGCATGAAATATGGCTTCCTCCGTCATCCCAGTGTTGGGGTTTAGCTCCTCATGCTCAAAACGCACCCAAAAGATAGAAACATAGCTCAAAAAGGTGTTTTATTGAAGAAATTATATAAAAATGTAGATTTGTAACATTTGTAATGGTGTTACGGACGTCACTGTTAAGAATTTTAAGACTGTTGAACAACGATACTTGTTTGTCTCTCGTCGTTGTTTCGAGACGTTTTTCTGCATGACGGACTTTGAAAGTCTGTTCTTCGTCTTCTTCTTCTCCTCCACCTGCTGCCGCCGCAGCTCCGCAACTCCTTCGTTGATCTCTCGTAGCTCCTCCAAACCCTCGCTTCAGCCCCCAAAACTCCCGACACCTCTCGTAGTTTCGAAACAATCTATTTATACACGTCAAGGACCGATTAAACTCGATAAAATCTCCCTTTTCTTTCACCTAAAGCTACGGCCTTTATTTCCTTATGAAACTCTCTTCACGCGTCTCGCTTGGCTTCAAACTCCCTGTTGAATGGAAACTCTCTTAAAGATAGCAACAATCCGCCGAGAGAATATATTCTCTCCTTATCTTTACGCGTACCTTCCTTCATAAACCAAAAATACCCAATATACTCTCCACCTCCCCGTTTTACTCTAGTCCGTGTAAACTTCTTTCTTTATCGAGTCTCAAACATGTACGAACCCTGACTCGAGCTAACAGGCCCATACTAACTTGGTCCGAAGAAAATCCATGAATAAATCTCGTCTAAATCCAACTCGGGGAGTCCTCGGGTGAATATTATTCTTCCCGCCTACGTGTAGCTTGGTCTCGATGATAAAGCCAATTCTCGGGTCGAAAAAATCACCCATAACAGCTCTGTTATACTCCAATAGGATTATCCCAAACCAAAACAACGATTGAATCTCGTTAAACACCTTCCAAATTTCGAACCCTAATCTGCCCGTGAAAGAATAACTTTTCCCGCCAATTTTCTTAATTCAAAATGAAGGGGATGACCTCCCCCTATCCGACAGTGGAGTCCTTTTAGCAATTGGGGCGGAAACAATAATTTCTGGGGTGCAAATAGCCATGAGGTGTAAATAGCAATTAGGGTACCCCTTATCAGTGGAATACCCCTTAGTAATTGAGATGCCCCTTATCCAAATGAGGGGTCCGAATAGTAATTTTCTCCCACGAGCGCAAATACCACTTTTCGAGCCAATTTCTCCGCACATGTTTATTTCTCCAAAAACACCTACAAAGACACAAAAAGCCATAATAAACACAAAATCGAGCACTAACAAAATATACAATTGAGATTAAATTAGACACAAAAATGTGTCTATCAAATACCCCCAAACTTATTATTTGCTCGTCCTCGAGAAAATCAAATAAAATCCTAACTCACTGTCGCAGGCATCGTCGATTGCATTTAGCGTATGCAATAAGCCTTTAAACCCCTAGGTGGCCCTAGTGGCCGAGTTATAGTCTCGGGAGGGTTTACCAGAGGTGTACCCACAAAACCTTTACACTCCAGACCTTAGATATTTACGCAGAACCTTGGAAGGCACTAAAAAATCTCCTTGGTTGGCATACTTATTGACTACGGGAGGAAGTACCCGATGCGAAATTCCAATTCTTTGTACACGAGTTTGCACTCAAGCATACTAAAATTCATATATAAGTCACGAGCTCTACTCGAGATAGTCACACTATGGACATCAATACCGGAGTCAAAACTAATCACATGGATAGATCAAGAAGATGGAAATAGAAAAACATAGATGGTTTTGATGTTTACTAAGTGATCAATGTTTCCCATATCTGTACAAGGCCTCCGCCAAAATGAACCTATCCTAATGGTGAGATCTTGGATCGACTAATATCAACACAACTGGGCATATACAAGGGAACCGGTGGTCGATAATCCTAATTCTAGATCAACTCGCCTGGCATATACAAGGGAACCAGCGGTCGATTTATTCACTGAACATTAATATTTTTTTTTTTTTTTTTTTTTTTTTTTTTTTTAACTGCATGATTAGATCTTTTGGATCCAAGCGCATGCTTCTTGTCAGCCAGATTACATGATAGTTCCCGTGGATCCCGCATTCCACGCTTGTTTAGGCGACGGAGACAGGGAAAACACACACATATTGCTATTCCCAAGTGTTAATTTTATTCCGTTTGGTCTAATTGGTCTAGTCTTTTTTTTTTTTTAACTTTTTTTTTTTTTTTTTTTTTTTTTTTTTGCACTTTTTTTTTTTTTTGGTATCTCAATCACTCTAATTCACCCTAGCATCGGTAACAACTTGAATCGTGGGACCCACCTAATCACTTAGAGAAACATAGTTTAAAAACAAAATAAAATAAAAACGAAGTGAAAAGGACTCAACGAGATTGGTGAAACTATCATGTTATTTCTAACACCCCGAGCTCGTGCTTTTATGAATAGACTCTTTAGATGTTGCCATCTAATCGGATTGGTTCCTCAACTCCTACAACCAAAATGCTTCCATCCACTTAGATTGGTTAGTGCCATCCTTAATAAACATAAATTTCTAGGCTCGGAGTTTAACAATGCAACTAAAATGTTTCTCCCATACCCCCAAACTTAAATCTAACATTGTCCTCAATGTTCTAAAGATAAAATGAAAAGCATGAACAAGGAGAAACTGTTACCATTTGAAGCAAAGAGATAAGGAAAGATATTACCGTGTCACATGAATGTTGGGGTACCTCCCAAGAAGTGCTAAGTTTAACGTCTTCAGCCAGACTCACGAAGGATTAGTCACCTCATAAAATCATAAAGTAATAGCCGAAAAATCTGTGGGTCATCAAAACCAAATAGAGCTATCACAAGTAAAAGGAATCTGCAACATGCCAAGAAATTTAACAAATAAAGCACACCCTTGTCTAGTTTCTGTTTAAGACAACTACATCTATTTGTGGTTGAGTTCGGGCTCTATGAAAGGGTCTAAATAAAATATTTTCATGGGTTGCATTTCCTCGAAGCTAAGATCCGATTTAGGTATTAGAGTCCGGAAAAACTCAAATAAAAACTTAGAAGCACATAATAATAGCCTCGAATAATTGCGGATCCTTAAAGTCAATCGGGTTTGACTCACACAATTGACCACGATGAAACGGCGGTCAATCTTAAGCAAATGTGTCGTTTCTATTCTCCTAAAATAATTAGGTTTGGTCTCGGAACTTAATAATCGACACATTTGAAATTCATACATTCCCACAATTGGTTGAAAAATATTTGGTGGGAAAACAAAATCAATCTGGGTATCATAGCGGGCTAACCACATCAACCAGGAGGATGGGTTTCTAACAACCTGAACTTCCTTATGGACATCACTAGGTTCGGAAAACGTGTATGAAGATAATCTTTTAAAATGGTTGAGGCACATATGTCAAGTCCAAAGTGAGGGACCTTTATAAGAGTTAAAGCACATGGAGAATGATAATCACCCCCAAACTTAGAGTTTTCGGTGTCTCTAGAAAGACTAGTCACAACTCCTAATCTCAAGGTCATCTGATTCCTGAAAATGGTCAATTGATTCTTCTAAGTCGGGTTCATCCTCACTCATCTCTACGAGTTCATTTTCTTTTTCTAAGTCTATTGTTTCTACATTGCTAGACTCAAAATATACCCGTTCCTCTAAACCATAATCGGCTTCGTAATCATAAGGAAAACTACATCGTCTAAAACGGTGGTATCTCTAGTCAAATCCTCGTCCTTTTGAATAGGTGAATAATTATTAAAATTATTTGGATTCAAACTAGAAATAATATTATCGTTGTGAAGCTCAATTGGAGTAACGAATTCCTGATCACTATGCCTACTCATTTCAAATTCTTCATCAACACTATCTTCATCATAATCATCACTGTAATAACATGGAAATGATCGAACCTCATCTAAAGTAGTGTTACCAATTCTAACCTCGTCATCTTGATTATGCAAATAACTATCATCATTTTCAAATGTACTATTGGAAACACTATATTGGAAATTAAGTCTATCTTGAGTAGTTCTTTCCTGGGCCTCTAACAACATTTTCTGAGTCGACTCACATGACTTCCTGATTTTATCTAGGAAAGAAGGTTCACACGTTTCATTGCTTTCGTCCATAACTAAGTTATTCATTTCTGCTGAACTACGTGTTGACTCAAGTAACTTTTGTGTCGACTCAGCTAACTTACATGCAGACTCTAGTAGAGAGGAATTATAGGAATTTTGCTCGTATGACCCGTGCGTGTGTGGATAGTAATTGGGCTCATCATGGTATGAGCCATAACCTTCAAAAGGCTGATGTTCCCAACCACTATTCACATTATGGTCAAAGTAGTAACGTCCAGTTTGAAACTCAGTCGGATATTCATTGTATTGGCTATTGTAATACCAGTTCGACATCCTAAATGCGAGGGAATTCTACACAAACACAAACAAGGTTGACTCGACCACAACAAACCTACTGATTTCTAGCAAACAAAAAGCATGATGGCTCCACTTAGATTGTTTCTAGACCAGCTTCTAATCCTTCGAAAGGAAATTCGTTACAATCTGAGCAAACCCCTCTAGAATCAATCCGAGTCAAAGTAAGTTGAGGGAAGCTCAGTGGAGCTTTGATACCCAAGGCCTCACCGGAATTACAATGCGGCGCAGTCACGCATTCAACTCACAAAAACCTTTATGAACTTCGAAGTGTGCTTAAAAGAGTAACCAATATTTTTCGAATGACTTTCCTATTAAGCTCGTTACCCTATTGGTCTCGTTCTAGTCAGTATTTTAAGCTTAGGTTCGCGTTTGGTATCGTTTTCCTAAGGCGGGCAAGAAGAGAACGGTGATAAAATCCGAACCCTTATCTTGTATGGCCAGTCCTTGCCCTTTACTAGGAAATTAAAACAGCCGTATTCAAGACCTCAACATATATGCATACAAAATCATCCAGTAAACCCACTGACAGGAGATTCGCGGGTGTTTAGAATTCTTACCTCCCGTTCCAGACGGGGGATGAACCGTTGAAGTCGACTCGGCCACCGACTCCTATGTCGGTGTACGAACCCGAGGGCCGAGACGAGATCGTGAATCGTCGTCCTTCCCGCAAACAGTTTATATTTAATCTTAACCCTTCCTTAGGGTTTTAAAAAAAATAAAAAATAAAAATAATGTCCAAGTCCAAAGAAAATAAAGTCCAAAACAATGTCCGAAAATAAAAAGAAAAATTACAAAAATACAACCCTATTTACAGTTTCTAAAAATAAAATAAAATTGAATAACTATATACAAAATCTTCTTCTTCACTCCTTTCAGATTCCTCTTTTCTTTCCTTCTTTGGCGATGCTTTCCTTTTATAGCACTTTTTCTTTCCTTGTAGCTTCGCTCCAAATCTGAAAAGAATCAAAAAAAATACCAAAGGCGTAAAAAAGAACAAAAACAAAAAAATAATAAAAAATAAACCTAAAACAAATCTAAATACAAGTCCGCGTCGGCGGCGCCAAAAATTGATGTGACTCAATAATGTTGTAGAAAGTGGTAGTAAGGTTGTCGTTCACTCAGACTTGTAAAGACTTGATTTAAGAAAATACTAAAAACAAAGAAAATATATACACAAGTTTGTCACAAAATATCGAGAGAACTGGGACTTGATTTCACCATAAAATTCATTCATGCGATTCATATATTTATTCTAGACAATTATAGCTCAAATAATAATAAAATATTGACTCTGTTTCTTTGCCAAGGTAGATTTTTAAAAGATTAATTGTAAATCACAAGCATGACGCATCAAAAGTACTAAAACTAAGCATACGTCATCAAACGAAATCACAACTAATTAGTGAAAATCATAAAACAATTAAATCAAGTGCAAGAAGTCATATAAGAATTAAATATAATTACCACACGCATGAAATATGGCTTCCTCCGTCATCCCAGTGTTGGGGTTTAGCTCCTCATGCTCAAAACGCACCCAAAAGATAGAAACATAGCTCAAAAAGGTGTTTTATTGAAGAAATTATATAAAACAGAGATTTGTAACATTTGTAATGGTGTTACAGACGTCACATATTCTGAAATTTTAAGACTGTTGAACAACGATACTTGTTTGTCTGTCGTTGTTTCGAGACGAGATTTCATGATGACTTTGAAAGTCTGTTCTTCGTCTTCTTCTTCTCCTCCACCTGCTGCTGCTGCAGCTCTGCAACTCCTTCTGTTGATCTCTGTAGCTCCTCCAAACCCTCTGCTCAGCCCCCAAAACTCCCGACACCCTCTGTAGTTTCGAAACAATCTATTTATACACGTCAAGGACCGATTAAACTCGATAAAATCTCCCTTTTCTTTCACCTAAAGCTACGGCCTTTATTTCCTTATGAAACTCTCTTCACGCGTCTCTGCTTGGCTTCAAACTCCCCTGTTGAATGGAAACTCTCTTAAAGATAGCAACAATCCGCCAGAGAATATATTCTCTCCTTATCTTTACGCGTACCTTCCTTCATAAACCAAAAATACCCAATATACTCTCCACCTCCCTGTTTTACTCTAGTCCGTGTAAACTTCTTTCTTTATCGAGTCTCAAACATGTACGAACCCTGACTCGAGCTAACAGGCCCATACTAACTTGGTCCGAAGAAAATCCATGAATAAATCTCGTCTAAATCCAACTCAGGGAGTCCTCAGGTGAATATTATTCTTCCCGCCTCTGTGTAGCTTGGTCTCGATGATAAAGCCAATTCTGGTCGAAAAAATCACCCATAACAGCTCTGTTATACTCCAATAGGATTATCCCAAACCAAAACAACGATTGAATCTCGTTAAACACCTTCCAAATTTCGAACCCTAATCTGCCCGTGAAAGAATAACTTTTCCCGCCAATTTTCTTAATTCAAAATGAAGGGGATGACCTCCCCCTATCCGACAGTGGAGTCCTTTTAGCAATTGGGGCGGAAACAATAATTTCTGGGGTGCAAATAGCCATGAGGTGTAAATAGCAATTAGGGTACCCCTTATATGTGGAATACCCCTTAGTAATTGAGATGCCCCTTATCCAAATGAGGGGTCCGAATAGTAATTTTCTCCCACGAGCGCAAATACCACTTTTCGAGCCAATTTCTCCGCACATGTTTATTTCTCCAAAAACACCTACAAAGACACAAAAAGCCATAATAAACACAAAATCGAGCACTAACAAAATATACAATTGAGATTAAATTAGACACAAAAATGTGTCTATCATGTACAACAATTGGAATTTCGCATCGTGGTACTTTCTCCTGTAATCAATAAGTATGCCAACCAAGGAGACTTTTTAGTTCCTTCCAAGGTTTTGCATAGATAGTTAGGGTCTGGAGTATAAAGGTATTGTGGGTATACCTCTTGTAAACCCTCCCGAGACTATAACTCGGCCACTAGGGCCACTTAGGGGTTTAAAGGCTTGTTGCATACGCTAAATGAAACCGACGATGCCTGCGACAGTGAGTTAGGATTTTATTTTTTAGATTTGATTTACTCGAGGATGAGCAAATAATAATTTTGGGGGTATTTGATAGACACATTTTTGTGTCTAATTTGTCTCGATTCTATAGTTTGATAGTACTCATTTTTGTACTTATTATGGTATTTTATGTGTGTGTAGGTATTTTTGGCCAATAAACATTTTTGGAAAAATCGGCTCGAAAAGATGCACCCGGAGGATGGCTGCAATATGGAGCTCCAGTTTGGATAAGGGGCACCTCAATTACTAAGGGTCACTCAGTTCACTATTCACCACCAACTGCTATGGGCACCCCAAAAGTGCTAGGGGGACACCCATCATCTTCTACATTTCAAATCTGAGATAAATGGCGGGAAGACAAAACCAGTTACGACCAGATTTAGGGTTTGGTTCTTGAGCGAGTTTGAAGGAGATTCAATCGCAAAATTTTATTGGGCTGGACTTAATTAAGAAGATATCGTCCCTGCTGGTTTGCTTCTATCAAAAGTGGATAGATTTTTGGGAAATAATACAACCAACAGACGCGTATAAGTGATAAAACAGGGAAGAAATCTTGTGGCTTGGCAAGAAAGATAAGGGAGGTATTTTTGGAGATTTCGTGGAGATTTAATTAACCTGTTGCATATAGAAAGGCTGGTGAGGAGTCATAGGAGGAGGTCGAGACTTTGGGGGACCGAATGGAGGTGATTAGGTAGCTGCAGAAGGAGTTGCAGAGTCGAGTTCTTCACCAGCGAAGAAGAAGAAGAAAACCAGAGAACAGCAGGCAAAGACAGTCGCATAAAGTGTTACCTTATCTTTCAAATTCATCATTTTTGTAACAATTTTTGCGACAAGTATTTTGAGTTCGCAATGATTACATTACGGTTTCTCGTAGTGATGGGTGTTGTAACAATTATATACGTTACAAAACCCATTTGCTTTGTACTTTTCCTCTCTTTTAATCAACTTTTGAGTTATGAACCGATATTTTGAGCAAGTGATTAATATGAGGAGTTAAACCCCATCACTGGGATGATGGAGGAAGCCATTCTTCACGCGTGTGGAAATTCTATTATTTTTTTTATAGCTTATTGCATTGATATATGATTTTTATTGAGTGATTGTGATTTCAGTTGATGGGTCATGCTTTCTTAAGTGGTCTGATGTCTCATGCTTTAGATATACAATCACTACTTTCAAAATCTACTTCGGCAATAAATTAGAGTCAATTACTTGAGCTATGAATGTCTAGAATTATTAGTTGAACCACATGAATATAAGAATTGTTGGAATCCTGAATCCTTGTACCTCTCAATATTTTTGACAACCTTGTGTATATATTTTAGTTTTAAGTCTGAAATCAAATCTTTACAAGTATGAGTTGAACGAACATCTTTCTTACCACTTTACAAACAGCTTCAAAATCACATCATTCTATGCTGTGCGTTAGGTGATTCCCCGCGAAGATTGTCTGTGATTCCCCATAGTTCATTGCTAAGTTTAGTAGGGCAATGCTACGTTGTTTGAATATTACTTAGTAGCCCGACTTTACCCAGGATAAATAATATTACATTTTATTGTCTTAAAATAGTAGTCCGACTTTACCCCGGTTGATTATTACCTAGTAGTCCGGCTTTACCCCGGTTGATTATTATATATACTACATTTTATTTGGGGAAGTCACTCTGTGCATATCATACTTGATTGTTCAATCTTAGTAGTATGACTGGGTTACTATGAACTTGACTTGGGAAGAAATTCTAGGTTCATGACTGGATATGGTCATTATTTAGAGACTCGGACTACGAATAATGATTGGGCCTTTTGTGAACCTGATGTGCGGGGTCAGATCATAGTAATTAAAACCTTATTATATTCTAGACTTAGATGGTGGCATTGGTTTTTATGAGGTGTACGCATTCCACGATAAAATCATACGGTACCTGGATTCATGCTATCATTTGAGACTGGAGTTATTCATAGCATCTTCTTCTCCATTGAGTGAGACGAGGTTGGGTTAACATATGTTTAGGTTGTTTAATTCGTTTCTCGTAGATCCACCCGGTGGTGGATCTTTCATGAATATTACCACTATGGACGCAATATCTGGGGAGGCGATTTGAAGCAATCTTCTGCTCTATGTTGTGTATAAATATGTTTACTGTATTTTCTTTAGTAGAACTGTGATGCATGTTGGTATTACATGAGAGTTATATGTTTCCATTGAGCACCCCTTTTGGATGATGTGCTCACTCGTTCCCACTACAGTTTCAGATTTCAGAAGAGATGGCGTGCATGAAGATATTTGTTTCCTAGTTTGAAGCTTTAGCATATTAAGAACGTTTATATATCTTTATATTTATGCATTCTTGTTTATCTGTAAAATAACACATTAATATATTCATATCATTCGAGAGTTTTCATCTATGAGGTATCAAAGTGTTTGGGTATTGGTTTTGTTTTATTTTATGAATTTACGTTCCTTAAGTTAAAAGATCTAGATTCCATTACTTCAGGTTTATGTCATTTTATTATTATCTACGCAGGTTTAAGAGTTGGGGCGTGATAACCGCAGATAGTTGAAACGTCTCATCAATGAACATACCTTCAGCAAGAATCTCGTTAATGATTTTTTGAAGTTCGAGGAACTGATCAACAACAGACTTATCATTCGTCATCTTGAACTCCATAAACTTTGCTACCAAAAATTTCTTGCTTCCCGTAGACTCAGCTTGGTACTTTACTTCTAACGCAGTCCACAAATCATAAGCAGTGAATTTATCTTTAGCGTTGTAAAAATCATACATCGCATCTTCCAAATCATTCATGATATGATTTTTAGCCAGAAAATTAGACCTCGTGTTGTAAAACAATGTGGGTGTAGCGGGTGGGGCGAAAAATACATGTTTCGACCCATGCATATGCGCGTATACCATGCACCAAGTTCTTCTTTTACACGGATTTATTATTGGCAAGTTTTTTTTTTTAGGAAATTAATTCCAAAATTATTTATGGGTAAATTCCTTTTACGTGGTTTACCTGTTTTTGAAGAAAACCAAAACCTAACTTGATTTGCAAGTATTTCATCCTATAAATACAACTCGAAATTTTGTTTTAATAAACACACAAGAAGAGACCATCTTTCTGTCTTCTTTTGTTCATCTTCTTGCTTTTGTGAGTTTGCAGTGTTTTACTTTCCATCCCCGTTGCTGAGTTCCAACAGAGGGTAACTTGCGTTGTGCTAACTTAAGTTATATCGGGCAGTCTTATCCTGGACACATATTCGCTGTGAGGTGTTTAGCATTACTCAACTCGAGTATACCCACGAACTAATGTGTTAAGGACAACTTGTTGAACCTGAGATTCTGCCCTCGTCAAGTTATTTCGGTAGAGTTTTTTTCGGATTAGTTCTTTACATATTATTTTAATACGTCTAACGTGTTATTCATTGTTGCAAGATTCCAACAGTAGAATCATTGTGGGAGCATGTGTTCTATAACCCAAAATGGAAAATATCACTGTATCTGCAGTATCTAAATCCAAATAGCAGTAACAAAGGATGACTTTAACAACTTCATATATGTAAGGACCCTCAAGCTCGTCAACATTTGTTTGGCGGGCTTCAGCGATGATCAAGAGACGAATTAACCTCTAATGACTCGATTAGCTTAACACGAACTTTAATTAATAGAAATTAATCTAACAATGATCTAGATATGAATTTAGTATCATTCAATAGGTCTAGAAAAGTTACGTGGAATGGACTACTTGAACGTGTCAATCGGATACTAGACGAAGAAGTAATCATCAGACACGTAGGAAGGGCACAATAGTTTTTCATAATTTAGATCGACCTGGCTTCCCATATCATTTAGATGGGTGCCTTTATCATTTTGGCCGGCCTTATCTCAATCGAGAAGATAACTCATTCTAAATCTCTTTTCTTTTCTTCTTCATTCTTCTTTTCTCTTTCTCTCGGTTCTTTATCTTCTTCTCTCTGTTGATCTCAATTTTGAGAATTTGAGCGTGAGTTTGTGTGAGCAATCTATCTTGAGCTTAGTATTACGTTGAACTGAGGGATAAGGTGATGTTTCTGATGTCGATTGGATTTTGGAAGAAACAGAAAGTTAGGGTTTGAGATGTGAATGAGCTAGGGTTTCATTCGAGGTTCAAAGAAGAATTAGAAGATGGAGAGGTTTAATTGAGGATGGGTTGGTCACGAATTAGGAGTTAAGGTTGTTTCTTTGAAGTTGGGGGTTGATTGGACCGAATTTGTAGGATGGTAATAGTTTCGAGAAGATTGCTGGAGGGATTCAAAGCAGAGAAGAATCGATTCAATGGTTTGGTGAAACCAGAATTGAGGTAATTGCTTTATCAGTAAACTTAGTTAAGAATTGATTCAATTTATAATTGATGAGTTTATAAGTTAGTCTTTGAACGAATATTGAGAATAGATGTGTATGTATGGAATGAACTTGAGATTTTGGGTAACTGGTGGTGTTGCTTTGACTGTATTTTTGTTGGTATCAATGTGATGAACTAAAAGAAGGATTGAACCGAGTAGATTTAGATGTTGAATTGAGAATGATGAGGAGGATGTAGAGGTAGCTCAGTGGTGATGCTAGTTAGAATTGGTAGATGTCGATTTACAAGTTGAATGGAGTTAGAGTTAGTATGTTTGATTAACTGGAATCGAGACACATACATGTTAGAAACTAGAAGTACATGTGAAGAAGTGGTGGACTATTACAGGGGAACTAGTATAAATATGAACTACATGGAGAAGATATTGGAAGTGGTTTTCGAATGCCTTAAGTAACTAGAATTCAAGAAGTAAATGAATATGGAGTTTTAGTTGTAAGTTGAGTTTGAGATGCAAGTTGAGCTTAACTGAGTAAGTAGAGATTCAGGATTGGATACAAAGTATTGCCTGAGATGAAGGTGTTGAATGTTTTGTCTTGAGAATGGTGTTGATGTGTTGGAGTTGTAATTACAGAACGGAAGGGGGAAGTTGTAATGGTTGTGTATATGTTTGGTTTGGAGAAGTTCAGAGAGGTGGTGGTATTTTTTATGGAGTTTAATTGAATAAAATGGGAAATATATGGAACTGCCAGTTGCAGGAAAGAGTTGGGTTGAATCTCTTTAGTAGAAGCTTAAAGATGAAACTGCAGTTAGTCTATATTAACAACGATCGATTCGAAGGATGAACCGGTGGATTGAGAAATACAAGGTAGGCGTGGCTTGTCATCAAACCAGGTGGGAACTATGTAACCTTCTTGTAATAATTAAGCTTTCTTTATCTGCGAGCATGATGAGACTTTACTATCTATGTGCGTATTTGCAAGTACTTTAATGTATTGCTTTTGTGTTCTTTTTATGCAATGTATGTGATATCTTCATTTGCAATGGTTGCTATGAATGTGTTTGTGTGTGATATGCATTGTGAGATTTCCCTGCGAGGAGTGTCTGTGTTTCCCCACGGCTCTTAGCTAAGTTAAGTAAGGCGGTAATTCATCTGTCGACAATATTATTTAGTAGGGCGGTAATTCATCCGTTATAATATTATTATATCTATTTTATTTAGTAGGGAGGTAATTCATCCGTTTTAATAGTATTAGTAGGGCGTTAATTCATCCGTTATAATATTATTGCTTATTAATATAGTAGGGCGGTAACTCATCCGCTTGAATATTACCTAGTAGGGAGGTAATTCATCCGTTATGATATTATATATACTATTTTATTTGAGGGAAATAACTCGTGTGCATATCATACTTGTTTGTCTAACTTTCTAATCTTGATGAAAATATAGCCGAATGTTTAGATTCATGTTATTTCTTTCAATTTATATTCTTTTATATCTGTGAAGAATATTAATGATTACTTGAGAGTTATATGTTTTCATTGAGCACCCTTTGGGGATGATGTGCTCACTCGTTCCCACTTCATTTTCAGTTGCCCGAAGAAATGGTGCACGTGAAGATATTCGTCTTCATATTTTAAAGTGTTACCGAATTGTGTTACATTTATGTATCTTTTGTATACGGGTATTCTTTATTTAATGTAAAAAAACATATTAATAGGTTAATATCATTTTAGAGTTCTTCAATTATAAATATAAGAGTGTTGGGTTCAAGTTGGTTTTAGTTCGCATCATGAAATTTTGATTCTTAAAATTGTCAATCTGGAATTGATTCCTCAATTAGGTTGTAATCATATTATCCAAGCAGGTTTAAGAGTTGGGGCGTCACAAGTTGGTATCAGAGCCCACTATTGGATCTTACATGGGCGACAATAAGAATAGTCAGTGTCACTTGGTTGACTATATTAGTCTAGAACTGGGTTGGGTTGTGAGATAAATCGTAATCACTAAAAGCTTTCAAGAACTAAAAGATTTATTGGTTGTTTCTTATCTTTTTATGTGTATATATAGTATGAAGTAAAAAAATTGTAGGTTAAACCAATTGCATTATATTTTAGAAGCTAATAGAGAATTAGTGAATAATTAATTTAGAATTATGAAAACGTAGTCAATCCAACACTAGAGGAATAGTGAGGTTAGTAGTTCTTATAGATCTATAGTACCCTTAAGAGATTATTGAATATCCTTAAATATATTTAGAACCATTAATTTATAGATCAAGAAGGAGGCGTTACTTATATCAGTAAACTGATGATCCATAAACTTCATTAGATCCTTATTCAGTATTTCCTAATATACTTAGAACCAATAGTCAATTGAAATGGAAATTAGTCTATTGACTCTAGAGCTACAAATTCTAAATATTTAGTTATAGAAATACATATAGGTTTGTATTTCATTTCTTTTTGTTTCGAAATCATTTGAAACGAGTTGGATCTTCCGCGTTTGTAAGTATGAGTTGTACTTACATTGGTTGGTAGATCGATTCAATTTTCGTGGAAGAAAATTCTTATAAGGTGGATAGAATGTAAGGACCCTCAAGCTCGTCCAATCTGTTTGACTGGCCTGGTGATGATCAAGAGACGAATTAACCGCTAATGACTCGATTAGATTAACACGAACGTTAATTAATAGAAATTAATCTAACAATGATATAGATATGAATTTAGTATCATTGAATAGGTCTCGAAAAGTTACGTGGAATGGACTACTTGAACGTGTCAATCGGATACTAGACGAAGAAGTAATCATCGGACACGTAGGAAGGGCACAATAGTTTTTCATAATTTAGATCGACCTGGCTTCACATATCATTTAGATGGGTGCCTTTATCATTTGGCCGACCTTATCTCAATCGAGAAGATAACTCATTCTCATTCTCTTTTCTTTTCTTCTTCATTCTTCTTTTCTCTTTCTCTCAGTTGTTTCTCTTCTTCTCTCTGTTGATCTCAATTTCGAGAATTTGAGCGTGAATTTGTGTGAGCAATCTATCTTGAGCTTAGTATTACGTTGAACTGAGGGACAAGGTGATGTTTCTGATGTCGATTGGATTTTGGAAGAAACAGAAAGTTAGGGTTTGAGATGTGAATGAGCTAGGGTTTCATTCGAGGTTCAAAGAAGAATCAGAAGATGGAATTGAAGGTTAAGAAGTTTAATTGAGGATGGGTTTGTCACGAATTAGGAGTTAAGGTTGTTTCTTTGAAGTTGAGGGTTGATTGGACCGAATTTATAGGATGGTAATAGTTTCGAGAAGATTTGGAGGGATTCAAAGCAGAGAAGAATCGATTCAATGGTTTGGTGAAACCGAACTGAGGTAATTGCTTTATCAAGTAAACTTAGTTAAGAATTGATTCAATTTATAATTGATGAGTTTATAAGTTAGTCTTTCAACTAATATTGAGAATAGATGTGTATGTATGGAATGAACTTGAGATTTTGGGTAACTGGTGGTGTTGCTTTGACTGTATTTTTGTTGGTATCAATGTGATGAACTAAAAGAAGGATTGAACCGAGTAGAGTTAGATGTTGAATTGAGAATGATGAGAAGGATATAGAGGTAGCTCAGTGGTGATGCTAGTTAGAATTGGTGGATGTGGATTTACATGTTGAGTGGAGTTAGAGTTAGTCTGTTTGATTAACTGGAATCGAGACACATATATGTTAGAAACTAGAAGTACATGTGAAGAAGTAGTGGAATGTTACAGGGGAACTAGTATAAATGTGAACTGTAGGGAGAAGATATTGGAAGTGGTTGTTGAATACCTTAAGTAACTAGAATTCAAGAAGTGAATGAATATGGAGTTTTAGTTCTAAGTTGAGTTTGAGATGCAAGTTGAGCTTAACTGAGTAAGTATAGATTCAAGATTGGATAAGAAGTATTGCCTTACATGAAGGTGTTGAATGTTTTGTCTTGAGAATGGTGTTGATGTGTTGGAGTTGTAATTACAGAACAGAAGGGGGAAGTTGTAATGGTTGTGTATATGTTTGGTTTGGGGAAGTTCAGAGAGGTGGTGGTATTGTTTGTGGAGTTTAATTGAATAAAATGTGAAATATATGGAACTGTCAGTTGCAGGAAAGAGTTGGGTTGAATCTCTTTAGTAGAAGCTTAAAGCTCCAATTGCGGTTAGTCTATATTAACAACGATCGATTCGAAGGATGAACCGGAGTATTGAGAAATACAAGGTAGGCGTGGCTTGTCATCAAACCAGGTGGGAACTCTGTAACCTTCTTGTAATCATTAAGATTTCTTTATCTGCGAGCATGATGAGACTTTACTATCTGTGTGCGTAATCGCAAGTACTTTAATGTATTGCTTTTGTGTTCTTTTTATGCAATGTATGTGATATCTGCATTTGCGATGGTTGCTATGAATGTGTTTGTGTGTGATATGCATTGTGAGATTTCCCTGCGAGGAGTGTCTGTGTTCCCCACGGCTCTTAGCTAAGTTAAGTAAGGCGGTAATTCATCCGTCGACAATATTATTTAGTAGGGAGGTAATTCATCCGTTATAATATTATTATATCTATTTTATTTAGTAGGGCGGTAATTCATCCGTTATAATATTATTGCTTATTAATATAGTAGGGCGGTAAATTATCCGTTTGAATATTACCTAGTAGGGCGGTAATTCATCCGTTATGATATTATATATACTATTTTATTTGAGGGACATCACTCGTCTGCATATCATACTTGTTTGTCTAACTTTCTGATCTTGATGAAAATATAGCCGAATGTTTAGATTCTTCTTATTTCTTTCAATTTATATTCTTTTATATATGTGAAGCATATTAATGATTACTTGAGAGTTATATGTTTTTATTAAGCACCCTTTTGGGATGATGTGCTCACTCGTTCCCACTTCAGTTTCAGTTGCCCGAAGAAATGGTGCACGTGAAGATATTCTTCTTCATAGTTTAAATCGTTACCGAATTGTGTTACATTTATGTATCTTTTGTATACGGGTATTCTTTTTTTAATGTAAAACAACATATTAATAGGTTAATATCATTTGAGAGTTCTTCAATTATAAATATCAGAGTGTTGGGTTCAAGTTGGTTTTAGTTGGCATCATGAAATTTTGATTCTTAAAATCGTCAATCTGGAATTGATTCCTCAATTAGGTTGTAATCCTATTAGCTAAGCAGGTTTAAGAGTTGGGGTGTCACAATATATATATCATAATAATGGGAATTTAAATTAGGGCTCTATTATATATCCGAAGAAGCTAAAAAATGTTGAACCAGAAATTTTAGCCATCAATTTTTAATAGGATTGAAGCTCTAATAACGATTATGATTCTTTTTTTACTTGCAACAATGATTCTAATGAATATGATTGTTAACTTTGGAGCAGCATTGAAGAACTATTGTCAGGAGTATTATCAAATCATTCGATTCAGCTACGAACAAAGCTTCTCTCTATCAAGCAAGGTGACAAATCAATCCTTACTTTGATAAATGAAATCAAGAATCTCTCAGATCAACTTGCAACTGCTGGAGAAGTTGTTTCTGATCAAGAACTTGTTGTTGTCACTTTTTCGGCTCTCAATTCCGATTATATTCCATTTGCAACTGCTATGAGGCACCGAAATCCACTAATTTCATGTATCGAATTACATAATCATTTACTCAGTGAAGAAATAGTTATCACAGAACGTCATCAAGCTTTGCTTTCTGAATCTGCAAATATAGCCTTTGTTACTCAATTAAATGCTTTTCGATATGATGGAAGAGGCTATGGTGGTCGTCCTGGTGGTTTTCAAAGTGGTTATAACTCAAATTATGGAAGACCTCTTGCTGGTAGATCTGCTCACTCATTTGGTAGAGGATATCCTCATACATTTCCACCTGGTAAAGGATCAAGTACTTCATCTTCTTCATCTACCTAGCTGTTATACCACCTCAAGTTTTGAATTCCTCTAATTACTATCCTCCTCAATCTGCTATTGAATGTCAAATATGTCGCAAAATTGTTCATGGTGCACTAGAATGCAGAGATAGGCTCAATTTTTCCTATCACATCATTTAAGTGCAATGCTGGCCTTTGCTAACATAATGGGAGAAAATCCATGGTATGTCGATCTCGGGTGCTAATTTCATGTTACTTCGATGAAACCGAGTTACAAGCTATAAACACTTATGAAGGTGCTGAGAAAATTCATGCAGCTAATGGAGAAGGTATGTCCATTACTCATTCTGGTTTTTCAATAAAGTTCACTCCCAACCACCATTTCAACTTGAATAATATACTTCTAGTACCTCAAGCATCACAAAACTTACTTTTAGTTCACAAGTTTACTTCAGACAACAATTGTTCCATAAATTTTGATGCTTCTGGATTTTGTGTGAAGGATTTATCAACTAGGGAGACACTTTTACAAGTCCCACATAGTAATGTTTATATCCTCTACACTTATTCATCCATCAAACAAAAAGGCTCTCTCAACTATCACAACAACCATTCCTGCTGAAGTATGACATAAGAGACTAGAACATATATCCTTTCAAACCATGAAGCATGTTTACAATTCTCTTAATCTGTCACATGTAATAAAATCCCCTTTAGTTTGTAATGATTGTCAATTAGGGAGAAGTCATAGTGATTGTAGTTCTAAACCTTTAGAAATACTGTATCTTGACTTATGGGGTCCTTGTCCTGTTCAATCCATTTCTGGATACAGATATTATGTCAATATAATAGATGATTACTCCAAATTTTGTTGGATATATCCTTTGAATGACAAATCTGAGTTCAAGACAATATTTTTTAAGTTCAAAGCTCAAATTGAGAATTCTTTGAAATGCACTATTGTGACAATAAGGACTGATGGTGGTTGTGAATTTTTCAACACTGAATTAGCTTCATTTTTATCTACAAGTGGTATTATTCATGAAGTCACTTGTCCTCACACACCTGAGCAAAATGGTGTAGCTGAATCCAAGCATAGACATCTACTTGACATTGGTAGGACTTTTCTTATACAATCAGGTATTTCGGAGTCCTTTTGGGTTGAAGCCTTTACAACCTGCAAATTATACAAATTGAGGACTTCCTACAAGATCTTTAGACAACAAATCTCCATTTGAAGTTTTGTTTCACAAATCTCCAGATTATACTTTTCTTAAATCTTTTGGATGTCTTTGTTTTCCCTGGATAAGACCTTGTACACCTCAAAAGTTAGCTCCAAGAAGTATTTCCTGCATCTTCATTGGTTATAGTCAAAATCAGAAAGGTTGTAGATGTTTAGAACTTGCTACTGGGAAAATTTATACATCAAGGCATGTGACATTTAATGAAAATATGTTTCCTCTTAGAGTCACTCTTATATCAGCTTATTTGTCTGATGCTTGTCAATCTTCCACAGTTCTTTCTCAGTCATCATCAGCTCAGCCTGGCACTTTGAATGTTTCCACTAACTGCAGTTCTGTAGCACAGCCTACTACAGATACTTGTAGTTCAGTTCAGATGCCAGTTTCTCCAATACAATCTAGTTTTGTTGTTGATTCAAATGCACATTTATTATCTTAAGTGCCTTCTTCTGTTACAAATGACCACAACATGATTACAAGAGGGAAATCAGGTATTTTTAAGCCTAAAAGTATATTCTACAATGTATTCTCTTTCTGCAACTTGATAGGTGTAGAATACACCGTATTACTATATAGAGTTTATGCTTTCTTTGCTATTTTTCTTGTAAATTATGTATTTTACGAGTGTTTTTGAGTTATTAGGTACTTTGGAGTCACACGGAGGAAAAGAAGAAGAAATTACTCTATTTGAGCCAAAAGGGCAATATTGTCATTCTCATGGGCGAACACTATCGGGAGCCTAATAAAAGTTAAGGGACAACTCTATTTGGAGGAGTACTAAACACAGTGGAGCTAAGGTTAAGGGGTTGTCATTCAGGGTATCCCTTATCACTTATCAGATGGTGTAATTATCATTGGGTGGGAGTATCCGCCCAACCCTAAAATCGAGAGTTATCTTTCACTCTCAATCATTTACACCTGAAAGAAGAATAGAGAGAAAAGGAATGAGGCACAAACATGGAGTGAACATAAATTGGAATCGAGAGATGATGATGCTATAAATGAAATTGATGGGAATCTGGTGCTGTGAGATGATGCTGCCATGAAAAAGAAGTTAGGGATCGAGAAATTGAGAAATTACTGTTGAAATTGAAAGAATTCGTCTGCTGTTGAACTCAATATATGGAAAGGAATTTAAGAGCAGATGTTGTTCGAATTGGAAGACAGAGAAATTGATAAGGAAGGGTTAAGATTCAGTGTTAAGGAATTGATTGAACTGAGATTTGAAGCTGTTGCCATTAATGGTGCTATTGAAGCTGGGTGAAATGGGTTAGAAGATGATGATGTGCTGCAATGAAGCCATGAACAGACAAGGAAGAAAACGATGGAGCTGTCAAATGGGTTTGTGAGATTGTGCTGGGAGATTTGCTTTTGCAGAGGATTGATTTCAGAAATGATAGAAGAATAAGCCACATGAAATAGGATTCAGATCCATACGAAGAAAGAACTCAATGGGAGATTGGATTGAGCCTGTAGTAGATGAAGAAAGGGGATTTGATGGAGATGGATGAAATCGAGATATCCAGGGAACCAGTGAGCTAGATAGAAGAAGCGCTGCAAGTTTTTGGGTTTGAATCGAACCAAGAAATCTGAGAAGAAGAAAAGGGGATCTGAGGCTAATATTCGTATGGGTTTCAGATGATTGAAGAGGTGAAGTTGGTGTTGATCTCAAAAATGGAGATCAAGTAGGATCAGAATTAATGGTTTTGAGCTGCTGTTGATTCAGGGTTTGGATGCTCTTGGATTTGTTGTATGACTGTTGAAGTGGTATTTTGAGAATGGGTTATTGGGGAGATAATGAATACGCTGTCTGAAGCAGCAATTGTGTAAGAATGGGTGCAGAGCATTAGATGTATGTTTAGGAATTGTTACAGGGAAGAAAAATGGCATGAATTCGGCCGGGAATGTCCTAAAGCCAGACAGAACTCTGCCTGAATTTTCCTACAGGTGAGTTTACTCAGTGACCGATCCGATCCAACCAATTCATCTGATTAAGCCGAGTAAGACAGACTCAGATCAGCTAACTCAGTGGCTGACTCTCATACCTTGACCTGTTGACTAACGATGACTGTTGCTTTGACCGTTACTTTGAACGGTGCCGTGACGGAATATTCTGTCGACGGAAAAGATTATACCAGTGGCCGGCGATGACTTTTCCGGTCGGATTCCGGTGATCCCATAATTTTCAGGCGACCAAAATTGCAGAATTTTGTGTGAGTCTCTCTCATGGGTGTGAAGACTTAGATTCTATTCCTTGGAAAATTTGGAGGCTTTGGAGAATTGAACTTGAAATTGAAATTAGGCTCAAATTGGGAAAGTGGTGTTATTATGGAATGAGGATTCTATTCCTTGGAATATTTGGAGAGCATTAAAGCCTATAAATAGAGAAGTTCTCTACACACTTCTACACACCTTTTGACACACACAACACTTGTGTTTTTGCTTGCTTTTCAAAATTCTTCTTTCAATTATTTGTGTGAACTTGAAAAATTCTCCTTTTAATTATTTGTGTGAATTTCAAAAACATGAGTAGCTAATTTTCTTATTGATTGAGGATGAATTCCTAGTTCTTAACATATGATTTGAGTTTTGTTTTCAATTCTATCTTGAAGTTTTTCACATGATTATCGTTTGTTTCTACTAATAGGAATGTTTATGCATTCATGATTGATTGATAGATTGTTTGGGTGGCCAACTAAATTGATTTGTTAATTGATCTAAAGCTAGTGAAATTTAGGGGATAAGTAATCGTTTCTTGACTCTTTACATAAGTAGCAAACACGAGACCTTGCGGAGGGATTCCGTGGAGCAATTGTGTGTGAAAATAACGTTAGCAAGTAGACCTTGATCTAAGAGTCTAACTACTAATATCAACCTAATAAGTTCATAAATATTAATGCGTTTATTTAAATTACATCTTGAGTGATCTACTACTAGGTGGTTTGGTAAATAGAATCCGGTAGTCGAGAACTTCCGTATCCGGTGATACAAGGGATTTAGGGGTTTAGCACTGATCTAGCTTCTTTACCTACGGTTGGTGATAATCTGTGACTAATAAAAAGTGGAAAAGAACATAACTTGAATCATTGTTTTGCAACGAAGAAGGATTCCTTGATCTTGTCTCTCTTATTGATTTCAACTTTATATTTGAATTGCTTTGTTTATTTTCTTTTGCTTTATAAAACAAACCCCCCTTTGTGACAATTTTACAACTAAAAATCTCTTGCTCCTCTTGGGAACAAACTTGACTACACTATATTACTTGTTAATTAAGTGGAAAAATATCGATTAATTTGTTGTGGTTACGACACGCATCACAACTTTACAGGGAAAGCAATCTCCAGCTCTTCCAACTTGTTATAGTCAAGCTATTAAGCATCCCAAATGGAAAGTTGCTTTACATGAGGAATATCAAGCACTACAAGATGCAGGTACATATTCTATTGTTCCTCCTCATCTTCTCAGAATATAGTAGGTTGTAAGTGGGTTTTTAGGGTCAAACGTAAACCAGATGGCACCATTGATAGATTCAAAGCCAGATTAGTTGCTAAGGGCTATCATCAACAAGAGGGTCTAGACTACACAAAAATATTCAATCCAGTTGCTAAACCTTCCACTATTAGAGTGATTCTCTCTTTAGCTGTTAATTTCAATTGGTCAGTTACTCAACTTGATGTGAGTAATGCTTTCCTTCATGGGGATCTTACTGAAGATGTTTACATGACTCATCCTCCAGGCTTTGTTGATCCACTTCATCCCACTTATGTGTGTAAACTTCATGATGCTCTTTATGGTCTTAAGCAAGCTCCAAGATCTTGGTATGAGAAGCTTCTTAATGTGTTATTATCTCTTGGATTTACTGCTTCTACTGCTGATTCATATCTCTTTATATATTCAAAAATGCAACTCTAGACTTACCTTAGTCTTGATCTATGTGGATGATATTCTTATTACTGGGAGTTCTCAAGTCAACTTCAACAATATTTTCCAATTAAACTTAGGAGCAGTTCACTATTTTTTGGGTTTGGAGATTAAGAGGAATGCAAACAGCTTGTTTATGTCACAAACAAAATATGCTTTTGACTTATTGGATAAATTTGATATGGGTGGAGCCAAACCATGTAATTCTCCTGTTCCTGCTCATGGAAAACTTGTTGCTTCATCTGGTTCATTGCTTCCAAATCCTACTCTCTACAGATCTTTTGTTGGTGCTTTACAGTATTTAACCTGGACAAGACCAGAAATCAGTTTTGCAGTTAATCAAGTTTTCCAACACATGCAAAATCCTAGTTCTGATCAATGCATTGCAGCCAAGAGAATACTTAGGTACATTAAAGGTACATTGGATTATGGTGTTTTGTTTAGTAAAGGCCTCTCTGCAGTTCATGGATTCGGTGATGTTGATTGGGATGGAGATCCAGATACTAGAAGGAGTACTGGTGGATACTGCATTTTCTTTGGCTCCAATCCAATTTCTTGGTCAAGCAAAAAGCAATCATCAGTTGCTAGATCTTCCACTGAAGCTGAATTTAGAAGTCTAGCAAATTCTCGTAATGTAAATTTTATGGATTTGCAAACTTCTTCAAGAACTGCATATTCTGTTACCTGCCTCACCATCTTTGCTGTGTGATAATCAAAGTGCTATCTCCTACTCCACTAATCCTGTTTTTCATTCCAGAATGAAACACTTGGCTATTGATTACAACTTTTTCAGAGAACTTGTTCATTCCAAGGATTTGCAGGTCTCATATGTTTCTACAGTTGCTCAGGTTGCTGATATCTTTACTAAAGGATTAGATGGTCCACGCTTTGCTCTTCTACGTAGCAAGCTGAAGGTTCTTCCTTTGTCTGCCCACATCAGCTTGAGGGGGGGGTAATAACACTGCCTAGTCACTCTGCCCACATCATCATACAGCCTGGCAACAACCTATCAATAATTCACACCTGTCCGTCTTCTATTGGTTAACTCTCTTAGCTCTCATTGGCGGTGTGTTCGGCCTGTAATAAAAAGGCATTGTCTTCTTTGTTGTTTTCTTTAATCAAGATTTGTTCCTCCCTGAAAGTGTAATTAGGTTCTGTATATTGAGACCTTCATAACAACTTTAATGGATTCCATTTTATCTGATTCTACTAGACCTGGGAGGCTGAACCTTAAAAATTTCCTAGTACCAGTATTTTAGTCCTCCGACTCTGAGTACCATGCTTAGGCGCCCTTTTTGATCAAAATATACAAAGCATCGGGTACGAAGGTTCAAAAGTTATCATGCCTAAACAATAAAAGAAAAAAAAACATGAGTACTAGACCACCTAACAGATTATTATTCATTACTGTGGAATGAAAACAACGGTTTTGGTACTGTATAATGGGTTACACCAACTGCAAAATTCAAGAAATAAATGATATTGCTAAGGTTGATCTAATGGTATTTGTATAATTCTATATAGACTTGTAAAAGAAAAAATGTTAGAGTCTTAGAGAAAGAGCATGGGCCATTGCGCAGAAAACCAAAAACTATTTGGAGTTGATGATTATGCTTTTAGAATGCAAAGTACGGAGGATCCAAAATAATTTAGAGGTGGAGGATATTCATGAATAACCATTTCTGGGAGTTTTAGGCTAGGATATAGCTAAGAGCATCTCCGATAGTAATTTGGTGTACATCCCATGTGTACTAGTTTTTTTATGAATGAGAGATAAAAATTCTCTAATTTAAGGATGTGAAAAAAAAACAATCTCCAACCATAAAACATATATATAAGTTGAAAACATTTTAAACCATTGATTGGAAACCTAAATATTTAACTCCTTAATTAATAACCTTTGATTTTGATGAATAGGATGTTTGCATCCTCTAAGGAAACCTCTAAAACCAGAGGATGGAGTAGAGGATGTGAGAATAACTACCTGACACATCATCCTCACATTTGTCTTTAAAGTTTCCATTGGAGAAGATTTTTTTGTTAAAACTCTGAAAATCCTATGTGGCTAAAATATAGGAAGTCTTGATTGTCTCATTGGAGATGCTCTAAGTCTTTGTGTCGTGGGAAAATGTCCCATGCTAGGTATTTTTTTCACATGCATGTGCGAGATATTTGTGTGTCTATTTTGGTAAGTGTTTGTCAAAACACTACTTTTTAGTTTTTACATATAATTATAATTCATATATGTACTTACCAGTAGTAGTTTACTAATTGCTAACTTATACATTAATTTTCTGTGAATTTATAATTATTAAACTCGGATTCTGTTAAAAAAAATTTTTAATTTTTGCCTATCAAAAAAAAAAAAAAAAACTCGGATTCGTGCACGGTAAGTGATACCAAAGAAATAGGCCCCTTTTTTTTTGTGAATAACCAAAGAAATGGGTTATGAGAGAAAATTATTTCTCTTTTATAAATTGAGTACTAATGAAGGTCTCAATAACTGTTGAAATTTTTTTAGTTATTTTATCAAAAGAAATATGATGAAGGTCTCATTGGCAAAAGGGACTCAAGGTACTAGAGGAACCAAAATGAAAACCAAAAACGGGTAAAACAGGCTTCGTATAGCACCTCCGCAAAGAACTTGACAGGCAGAGCAACTACCAAAGGAAATTTCAGAGGTGGAATTTTTCTATTCTTGAAAAAACTCCATCAAACCTTGGACCAACTTATTTTACCCTCTGATTTGTTCAACTAATTGGTTTTAGTTTTTCATCAATACATGAGAGTTAATTTGTTGGTAAGATCTCGTAAGGCCTAGTATAAAAAATGGAAATTTGTACAAGACCCACAAATTTAGGACTTTCTTTGATGGACGAGACGATCATTTATTCAATCTACTAGAACTTGGAAGTTTTAGTATGTAAAACCATTGTTTTTATCCTCAACGTGGGAAAATGTAAACGCGTTTTTCAATCAAAAAAGAGTTCAAAAGGCATGAAAAGTTCAAAACTCATGCGGCCCATCCTGATTCTCTTAAAGAAAAAAAATAATGAGTACACCTATCAATGTTTTCCCATTACCATATAAAAAAAAGGTTTAGATTGAATGAAAGGAACCTTATGAAACAGACGATACATTTAAAGACTAATCTATGAACAAGACTATTGTGTTAGAGAGTGTGAGATATTGAAAAAACTAAAAGTGTTGGGAACAACAAAATGTGTTTCAAGTGTTTTAAGAATGCACAGGATGTTTCCATTTTATTTTAGGTGGTGTAGATCCATTACTGACCCGTCAAAATGTCTTATAAGAATTCTTTTCCCTGTGATGTGTGATCAAGTTGCAAGGAAAACCCATACAATCATCTCATTAGAGGTGTAAATTGGGCTGTGCCAAAGACGAGCAATGCCCAAGACAAAGATGTTAAAATTTGAAA
This sequence comes from Papaver armeniacum, assembly GCA_023531295.1. Taxonomy (NCBI): domain Eukaryota; kingdom Viridiplantae; phylum Streptophyta; class Magnoliopsida; order Ranunculales; family Papaveraceae; genus Papaver; species Papaver armeniacum. Next base: position 314,304 of record JAJJWW010006831.1, read on the forward strand.
GAAATTTTAAACCAGGAAGACGTGACTTAGCTCAAAGACGGCACAAAGACGTGAGTTAAATGGGACGTGGCCGGGTTTGACTAATTGGCACAATAGCACAAAGACAAAGACGTGGCACGGATAAGCACGTGGCCTAGCCCCAAAGACAACACGTTAAGAGAGCACGTCATAACATGTACAAATACACCATATAACAAGGCATAATACATCACATTTTTTGTTATTTCACAAAAGAGTCACTATTCTAACTAGTTTTTAACATTTTATGTTGGCTTATTTATAACAACACATATAATACCTTAATATTTGGAAAATATATTTCAATATCGTTGTTATAATGTGGTCACCTATATTTAACTAGAACATTAATTTACATGACAATAATCCAATTTTATATTTGATGGGCTATTTCTTTTTATTGAATAAACTTGTTAATTTTACTTGAAATAATTTCAAATGATATGTTGTCTAATTAAATTCTTGTGATAATGTCCGACTTAATGTATACATTAAGTGATTTCAAATTGTTTATAAAGACGTGTGCCAAAGACGGTGATAGCACGACACGTTTATTCGTGTGTTGTGCCGGTAATGCATCTTGTGCCTAGCTTTTTGACTAATAAAGCACAAAGACGGCACATCACGTTTAAATCGTTAGACAACACATCACGGCACATGGCACGTGAAGCACGCGACTTCGTGTGCCGGGCTGTGCCGGGCCGGCACGTTTTACACCTCTACATCTCATTATGGGTTCATTTTTATATTTAATTAATTGATATTTTCATATCTCAATTTCAAACATCACCACTGCCCCTTTAGATGTGAAAATGCATGCTCAAGTGTTGTCTTGCCGTAATGAATGCATGTCTAATGCAATGTATTTGTCACCATCTAGTTCACAGTATTACCATCTAGCTAGATTCATCGGACCCAAGCAATGGTAAAAATGAGTGAGTTACCATCTAGTTTTGGTCCATGAAATTTAGACAAAACTAATAAAAGCCCAGATGTAATACCCTTGCTTTTCAGAGTCGCTCCTCTCTCTTTCTTCACCCAATCTACAATGTCTCTGCTGGAGTGATTTCTCCGAAGTACCCACAGACAAATCAGTGTTCTTGCTATTGGAGATCGAGTTAAGGTGATTTCTACTACCGTCACATGACTTCAATTCTTATTTACTTGTTTGATCTGATTAGTTCGTTTCCGTTAATTTAATTTGAATGTGCCAAAACCCCAACATATCTGATTCAAAAATTCAAATGAAATCTAGGTTTTTGAAACAGAGATGACTCCCAATAGCAAACCAGAGATACCATACATTTTTTTTTTTGATCAATCAAATTAGGTTTAGGGTTTTGTTGAACAAACGGAATAGTAATTTAAGTACAATCAATCGTAGTTGCGGTAATTTAAATTCAGTATTTACGTTCAAATGTTCTTCCATATATTGTTGCTACTGTAGTGTTGAACAATCAAATACTCTACTTATCTTAGGGTTTAGGGTTTAGTTGATGAACAATGGTAACAGTATTTCAAGTGAGAATTTATTGATGTATGTAAAAATGAAATCATAATTAGGAGTAATTCAAATTTTGTAGATCAATTCTAATTTATACTATTTTTTCTGTTCTTCTTTGTGTATTATTATTTTTAGGGACAAGATATCAATATGAGGGAGGCACCGGAGGATAGGATCAGTAATTTACCAGACTCACTTCTGCACCATATCCTTTCCTTTTTTCACTACCCTGACATCAAGGATGGTGCTCGTACTTGCATATTATCAAAAAGATGGAACTACATTTGGACCACTGTCCCAACCCTTCGTTTTTCGAGTTTTTTTATCAATTACATCCCCACTTCTTCTGAGACTGATGAATTCATGGATTTTGTGGATGGAACATTGCATCGTCATAATTCGTCTAGTGTGGACAAGTTCGAGATCCTCTGCAATCACCACTTGAATGGATCTCGGGTTCATTCTTGGGTTTCTACCGTAATAAGGGGTAACGTTAAAGAGCTTAGTCTAGACTTAAGGCAAGACCGCCCATTATTTATTCCATTATCTCTTTTTACTTGCGCATCACTGATATCGCTGGAGCTAGAAACTCTCCCTAATATCCGTCTTCCTAAATATATCTCTTTTCCAAGACTCAAGTGCCTTAAACTTCATTTTTTTAAATTTAGTGATGAATGCTGGAATGAGGAACTCTTTTCAAATTCCCATGTCCTTGAAGAATTGATTCTGGAACAGTGCTCTGTTAGTATGAAACGTTTTTGTATCTCAATTCCTACACTGAAACTCCTGAAAATTGATAATTGGATTACTAAGGGAAATGGTTTACGAGACTGTATTTTAAAAATTGATGCACCAAGGCTTGTCACTTTCTTATACACTAGTCCTCTTGCAAAAGAATTGCTCTTGTCTAACTTTCCAGCACTAGTGGAAGCAACTGTCGACATCTGCTTTGAAGAATATGATGGTGCAAAATTAAGTCGGTTACTTCGTGCCCTTGCACATGTAAAATATCTAAGTGTTTGTAATCTAACCCTAAAGGTATTCTTTCTTGCTCAGTACTTAGTTTGTGCATGTCTTTCTACTTCTATGGTTTATCTGATTCCTTGTAGTTGACATGTTGTTATCGTCTTGTGATAAACAGGTTATCTACTCTGATCACAATCTTTCAAATAATTGGCCGACATTTCATAATGTCCAAAAATTGATGATATCTGATGTACTATCCACTGATCAAGGACTAACTGGTTTGCTCAAAGCAGTACCAAATCTGGAGTCGCTAGTGTTTAGTGAGGCAAGTGTTGGAAACTGATGATTCTTCTGCATATTGTCATTGGATGAATAACTAAGTATAAGTTTGGGTTACAGATGTTAACTTAGTTTGTCTGTAGTAACTAATCCTTTAATATCTTTCTATTGTTTGCTATTCCAATTCTAGTATATGTTGGATAAAGAAGAAGAAGACAGTAACGAAGCTGAGGGTGATGAGGATGGTGCCAATAAGAATGATGATGTTGGTTCCGTTGAGGCTGAAAACAACCACATCAATCACGAAGAAGTTGTCTCTGACGCTGCTGAGGGCGACAACAATGATCAGGGCGCAGCCAACTACGACAATATTGTGAGTACTGGAAGTTTGTTACCACACCTTAAATCAGTTTATTTTCAGGAATTTGCTGGAAACCCAAGGGAGATAAGGTGGGTGAAACTGATTTTGAGGACTGCAAAAGCTTTGCAAATGATGACCGCTTGTTACGGCTTTTGTGATTTAAGCTTTGCAAATGTGAAAAGTGAAAAAGAACTGAAGGCAGAGATACCAAGTTTTCAAAGAGCTTCACCAGGTTGTGTGATTAAAGTTTGTTCTTTGCATTGGTAGGCATTTTTTTTTCTCTGTGAAAATAGACATGATTGACATAATTTTGATCCATATGAAAAATCTTAAAATGAAACAACAGTTTTGAGGATTTCTGTTTCCCCAGCTATCCTACCGGTTGTTTTGTATTTTTTGCTGGGGTAGACTGCGAACTGATTCACGTTACTTGTAACAGGCTTTAAAATTGGTTCCCATTTGATCCAATGGAGTCTTTGATCCAACCAGTTCACATGAAGTGCCTCTAGGTTATGGATGTATCCTGTATGAACCTAGCTAGTCTCCTAACTAATAAGTTTTATTTCTTGACACAAATCAAGGCTCCATTGTTGCAATTCTGGACATTCTTTGAGAATCTTCATAATTGCTTCTTTACCAGCAATTTGATTCATTGCCGATACTTGTGCATTTCTGGATTATGATTAGTTCTCTCGAGGGCATGTGTGGTTGAAGCGGAAAGCTTAGACTGGATATATACTTGGAAGGATGGGTAGGCTCAATTGAGTAGCAAAACCTTAAACTTCCATTACGTTGGACATTCCTCCAGTAATACCATATGCGCAACTCTCTAGGCTCTAGCTTCTTCAGGGGGTTGTGATTAATTTCGAGTCTTGAATGTTTGTAAGGGATAAACATAATTCCTTCATCAACTTGAACAAAACACTTGTGGATCTCCGAAATACAAATGGATTCTTTATCCATCATAATCTCAGTCAATTCCGCTTTTCCTGAACGGAAATCAAATTCTAGCCCGCAACCACCTTCTCTATCAGTTCACCGAGTCCACAGTCACTAAACAAACAAGCCAGTGAGGTCCCCCAATTCTCAAGTCTATTGGTTGAACTCATTTCTCTCAAATCACTCAGAAATCAGCGTTCTTGTTACTGGATGTTTGTTTCCGCACCTTAAATCGGTTAGATTTCAGCAAATCTTGTTCTTTGGATTATTCATTTGTGGTATGAAAATTTTTCTGTTTGGAAACCCACAATTACAAGTTGTGAAATCCAGGATTGAAATTTTGCTGAAGCACCTTAATTTTTCAGCAAAAGCTCCAGCAGGTTCCTACATGTCATGCAATTTTCGTTACCACTTTTTTTCCCCAGCTTTGTTCTTCTTTTTCCGGAGAAATGGAGCCCAATCTAGGAAGTTCTATGGTTTTTGCTAGGGGTGAGCATTGACTGGTTTTCTCCTTTCGCCTCATTTGCATCCAATCCATTGCACTACGGATTTCAATTTTGGCATCCGCATCCAATATATATCCAACGGATTTGCATCCAATGGATGCACGGATGATGCAGATAATCCAATGGATTTGTTTTAGTAAAAATTTATAGTAAAGAAAATAAAACTAACACAAATGACTCCTTATAAAACCTAAATATCCTATATATGTATACAAATATAAAAAAATGTACCCATAATGGGAGCAAAAGTGACAAACCATGGTGTTTGACATGTGCATATAAATAGGCCTAACTAGGCTTGGAACTAGGATGAAAAAAATGAAAAAACACGATACAAAACATTTTGCGAGTAAAAATTATATTGTTTTAAGATATATAGTGCAGTATTCTTTCTGTCTTTGCCGCAATTATAAATTTGTCGTAGTATTATTTAAGAAGTTGCAAATGACATTGGTAAAACTGAACTTATATTAGAAGATAAGGCATGCATTGAGTTGTAAACTTAACGGTTTTCCCATAAGTATAGTCTTTTATGGCATCCATATTACCTAGCTAAAGCTTTGAAAAGAATTCAAAAACTTCACATTTTGTAACGTATAACTACTTTTTAACCTGACTAAATTGGGGCCTAGGCCAATTAATTTTGGCCTATGACTATATGACAAAAAAAAATTATTAAAAGATGAAACTACCAATTTATCGTTTGTCAAATACTAATACTACAAATGTGTCCCCATTAAATCTTAATAATAAAACTAAAAACTTAAAAACTAAAAACTAAAAACTAAAATCAAAATCAAAACTAAAATCAAAATCGTAAAACTAAAAATATAAATCAAATTCATTTCTGTCTCCATCTCCAACCGATTCTTCTTCATCTTTTTCTCCCCTAATATGAACCATCTTAGATTGTCATAGAAGCAGATGAAATGGCACGAATCAAGTACTTTTTTAGCAGCTCAATCCCTAAATTAGATTTTAGCAACATGCAATCACTCAAAATTTGACTTTTTTGAAATCAAAGTGTTCTGGGTTTAATAGAATCGGTTTACGTCAATGTACTTATGAAGCAATTTTATTTAGAAACGGATTTTTTTCATGCCAACAAAGACCAATTATACTGAATGTGTATTCTGGTTGGAAATATTGAACCAGAATCGACTATGTTAATGTCCACATAGCCCGATTATAGTATGGAAGAGAACCGTTTTTTTCAATATATTTTTTTGGTTAGAATCCGATTACATGTATGTCCACATAACCCGATTGTACAACCTTTGATTTCTTAACTGTTATGCCCACAATAAATTATTTAAGGGTCCACATAAATCGTTTGTTATTGATGTTCCCCAACATCGATAGATATGGTACACCTACATAAACCGATTCTGGGTTGATGTGATGAACATCAACCACAATTGGTTTATGTTGATGTACACATCAACCGATTCATTAACCGTGTTTGCATTGTTGCACAAATCTTGAAATTTTTATATTTATTTTGTTGATCATGAAATTTGGAATTGAACGGAAAAAGAATGAGGTCATTCCGACTTCGGACGAAGAAGTTATACACAAAACAGTCGAAAAAATGTACAGATTTGCTATTGGTTTATGTGAGCATTAACATAAACCGATTCTGGGGAAAAAAAAATCACAGAAAAACTCATGCATTTTACAATCGGTCTATGTTATAAGTATTATAAACCGATTCTTACAATCGGTTTATGTGAGCATGAATATCTACCGATTCTGGACGAGCTTCTACAAAAAAAAAAAAAAAATAATTCACGTTTTGATGACGAATCAAGATTAGTTGATTTCTAATTTAATTTGATTAAGCATCAATTAATCACCCGATTAACGCTAATTAATCAAAGGGTAAATTAGTCATTTTAAAAAATAATTGGATAAGGGGTGTTTTTTTTTTACTTTTTAATGACCTTTTTGTCTTGTAGTCGTAGGCCCAAATTAATTATCCTAGGCCCAATTTATCCGGGCCTTTTTAAGTCTTCGGTAGCATGTATACTTATGAACATACTTATGCGCATATTTCATCAATAAAAATATAGTGGATGATGCATGAAGGTTCAAAACTCATGCCTAAATTGATTAAAAAAAAATTAGTAAATCACCTAGTCAATGGTATTCATTACGATACGACATACTGTAATAGTAGTATTTTTACAGTATTAATAAACAAAGGTTTTCTAAAATAATGGGTTACACCTAAACAACTCGAGAAAATATCGTACTTAATAAAAAAAAATGTTATAAATAGCGTGGGACATTGGAGAATACCAAAAGGTATCCAGAGCTGATGATGATGATTTGCAAATAATTTTAAAATGTCCAGGAGGATCCAAAATAATATAGATTCCTCTTCAGATGTTGTGATATCCAAACAACCTACTCTCACAACCAACAAAGTATCAATAGCGAAATTTGACACGAGATAGTCTCCGCTTAAATTGAAACAAATCAACAATCAATGTAGGAAGGTCACGGGGAAAAAGATATCTTTAAAGAGCATTTTTACATGTTATGTAACTTTAAACAATAAAAGAATGTTTCTCCTCGATCCAAGTTGAATGAAGATTTTTTTGGATAATAATAATATTGGAGCTGAAACCATTAAAAGTATTTCCATGTGTTAGCTTTTGACGCTCTACGGACCATAATTATTGTTTTTTTTTTGCGTGTTCCAAGATTTATTATACTTTCTGATAGTTCAAAGTTATCGCGATCGCAATTACAATTCTTTTTGTCAAATTTATGGAGTGGTTTTTACCCAAACCGTGAATCTGTATTCAGGATTCAAATGATAGAATCGAATGAGTATGATTCTTTGAATGAGGAACTCTTTACAAATTTCGATAAGTATATAAGCCACAAATTTTTCAGCACCCTGAGTTTTAGGGAGATTCAACTACTAATAAAAAGATATGTAATTTTTTCTTTTTTGATATAAAGTTTTGTCAGTTCATTCATTAAAAGCAAATCAAGATTACAGAAATGTCAAGTACATCAAAATTAAAAATAAATCTAAAACAACATCCTTGAAACATTTTAAAACATTCTCAATTAAGAGATATAGTGATTATCTTCCTGAAAATGTAAAGGAAGATTTCTTTAACAGGATAGATAGAGGAATCGAACCTATGCTACAAAAAGTAATAGCTTCTCCTTCTTAATAAAAGTTTACTTTCATCAAAAATAAAATAAAATTTCAATGGAGAAATCATTTGAGGAGGAGGAAGTGAAGTCTGTAATTTGGAGTTTTGGCAGAAATAAGTTACCGGGTCCGGATGGTTACCCAATGGAATTTGCAAGGCGGTATGGGATATCATTAAGCCGGAGCTAATGGCCGTTATGAAGGAGTTTCAGCTGACGGGAAGCATTGATTGAAGACTCAATTGTACTAATATCATCCTCATTCCTAAGTGTGAAGGAGCTAATTCTATGCACAATATCAGGACCATAAGCTTAATAGGGGGAGTGTCCAAGATTATTTCAAAACTATTGGCAAATAGGTTGAAGCAAGTTTTGCCGGATATTATTCCTGAATTTCAGGGATCTTTCATGGATGGTAGACAAATAACAGATGGTATCCTAGTTGCATCAGAATTAATAGATTCTAGAGAAAGATAAGGAAAGTCGGGGTTGGTGTTGAAGGTGGACTTAGAAAAAGCATTTGATAATGTCAACTGGGGGTGTCTGGATTATACCATGGCTAGATTTGGTTTTGGGAACATATGGAGGAATTGGATTAAGTGGTGTTTATCAACCACAAGGTTTGCAATGACTATTAATAGGAATGATTCTCAGTTGTTCAGAAGTTCTAAAGGAGTCAAGCAGGGAGACCCTCTATCTCCTTTTCTATTTATTATGGTTGTGGAAGTGTTGTCGGCCTTGATTAAAAAAAAAAAAAAAACTCAATGCGCAGTTATTGTCGGGTTTTAAATCATCACCGGACCTTTCGAGATTAATCATTTGCAAATTGCGAATGATATGATTATATTTATGGATGATGATGCGGAGCAGGTAAGATGTGTTGCTAGCTTTTGAGCTTATCTCTGGTCTTAAGGTCAAGTTTAACAAAAGTGCTATAGTGGCTGTGGGAGATGCGGAGGTGCTCAAATTTTTGGATGCTCAACTGCTTCTTTCCCAATAAAGTACCTCAGAATCCCGTTAAATCAAAGTCAGTTGGAGTGTGGGATGTAATTATTCAAACATTTCAGAAGAAGTTGAGTGTTTGGTAGTGGAAGTACCTCTATAAGGGAGGTAGGTTAATAAATAGTGTTTTGAGTAGTTTGCCTATTATTTACTACTTATCACTTTTTCAGATGCCGGCCTCAGTGGAGAAGCAAATGCAAAGATTTCCTTTGGGGTACCTTGAATGGAAAGTCAAAAAAAAGGTTGGGTCGGATGGAAGAATTTACATCGGTATAAGAAAGGAGGTGGAGTGGGAATAAACAAGCTAAGGCTTATGAATATAGCTATGCATGCTAATTAGTGGGTGTAGAGATATGGAAAAGAGGAGAATGCTTTGTGGAGAAGGATTGTAAACCATAAATTTGGTGGTAACATTAGATCTTTTTTCCCTAATCAAATAACGCACATTGTAGGGAAGAGTTTATAGGCGGGTATTCGGAAGACTACGGAAAAGGTAAAACAAAATTCCACATTACAAGTTAATTCGGGTGACAAAGTACTTTTTTGGAAGGATAAGTGGGTAAATGGGCATATATTGCAAACTCTTTTTCCTAGTCTGTTCAACAAGCCTTCACAGCAGCACAACAACACGGTTTAACAAACCAGAAATCCATTAACAACGAAAGCTACAAGCTCTTTCTCAGCTGATTTTTAGGTCATCTTAAAATCCTAATATCAATTCGCACCAGAACTCATGAACTCAGCAAAAATATCAATTCCAAAACTTCTCCTGGCTCTTGCATATAAGTATCAACAACAATTCTCTCCTTGTGTTAATTACCATCACCTTAAACATAGTATCTAACTCATCTCTTCTTCTTTGAACTCTCATGGCAGCACCCAACCTTTTAGTATCAGGTCTTTGAGCAGCAACATGGGCTACACTTTCTTCACATCTTCAAACTTCACGATGTCTTCTTGTCTGAAAAACTTTCCGGAAAACTCAACTACGTACAGCAGCAACTTCTTTCTTCTTTTTCTCGACAATTAACAAAAACCACCAAATCTTTTTTGTTTGCTCCAAACCCTAACCAAACTTGACAAACTCCAATATTTAAAAAACATTAGAACTTCGCACAACTTCTTCTCCTTTAATGAAAATAATTATCTAACACTTTCTCCTTCTCCTCTCCCTTCCTCTCACCTTGCTCTGATACCATATGTGGGATCGAGCAAGAGATAGGAGAGCACACGCGGAAGCAATAAACGACTACATTGATAATCAAATTTGCTGTACAATTCTTATGGCTCAATAGCCTACTTATAGTCTCACAAACTTGACAATCACTCAAACGACTTTTTTAATAAAAATAAACTCTAAATAAAGCACACATTTCTAACATAAACTAAACTCTAAAATAGAACTCTTCTAGAACTCTCTAGAACTCAAAGCACCTTGCTTCTCAAGTAAGCTCGTCTTCCAAATATGACACGATGTGTCAATTGTTCCTGTTTATCCAACTTGACTGAGTCAACTGCAGTAGTTGATCCCCTCAGACTGTGTCAACAACACTTGTTGATCAAAGCTCAAATCACCATATCTTGGTTTAACTTCCAACATGATTCCTTAATGTCTGGAAGCAGCTAAGCTTTCCAAGAAGAAGTTTTAGGTTTTTTCCTTGAGTTGTTTGTAAGTTGCAATTGGTGCTTGTTGTAGGGTGTGCTTTTTCTTTGTTTCTATCCTTTCTTGGCATTGGCCCAAGCTATTGTAGCACTGGATATCGAATTATTTTTTCTCCCTTTTTCATTATAACCTTTCTTAAGAAAGAAAAAAAGGCGCGTAATTCTCCGATTAACTTCGGGGAAAAAAATTGCTGATAAAAAGTACCAGAACACATTACTATGCTAAATCTAGGGTTTTACTATATGAAAGTACAAATCCATTTCCTTCTTAGATTCAATAAATCAGTTCATTTTTCTTTCGGCTTAGGCTTAGCTTTAAATCTTGAATCAGTCAAATCTCAGAAATACGTAAGTTTATCTTTCTATTAATTTTAGGTCTAATGATCCGGTACCAGTGTTCACATGCATGAGTTGTATTTGGATTCTTGTAGAGTGTTGCTGGTGCAATTTTTTTTTTTTTTTTGCTCAGTAAATATAAAGATTTTATAAATCAAAAGGAACTCTACAAAAATGCAGAGACCAAATAAAAATACAAAGGGAAAGGAAAGCCCAAAATATCTCAAAGGAGACGGAAAAAAGCTAAATTACAGAAAGTTAGGGAGGATCAAAAAATTTTGATCTCCAGTTAACAATGATATTCCAAAACAATATCGGCAAAACAACTAACAGATTTAGCCCACGAGAAGATCTTTATTTTTGCATCAATGATAACAGCTTCCGGAGTGTTGCTGGTGCATGGTTTCTATATATACTGAAACCCCAATATAATGCCTTTTTTTGTTCAGATTCCATTTTATTTGTTCATAGCTAATATCACCATGATTATCACCATGATTATCAGAAAATCTAGGTAGCTTTGATAATGCCATTATCATGATTTTCATTTGGCATCAAATCAATTGATTTTCTTGTAAGCAAAGGGTTGCAGTAGGTGAACGGCTGAACGCCAAATGAATCTTTTGTATTGTCAAGCCACTCCTGCGTCTGAGAAGATCGGTGCTTGATCTAACTCGTTTATCAAAAGGTATCTAGGTTAATTTGAACACTATAAATATGCATATGATATGGAAAATGCATTTGCCAAGTTAATTTTTGAAACAAATTGTTGGAGAAAATGAGTTTTAATTAAAAGGTTTTATGGTCTTCGTGTGGTTTGATCTAATGACCTAAGGGTCTTAGGATACATACTCATTTTTGGGTGAATGAAGTGGAACCTTTAGTCCCACATTGTGGAAAACTAAAGAGGAGCTCCACTATATAATCATACACTTATGTATAAATTGTAAAACGTGGGTGGAGCCACTAGTCCAGAAGGGACTATAAATGACGATTGAAACCTGTTATAAAACATGATTTATCACGGTTATGATCTGTCATTCGAACCGTTATTTATTTGGTGTGACTCTTTATAAATGACAAATAGAAAACGTCATTAAGTATGACGAATAAAATATGTGACTTTCAATCACGAACAAAATCATTATTTGGTATCAGGGTTTTGGTACGTTAGATATAATAACGGATCATCTCTGTCATATGGGAGGCTCTTAATATCACAGTTATCGACTGTTAAATATAATAACGGTTGGTAACTGTCATAAGGAATACATTTCACAAAAAATAAATATACTAATTAAATCGAGAACGTTATGTCATTTTCATGCTAATGATTCAGATTTTGGTATACAGATTTTGTGAATTTAGAATTCATCCCTATTCAGATTTGGTGTATCTGAATCTGATTTTTGTTTAATGAATCTCAAAACAAAACAGAATCTTAAGGAATCGATGTGAAACTAAATTTATATTAACTACCAAACACCATTCAAGAAATTCAAATCTCTAAATACAAATCACAAGATAAATTCTTGCTAAAATCGAATTCAAACTGTTCCATCATCTTTTGGCCACTCTAATTGCTCTGTTTCTTATAGGAGTTGCATAATCTTTTGGCCACTTAATCATCTCACCTCTTGAAACATAAGCTTTTCCAAGTGCTCCATCATCTATCGCATGACATCTCACTTGCGCCAATGATTTCTTCAATCATGCAGTCATAATTGTCATTATTTGGTGTCTTTGTGCTATCAGCATAGCGGAGCAAGAAATTGAGTTTTAGAAACCCCACAGAAGCTATTCTATCGTGTACGTGAAATTTTTGAACACTTTCTTTGCTAATGAGAATCATCCTCGGTTATCAATATCGTGGAGCTGTTTAAAATAGAGAGAATACCCAACGTAAGTAAATTAGTAAGAAAAATTTAGCTCGAGAATGAAAGAGATATTGCACACTTGTAAATATTAGTGAAGTCCGAATCCAATGGAAACAAAACACAAGCTAAGCCACATAAAAGAGGAGACTCATCGGTCTTTGGGTAGGATCGGGGAGCCCAAAAAGATTCTTCTTTTTCATCTATCAAGTTGTGCGAAACTCATACTGTTATTATGGTATTGGGATGATCTAAACATGAATGAGTTTGAAGTAAAGAGATGGGAAATAAAGATTATGACAGCCTCCTAGCCTTACCTCCATGATGCAGGGGCATAATGTAATTTATTCACTCCACCAAGGGTTGCTTCGAGGTAGCCCCTCAACCGAGTACTTAGAACTTATGGCTAGTGGTACATAATTGGAACACGAGGAACCTGCTCACAATCAAGAAAATTATGCATCATAATCAAAAGAAGAAAAATGACAATTGTTTGGCAATCAATTTTTTAAAATAAAAACGAAGATACAAAAAAGAGAAGCAAAGTTTCAAGGAAAATCAAAATGTGCTGCTATACCTTGCGAATTCTCCGCTTCAAATCTGTCACATGTTGCAACAATGTATCACCTGTGCTGCATCCAAAAGATAACAAGGTTCATATAAACAAGAACATAAGATGAAGAGAAAAACATAACTGTACAGTAAATCACAAAGCTGAAAATATTAAATTATACAGTATTGACCCAAAAGCAGAGATGTAATTAAATTAGCTACTTGCTAGTACTGTATTTATGTTACGTAAGATTTCCTTTAGTGGACCAAAACAAGTAATTAATTTTCACACCTAAATTTTGGTGTGACTGGAGCATATGAGAGATGTACTAATTAGTGAAGTAGATAGTGCACTCAGCCGGTGTGATATATCCAAATTGGGTATGGTTGCTTTTCCTTTCCTTCGCTAAGGACAGATTAAGTGAATCGGGAATGTGATGCCAAAGAAGTAATTTTAACTTAAGAGATATGATAGCTTTAAATTCTCTTGTATCTCTCTTTAGCCTAACTAAACTAGGTTCAAAGATTATAGTTTGAAAAATGAACGCTGGAGCATATGCTTTTGAACAAGATTTAGATAAATTATTCTATTCAGAAAGCCACCTTTGTTTGTGGAAATAATAGAAAATTTGGAAAAAAAAACATGAACCGACAGATTCTAGTATTGATTCACACTGGGTACATAACTCTATCAACTATACAATGACCAGCATAAGTTCGTCGTAGGTATATATAGGAGTCTCTCAAACCGAGGATCCTTTGCAATCCTATTAAACAATAAATGACATTTCATACACAGTTAAATTTGAGAACTATCTCTAGGTATGAATAAAAACTTCTCAAATAAACATCTAACCTCAAAGCTACTCGTTACTTCCGACCTAACTTCTACGGCTTGTCATGACGCAATCCGTAATGCAAGGAGTACCTTGTTACCAATAGAAAAAAAAAAAAAAAAAACAAGCAAAAGAGTCAATTACAACAAACAAGCATATCAAACCAATCCGACACAATAAGGATCACAGGGTAATATTTAAATGTAAGAACAAAAATAAGAACAAGTAATCCATCCTTGCTTTATCCAATCCATCTACACAAAATGCAAACGATATAAAGAACATCAGTGGAGATTATCTCTATAGACCATAACAAAATGTATAGTTTTAGTTCAAGATAATTGAACCAACCAAAATCAATAAAAACCATGAGCTCATATGTAGACAAAGAACCGCTACATAAAAAAACTACAATCTTTTTTTTTTTTTTTTTGTAAATTGATACTATCACGTTCATATGCAATCCTAGTAACAAGATTATATTTCGCTTCCTTCAAAAATTACAACAGATTCAAACTTCTTCTACAACAATTATCATTACATAAAAACGAAAAAACAAAGATAAGTAGAAATCATTACCTGATGTTGAGAATAAATCCACCGAATCAATCCAAATCGATCTCACGAAACCTAAGAAAAAACACAGAACCGAGATTCTCCGCCTATATTATTCGTTTTCAAACATCAAATCAGCTTATAATCAAGATAAAAAACTAAAATCAGATTGAAAGGAAAATATAAAGATATTTTACCTTAATCTCGAAAAGGGAATAAAGAAAACCCTAATTCTTTGAACAAGGGACAAGAATCGTCAAATAAAGAAAACCCCAATCCCATATTTGAATCCATGGCCGACCAGTAACAAAAGTTAGGGTTCTAGATTTGCGAGGAAAAGAAAAATGAGAAAGAGAGTTGAAGTCAATATATGTTGATGGCCCATTTTCTCCTTTACCAGGTCCACAAGTAAATTTAGCAACAATTGGAGTTTGTTGGATCGAACCGGGTGAAAAGATTTATGGCAAGTAAGCCGGTGGTTAACTATTTTTCGAGCTTATAGCAACTTGTACTAGGGGTGGGACTTGGGTCGGGTTAACCCACCCAACCCATACCCAACCCGAACATTGGGCGGGCATGGGCAACGTATTTCAAAACTTCGGGCAGGCTTGGGCATAGGTTTTATAAACCCGAGTTAAATTTGGGCAAGCATGGGCATACATAATTCTAACCCAAGCAACCCGCCCAACCCGAAGAACTAAGATATTGCTATATAAAAATATTTTTATAATTGGTATTATTATTTATTTAAAGTAATTTTAGATATTATTTTCAATTTTAATAATGAAAATATAAATTATATCTACCTCGTTAATCATTCAATATGAAAAAAAAATTACATTATTGAAAATAGTCTTCAATTAATTGGAAATTTATGATAAATATAGCAATTAAATCTTATAACATCTAAAATTTGGTATTATATTATCATATTAACAAACTCGCATGTCTAGAGAAATTTGGGCAAACCCGAGGAACCCGAAGAACCCAAGGAACATAACTTGGGCGGACTTGGGCAATACCTTCATGGGTTCCACGGGTTCGATGAGCAATCTGGGAAAAAGATTCCTAGCTCGGGTCTGCCTTGACCAAGCCTTCTAACCCGCCCAACCAACCCAAGTCCCACCCCTAACTTGTACTATATGTGACTAGCCTTATTTTGGGCATGCAAATAGAAGACTAGTGGGGCGTATAAAAACTAAATATAAATGTCAGAATTATTTCGTTATATAATGGTTCATTATTAAATCACACACCTAATAAATTATCACCTTTCAAAATGACGGTTTTTCTGTGTTAAATGATGGACCCAACCAATATGACAGAATTTGCTTGTGAAACCTTATTAACATAATTAATCTGTCATTTAAAAACGTGATTAATAGCCCTTTCTGGACTAGTGAGCGTGTTGGCAAAAATACATATTTTTACCCATGCGATATGCGCGTATGCCATGCATCAAGTCCCTTTTCTACAGCATTTATTTTTTAAGAGTTTTTCTTTAGGAAATTAATTCCAAAATTATTTCTTAAGAGTTTTATTTATGGTAAAATTCCTTTTACTTGTTTTTGAAGAAAACCAAAACCTAACTTGATTTGCAAGTATTTTTCATCCTATAAATACAACTCGAAAATCTGTTTTCAAAACACCGAAAATTCTTCTTTTATTCTAGGGTTTCTCAATACGTTTTTACCTCCATCCCCGTTGCTGAGTTCGAAGAGAGGGTAACTTGCGTTGTGCTAACTCAAGTTATATCGGCAGTCTTATCCACGGACACATCTTGTTGTGAGGGGTTTAGCATTACTCAACCCGAGTATACCCGCGAACTAATGTGTTAAGGACAACTTGTTGAACCTGTGATTCTGCCCTCGTTAAGTTATTTCGGTAGAGTTATTTGCATTAGTTCTTTACATATTATTTTGATACATCTAACGTGTTGTTCATTGTTGCAAGATCCCAACACAAATAACATACCCATTTATACTTCATCCTCTATACCATGTCTTTAGCTTCTTAGCTAGGTTTGGTCGTATGATTACGGGAAGTGGTCATCCAAGGCTAAGCTTAGGGGTTCGACTCCATATCTTCTTTTCAACAAATTTCCTGAAGAGATTTCCTCATTGTATTTTTATATGGATACACATTTGAACCCGACCCAGTGAGTCGTGACACTGTATTTTCATACAATCCTGGCCACCAGATCTCTAAATTGGTATCTGACCCTAGGTTAGGTATCCGGCCCTATCATGGCTTATATAAATCTTTTTCCCTTCCTTTTTTTAGTGCAAATCTTTTTACCTTTCTTCCCAACTTGTTCTTGTGAAGCCACCAACTCGTGTTGTTGGATTGATGCAATTGAAGAATTAAGTAAGGTACTCTCTATTGCTAACACATGACTTCAATCTGTAATTCCTTTTGTTCGTATTACTTCATTATCATCAATTTTGAGAATGCTTATCTATTTATTTATTTTTCGATAAAACCCTAATAATATGTGTTAAACAACTCTAGTAACATCACAATCAATTTAACTATCTTTGTATGATTATTTCAAAGGGACACATAACATATCAATATGAGTGAGGCAGCTGCAGAGGATAGGATCAGTAATTTACCAGAAGACGTTCTTCATCATATCCATGCTTCCCTTGATAATATTAAAGATAGTGCTCGTACAAGCGTATTATCAAAAAGATGGAAGCACATCTGGACAACTGTGCCCATCCTTCATTTTGTGAATTGGAATCCTAACACAGACATCGAACCCACTTCTTCTGAGACCGAGAAATTCATGCATTTTGTTGATGGAACATTGGATCGTCATAATACGTCTAATGTAGACAAGTTCTCTCTCGTCTGCAATCACCAGTTGGATGAGAATCGGTTTCATTCTTGGATTTCTACTTTAATAAAGGGTAACGTTAAAGATCTAATTCTAGGCTACGACAACCCCTTGTTTGTTCCCCCATCTCTTTTTACTTGTGAATCACTGACATCGTTGGAGCTAAGATTACACCCTGATTTCACCTTTCCTAGGCATATCTCTTTTCCAAACTCAAGAGCCTTAAACTTCATTTTCAAGTTGACCGATGAATGCTGGAATCAAGAACTCTTTTCAAATTCCACTGTCCTTGAAGAATTAATTCTACATTACTGCGCCATAAGTATGAAATATTTTTCTATCTCAATTCCTACACTGAAAGCCTTGAAAATTCATACTTGGGCAATCGAGGGAGCTGGTTTACGACAATGTGCTCTCAAAATTCATGCGCCAAGTATTGTTAAGTTCATCTACAAGGGAGTTGTTGCAAAAGAATATATTTTGTCTAGCTTTCCAACACTGGAGGAAGCAGTTGTTTGCTTATTCTCTAATATAGGTTGTGCAGATTTAAGTCCTTTACTTCAAGCCCTTGCACATGTAAAATGTCTAAGAGTTTATGATCAAGCCCTAAAGGTATTCTTGCTTGCATCTATCTTTAGAGTACTTGGTTTCTGTATTTGTTTCTAATTTTATGGTTCTATCCGACTCGTTGAAGCTGACTCACTTCCTGGTCATAAATAGGGTATCTACTCCGCACACGATCTGTCCAACAATTTGCTGAAATTTCATCAGGTCAAGGTGCTGAAAATATCTGACAGCTTAACCAATGATCAAGGACTAATTGCTTTGCTAAAAGCGCTACCTAATCTGGAGTCACTCGTATTTTTTGAGGCAAGTGTTCCGAGCTAATGATTCTCCATATCTCCATTGAATAAATAGCAAAATATAAGATTATCGTTTGATATTTTTCTATTGTTTCAATTTTCAGCCTATGGATGATGAAATAAACGAAGACATTGATGAGGACGATGAGAACGATAGTGACGAGAATGATGAAATAGAAGAAGACATTGACGAGGACGATGAGAAGGATAGTGATGAGATCAATGACAGTGATGGGGACGACGGTGACAACGCTGAGGGCGATTGGAATGATTACAATGACAACCATGATGCCGACTCTGAGGGCGACAACGACCAAGGAAATGTAGACGATGTAGATGTAGCTGACCTTGTTGTTAGCATAAACAGCAATGAGTGTGAAGATAAATATGCCAGTGAAGATGATAGTTGGGGGCTAGATATGACTAATGGATGTTTGTTTCCACACCTAAAATCAGTTTGCTTTCAAGAATTTTCTGGGAATCCAAGAGAAATGAAGTGGGTGAGATTGATATTGGGGGAAGCAAAAGATTTGCAAACAATGACTATGAAATACTGTGAAGATTATGATGGTGTCTTCGTAAATGCAAGAAGTGAAAAGGAACTAATGGTAGAGATACCACAATTTCCAAGAGCCTCTCAAGGTTGTGTGATTAAGTTCTGTTCTTAGGATTAGAACTCCGTTTTCGAAACTAAAAGTTTTCCAAGAGCCTCAGCTGGTTGTGTGCTTGAATTCTATTCTTGGAATCAGAAGTCGGATATTATACTTTGAAATAAGTTAGAATTGTTTGCATAGTAGACGGCGAATTATACGTCATAACTGTTATGAAAGCTGCACTTACATTTTATACTTTTTGAATACTGTGTGATCACAGAGACCGTTCTTATGATTGCTAGACATCCAACCAATAGGTTTTATTCATGACACTATGCAGGGTACCTGTTGGGAATATATTTTTAAAACATAAATTTATTCCCAATTAATATCTTATTTTTTTAAAGTTAGAATTTAGTCTTTATTAAAACAAATTAATTTTTGGTATAATTAATTTGACCGTTTCATTTTTGTGGTTTTAATGGTGTTAACTACACCATTATAGCTATGAGAGTTTCATATTGTGGAGTTAATGGTGTTAACTACACCATAATAATCTTTGATTAAATTGTGTTTAAACCTTTTAATATAAAATCAGATTTTGGTTGGAAAAATAAGAGAGAGAGTTGATTTTTTCTTTATGTTGTGTGTTTTCAAAAGAGATATTTTTTTGGGAAAGAAAACAATGTGTGAGCATCATTTGTTTTCTATTAGAGATTCTGAGCAAGAATGAAGTGTAAAAGTTTCACATCCTCTCACCGTGCAAGAGTGATTGTGTAAGAGATTGAACTCGGTTGTTTTATCCTAGGGACGACGCGACAACGATGAACTGCTTGCACAATCTTGGGCAGAGCCGCGAAACTTCTTAAAGAAAGCGACCTAGTCCGCGACTCAGCCATAACGTTATTTGTTTGGTGTTTGATTTTATTTGTTGTGCAGGCATAATCCGGCAATTGATTCCAACAATTTTAAGACGTTTTATTCTGCCATACGAATCAAAAGAAACGATTGCCGAAACGGGATAAGTATCATTGTTTTATTTCGTTTTATAGAATTATAACTTGTATAATTTTTCTTTAGCGATTGAATATGATGCTTGAGATTTTCGGTTACTCTATACCTAAAATTAATTTTTTGTCTAATATTGATGGACTAGGATTTTAACATGGTTATGATTTTTCTTTATGAAATTTTTAACATAAGAAATTATTGTTGATGATAAATGAATGTTTTTTAACATGTTGTTGAATTTTATGTGCATCTCTTTAACTATAAAGAATTGGGTCTAAAATTTTTTACTAGATATACTAGACATCATGAGGATCATCCATGTCAAATTTCAGATTTTTTGGAGTCTGAAAAGTATTTTTAGAGTATTTTACAAAACTGCATAACGTTGCTGAAAATTTATGACGGGTAGAAATTTAATCCCGATTAATTTCTGTTTTCTGATCTTTGTGTTGATATTTTGGGTTTATGTGTAAGATGAAACTTGTAAATCATGAACTTATCTTCAAAACCCATTTTGAAATTTCCTGTTTGGATTTTTAGTTTAAAAGATGTGGTGATTTCGAAATTGTTGTGTATGTATGTCAAAATAGGATACATGATACTTGAGACTAGAGATTAGAGATGTAAGAAATTACATTAAAATTTATGTTTTGATTCTAGTATTTCATACTCTTGTTTTGGTAATGAAAAAGAAGATTATTGTTAGAAATCAAACTAGACCACATATGTTTGATAAAATGCTTGATAGAGAGTTATAAATATATGATGTTATAACTATAGAACTTTGAATCTTGTTTGAAATTTAAGAGAAACTTGGAGTACTATATTTTAATTGATTTTTAAGTAATTATGTAAGTGCATACCTTACTTATTTTGGTTTCAATGCTCACATGTGAATGATTGTGACAGGTGCATGAGAATTCACCTAGTTGAGCAAGTTTTTATTTTCTAATGAAATAAAAATTTCGGGTTATTAATCGGTGTGGAGCAATGGGGTTGCTGATTTCTTTGTTGGTGTGCAAAGAGTGGACAATGGTTTATAACCAATTGAGCTTTAAAAGCAATTGAGGTATGGTTGATGAACTATTTGTAGTTATTGTAGTGATCAAATAATGGCATTCTAAATTGAATAAATTGATTGTTCAATCTTAGAATAAAATTTTTGGAAACAAGATATTGAGAATTATTGTGTATAACAATAAACATGTGACTCATATAAGTTTGGAACTTATGAGATAGAATTTGATATGAAACCAAAACCGAAAGAACCAGAAACCTAGTCAAAACAAATGTGAATATCAACTCTCACCAAGAAATGAACATACTATTGTTTATGAAGTTATTTGATATTATTGCACGGCATTGCAAGGATATCAAATGTTATTAGCGACGCTTTCCAAGCTATGTTAATGTGAATTATGGATATGGTGAGAGGTTGGTATATATTGGTTTACACCATATTTGTTTTGATAGGTTATGGTTCAAAGTTTGAACCAAATTGTTTGAAAGAAAGTGGTGGTGAGATATACTCAAATCACTAGGATTTTCGGTCTTGGTACGATCTCAAAGTTTACTTTGGGTAGAACAATCTTGTTAAATATTTCATACTTCCGAAATGAGCGAGAATTTAGTTTCCGCATATCTTGTTATAAACAAGATTGATATTAGAAATTTGTTGAATTTGATCATTGCACCAGTACAAATAATATGTTATAGATAAAATGTTTGAATACTATATTATAATTTTATCATAATAGGAATTAAATTTTGAATATTTGAAATATTAGATTTTGTCATGCTTTTAAGAAATCAATGAGTTAGTAACGAATGTGAGCATGTTATATTTTCTTATAAACTTGGTGAATTTTTTGAGTAACATGTATGTAATCTTACCTAACTCATAAAAGCATGTACACTTTGAAATCTTACGCAACTTGCAATATTTTTTTTAATGAAATAAAATATATGAGAATTTGATAAATACTTGCTTGATGCTTCTAGTAGGTTGGATTAAATATGATCATTTGAGTCGTGAATTAGGCGATATCGACTTTACGAAAATTCTTTGAATTTTTATTCACTATATTGTGCAAAACGTTTTGGGTTTAAATCATTGGTTCATTAGTTTTTTCACAATTTTTGGAGTCTTTTGATATTGTTTTGAAATTCTTGTTTGAGTCAAAAAAATAGTGGGGGTTCCATATCCTATGTTTTAACATATTTGATATAAATTAGAGGAACTAGAAAAATGAAGGTGACAAGTAATGCATTCACTAAGAATGAACCTAGAAAAGCATATATAGTGAGACTAAATTTTAGGCATGAATATTTTGTTGCTTATAATTTGAAAGATAACTTCTCATAGAAAGTAACTTTGTTCTTTAAAAATTTAATCTTTGGAAAAATAAATTCGTGAACCTATTATCTTTAGACAAGCAAATAGAAAATTGTTGACACTTGCATTCATGTCTCTAAATTAACTTACACGCTTGTTTTGTTGATGTTGTTTCTACGATATATGATTTGTTATAGTCATAAATAGAAATATATACTTTTGTGTCAGTCAAAGATGAGAATATATGTAAACCATGCATGGAAAACTATGTAGTTTCTACCATAAAAGAAAGAATATAAGTTATATAATTTATCATTTATAATCTGAAAACAACTTTAAAAAAATTTAAAAGAAATAAATTGTTTACTTGATTCATTCAAATGATTTCAGAATTGATGAAAGTGAGATGCACAATACTCTTTGTTTTGTATGCATAGGTGATTTGTTGAATTTTTATTCTAATTTATAGGAAGGAAATGAAATTGAGGACATGCTTAGTTTACTATTTGACATGAAAGACTTGAATGAAGATGGTGTATGCTGTTAAACTAAATTTTTTCTTTGTATATATTTCATTTCGATGAAAATAGAATTTTAAAAGAGATAGAAATATATATAGTTTGACTGTAAACTAGTTTTCACTCATTTGGTTTAGTGCTAATACTTTTGAGATTGTGTGTGATTGCACTAGACATGAGTATGGTATCTCAGTATGTTTCTTTGCTACGTGATTGACTATATATAAGTATTTTTTGTAGTGGGGTTTATTATATTACCTCCATAGTGGGGTTTTATATTGATTTACCAATCCTAGTATGGAAAATTGGTAAAATTTTGAGAAGGTTATGAGGTGTTTCAAACACACCTTACACCTAGAAATACACTATCTAAATGGTTACCGCAATCCTTTAAGGATATTGCGAGGTTCGATTGGACATCCTTTGAAGTTGAATCCTCTAAGGGATGGAGTGATTCGATCCTCTCAGAGTGGATAGAGGAATGGCATATTAATCCAATGTGATAGTACCGCGGCTATTGCAAGAATTGAGAACATAATGACAACTACAAGAGTTGATGTATTGAGAATGGATTATATAGTGTCCGGAAAGAGCTTTCATTAGTCCTTTGATAAAAGGATTGATAAGAAGATGAGAATACATCTTAGGGATGAGGTTGATGCCCATTGAGATTGAGTCATCTATGATGGATACCCAACCTAGAAATAGGTTCAAAGGGACTAGACGAAGTCATAAATGATATAGAGATGCGAGAATCATGATTTTGAAGAATTCATCCCACGCATGACATCCTGTTTAGTAAAAGGTTGAGTTTAATTTTAATTTTAAAATTTCAAACTCTCAATGATGTTTATATCTCTATTTAGAGTGGGGTACTTTCAGGAGTGCTCTTGATAAACTCACCTATGTGAATGTGAAAGTGTGGCCGCTTTCGTGAGAATATGGGCAGTTCTCAGATCATTCATTAAATCGGGATACAAAGCAGGCCGTAATGTGTCTTTGGCTTTTAGACTTTACACTAGTATAGTCGTGTGTGTTAAGCAATCTTTTTATCTCCTAGAGTTCAAGACTTATGTTCACTCTACGGTATGATTTTAAGAGAGTATATTAACACTACGTAGAGGTTCAAGTCGCAGACACCTTTGCATATGCACAACTCTATACGTTCTTGCTCAATGTTTTAAAAGTATAAGTGGGGGATTGTTGGGAATATATTTTTAAAACATAAATTTATTCCCAATTAATATCTTATTTTTTACAAGTTAGAATTTAGTCTTTATTAAAACAAATTAATTTTTGGTATAATTAATTTGACCGTTTCATTTTTGTGGTTTTAATGGTGTTAACTACACCATTATAGCTATGAGCCTATGAGAGTTTCATATTGTGGAGTTAATGGTGTTAACTACACCATAATAATCTTTGATTAAATTGTGTTTAAACCTTTTAATATAAAATCAGATTTTGGTTGGAAAAATAAGAGAGAGAGTTGAGTTTTTCTTTATGTTGTGTGTTTTCAAAAGAAATATTTTTTTTTGGGAAAGAAAACAATGTGTGAGCATCATTTGTTTTCTATTAGAGATTCTCGAGCAAGAATGAAGTGTAAAAGTTTCACATCCTCTCACCGTGCAAGAGTGATTGTAAGAGATTGAACTCCTACTGTTTTATCCCTGGGACGACGCGACAACGATGAAACCGTTTGCACAATCTTGGGGCAGAGCCGCAAACGTCTTAAAGAAAGCGACCTAGTCCGCGACTCAGCCATAACGTTATTTGTTTGGTGTTTGATTTTATTTGTTGTGCAGGCATAATCCGGCAGTTGATTCCAACAGTACCTCCTTTCTTGCAATTATGGGCATCTTTGAAATTCATCATGATTGCATCTTTTGCTGTTCGGTTCATAGCTGATACTTGTTGATTGCTGGCCAATCTATCCCATGAATGCATCAAGGTATAACTGACCAACACTACTACGGATTAGTTAGATTTGGGCCTCGGGATTGTCTCATCTTCAGAAAAGAACATATTTACATGGAAGAGTCCTCCGCTCATTCCATATATGCCACTCTTTAGCTTCTCAATCGGGTTTTTATTGGATTTTAATTCTGGAGGTTCTGAGAGTGACAAAGATAATTACTTCATATTTCTTCCTAAGTCCTTTAAAAGTTGCATTCTTTCTATGTCTAAAGCAATGGCTGAAAACGCAAATAGAACTTTTAACAGGAAATAGATCAACCTTAAAAATCCTAAAACACATCACCAATTTGACGTAGTTTTTCCAAGATCACAAAATATAGTATAAAATCTGAACCTAAAATTTTTAATAGGCATACCACTAATGTTATATCATGTTACATCCAGTTCTTTGTGCAAATGATACGAAATGAAGTGTAAGGAATAGACTTTCCTTTTTCTTTACTTGGAAGTATTGGCATAATAATTCTGCTCAATTTATTATGGATTTATTTGGAAGTTTTTTTGATGAGTATCTTTATGTACATATGGCAAATCTTTACGCACAAATGTCATTATGGTGCAGATTCCAGGGCCCGATGGTTTTCCCCCTGGGTTCTACAAAGAGAATTTAGATCTCGTGATTGATGATATCTGGAAAACCATTAATAGTTTCTTTAATTCCAGGTATCTTCTTAAAGAGATGAATCATACCTTTTTGTCTTTAATTCCTAAAGTTAATAATCCCTCTACTCCTGCAGAATTTAGACCCATTTCCTTGTGTAACGCTAATTACAAAATAATCTCCAAGATTATTGTAAATAGAATGAAACCCCTCTTGAGCAAAATGATTAGCCCTTTTCAGGCTGCCTATGTCCCAGGGAGAAACATTCAAGAGAATGTCATTATTGCTCATGCGTTGGTTCATACAATGAAAAGGAAAAGGAAAAAGGACAAATGGGGTGTCATGGGCCTTAAACTTGATATGTCTAAGGCCCTTGACAGAGTTGAATGGTCTTATCTTAGAGACATTCTTAGAGCTTTTGGTTTCTCGGAACATTGGTGTGACCTTATTCATCAGCGCTTTAGCACTACCAGCATTTCTATCTTGTTAAATGGCTCTCCTTGCAAAACTTATAGACCAACTAGGGGTCTGAGACAGGGAGATCCCTTGTCTCCTTATCTTTTTATCATTGTCATGGAGTCATTTTCTAGATATATTTCCCATGCTGAGTCTTGCAATCTTATTCATGGTCTAAAGGTCACTAAAGATGCTCGAAGTATCAGTCATCTGCTCTTTGCAGATGACTGCCTCCTTTTTGCTAAAGCCTGCCACCAGGAAGCTAATAATCTTCTAAGTTTAATTAAAGATTTTAGTTATGCCTCAGGACAGGTTATTAATCTTCAGAAATCTAGTTGCTTCTTTAGTAACAATGTGCACCCT
The DNA here is from genome assembly GCA_023531295.1 of Papaver armeniacum. Taxonomy (NCBI): domain Eukaryota; kingdom Viridiplantae; phylum Streptophyta; class Magnoliopsida; order Ranunculales; family Papaveraceae; genus Papaver; species Papaver armeniacum. Next base: position 340,427 of record JAJJWW010006831.1, read on the forward strand.
GATCATGCTGTCTCTCTCATAAATGATCTTATAGTCAAGAAGATAGCTCTAAATGAAAAATACCTTGGTATACCCTTATTCATATCTAGAGCTAGATCTGATTCTTTCAACCATCTTAATGAGCATTTTGATAAAAGAGTTAAATGGAAAGGAAAACATTTTAACCAAGCTGGTAGGTTTGTTATGGTTCAAAATGTCTTAAAATCCTCTCCCATTTATCATATGAATACTTTTACTATTCCTGATAATGTCATCAATAGTATGGAGTCTTCTCAGAGAGACTTTTAGTGGGGTAAGTCCACAGCTGGTGGTCTCTACTTGAGAGGTTGTCCTAGAATTTGTTCACATAAGTATCAAGGTGGCCTAGGGTTTCGTAACCTTAAACATGTTAATCTCTCTCTGTTAACTAAAACTGCTTGGTATGTCATTCATAATCCTAATGCTCTATGTGTTACCATTCTGAGATGCAAGTATTTTAAACATTGTCACCCTCTTCACAGTTCTAAGAAGGTAGATTGTTCTTGGCCTTGGAGAAGTATTAGTCGTGGTCTTGAAGTGATAAAAAATAACTCCATTTGGGAGGTTAGGAATGGTGATAGTATTTATGCATTTAGTGATAATTGGATTCCAAATGTTGTTGAACCCAAATGTGTTTCTAACCCAAATCCTCAATTTGCTGTCTCTAAATTTATCGATAAGGTAACCAAAACTTGGAAGGTTGAGTTAGTTAATGCTTATTTCACACAACAGAATGCTAGTAATATTCTTGGCATGAGAATCCCTTTATCTGGTTGTGATAGAATCATTTGGCCTCATACTAAAAATGGTTTGTTTACTGTTAAATCTGCCTACCAAATTATTTCTGGCCAGAATATCTACATGAATAATCCCCAGAGTGTTAATCCTGTCTACAAATCCCTGTGGAGTCTTCCTATTTTGTCCAAGGTTCAGATTTTTGTTTGGAAATGCCATGAACTCATTCTACCAGCCAAAACTGTTCTTGCTAGATTTAGGAATGGTCATGACATTTCTTGTAACATGTGTAATTCTGGTTCTCCTGAATCTTCTGAACATATTATACTACACTGTGATTTCTCTAAAGCTGTTTGGTCTCTAACACCTTATGCAGATGCTATTGAACATGATAGAATTTCGAATATTAATCTGAAGGAATGGGTCATTAAATGGCTCACTGATGATGCAATTAAAAAGAATGCAGGGGCTTTTTTTTCTATTGCTTGGAGCATTTGGAAAGATAGATTGATGCGTGTCGTAGGTGCAATCAAATTAATCAATGTTTCCACTCAATTAAAAATAATATAATGGAAGTCAAGTTCGTTCCCACGAGGAGCAAGAGATCTTAGTTGTAAAAGTTGTCACGAAAGGGGGGTGTAAAAGCAAAAAGAAAATAAACAAAGCAATTAAAATCGAAAGTTGAAAGATGAAAGCAATAAGAGAGACAAGATCAAGGAATCCTTCTTCGTTGCAAAACAATGATTAAAGTTATGTTCTTTTCTACTTGTTATTAGTCACGAGATTATCACCAACCGTAGGATAGCAGTCCGCTTTTTAGCTAGCCCCAAAATCCCTAATTTCACTGAGTAACAGGTCCGCTTAGTTATCAGATTCTATTCAAAAGAACCACCTTGAGGTTCGCTTACAAGATGTAATTCCCAGAATGCATTAAGATTTATGAATTTAGGTTTAGTACTAGTAGTTAAACTCGGTTCGCTCACTAGTGGAAAAAGGGCCATCTGAGGCACAATGAAACGACACAAACTAGATGTTGCGATCTAACTACTTACCGAAAGTGTTGTTGACCAAAGTCAAAATGTCGTTGTGTCAGGACTTTTGTTGACTTACACAACAACACTTCACATAATGTAGTTGACCTAAGTCAAGGCAACGTTGATGTAAGACTTCCGTTGACTTGCACAACGTCATACGTGGGTGTATTGTTTTTGCGGACTTTTTCAACGGTTAGGATTAGTTCTGCTATATGACTGGCTCAGATGGAAAAATCTGACTTCGTTAACACCGATGCGGCTATCTCAATTATTTCCTCTCTCACCAAAACACCACTGAAAGAGAAAATCTTTCGTTCTCCTCTAGAATACCACCATCACTCCAACTCTTCCTCAGAAGTTAAGTGAGATGATGATTCTAAACTTGATAATTAAACAACACTGATTGTCGATTTTTCATTTTTGATTTTTCAGAGATAAAAACCCTAGCCGTTTCTCTACTTTACCTACTTTTTTGCAAGAGCAATTACTTTCTGTAATTTGAACTGATTTTAGTTCGACTTAATTGAATCTGTTATTAACTGAGGAGGATCTTTCGGTATTTGATTCCTTGGTTTTTATATTTGTATTATGATGATATCGAGGTAAAGAAAATCTGAGATTGGATAGATAGGGTTTGAATTTCTTATGAAATATTACTTATTTTGATTTTCTTTTGTAACTTTATTTAGATTTATGCATCAGTAGTAAACCCTAACTAATTTTTTTTTTGATTTTAATTTCAGACACCCCCAATTTCAGATTGGGCTTCTGGTTAGGTAAACTAATAACTTGTTGTTTGTGGTTTTGAATTCAGACATTTATAAGTTTCAATCTCAATCCTTCTCTCAATTCTATCACAATTTTTTGATTTCGTATCTGTATTTTTGTGAATCTAATGACTGGTTGTTTGTGATTTTGTTGCAGGTAGGTTTACAGATCTTTGGCTCGTGCTGCTAAAGTTAGAGGAAGAACTTCATACGTAGCTAAACAAGGCAAGAAGAACAATCCTAGAGGTTGTGCTCACAAGAGGATACAATACACCAGTCGTTTTGTTACTGCTGGTAACACTTCTTCTTCTCCACAACTTTGATTTTAAGTTTTTCTTGGCGAGAATCGTATCTTTGAGGATCTTTTGTGTGTGTACTACTTGTTCTAAGTGGTTATGTGAGTTTTTGTATGGAGAGTTATAGAATTGGGTGTTGTAGACAAAAAAAATTTAATTTACTTAGGTAGTAAATCATATCCCAATTTGGCTGAAGCACATGCATATCTGTTACCAAGCCAGGGTAAGAATTTGGTTAAACTTATCTATGTGCGTAAAAGTCAACTCCCCTAATGCTGAAAGTCTAGTTCCGCCACTGTGTAGATGTTAACTTAGTTGGATTTTAAATATTTTGTAATGTATAAACACTGATTTAGTGTGGAAAAGAAGGCTTGTAGTAGTAAATGGTAATTGGATATTGATTTTACAAAGAGATTTTTGGTTGAGTCTTATGACTAGTTATTTATAATTGGGAATTTTTTGATTGTGGTTAGGTTATTTTCAATATCACTGCTTGAGACCATGTATCAATAAAAAATTTTATCTTTGCTCTGGCATCAACTGCAGCCTGGTGGTCCTGTTTGTAAGTGACCTTAGAGCAGAAGTGTCCTGTATAAAGTTACATAAGTGATCACCTTAGAGAAGAAGTGTCCTTGGTATAAAATTTCACTTGTTTTTGTTAATTCAGTGATGGTTGACCTATACGTGTTGATGCCATGTTTCTTTGATTGCAGTTTGTGCTTAAATGGATGAGTTCTTCTTATATGATTCAGCTGTTGTCTGGTCTTGAACACTGTCACACAAAAGGTGTGTTGCATGGATATATCAAGGGTTGAATCTCCTTCTTGATAATAAAGGGATGCTTAATCTTGCAGATTTTGGTTTGTCTTCATTCTTTGATCCTAATCACAAGCAGCCTATGACTAGTCGAGTGGTTACTTTATGGTATAGACCTCCAGAGCTCCTTTTATGCGCCACTGATTCTGGTGTAGGTGTAGACCTGTGGAGTGCAGGTTGCATTCTAGCTGATGATCTGAAAGCAATTTACAGGTATATTTGGATAACTATAATAACAATGATGGTGCTCAGTTTCATTTTTATATTCAGTGGTCTTAATTCTGTGATTACTGTAAATGTATTATTATGGTTATAATGGGATTTTATTGGGTACATTTGATACTTAGTTTCAGCCATTAACAATGATTGAAACCATATGATGGTGTAATATGAGATGAAAACTGAATGTATTATTTGCGCACTCGTGCTGTGACCGAGGCAATTAAGTTCACTGTGGATACAACATCAGCAGCAGCATTATCCTCAACAAGGTAAGTGGCACTAGTGTATATTAATCGATGTGTTCATCTTATGGACTCTATGTGTTGGTTCTCTCTCTCCATGGTGAGTCCGAGCATGTGATGGTTATTTTCTCTCTATCTCTCCATGGTGAGTCCACGACTCAGAGAAAATGAATTAACAGCTAACAAAAGTCTGATGCTTATGGAATGTAGCTTATGGTTTCTGCTATATAAGCAAGCATAAGGTACAATTAATCTCCTGAAATATACAGAGCTTCTAGTAAACTAGTGAATGGAGCAATATTTAGTGTCCTAAACTTTTCTCTTCTTATTAATCTATTCTTGCTCTTGCTTAGTTACAATTTGAATACAACATTCCTATTTATAGGCACTACACGACCGACTATAGTTTCTCTAGAAAACTCTTAACAAGACCGACCTTAGATATCTAGACTTTTATTTTCTTAATAAACGTTTCTAACCATGACTGACCTTGGACCTTTCTAGGGTTTTCTAGTCATTTATTATCATATACAACAAGGTTTGCAAACTCTAGCTAACTCTAGAATTTTCATAACTTCCTTTGTTCATACTTATTTAACTGACTAACTAGCTTTCTCTAGACTAAACCAACAATTACAAATTGGAATGTTCCAACAGTTAGACTCGATTGTTTCATACTTGAATAAAGTTCAAAGTTATAGAGTTGTTGTCATCTTCAATCAATGTGTTTCAACGACCATTTGTTATATACTAATTATTAGCCTAGATAAACTGGTTCCAAATATAACTCTACAAGTTACATGTGTTGTTGGCTTGCGAAGAGAGTCTCGTCTTTTTTTTATGAATCTAATACATTGAATCCCATGTTTTGACACTCGTCACTGCATCAAAGGCAGTTTGGGATATTGTGGAAAGTTTGAATCTTCTTATGTCCTCAAAAGGTATGGAATGTGCTGCTCCACTGTTATGTATTATGTAAGCAGCGATAAGTTCTTGTTCTCTAATTCCTGAATAACATTTCTGTCATTATGGGCAGTATGTTGTGATGTGACTGGCAAAATTCTCATGAAATGCTTTCTCTGGTATGCATGACCTGAAGTTGGGATTGAATGATAAAATTGGCTTTGAGAAAGAATCGCAGCTTAAAATTCACCAAAAGGTACTTCTGAGGGCAATCATCTAAGCATTTTAGATTTCCACTGGCATATTAAATACAGTTTCCTTAGGTTGTTTTCTCTAGTATTCAATCTTTTATACCCTTTAATCTGATGCTTATGAATTGTTACTCATGGTTGCTTCCGCGTTGCTGTTATTGTGTGCCAGAAGGTTGGAGGAAGCTGCATTTAGATAAGTACCATGGATACTGCCTGTACTTGCAATAGCAATTATTGGTTGAGGTGATAACCTTGTCCTTGACGAGTAGAGTTTAAAGTTCTGCAAGTTCCATGTATTATATATATTCTTGCTATATTTACTAATGCCAGATAGTTTCTATTGCAGGAAAATGAAAGTAGCAGAAGACACTTGGACGTTGTGGAGCGACAAGTGACAATCTACAAAAATGAAGAAAGCTCAGTGACGAACGGTAAGTTCTGTGCCTGAAAGACCCTCTTCATCTTTACCTAAATCCTTATGTAAACTTGCTACTGAGACTTGATAATGTTATTAGTCAGTGTAAGCCAACGTTATAATAAAATAGAATTTTACTATTTTCTTGATCATTGTTTGCCTATGTCCTTATATGCCACTACTGACTTCATTGAACCCTGATATATCATTCACATTGCTTATCAAGTCCGTTAAATTGACCAGGACACATTGCAGACACACCATTTCCAACAAAATATGCCTTGTTTAATAATTTTACATTCAACTTTTTTAATGTTGATTTTGTATTGATGTTAATTGCCAAGTTATGACTTATTTGCAGTTAAACTTCTAAAGCCAAAACTTTTTCTACAGGTACTAGCAAGTTCTGAATAGGTCAGGCCATCTCATTTTTTTGCTGGTTTTTGCTGCAGTGTTTATTGGGTTGGTCTGCACTGATTGTAAGAAAGCTTATCCTTTTAGTACTAATGGTGTGAATTCAACAATATTTGACTATTCTTTTGGTGTTTTTGAGTGTATGTGTAAACTGAATTCCAATGTATATTGAAAATTGAACTTGTACATTAATTTTGTTAATTTGAAAGTTTGATTGAACGGTGAAATGTGAAATGTGTTTTTCAAGTATATGAAATAGTAAATTAATTCCAGTAGAATTTCATTGTAATTTGAGTTTCAATTTAGTGTAATTTGAATTTTGATCAGACTTATTTCAGCCCAGTCAGAATGGATGCAATCATGTCAGCCAGATTGATTTTTTTATTTAATAAAATTATATCTACGACGTAGTACAGGTGTCGTACCTAGCGACAACCAGAAAGCATCGTAAATCTGAGTCAACTTGAAAGTGTCGTTCCAGAAAAAGACACTGAATCTACGGCACTTTCTGCGGCAACTCCAAAGTGCCGTATTAGTCGGTAATACGACACTTTTTAACTATCTTAAAACGACTGTTTTCCACTAGTGGCTTGGTCCACTTTCTAGCGTTGTTTCTACACACAATTGCTCCATGGAATCCCTCCGCAAGGTCTCGTGTTTTCTACTTGTGTAAAGTGTCGAGAACGATTACGTATTCCCTAACTTATACTAGATATAGATCAATTAACAAATCAATTTAGCGTGCACTCCAAACAATCTATCAATCAATCATGAATGAATAAACATTCCTATTAGTAAAAACAATCGATAATCATGTGAAAAACTTCAAGATAGAATTGAAAACAAAACTCAAATCATGTTAAGAACTAGGAATTCATCCTCAATCAACAAGAAAATTAGCTACTCATGTTTTTGAAATTCACACAAATAATAATAATTAAAAGGAGAATTTTCAAGTTCACACAAATAATTAAAAAGAAAAATCTTAGAAAAGCAAGCAAAAACACAAGTGATGTGTGTGTAGAGAGGTGTCTAGAAGTTGTAGAAAACTTCTCTATTTATAGGCTTCAATATTCTCCAAATCTTCCAAGGATTAGAATCCTTTTCCTTTAGCAATTCAATTTCCAATTCCAAGCTTTTCTCAACTCTTCCACCTTCTCTTTCCAAATTTGAGTCCAATTCTCCATCCAATTCCTAGCCCAAGTCTTCACACCCATGAGAGAAGTCCATAGAAGATTTGGAAATTTTGGCTCGCGGAAAATCTGGGATTGTGGACGGAATCCGGCCGGAATAGTCGACGCCGGCCACCTGAAAATTTCTCCATCAAGGGAATATTCGACGGAATATTCCGTCAGTCCACCGTTAAGACTAACGGTCAAACAGGTCAACCGTCAGTCAACTGTTAGTCAGCGGGTCAAGGAATGAAGAGATAAGGTTGTGTCAGCATCCGAGTCAGCCACGAATCAGCAACGAGTCAGACCTTGAATTGGCTGAATGGATTACTCAACTGAGTTGGGACCGATGTCTCACGCCGTGATCGAGTTAACTCTGCGAGATGAAAAATCAACAGAGCTTACTTTGTTTCTACAACATTTCCTAGGCCGAATTCAGGCCTCAATTTCTTCACCTCGCACGCCTAACATTCATCTAAGTGGTTTAAACATTCATGGTTCCAATGTTCATTCGAACGCCACCAACAAACTATTCTCCTCACACGGAGCTTCACAATCCGACTGCATACCATCTCCATTCAACACACATTCGATTGAACTCATTTACCCAAAATCACAAAGAACAGCAAGTCTTCTTCTTCTACAAGTCTCATACTCATCTCGATCTGCATTTTCTCTGGATTTCAACCAACAATTCAAACAGAATGACCCATTCAACAAAACCCCGATTCCTTTGAACTCAACAACCACCACCCATCGTTCTTCCAATTCATCACCCATTTGCATCAATTTCAACAGCATCGAACCCTTACCTCTCTCGATCGATCTACTGAGATCGATATCAACATCTCGAATCCAACGAATCGATCACGGATTTCTCGAATCGGACAGAGCAGCAGCAGCCACTGTTGCTTGCTTCCTCTCTTTCTGCCGTGTAGAAAAAATGAGAGAAAACTCTCTTTACTTTAGGGTAAGGAATCGAACAGGATCAAAACACCCACATAAGAACCACCCCCAGTTTGGGTGCCTTAATAAGTGGTTAGTTCTGATAAGGGCTAACCAGTTTCCAGCCCCTTATCCTTAACTTGGCTCTCAATAGTAATTGCCCATGGAATGACAATTTCGCCCTTTTGCGCAACTTTGGATGGCTTCTTCTTCTTTTCGTTCGTGCGACTCCATAGTAGCTATAAAAACTCAAAACAAGCGTAAAATACATAATTTACAAGAAAAATAGCAAAAAAAGCATAAACTACTAGATAGTAATTTATGTGTATTCTACACCTATCAAATTCCCCCACACTTAGACTTTGCTAGTCCTCGAGCAAATCAAACTAAAAACTCACAACTTCAAAGCGTTCAAGCGTCACAAGCATCCAAAGAGTTATGAGGACATAGAGTTTCTTCATTCTAGTAATAAGAAGTTAGAAATACTAAAGAACATACTCTCATTCTTAAATGTTGAGTGAGAAATAACCACACCATAATGAGAGAACGCGTGTTTGAGAAACGATCAATAAGCATTTCGCCTCGATCGCCTCACCAAAAAGGATTTTATGATAATTGCACTCAAAAAGACGGCTTTTTTATGGTTCTCACATGTGTGCGGGTAGGAATGAATAGAGAAATCCCTGCAACACGTTGAATGGTGGGAAGGACAACTTCCAAAGATTTTTTAAAACCCACATCTTTTAATATTTTGAAAACCATTTTTCTCGACGATCTCTAAGAAAGGAAATCAACCACTATTATCGAGGATGAGATTACTTACTCACCTTCACATCCGATCGCCAATTATGATAACACCACTCTCACGGCATCCAATAGAAACGCCTTCCGCTCCTCGTCTTTAACTTCTTGGTCTTCGTCTTCGGTTTCAACTATTGATGATAAACCCTTGAATTTCATAAATCCTTAACAATTCTTAACTCTTTTTACCTTAAATATCCTTGTCGCTTGAAACTTCCTTATATATTTTCCTTCCCCACGGCTCATTAAATAAAAATAGAACAAATATTTCTCTTGTTTTTCTCTCTTTTTTTTTTTTTTTTTTTTTTTTTTTTTTTTTTTTTTTTTTTTTTTTTTTTTTTTTTTTTTTTTTGAAAACAAAACAAGAGAAATTAAATACAACCATGGCCGTGGGAGAAGTATTTTACCACTTGATTCTTCACAACTTGTATCGTCTTGAAATCATAAACTTCAAAAATTCTCACCTTTTAATTTTCTTCGCTTTCATGAATAAGTCTTCATACTTGGATATAAAATTACCTCATTGTATTGTAAGTCTTCAACATATATGTGAAATCCGCTCATTTGTATGTTGCTTTACTTGAATTTGAAATTTGCTCTTTTCTCGTTCCGTTGCTTGTAAACCTTAAACTTTTTCCAACTTTCCTTGTAGATTTTGATGTCGCTCCTTGTTGATGATGAATGTGTTTCTATGGATCCGTTGTTGTCGAGAGAGAGAATGGTGCTAACCGCAAATCGAACTACAAGAAGGAAGCTTTCATCCATGGACGTCACCCTCATGATTGACAAAATTAGCACTCAAGAGATCAAAGAGTAGTGCTTCTATTGGTGGGAGGTTGGGTAGCTCACCATTCTACCCGAATTAACGTACGGTGACACACACTCAAAAGAAGCTCTTTAGTAGATGGAAAATTTCTGGTCGGGTGCCTCACATGATATGAATATGGGTAGTCTCCACTAATGATTGATCAGCAACTCTAATAATGCACTTCTCCTCGCACCAAATTCGCATCACCGGCATGATTAAATCCATTATTTAACACTCAAACAAACAAGAAATCCGAATGTAGTTCTCTAACATTTCCAAGTTCAATTATGTCGGTCAAAATCTCTATGTAAACATACCTAGAAGTATGCTAGGGACTCTAAAATCTTTAAAAGTAGGAATTTTTAAGTAAAACTTTTTTTTTTTTTTAATTTTTTAATTTTTTGTAATTTTTGTTTTAAAACATGCTTAACCACTCCCCCACACTTAAACTTTACATTGTCCTCAATGTAATTGAATCCTCCTAGTAAAGTCAAGGTGGGAAATTTTAACATGATATGAAACAAGAAAAAGAAATAACAAAAAGCAAAAGGATAAGAAATACAAAACCGATGGGTTGCCTCCCATTAAGCGCTTGTTTTAAAGTCGACGGCCCGACTTAGCTCTTGCGGCACATTACTCCTCCAGAGGGAGTGCATCTTGAAGTCCAATTACGTCCACATGCTCCGTTGGAAAGTTTTCATAATATGGCTTTAACCTATGGCCATTGACTTTCAATTGTTGTCCTGTTTTTTCGCTAACAATATCAACTGCACCATGAGCATAAACATTAGTAACAACAAATGGTCCCACCCAACGGGACTTAAGCTTTCCCGGAAATAAACGTAAACGAGTATTAAATAAAAGAACTTTTTGCCCCACAACAAAACTTTTCCGCGAAATCATCTTGTCATGAAAAAGCTTAGTCTTTTCTTTGTAAATCCGGGCACTCTCGTAAGCATCATTACGTATCTCCTCTAACTCATGTAATTGTAACTTCCTTTGTTTCCCCGCTTCATCATATTCCATGTTGAATTTCTTTATCGCCCAATAAGCCTTATGTTCAAGTTCAACCGGAAGATGACAAGCCTTACCATAAACCAACCTATATGGAGACATACCAATCGGTGTCTTATACGCCGTTCTATACGCCCAAAGTGCATCATTGAGCTTAAAGCTCCAATCTTTCCTTGTGGTATTCACCGTTTTCTCAAGAATGGACTTGATCTCACGATTTGAAATTTTCGCTTGTCCACTAGTTTGTGGATGATAAGGCGTACCAATTTTGTGTGTTATGTTGTACTTCTTGAGGAGAGCGTGGAAAGCCTTCTTGAAATGTGAGCCTCCATCGCTATCACCACTCTTGGTGTACCATGCCTATTGAAAATGTTTTCCCTTACAAAATCACAAACAACTTGAGAGTCATTAGTTTTGGTGGCTCTAGCCTCCACCCATTTCAAACATAATCAACGGCAAGAAGTATATAAAAGTTTCCATTCGAATTGACAAAGGGCCCATAAAATCAATACCCCACACATCAAAAATCTCAACGGCGAGAATTGGTGTGAGTGGCATTTGATTTCGAGCACCTAGATTGCCCGTTCGTTGACATCTATCACACGATTTACAAAAATATATGAATCTTCAAACAAGGTGGGCCAATAGAATCCACTCGAGAACTTTGAGAGCGGTACATTTAGAACCAAAGTGACCACCACATGCAAAAGTGTGGCAAAAGGAGAGGATGGATTGGAATTCGGAATTAGGCACGCACCTTCGCATTATTTGATCAACGCCATATTTCCATAAGTATGGTTCATCCCACACATATTGCTTAGCTACCTTCTTAAGTTTCATCTTTTGGAAATTAGACATTGTACTAGGTACTTTCCTTGTCACCAAGTAATTCACTATATCCGCATACCAAGGTGTTGATTCTTCCATGGAGAAAAGTTGTTAGTCCGGAAGCGGTCATGTAATGGAAGTTCTTCTTGAGACATAACAAGTCTACTAAGATGATCCGCAACGGTATTCTCCACACCCCTATTATCACGAATTTCTATTTCGAACTCTTGTAACAATAGGATCCACCGAATTAATCTTGGCTTAGCTTCTTTCTTCTTTATTAAGTGTCTTAGTGCGGCATGATCGGAATACACAATAACCTTTGTACCCACCAAGTATGATCGAAATTTTTCCAAAGCAAAAACTATAGCCAATAACTCCTTTTTCGTGGTAGAATAATTGATTTGTGCATCATTAAGGGTCCTAGATGCATAATAGATAACATGGGACAACTTGTCCACCCTTTGACCCAAAACGGCTCCAACCGCATAATCACTAGCATCACACATTAATTCAAATGGAAGATTCCAATCCGGTGATTTGATAATTGGTGCACTTGTCAACATTTCTTTCAATTTGTCAAAAGCATCCTCGCATTCCTTGTTGAAGTCGAAAGGTACCTCCTTTTGTAATAACTTGCACATCAAGCATGGAGATTTTGGAGAAATCTTTGATAAACCGCCTATAGAAACTCGCATGGCCAAGAAAAGAACGAATTTCCCTCACCGAAGTGGGATATTGTAAGTTTCTTATTAAATCTATCTTTGACTTGTCCACTTCGAGCCCTCGAGAGGACACAATGTGACCAAGTACTATGCCGTGGTTTACCATAAAGTGACATTTCTCCCAATTAAGGACAAGGTTTGTGTCTATGCATCGTTTAAGAACTAGTTCAAGGTTGTTTAAAAAACCATCAAAAGAATTGCCATAAACACTAAAGTCATCCATAAATACCTCGATGATGCGCTCCACATAATCCGAGAATATACTCACCATGCATCTTTGAAAAGTAGCCTACGCATTGCAAAGGCCAAACGGCATCCGTCTATATGCAAACGTTCCAAACGGACAAGTGAAAGTGGTCTTCTCTTGGTCCTCCGGTGCAATAACAATTTGGTTGTATCCCTAATAACCATCCAAGAAACAATAATAAGAATGCCCCGCTAACCGTTCCAACATTTGATCAATGAAAGGTAAAGGAAAGTGATCCTTTCGGGTTCATGGAATTAAGCTTTCTATAATCAATGCACACTCTCCAACCGGTTTGAACTCTTGTAGGAACAAGTTCATCGTCTTGATTTCGAACAACCGTGACTCCGGATTTCTTTGGTACTACTTGAACCGGACTAACCCACTTGCTATCGGAAATTGGGTAGATTACCCCCACACTTAGCAATTTGAGTATCTCTTGTTTCACAACCTCCATCATGGGAGGATTAAGCCGACGTTGAGCATCACGTACCGGCTTCACGTTTTCTTCCATTAGAATTCTATGCATGCACATGGATGGACTAATGCCTTTGATGTCCGCAATTGTCCACCCAATAGCCGTTTTGTGCTCTCTCAAGACTCTAAGCAAATGATGCGTGTCGTAGGTGCAATCAAATTAATTCAAAATTTCCACTCAATTAAAAATAATATAATGGAAGTCAAGTTCGTTTCCCACGAGGAGCAAGAGATCTTAGTTGTAAAAGTTGTCACGAAGGGGGGTGTAAAAAGCAAAATAAAAATAAACAAAGCAATTGAAATCGAAAGTTAAAAGATGAAAGCAATATGAGAGACAAGATCAAGGAATCCTTCTTCGTTACGAAACAATGAATCAAGTTATGTTCTTTTCCACTTGTTATTAGTCACAGATTATCACCAACCGTAGGATAGCAAGGTGTCCGCTTAGCTAGCCCCAAAATCCCTAATTTCACCGAGTAATGTGTCCGCTTAGTTATCGATTCTATTCAAAAGAACCACCTTGAGGTCCGCTTACAAGATGTAATTCCCTGAATGCATTAAGATTTATGAATTTAGGTTTAGTACTAGTAGTTAAACTCTGGTTCGCTTGGTTCACTTTCTAGCGTTGTTTCTACACACAATTGCTCCACGGAATCCTTCCGCAAGGTCTCGTGTTTGCTACTTATGTAAAGAGTCAAGAAACGATTACTTATCCCCTAACTTTCACTAGCTTTAGATTAAACTAACAAATCAATTTAGCATGCATTCTAAACAATCTATCAATCAATCATGAATGTCTTTAAGATCATTCCTATTAGTAAAAACAAACGATAATCATGTGAAAAACTTCAAGATAGAATTAAAAACAAAAACTCAAATCATATTAAGAACTAGGAATTCATCCTCAATCAATAAATTAACTACTCATGTTAAAGAGTTCACACAAAGAATAAGAAAAGAAAAGAATTGTGTGTAGAGAGATGTGTGTGTAGAGAGAGATGTAGAAAACTTCTCTATTTATAAGCTTCAATATTCTCCAAATCTTCTAAGGAGTAGAATCCTTTTCCTTTTGCAATTCAATTTCCAATTCCAAGCTTTTCTCAACTCTTCCACCTTCTCTTTCCAAATTTGAGTCCAATTCTCCACCCAATTCCTAGCCCAAGTCTTCACACCCATGAGAGAAGTCCATAGAAAATTCGGAATTTTTGCTCATTCGAAAATCGGGATTGTGGCGGAATTTGGCCGAAACGTCACCGCCGGCCGTCTGGAAATTTCTCCGTCAAGAGAATATTCGACGGAATATTCCGTCCGGTCCTCCGTTAGGACTAACGGTCAAACGGGTCAACCGTCAGTCAACTGTTAGTCAACAGGTCAAGGTCTGGGTCACGAATCGATCATCGAGTCGAACTCATTTGAAGTTAGTAGTGAGTCGAGCCAACTGGCCGAGTAACCTAGGCCGGAAGTTGTTGCATAGATTGTTGCTAGAGTGCACAATGATTGCATTCTCACCAAGATGGCCGTGCACTCGCCACATCATTTCTCGAACCAAGAACTCCACCAGAATCTTTTCCATTGCAGTCTATTCCCTGCATAACATGCTTCAATTCAAGTCCCTTTTCATCAGCAATTTCATACTCCTCCAACACACAACAAGCACCATCACCTGCCAAAGTCACTCCCTGCAATCAAGCTTTGTATGCCAACACCACTTGGTCTTCACGCTCCACTTCTTTACCCATCTCTTATTGACAGATCAACACACACAAGATCTACCACTATGGTCCCGCATTTGTATCTTGCTCCTCTCGGTGTCTAACTTTGATCCACCAAAAATCCAATGTAATCCCGCAACTCCCATTTCTCGCCAGCTCCAATAAAGCACCCGCCTTGCTCAAGTCATCTCCACTTGTGCGGCTTCGGATCCATCTGAGCTCATCATTCAACTCTTTACTCTCCCTGCATCACCATCAACTTAGCACATCCCTCTTCCCAGCCATTGCAACTGCACCATACAGCTGCCACTTCAAACTGCAAACCACTGCCAATTTCTCAGCTCCATTAGCAACTTCAAACTGTAACAGCTCCATACTGCCATCTTTTTGTACCACCAAATACCCATAACCTGAATCTTGCACTATGGCTGAACAAAGATCAAACTTCCAATTCATTACAGTTCTTCAATTTCTCCATTTCAAAGAGACCCAGTCGTTTCTTTCAATCTCAGAAACCCATTTCAGAACCTTACCAATTCCTTCAATCCACCAGCTTAACCCATCTGTTCTGTGCATTTCTCTGACAATTCATCTTAAACCACAGACCCATTACTCTTCATTTCAGCCACGAATCCAACCAGTACTCAACAGAATTCACCAACTCTGAATCCCCAAATTCGAACCATTCCCAGACCCCATCTCATTATTCAACAATGAACAACATCAGGGTCTTCTCTGGATCTCAATCACCTCACAGCTCAACTTCATATCACAGACTTTAATCCATCATCTCTTCTCTGTAAGTTTCATTCAAAAAACCCTTGAATTATCCATGGCGTAAACAGATCTCTGAATCGCACCATCAAGCAAACCCTTCTCGCAAGAAACTCAAACCCATTCGATCTCTACAATCCATCACAACAACAAGAACCATCAACAAGATATGCTCGAATTCATCTTCCATTTCCAATTTCTGGTTCCATGGCTGCCACTACTCTCGATCAATCTCACTCTCTCAGTTTTCAGACACAACCGCTGTCTGTCTCTTTTCAATTTCAGTGTAGAGATGATTGAGAAACAATCTTCTCGATTTAGGGTTAGGTATAGGGTAGGATGGTACACCCCAAACAAAGGACCACCCCAGTTGGGTGCCCATAATAGGATGTCACTTCTGATAAGGGCTAACCTACTTGAAACCCCTTAACCTCTGCGGGCCTGGATTTAGTACTCCTCCAAATTGTGTTGCCCCTTAACCTTGACTGGGCTCCAGATATCAATCGCCTGTAAAATGACCTTTTTGCCCTTTTAGCTCAAATTGGGTGCTTTCTTCTTCTTTTCCTCCGTGTGACTCCAAAGTAGCTACAAAACTCAAAACAAGCATAAAATACATAATTTACAAGAAAAATAGCAAAGAAAGCATAAACTACTAGATAGTAAATACGGTGTATTCTACACCTATCAAATTCCCCCACACTTAGACTTTGCTAGTCCTCGAGCAAATCAAACTAAAAACTCACAACTTCAAAGCGTTCAAGCGTCACAAGCATCCAAAAAGTTATGAGGACATAAAGTTTCTGCATTCTAGTAATAAGAAGTTAGAAATACTAAAGAACATATTCTCATTCTTGAATGTTGAGTGAGAAATAACCACACCATAATGAGAGAATGCGTGTTTGAGAAACGATCAATAAGCATTTCGCCTCGACTTCTGCCTCACCAAAAAGGATTTTATGATAATTGCACTCAAAAAGACGGCTTTTTTATGGTTCTCACATGTGTGCAGGTAGGAATGAAGAGAGAATTCCTGCAACACGTTGAATGGTGGGAAGGACAACTTCCGAAGTATTTTTAAAAACCCACATCTTTTAATATTTTGAAAAACCATTTTTCTGACGATCTCTACGAAAGGAAATCAACCATTTTTATCGAGGATGAGATTACTTAGTCACCTTCACATCCGATCGCCAATTATGATAACACCACTCTCACGGCATCCAATAGAAACGCCTTCCGCTCCTCGCCTTGATCTTTCGTAATCTTCGTCTTCGGTTTCAACTATTGATGATAAACCCTCGAATTTCATAAATCCTTAACAATTTGTAACTCTTTTTACCTTAAAATCCTTGTCGCTTGAAACTTCCTTATAGATTTTCCTTCCCCGAGGCTTATTAACAAAACAAATATTTCTCTTGTTTTTCTTTTTTTTTTTTTTTTTTTTTTTTGAAAACAAGAGAAATTAAATACAAAATAAACCATGGCCGTGGAAGAAGTATTTTACCACTTGATTCTTCACAACTTGTATCGTCTTGAAATCATAAACTTTCAAAAATTCTCACCTTTTAATTTTCTTCGCTTTCATGAATAAGTCTTCATACTTGGATATAAAATTACCTCATTATATTGTAAGTCTTCAACATATATGTAAAAATCCGCTCATTTGTATGTTGCTTTACTTGAGTTTGAAATTTGCTCTTTTTCTCGTTCCGTTGCTTGTAAACCTTAAACTTTTCCAACTTTCCTTGTAGATTTTGGTGTTGCTCCTTGTTGATGATGAATGTGTTTCTATGGACCCGTTGTTGTCGAGAGAGAGAATGGTGCTAACTGCAAATCGAACTACAAGAAGGAAGCTTTCATCCATGGACGTCACCCTCATGATTGACAAAATTAGCACTCAAGAGATCAAAGAGTAGTGCTTCTATTGGTGGGAGGTTGGGTAGCTCACCATTCTACCCTAATTAACGTACGGTGACACACACTCAAAAGAAAGCTCTTTAGTAGATGGAAAATTTCTGGTCGGTGCCTCACATGATATGAATACGGGTAGTCTCCACTAATGATTGATCAAAGCAACTCTAATAACGCATTTCTCCCTCGCACCAAATTCGCATCACCGGCATGATTAAATCCATTATTTAACACTCAAACAAACAAGAAATCCGAATGTAATTCTCTAACATTTCCAAGTTCAATTATGTCGGTCAAAATCTCTATGTAAACATACCTAGAAGTATGCTAGTGACTCTAAAATCTTTAAAAGTTGGAATTTTTATGTAAAACTTTTTTTTTTTTTTTTTCAAAATTTTTAAAATTTTTTCATTTTTTTGTAATTTTTGTTTTAAATACATGCTTAACCACTCCCCCACACTTAAACTTTACATTGTCCTCAATGTAATTGAATCCTCCTAGTAAAGTCAAGGTGGGAAATTTTAACATGATAAGAAACAAGAAAAAGAAATAACAAAAAAGCAAAAAGATAAGAAATACAAACCGATGGGTTGCCTCCCATTAAGCGCTTGTTTTAAAGTCGACGGCCCGACTTGGCTCTTGTAAGATTCATTCCCCATACACTAACAATCGGAAAATTTGAGGATCCACCCATAATACCTGTTTTGCAAACAATAACTCCATACAAATATTAGCACAAGAAAACAATAGTGAAATTATCGCTCGATAGAAATTTCCCCACACTTATTCTCGTTCACACTAGGAAGTGTATAAAGAACATAGAATTCGGGAACTTCCATGTATTCCTCTTGGCAAACCTGCATAGTGTTAGAATCAAGTGTTTCCAATGGTGGATATTTAGAAACAAAATCATCCAAAAATACTTTCGAAGCACATACATTCAAACCAATAAGAGGTGAAGGAGAAGAATCAATATGCAAAGGGTTAGACAAACCTTTCACAATTTCTTGTATTATAGAATCCTCTTCATCCTTAAAAAATTCAAGTGAAATACTTACCTCTTGTATATCGTGGTCCTCTATTAAACCTTGCAACCATTCTTCGTCGTTTTCTACCTTAACCATAGTCTCGCATCATTAAAATCATTCGCAAGTTCAATTGGGTCTTCCACAAAATCAATGAATGTGGTTTCATCCTCTAGAATCATCTCTTCAACATTCTCATCATCGGAATCGGGCCATTCACTAAAATGATTCTCATCGGTGTAGATTGTAAAATCTTCTTGTGCGGGTGTTACTTCGTTTATAACAATAGGTAAGTGATATCCAATCTCCTCCTTTTGAATAGGTGAAGGATCGTTATTATGATCCGGAGTTGGAATAACTTCCTCATTGTCGGAACATTCATACACTTCCGCGGACTCCCATCTTTCCTTAAGAAATTTTTGCCAAGCAATAAATGCATCTTCCTCAAGCTCTTCCTTTTGAATAGGTGATTGATCATTATTAAGATCAAGGCTCGAGTAATCTACACTAGCGTCTTCAAAAGTCTCTAAAGGTTGATTAATTTGTTCCGAATTCCTTTGAATTTCTCGATGTGATTCTTGCATCTTTTGTTGAAGATCCCCAATCATGGCCAACATCTTATCTGCAAAACTAGAGAATTTCTGATCATAAACAAAACTATCCTCCCATCCTTGTGATTGTCCACTTACATACCCGTCATAAGGTTGTTGATATGTATGAGAATATCCATAAGGTTCTATAGGAAATTGATCATAGCCAAAAGATTGGTTTTGATTGTATCCTAAGGATGGTTGGAAGTTGTCATAATGTTGAGGTTGAAAACCTATTGATTGTTGTAATATGCTTGCTCTTGTCCACCATACATGGAAAACTAAGACTGAAATAAGATTCAAAACCAAGTTAGATACGGAATAGAATCCAACAAAGCAAGAATAAACCAAAAAGAAAAATAAAAACAACTAAAATCATCCGCTGCTCCCCTAAGACGTGCGCCAAAATTTGATGCGTGTCGTAGGTGCAATCAAATTAATTCAAAATTTCCACTCAATTAAAAATAATATAATGGAAGTCAAGTTCGTTCCCACGAGGAGCAAGAGATCTTAGTTGTAAAAGTTGTCACGAAAAGGGGGGTGTAAAAAGCAAAATAAAAATAAACAAAGCAATTGAAATCGAAAGTTAAAAGATGAAAGCAATATGAGAGACAAGATCAAGGAATCCTTCTTCGTTACGAAACAATGAATCAAGTTATGTTCTTTTCCACTTGTTATTAGTCACAGATTATCACCAACCGTAGGATAGCAGGTCCGCTTAGCTAGCCCCAAAATCCCTAATTTCACCGAGTAACAGTCCGCTTAGTTATCGATTCTATTCAAAAGAACCACCTTGAGGTCCGCTTACAAGATGTAATTCCCAGAATGCATTAAGATTTATGAATTTAGGTTTAGTACTAGTAGTTAAACTCGGTTCGCTTGGTTCACTTTCTAGCGTTGTTTCTACACACAATTGCTCCACGGAATCCTTCCGCAAGGTCTCGTGTTTGCTACTTATGTAAAGAGTCAAGAAACGATTACTTATCCCCTAACTTTCACTAGCTTTAGATTAAACTAACAAATCAATTTAGCATGCATTCTAAACAATCTATCAATCAATCATGAATGTCTTTAAGATCATTCCTATTAGTAAAAACAAACGATAATCATGTGAAAAACTTCAAGATAGAATTAAAAACAAAAACTCAAATCATATTAAGAACTAGGAATTCATCCTCAATCAATAAATTAACTACTCATGTTAAAGAGTTCACACAAAGAATAAGAAAAGAAAAGAATTGTGTGTAGAGATGTGTGTGTAAAGAGAGATGTAGAAAACTTCTCTATTTATAAGCTTCAATATTCTCCAAATCTTCTAAGGAGTAGAATCCTTTTCCTTTTGCAATTCAATTTCCAATTCCAAGCTTTTCTCAACTCTTCCACCTTCTCTTTCCAAATTTGAGTCCAATTCTCCACCCAATTCCTAGCCCAAGTCTTCACACCCATGAGAGAAGTCCATAGAAAATTCTCGAATTTTTGCTCACGAGGAAACCTGGGATTGTGGTGAATTTGGCCGAAAACGTCACCGCCGGCCGCCGAAAATTTCTCCGTCAAGAGAATATTCGACGGAATATTCCGTCCGGTCCTCAGATTAGGACTAACTGGTCCAAACGGGTCAACCGTCACCAATCGTTAGTCAACAAAGTCAAGGTCTGGGTCACGAATCGACATCGAGTCGAACTCAGCTGAGTTAGTAGTGAGTCGAGCCAATCTGGCCGAGTAACCTAGGCCGAGTTGTTGCATAGATTGTTGCTAGAGTGCACAATGATTGCATTTCGCCCAAGATGGCCGTGCACTCGCCACATCATTTCGAACCAAGAACTCCACGAATCTTTTCCATTGCAGCCTATTCCCTGCATAACATGCTTCAATTCAAGTCCCTTTTCATCAGCAATTTCATACTCCTCCAACACACAACAAGCACCATCACCTGCCAAAGTCACTCCCTGCAATCAAGCTTTGTATGCCAACACCGACTTGGTCTTCACGCTCCACTTCTTTACCCATCTCTTATTGACAGATCAACACACACAAGATCTACCACTATGGTCCCGCATTTGTATCTTGCTCCTCTCGGTGTCTAACTTTGATCCACCAAAATCCAACGAGAATCCCCGCAACTCCCATTTCCGCCAGCTCCAACAAGCACCCGGCTTTGCTCATGTCATCTCCACTTGTGCAGCTTCAGATCCATCTTGAGCTCATCATTCAACTCTTTACTCTCCCTGCATCACCATCAACTTAGCACATCCCTCTTCCCAGCCATTGCAATTGCACCATACAGCTGCCACTTCAAACTGCAAACCACTGCCAATTTCTCAGCTCCATTAGCAACTTCAAACTGTAACAGCTCCATACTGCCATCTTTTTGTACCACCAAATACCCATAACCTGAATCTTGCACTATGGCTCAACAGCATCAAACTTCCAATTCATTACAAGTTCTTCAATTTCTCCATTTCAGCAGACCCTAGGCTGTTCTTTCAATCTCAGAAACCCATTTCAGAACCTTACCAATTCCTTCAATCCACCAAACTTAACCCATCATCTCCTGTGCATTTCTCGACAATTCATCTTAAACCACGTGCAGACCCATTACTCTTCATTTCAGCCTACTTAATCCAACCAAGACTCAACAATTCACCAACTCTGAATCCCCAAATTCGAACCATTCCCAGACCCCATCTCATTATTCAACAATGAACAGATCGTGGTCTTCTCTGGATCTCAATCACCTCACAGCTCAACTTCATATCACAGACTTTAATCCATCATCTCTTCTCTGTAAGTTTCATTCAAAAAACCCTTGAATTATCCATGGAAGAAACAGATCTCTGAATCGCACCATCAGCAAACCCTTCTCAGTAAAACTCAAACCCATTCGATCTCTACAATCCATCACAACAACAGCAACCATCAACAAGATATGCTCGAATTCATCTTCCATTTCCAATTTCTGGTTCCATGGCTGCCACTACTCTCGATCAATCTCACTCTCTCAGTTTTCAGACACAACCGCTGTCTGTCTCTTTTCAATTTCAGTGTAGAGATGATTGAGAAACAATCTTCTCGATTTAGGGTTAGGTATAGGGTAGGATGGTACACCCCAAACAGGGACCACCCCAGTTGGGTGCCCATAATAGGATGTCACTTCTGATAAGGGCTAACCTACTTGGAAACCCCCTTAACCTCTGCGGGCCTGGATTTAGTACTCCTCCAAATTGGGTTGCCCCTTAACCTTGACTGGGCTCCAGATATCAATCGCCTGTAAAATGACCTTTTTGCCCTTTTAGCTCAAATTGGGTGCTTTCTTCTTCTTTTCCTCCGTGTGACTCCAAAGTAGCTACAAAACTCAAAACAAGCATAAAATACATAATTTACAAGAAAAATAGCAAAGAAAGCATAAACTACTAGATAGTAAATACGGTGTATTCTACACCTATCAGCAAACGGTCTTCTTGTACCGGTGTGAGGTTCTTTGAAATAATCACCGGAAGCTCATCTCCATCTCCCAAGAAAGCATACTTCAAATGGTCCGGAAGTGGCTTCAATTCTAGCTTGGGCGCCTTCACAATAGATGGTACAAGTATTTCATCATTCACGGGTAAAGAAATATATGAAACATTACCCTTTTTAGCTTCTTGCAATGTTGCCAAAGCACCACACATCTCCACCAATTCCTTGGAGATTTCAACATCCAAGTTAGACAAGCCATGGACGTCCAATTCAATGCTCTTTTGCAACACCACATCAAGTTCATCCTCTTGGTTCAATTCCACCATTTGTTGCGCTAATGAATCAACCACATCAATGGAGTAAACGGAATGCACATCACTTGGGTAGCGCATGGCTTCAAATATGTTAAAGTGTATTATCTCCTTGTCGAATTCCATAGTGAGTGTACCCTTATCAACATCAATCTTCGTCTTTGCGGTCTTCATGAATGGCCTCCCAAGGAGTAAAGAAGTAGATGAATGGTTCTCATTGTTGTCCATATCCACCACGAAGAAATCCACCGGAAAAATAAGCTCATTTACTTGCACTAGCACGTCTTCTACAAGTCCCTTTGGATATATGTTCGACTTGTTTGCTAATTGGATAATAACTCTCGTCTCTTTCAAAGGTCCAAGATTCAAGGAGTCATATATTTCGGCCGACATCACACTAATAGAAGCACCTAAGTCAAGTAAAGCATGTTCAAACCTTTGCTTACCAATAGTAATTGGCACCGTGAAACCACCGGGATCCGTGCACTTTGTAGGCATTTTCTTCAATAGCATAGCCGACGCACTCTCACCAACTTTAGTAATTTCATTATCAAGCAACCTATCCTTCTTGATGCATAATTCCTTCATGAACTTGGCATACCTTGGAATTGTCTTAATGGCTTCAATGAATGGTATGTTGATTTTAATCTTCTTGAAGATATCCATGAGCGCCTTGTCTTGAGCTTCTTTCTTGGATTTAGCAAAACGACTAGGAAAAGGACGTGGAGTAGTGAAAGAAGGCACCGGTTCCTTTGATTGATCGGTTGGTGTTGAATTCTCCTTTGGTGCGTTTTCCTCCTTATCTTTGACTACCTCTTCAATAACTTCTTCATGATGACTTGGACCCTCCACTTGTCTTCCACTTCTTAGAGTAACCGCATTAACATTCTCTCTTGGATTCACAAATGGTTGTGAAGGAAGTTTTGTGGATGCTTGAGATTTTAATAGGTTCACATCGGTCGCCAATTGTCCCATTTGAGTTTGTAAATCCTTGATAGCCGAATCGGTCTTTTGTTGATTTTGTTGAAACAATGACGTAATACCTTGCATCATGACATTAAGCTTATCATCAATTGAAGAATCACGTTCCTTGACTTGTTGTGGTTGGAATTGTTGAGAACCACCTTGTTGTTGAGGTTGGAAACGTGATTGTTGAAAACCTCCTTGTTGTGCATATGGATTAGGAGCCGCCGCTTGCGTGTTTGCATAACTAAAGTTGGGATGATCCTTCCAACCGGGATTATAGGTATTGGAGTATGGATCGTACCTTGGCCTTTGATTTGGATATAAAGCATTCACTTGTTCGGTCTCACCATCCGGAATAAGTACCGCGGCAATCCTTTGCATCATTATCTCCATGTTACTCATCCTTTGATCAAGATGTGATGAAGAATCACTAACTTCATGCACTCGCCTAACCATAGGTTCATCCCTTGTGTAGAATTGTTGCGAGTTTGCCGCCATACTTTCAATCAACTCTCTAGCTTCGGTCAAAGTCTTGTTCATTAGTGCACCACCACCCTTTGGCGTCAAGAAGAGACCTATCACGTGGGTGAAGAGCTTCATAGAAGTATTGAGTATCATAACGTCACTAAATTGATGGTGTGGACAGCTTGCCACCAACCTCTTGTATCGCTCCCAACATTCATACAATGATTCTCCCACTTGTTGTTTCAATCCACAAATCTCCTTGCGAATTTGAGTAGCTTTGGATGCGGGAAAATATCTCTCGAGGAAAAGTTTCTTCATCCCATTCCATGTTGTGATACTTCCGGAAGGCAAATAATATAACCATTCCTTAGCATTACCCGCCAAATAAAACGGGAAAGCTTTCAACAATGCTCCATCCGCATTAGTCTCCGGTGGAAGCATGGCCATAACTATGGCATAGAAGTCCATAAGATGTTTGTTTGGGTCCTCATTCACCATGCCATGGAACTTTGGTAACTCTCTAATCAACCCCGGCTTGATCTCGAAGGTTGAATTAGTTTGGATACACCATTGTTGTGTATCAAGCTTGTGAGAAGCTAGGTCCTTTAGTGTACGATCAGCCATTGTTTCTTCCTCTTTGTCCGAATCACTTGATGAAGAAGGAGAAAGTGGAGTGTTAATCGCACGAATGAAATCCTTTAGTTGAGTGCCGGATCGAAGACGTATTGGACTCGGTCTACCCCCTTTAAGCATTCACCAAAGGTATAACACCTGAAACAAGATTCTCAAAAACTAAGTTAGATACGGTAAAGAATCTAACAAAGCAAGAATAAAGCAAAAAGAAAAAAATAAAAACAACTAAAAATCGCCCGTTGCTCCCCGGCAACGGCGCCAAAATTTGATGCGTGTCGTATGTGCAATCAAATTAATCAATGTTTCCACTCAATTAAAAATAATATAATGGAAGTCAAGTTCGTTCCCACGAGGAGCAAGAGATCTTAGTTGTAAAAGTTGTCACGAAAGGGGGGGGTGTAAAAAGCAAAAGAAAATAAACAAAGCAATTAAAATCGAAAGTTGAAAGATGAAAGCAATAAGAGAGACAAGATCAAGGAATCCTTCTTCGTTGCAAAACAATGATTAAAGTTATGTTCTTTTCTACTTGTTATTAGTCACGATTATCACCAACCGTAGGATAGCAGGTCCGCTTAGCTAGCCCCAAAATCCCTAATTTCACCGAGAAAATGCAGATCCGCTTAGTTATCGAGATTCTATTCAAAAGAACCACCTTGAGGTTCGCTTACAAGATGTAATTCCCGAATGCATTAAGATTTATGAATTTAGGTTTAGTACTAGTAGTTAAACTCGGTTCGCTTGGTCCACTTTCTAGCGTTGTTTCTACACACAATTGCTCCACAGAATCCCTCCGCAAGGTCTCGTGTTTTCTACTTGTGTAAAGTGTCGAGAACGATTACGTATTCCCTAACTTATACTAGATATAGATCAATTAACAAATCAATTTAGCGTGCACTCCAAACAATCTATCAATCAATCATGAATGAATAAACATTCCTATTAGTAAAAACAATCGATAATCATGTGAAAAACTTCAAGATAGAATTGAAAACAAAACTCAAATCATGTTAAGAACTAGGAATTCATCCTCAATCAATATGAAATTAGCTACTCATGTTTTTGAAATTCACACAAATAATAATAATTAAAAGGAGAATTTTCAAGTTCACACAAATAATTAAAAAGAAAAATCTTAGAAAAGCAAGCAAAAACACAAGTGATGTGTGTGTAGAGAGGTGTCTAGAAGTTGTAGAAAACTTCTCTATTTATAGACTTCAATATTCTCCAAATCTTCCAAGGATTAGAATCCTTTTCCTTTAGCAATTCAATTTCCAATTCCAAGCTTTTCTCAACTCTTCCACCTTCTCTTTCCAAATTTGAGTCCAATTCTCCATCCAATTCCTAGCCCAAGTCTTCACACCCATGAGAGAAGTCCATAGAAAATTCTGGAAATTTTGGCTCGCCGGAAAACTGGGATTGTGGACGGAATCCGGCCGGAATAGTCGCCGCCGGCCACCTGAAAATTTCTCCATCAAGGGAATATTCGACGGAATATTCCGTCATCCACCGTTAAGACTAACGGTCAAACAGGTCAACCGTCAGTCAACTGTTAGTCAGCGGGTCAAGGAATGAAGAGATAAGGTTGTGTCAGCATCCGAGTCAGCCACGAATCAGCAACGAGTCAGACCTTGAATTGGCTGAATGGATTACTCAGCTGAGTTGGGACCGATGTCTGCCGGTACTGAGTTAACTCGGCGAGATGAAAAATCAACAGAGCTTACTTTGTTTCTACAACATTTCCCGGCCGAATTCAGGCCTCAATTTCTTCAATTCCTGCACGCCTAACATTCATCTAAGTGGTTTAAACATTCATAGTTCCAATGTTCATTCGAACGCCACCAACAGCTATTCTCCTCTGTCACCGGAGCTTCACAATCCGACTGCATACCATCTCCATTCAACACACATTCGATTGAACTCATTTACCAAAAATCACAGCAACAGCAAGTCTTCTTCTTCTACAGTCTCATACTCATCTCGATCTGCATTTTCTATGGATTTCAACCAACAATTCGAAACAGAATGACCCATTCAACAAAAACCCCGATTCCTTTGAACTCGACAACCACCACCCATCTGTTCTTCCAATTCATCACCCATTTGCATCAATTTCAACAGCATCGAACCCTTACCTCTCTCGATCGATCTACTGAGATCGATATCAACATCTCGAATCCAACGAATCGATCACGGATTTCTCGAATCGGACGAGCAAAGAAACAGGCCACCGTTGCTTGCTTCCTCTCTTTTTCGTGTAGAAAAATGAGAGAAAACTCTCTTTACTTTAGGGTAAGGAATCGAACAGGGATCAAAACACCCACATAAGAACCACCCCCAGTTTGGGTGCCTTAATAAGTGGTTAGTTCCGATAAGGGCTAACCAGTTTTCCAACCCCTTATCCTTAACTTGGCTCTCAATAGTAATTTCCCATGGAATGACAATTTTGCCCTTTTGCGCAACTTTGGATGGCTTCTTCTTCTTTTCGTTCGTGCGACTCCATAGTAGCTATAAAAACTCAAAACAAGCGTAAAATACATAATTTACAAGAAAAATAGCAAAGAAAGCATAAACTACTAGATAGTAATTTAGGTGTATTCTACACCTATCATAGATGCTCTAATGTTTTTCAGGGGAAAAATCTTAATCACCATTCGACTGCTAGACTTTCTCTTAAGCTAGTTAATGACACTGAATTATATCTGAATAATACTAATACCCATGTTCAGATTGGTTCAGAGTTTACTGTTGATAAGATCATTGATCAAGTCACTAGCTCTTTGCCTATTGACTGTCATGTAGTTTTCAGTGATGCCGTCTATGATAAAGATAATAATTTATCTGGTATTGGTTTGGTTTTGACTGATCTTGTAGGCTCAATCATTGGATGCAAACTTAATGCTGGGAATGTGAGGAACGCTGAGGAAGCAGAAAGTCTGGCCTTATTTGAAGCAGTGAAGTGGGCTAAAGTCAAAGGCCTAGATAAAGTATGCTTTGTCAGTGATGCTAAAGCAGTTATAGACTCTTTCAATTCAAGCAAGAACCAATTGCATTGGTATAATAAAACAGTCATAGATGACTGTAAATCAATTCGTCCTTGTTTCAGTTTAGTTAGATTTGAATTTCTAAGAAGGAACAATAATATGTTGGCAGATAAAGCTGCAAAATTTAGTAGAAGGTCTAGAACCTCTGGAGAATGGATGGGTTACATCCCTGAATTCCTAAACTCTATGTAATCTTTCCCCTTTAATATAATTCATTTTTTCTAGGGAAAAAAAAAATTAACGTACATACCAGTTAAAAAGGCATCTTCAAGAAGCAAAGAGATACAGTATGATTTATGGACAATCTGTCATAATCCTTATTTATGGAGTTGTTTGGTAAAATTTATGAAAATTAATTATTTACCATCATAATGAAAAAAATCATTTTTATTGATTTTAAGTAAAATTAATAAAATTAAAAGGTTGTTCTATGCAAAAGAAAAAGAAAAAAACATTTCCATCCACCCGATTTCACATTACGGACCTCTAACAAATCAAATTATCACCGACGAGCAATGCATTATCAAGTCTATGATTCTCTAACACTGTGTTATATGATATTTTCATCCACCATATTTCATATGAAACCTAGGTTTCTAAAGAGAGATACGACTTTTAGTAATCGTTTCATTGTTTCTACGTGGTTAACCATCAAACTAAAATAATAGTTGTGTCCATTCATATAAACCCTTTCGAGTTTGAATTAAGTTGTTAACTAATAGATGTGTCCATTCACATGAACCTTTCCAAGTTGAATGAATCTTTTAACCAAAGGATGCGACTCTTCATTGTAAGAACTGTGTGGAATCTGTGAATTGTGTTATTTAGTTTATTCAAACAGAGACAAACATTTCAATACAGGACTGTTGCTTTATATAGCAGATAGACTCAACAAAGGACTCGTGGACTTCCTATACAGCTAACTCTTAGTTGTCATCTAGTTGTCACTAAGTACAGATGGAAGCACTCTATTGGTGCATTACACGTCATACATATTGACAAGTCACAACTGTAGAATTCAGTTGATATTCCCTTTAAGATAGAAACACTACTACACGTTCGTCTCGAGTAAGATGTTCTAACGATTGATAGCATCGCTAAGGCTGTAATATCTTTAGGAAAGTTAGCCGAAACTTTCCCAAAACCTTCCTTCTTCCTAGGACAATCTCTAGCACAATGCCATGGCTGACCACACCTGTAACAATCAACTTTGAAAACAGTTCGTTTTCCTTTGTTGTTACCAACTCTCTTCCCATATACTACAAACACATCTTCATAAATATTACTAACCCGATCTCTTTTGAGCATCATCTCCTCCGCAGCTAAAGCGTTGCAGATTTCTAATGTAGTAAACGACGATCGACTCATAAAATTCTGTGACAACGTCTTCTACGATTTTGGAAGTGTCCAGATCAGCTGTAGATATTTGTATTGATCATTCAAATTGTCACCAACAACTTCAAGCTTCGATATTAATGAATCAAAGGAAGAAATATGATCCATTACCGGAGTATTCTCTTCCATCGTCATACCATGTAAAAGACCCTTAATAAAGATCTTATTAGTCATTGTTTTAGACATGAACAAACTTTCAAGGGAATCCCATAGCTGTTTTGCTGATGTAGCACCCTTGATTGCAGCATGACCTTGCACCTTTCTAGCGAGATGAAGCCGAATCTCCGATAAACACTTTTTATCCATCTTTCACCATGCATCAGTAACATCTTCTGACGACTCCACCTCTTCCGAATCTTTCTTTTTATGTTACCTCATCGGTGGACCTCTTAGGGCATCATCCAAATCTAGCACGACAAGATAATCTTTCATATTCATCTGCCAAAGACTAAAATCAGAATTCCTATCAAATCTTTCCATACGATAAGACTTCAATTCTCCATACTTTTCCACCGCAAAAACTCCTTCTCGACTATCCACGCTCACCGCACCAATTGTAGAATTCAGTAGATATTCCCTTTAAGATAGAAACACTACTACACGTTCGTCTCGAGTAAGATGTTCTAACGATTAAACACAATATAGAGAACTAGGAAGAAACAAGAAACAATTCGACAAACAAAAGATTTCACTAATTCTTTGGGAAAACTCACTACGGGAAAAATATACATCTACAACTGGAGTTTTACAACTCTTTGCTAAACATCGTAGAAAGTCTTATGTTTTACAACTGGTTTCAAAGGAAGAGTTGCCGTATATCATCACTACCAACCCATAGGAACAAGGCGTTGCGGTAAGAAAACAAACGAAAACTCCTTAAGCAAAAGAGTTGTGACGACATTTAGCTATAACAACTTTGTTCCATAAAGGTAGTGACTTAGCCTATCACAATTCTTACAAGAGTTGTTGAAGAACACCAAAATATGATAATGAAAAATAGTGTTAGAGGGGAGATTCGAACATGAACCTACTGCATGGAAGTCTAGCTCATAAACCACCATCCTTACAGTTCACAAGTTTTGCTTTTTTGTGTTTTTGTTAATAAAAAGGTATAACAACACTTGTAAGAGTTGTTTAAGTAAAAATATAGAATGTTGGAAAATGAGGTTGGGGGATTTGATCCTCGGCCTCCTGCACGGAAGTCTACACCACTAACCATTCATACATTATCACAAGTTCTGTCAAGTTTGTGGTTCTTTAATATACTAACTTTATGACAACCCTTTATAAGAGTTGTAAAACAAAATATAATGTTAAAAAAAAAATGCTCATGTGACTAAGCCGCAAACAGCGCGAAGCCTTCTCTGTAAACAATCACATACATTATACAATCATAATGCATATCATTTCATATCTATTAGTTGATGAAAGCATGGGATGAAACCTCAGCTGCACTTTTAAGCATTGGCATCGCATAAGCCAAGTACTTCTCAAACCTGCTCTCCTATTGCTTAGCAAAATATGGCATATTCTGTAATCACAACAACTTCACCAAAGAGGGTTAAGTTCAAAAATTTAATTGCCCCTTCTGCTAAATTTTTTTCACTTTTGCTAAATTTTATTCACTTCTGCTAAATTTTTATTCACTTCTACTAATTTTTTTTCTATTTTGCTAAAAACTAGTTTGGTATGCACTTATGCTAAATTTTTCTGTATTATGATTAAAACTATTTTCTACAACCCCCTTTCGCAACCTTTAAGGAAGATCGTCGTAGGGTTACGACAAAAAATTTCGAGCCAGGTTCAGTATCGAAAGGGGTGTGTTAAGGTTTCGGGGAATACTCCGATGGGATCTTACCTGTAGATGGGTGGATTCATCGTTCTTACAAAGTTTTCGACTTATAATAGTCCACTCACGGCCAAGTTTCGAGCTTGGAGCCAGGTTCAACATCGAATTTGACGAAACAGGGTGTGCTTAAGGTTTCAGGGAATATTCCGATGGAATCTTACCTGTAGATGGGTGGATTCATCGTTCTTACGAAGTTTTCGACTTATAGTAGTATACTCGCGGCTAGGTTTCGAGCTCGAAGCCAGGTTCAGTATCGAAGTTGACGAAAAGGGGTGTGTTTAATTAAGGTTTAGAGGCAATGTTTCTATGGAATCTTACATGTAAATGGATGGATTCATCGTTCTTACCAGGTTTTCGGCTTATAGTGGTCCACTCACGGCCATGTTTCGATCTCAGAGCTAGGTTATGCCTCGAAGTTGCCAGAACAGGGTTTGTTTAAGGTTTTTGAGAATATTTCGACGTAATCTTACCTGTAAATGGATGGATTCATCGATCTTACCAAGTTTCCCGCTAAGTTTGAAGTCAGAACCCTCCAGGAGCTTCGAGGTTCATAAATTGTATGTCATTATACTAAATTTGAAGTTCGAGTCGACACTGAGCTTCATATTTATCGATTTTGATGGATGTATCTTGCTAAGTTTGAAGTCAGAACCTTCCCGGTGCTTCGTGGTTCATAGTTTGTATTCCCTTATACCACAGTTAAAGTTCGAATCGACACTGAGCTTCATATTCATCGATTTTGATGATGTATCATGCTAAGTTTGAAGTCAGAACCCTCTCAGAGCTTCGTGGTTCATAGATTATATGTCATTATATCGAATTTGAAGTTCGAATCAACATTGAGCTTCATATTTATCGATTTTGAAGATGTATCATGCTAAGTTTGAAGTCAGAACCCTCTCAGAGCTTCTTGGTTCATAGTTTGTAAGTCGTTATACCAAATTTAAATTTCGAATCGACACTGAGCTTCATATTTATCGATTTCGATGATGTATCATGCTAAGTTTGAAGTCAGAATCCTCCCGGAGCTTCTTGGTTCATAATTTGTATGCCGTTATACCATATTTGAAGTTAGAATCGACACTGAGCTTCATATTTATCGATTTCGATGATGTATCATGCTAAGTTTGAAGTCAGAATCCTCCCGGATCTTCTTAGTTCATAGTTTGTATGCCGTTATACCACATTTGAAGTTCGAATCGACACCGAGCTTCATATTTATCGATTTTGATGATGTATCATGCTAAGTTTGAAGTCAGAATCCTCCCGGATCTTCCTGGTTCATAGTTTGTATGTCGTTATACCACATTTGAAGTTCGAATCGACACTGAGCTTCATATTTATCGATTTCGATGATGTATCATTTAAGTTTGAAGTCAGAACCCTCCCGGATCTTCTTGGTTCATAGTTTTTATGCTTCTAGAGTCTACCAATGTGAACTAAAGCTACTTCATGAGATGTATGACTAGTCAAAATTACTTCATGACCTATGTGACTAGTTGAAATTCAAAACGGAAGCACAAAATCACAATGAGAAAGCACAAAGAGAACACACTTGCATTGATCTGTATGCTTCTTGAGTCTACCAATGTGAGCTAAAGCTACTTCATGACATGTATGACTAGTCGAAATTACTTCATGACCTATGTGACTAGTCAAAATTCAAACCGGAAGCACAAAGAGAAAGCACAAAAACACAAAGAGAAAGCACAAAGAAAACACACTTTCCTTGATCCGTATGATTGTGTGAAATCAAATCTTTACCGTCCACAGATTTTACATAATCCTTATGATTGGGGAATTTTCAAATCTTTAACGCCCAAATCTTTTTTTACAAAACGATCAAAAAAAATTATCTCACTTTCCTCACTTCATCTCTTTCTCTCGTCTTCTGCCTCCCTCACTCTTTCTCTCATCTTCCCCCCTTACAAGAGAAAAACCCAAATCACAGAAACCTAAATACCACCACCGAATCTTTTTCTCGCTCACTTTCTATGTAAAAAACTTACGGAAGTTGTAGATTTCGAACCCTAGATTTCAAAACAAAAATAAAAACCCCCAAATTTCAATGTTGAGCTGGAAAAAAAAAAAACCTAGATTTCAAAATCAAAATCTCTGAAGAAAAATGCGTGAAGGTTATGTTCTGGTGGATGAATGAAACTAATGGAAGTATGGGTATGTATTTGAAGGCAAGAAGTTGATAAGAAATTGATGGTTGTAGCTCAAATTGCAGTCTCGTTGGGTTGGATTTGCAGCTGATTTTGAGATGGCATGAACTGGTGGTGAATTGATTTAATCTGAGCTCAATTGGGGACGATGAGTTTGTGCTTGAATGGTTGATGATTTAGCTAGGCTGGAGTCTGAGTTTGACAGCAGAAATAGTGAAAGTATGTGGGTGATTTGGATAAATTCTGGCAGTAAATGAGCGATTGAGAAATCTGGTGATAGTTTTGATGGAGTTCAGAGAAATGGGTTTGATTAAAATTGAACTAAATGGAAGGGTTTTTGTTGTTGTTCTTGAAGAACAGATTTGGGGTTTGATTGGAGTTGGTTGTGAACTGTGGACATTACAGCGATAATGGTGATATGCTGGGATAGTAGATGGGTTCTAAGAAGGAAAAACTTGTGTTGCTGTTGAATTCAGAGAGAGGATGGAAGTGAATGAGATGGGATGAGATTTAGATTTTTGAACAAGCCGTGATGAGGAGACCCTTTCGCCAAGTTGATGACGAGCAAAATTCTTTTCCATCCATGATCAATTACTACAAAGATATATGTAACGGGGTTGATTCTCTAAAGGTCCGAATCAATTTCCCCGTTTCAATATCTTGTTCGGATTATCGATCCAAAAAAATATCTCATTTGAGATTAAACTTATGAGGAGCGACGATGAAATCTCAACTTTGTTTTAGATTAGCTTAAACTTGAAATCAATCTCTATGAAAAATTCGTTCTTAAAAGACAAATCCCAAAAGTACCCAACATCCCATAATATACACAATCAAAACTGTAGGCTGATTTATATCAAGTAGAAATTTTCTCAAATTGAAGAATTTATTATTCCTCTGCAATTTAAACGTCAATAAGAAAAGGAAGATGTAATCTACCGTACCATTAAAAAGATTGTTTAATTTTCTTTTCTATCACACATGACTTAGACATCTGATTGTCATCTTTCTCATGACCATGATCACAAACGAATTTGACGAATTTTATTCTGAAGAATGGGGAAGAACAGGTCTTATTGGAGATTAAAACTTTGTGTAACGATCACACTAGAGCTTTGGTAATGGAAGATAATTATGGCTTGAAAGTAGGAACCGGCAGTGGAGATGAACGAATAATGGTGATGGAAAGAAGAAGATAAAAGGGTTTACAGACGAACCCTTCACATCCAAGGCCTATAGAGGAGCCGTAACCTCCGATTAACACTAGTGTTAAACAAGTTCTGATAATTTCCAATAAATATCTTTCTCATTGATTTCCATATCTTAAATACTGATTACAAAAAGATATCCCATGACTCAACCACGTATCCAGTTAAACAATAAATCATAAAAACTAGGAACTAAACCCATGAGAGCATCTCCAACAGTGGGTGTTAAAAATCCTACTTGGAATTTTTTTGAGACCCTTATTTAAAAGAATTTATACATATAGTAAATATAGGACCCCAAGATTAGTAAATCATCTCCAGCAGTATAGAGGTTTGACCCTTAGAAAACCTTGTGTGATGAAATCTTAACCGTTTAATTATTTTTTAATTAATTATTGAAAATAAAAAATATGACATGGAGGTCATTCCGAAGGTCAAGATAAGACTTTCTTCAAAACCTTCAAAATTAGTATTTCATCCCTCCTATTTTATAGGACCTACTGTTGGAGATGGATTTAGTTAAAATAAAGGTCTAAAATCCTATGTGTCACTAAAAAATAAATCTTCCACCTTCTCTTGGAGATGCTCTGACTAAAAGACTCCTAAAGAAGAGGGACTGCTAACAACACGTTTTACTGGTTTGATTTGGCAACTCCATTCAAACTTATTGCGTCACTACCGACAACAACTAAATTGATGGAAACTAAATACTTAACTGAAAATTATAAAAGTTGACTGTAACAACTCCTTCCCCCTTAACTAAAGCCTTGTCCTCAAGGCTATGGACTGTTTGTCTCCATAACATGATCTCCATCTATTTCTTCAATGACTGGAATAATCATAAAAAGCTTCTTGCAGTTGTGTGCCGGCCTGAACTTCTCATCACAGTGGAAGCAAAGTCCTTGTTTCTTGAGCTCTTGCAGCTGCATAGCAGTGAACTGCCTTATTGGGATCTTCCCTTGAGTTGTTGTTGGAGTAACAACAAACAATTGTGACTTATCACGAGCCCCATACAGACGTGCCAATCCAATTGCCTCCGACAGTGTTGCTGGTTTATTTGCCTGCACATCAGTTCGAATGGATTCTCGTAACCCGCTAACAAACAAACCGACTTGTTTAGTTTGTGGTATTGAACCAGACTTTGCTACTAACTTTTCAAACTGGTTTTGATAGTCTTCAACACTTCTAGTCTGCTGCAACTTACTTAGTTCTCCAAATAAATCGAGATACTTATTTGGGCCATAACGGGTTTGGAGTGCTGATTTGAAATCTTTCCAACTGACATAAATCAACTCTTGCTTCAATATTTGGTACAATATTTGTGCATCATCATCAAGATGATAAGAAGCATAAGAAACACGTTCACTCTCAAGAATTTCATGAAGAAAAAAGTATTGTTCAGCTCTACATAACCAGCTAGTAGGATCTTCTGAGCCTTTGAAACTTGGAAAAATTAGTTTAACACCACCTTTCAATTTTGCAGAAGTTTTTGAAAAAGAACCTTTACCTTCATCTGATTGTGGTCTCTCACCAGTTGACCGTTTTTCATCACCTTCTATATTAGTTTGCATCAGAACAAACTTTCCAAGCAGATCCGTTAGAGCAATTATTTTTTCAACGTTCACCTTTTGATTATTAGTCATAATTTCTTTTAGATCTTCTGTAGCTTTTTCTAAACTCTCAACCCTTGCATCCATTTTTTTATTTTTATGCTGGTTTGGTGTAAAGAAAGTAGAATGATAGTGTTTTTGGGAAGCAATGTTTGTGTGTTTTGCGGAAGCGAAAACCTTGTTCTGGTTATACCACTTGTTATGATCACACTAGAGCTTTGGTAATGGAAGATAATTATGGCTTGAAAGTGGGAACTGACAGTGGAGATAAACGAATAATGGTGAGGGAAGAAGAAGATAAAAGGGTTTACAGACGAACTCTTCACATCCAAGGCCTATAGAGGAGCCCTAACCTCCGTTTAACACTAGTGTTAAACAAGTTCTGTTAAACAAGTTCTGATAATTTCCAATAACTATCTTTCTCATTGATTTCCATATCTTAAATAATGATTACAAAAGATATCCCATAACAAAATGAAAGAACAAAAATTGCATAATGTTTTTCCGCATTTAGCAAAAGCAGAATATGGAAAGGATATATATAGAGCTAGTTAACCTAATTTGGAAAGACACATGTCCCGAGTAGATTGGTGGGCACAGACGGCACACCAAGAATTGGGCACAGATGATCCAGACCCGACTCAACCAGATCGCTAGTTAAACAATAAATTCTAAAAACTAGGAACTAAACCCATGACTAAATGACTCCTGAAGAAGAGGGACTACTAACAACACGTTTTACCTGGTTTGATTTGGCAACTCCATTCAAACTTATTGCGTCACTACTGGCAACAACTAAATTGATGAAAACTAAATACTTAACTGAAAAATTATAAAAGTTGACTGTAACACTTTGTGCATATCAAAACCAGCTAATTTTTTGATGATTTTTTCGGTTCCTTCTTTAACATACAAAACAGATCTTTGCTGGTGCTGGGCAGAGATTAAAGATAAAGAAGGAATAAGAAACTGTTCATGGAGGGATATAAAGCCGAGGCTTACATTAATTTCTCCATTTTTTAATGTGAAAATAAAGAAATAGAGTAAAACCGGAAACCGGATGTTGCGACGTGGACGAATTAGATGAGGGGGAACGTGCACCCCCGGTATATTGAGGGTGCACAAATTTGGACTCATTCAAATGATAAAAAATTCTTTTGACATAATACGCTTGGTTAAGGTTAATTATTTCCTCGCTTGACTGGGGAACATAAATATTAATTGGGGGCCGTGACATTTTGTTTGCATCCCAAAATTTTCAGGGGCTTATTAAACCGACTGTGAAAATACTTTTTTACCCCTTATTTTATTTTATTTTTTAAATCAATGAATGCTTTAAAGGGTCGTTAATGTTCTGAACAACGACACTTTAGAGTCGTCACTATTTTCAATGACGACCCAAAGCGTCGTTGTGGCCTAATGACGACTTCAATGAGTCGTTAATGTTTTGAATAACGTTTCTAAGAGTCGTCCACGATTGAAAAGAGTTGTTAACGACTCTAAGTGTTACCATTTTAAATGACGACAGTAAAGAGACGTAACGGAAACATCAATGACTCTTTAGAGTCGTCATTGAAACAGTGACGACCCTAAAGAGTCGTTAAAGGAAATATTAAAGAATCGTTAACGGAAACATTAGCGACTCTTTAGATCGTCATTGAAACAGTAACGATACTTAGAGTCGTTATTGGAAACATTAACGACTGTTTAGAGTCGTCATTGTTTTAAAAAAAATTGAAAAATAGCATGATAGAGTCGTCATTGAAACAGTGACGACCCTAAAGAGTCGTTAAAGGAAACATTAAAGATTCGTTAACGGAAACATTAGCGACTCTTTAGATCGTCATTGAAATAGTAACGACACTTAGAGTCGTTATTGGAAACATTAACGACTGTTTAGAGTCGTCATTGTTTTAAAAAAATTTGAAAAATAGCATGACAACTTTTCGTACAATTATGTGTGAAAAAAAAAGGAGGTAACTGCAAATGAAAATTTTGGGAAAACAAAAAAAAATGGTTAAACTCTAATTAAGTAAGATTATCACTAATTAAATAAGGAATAGATTAGTCATTACAAAAATATTTGGATAAGGGTGACCCAAATAAGAATTAGGTGACCTTTTTTGTACTCTAGTGCAAGGCCCCAGTTAAATTTCATCGCCCCAATCAAGCCAGTTTAATTAGCTAGGCTGATAATATGGCGGAGGAAGTGAAATATCTTTTGTCGTATAAAAATTCTTCACCTAACAAAAGTTTCGGGAAAAACCAACCACTAATAAAACGCAATGTAAATTCGATTTTTTTGATATAATGTTTTTCCGATTGATTCACTAATAGCAAATCAAAATCACATTAAAATAAGAATAAAACTAAAACAACGTGCTTGTAAATTACTCCTCCACGGGTGCATACGGAAATCATCAAACGAAATCGGTTGTTAAGCTATGTGAATGGGTAAAGTGGATTTTTCACTATGGTAACATGAACTTGATGGCTGAAGAAAAAGCGCACGGTGAAGGTTAGGTTGCACGGTTGTTTTTAAGACGTTGATGGCTACACTACAACCCTCGGTTGTTTTTAAGACATTGATTTTTCCCTAACTGTTATTTTTTTTTCTCAATATATACTTCTCCATTTCATCCTTTAAAATAAAAAATATTATTTTATCCAATCAATTTTATCTTAATTTCAATCAATTTAACTTAATTTCATTCATGAATCCTGGTTTTGGTGGGGAAGAAGAGCAAGAAACCTTTTACGATTTATCTCAATTTTAATCAATTTAATTTTCATCCATGAATCCTAATCCATGGATAAAACCTTTTACGAAGAAGAGAAAGAAACATATGTAGAGATTTTGAGTCCATTGGATGAAGAGACAAATGAGGCTAGAAGGTGGTAAAACTTTATGTTGCAATTACATTCAGGGATTGTGCCAAAGTCTTTAGAGATACAAGAAGTTTTGTCTAAAAGATGGACGTGGCGAGATTGACATTTTTACCACAACAAGATGGAATGATTATTTTAATTCTTTATCTGTGTTTACCGATGCTATTTTCAGCATCGATTCTGCATATCCGCAACTTGACTTAAAGATTATTGCCAAGCTTTGTCAGATACAACCATTATTTTATTATCAGTATGATGCACGACATGTACGAGGTTTTAGTCCTAAAGAAAATGTCATTGCAACCCTCCGAATATTACGTCATGGGGTACTGGCAGATTACTTCCATATGGGGAAAAAACTGCATTTAGGTATCTCAAAATGTTTTGTGAAATAGTAATCGAGCTTTTTGGTCCAACTTTGTTACGAAAAAACACTTACATAGATGTTGATGGAATCACTGCGTAAAGCACCACTAGGAGTTTTCCAGAAACTATAGGTGCATGCAGTAGGAATGTCATGCATGTCCACTCAAATGGCCATCTCAATATAAGGGTCATTATCCAAAACCAACTGTAATATTGGAAGCTTCGACCACTTATGATTGTTGGTTTTGGCATTATTTGTTTGGACTCTCGAGCAAATTAAATAATATCAATGTTTTGCACAAATCATCGTTGTTTGAAGATCTTCAGCATGACCATGAAAGATCATCACTACACGCGAGGATATTATCTGGCACGGGCCGAATATATCCACAATGGTGAACTTTAGTTCTAGTCTATAGTCAAACAGGTTTTGGACCAACGACTTCGAAGGATATGAAGCAGTCCAAATAAATGAATAATTTAGGAAGGATTTGAAGGCTTTGACCATCGTGTGTGGGTCGTTTCATTTTTTTTCTTCAATAAAGTGAACAAATTTACGCTTACTGATGGACACAATTTTGTGTCTGATTTGATCTCAATTATATGTATTTTTAGAGCTCGATTTTGTACATATTTGCTTATTTTATGTTTTTGTAGGTGTTTTGGGAGAAATAATCTTTTGCAGAAAAATTGGCTCGAAAAGTGGTATTTACACCCTGCGGAGAAAATTACTAATGGCACCCAGAAGATGCATTACAGGCACCCTAAAGTCTATAGGAAACTCCCTAGAAAAGTGTTATTGGCACCCAGTTAATTACTTTAGGCACCCAGAGGACAGTTGCTAAAGAAATACTCCCTCCGTCCATTTTTAAGAGTCCGCTTTGACTTTGTCAAGATATTAAGGAAATCATATAAAATGTCATGACTATCCCTTGACTAGCCTAATTAATATTACGTTATTACCAAAATTAAAATTATTAGTGTTAAAAATTCTAATTTGGATAGTATTATTGTTTTAGGAAATATTGTAAACAAATAAAAGCAAACTTATACTCCAAAATTTAAGAATTTTTTATTTCCTCCATTTGATTTTGGTTTCCCGCACTAAAACTTTGGAGCCTTTGGAATTTTTATTTGAGAGGGAAACAAAATTGAAATTGTAGATTATTTCCTCTTTAGATATACTCTACCATGAATTTGAGATTTTGTCATAAATTTCTTTGATTCTTTGCCATGTAAGAATAAATAGAAGTATTAGGAATTTTGTAACTACCCATAAATATTTTTATTTAAAAAAGGAATGACAATTAATATAAAAAAATATTGAATGGATTTTTCCCTCATATATGGTGATGATATTTATGATGTTGAATTAAGTTTATATTAAAAATGATTTTATCTTATCTTATACTAATATAAAGAAAAGAGCTATTTTTGGTGAAGCTTTTTTCTAATTCCCATATATAGCCTTGGATTATAAACTCTGAAAATTAAAATGACAAACTTTCGTAGTTAATTATAAAAGAGTACGAAGGGTTAAACTGTCATTGGCGCCTTAATGCTCTTTGGAGAAGCTAGGTTCGAATCCTGCTATGAACATTTTTCTCGACTTCATTTTCCGACGCTGTTTTACCTCCCTTTGTTTCTCTCCGCTAGAAACCCTTCCATCTTTTTTCTCGGTTTCAATCTTCTCGATTGAAATCACTTCCTTCTTCTTTTCTTGAATTTAATCATCATCAATTCCCAACAAGAACATGAATCGATTGAATTAATTCCAGATTGTTTCACAGAAATCTCACAACAAATACCCCAGAAGTTCAAATCAAACCCAAAATTTTGAGAGCGTTTGAGAAATGGGGTGAAGTGATTGAATTAACTTACTTCTTCGATTACAGAAAAGTTGGAAATCTCAATTTGGGGTTAGAGCTTCCCATTTCAGTTAGGGTTACCCAAGCTTTTCTCAAAGGCTTCAGGATGCTCATAGTCTTCTGCTAAATTGGTTAGTAAATTAGTTTTCATTTCTCTTCCTTAACATACTATCAATTCAATTTCTCTTCCTTAATATGTTAGCAGTTCAAATTTGATTCCCTAATCAAATTAATTTACTTTAAGTGTTTGTGAACTTCAAGTGTTTGTAAAAATGTCAACCACCTGTATAAAGACCAATTTTCTCTCTATGGGTTTCTCCCAGTACTCAGGATCTCTCCCCATTGCCCATATGTTTATAAGGATTATTGTTTTAGATTTTAAGTTGTACATGTTCACCTTAGTGTTTTCGGTATTTGGTTCCCGAATCAGTATATATATATATATATATATATACTTCTGTTCACGTGACACAAAATATACATCCCTTGAAAGATGTCCATACATACTGTTATAGTTCCCTTGATATGACCATTGGTGAAACCAAATGATCCAAACTACTCCTTTTCTAATTTTAGCAAAGCATCTATAAGATCTATCAAGAGATAATTGTACATCTTACTTACAAAATATGATTAGTAGGATTCCAAGTTTTACTATTGGAATCAGAAGCGGACATATATTTACTCAAAGTTGTTTTATAAGATACGCTGATCATTTATTTTAGGAATTAGTACCACCACCACTGTCACCAGCCACAGTTCCAAGTTCCTTGCTACTACCGTCTGATTCTGGAATAGGTATATTACTAGACTATTTTCAATAGGTTGAAAACGAATTTGGGTATCTTTGTAGCAGAAAGTGATGAACGTATCAAAGACCAATTTTCTCTCTATGGGTTTTTTAATATGGAAATGATTTTCTTTGCCAGTGTATGTTTGAAGATATGACTGAAAGAAAATATAGTGAATTTTTATGGTGAATGAGCCTACACGGTTTGGTTTGTGTTTGAGAATGGAACAATGGAATTGAGTGCCTGTACAATGTGCATCTAATTAGGAAGGGTACTCATCTTTGTGTTTGCTATTTCCTCATTTTCTAAAATGATATCCCTGTTAATTGTTAACAAACCATTCGATGAGTTGGGACTTATTCTCGATGGATAGATTTTTTTTTTTGTTATTAATGGTTCCAATGATTAGGAAGAACATTTAGGAATTAGTTAATTAAGGATAACTTCTTTAGTGAAGTGTGTGTATTACGTGTACATATAAAGCTATCAAGTAGTAGTAGTAAGCACACTGACTGAGTAGACGAGCACTAACTTACACCAAAAAGGAAGTCTTTTTGTTATTTTTTTTTTCCCTTTCTCACATACTGATATGAGATTATTAGGTTTTACAGTTCTTTTAGTTTCCCATTTGAGCCCACTTGCTTTCACAACACAACATCTTATAATTGTTGGGATCTTCATTTGGTAATTACTCTCAGCTTTTACAAGATTTGTTTTAGTTACGTGCTCTTACAACATCTCTATGAATATTTTGATCTTTACCAATACCATAGAAAACTATGTTTCAGCATTTTAGTTGGATGCCTGTAGCTAAAGCATAAATCTCAGTTCTAATTATACTTTGCCGTCATAATATTTAAATTTGCCCAATTGTTTCCTGAGTTGGTCGCAGAAGTTTGGTGTTCGGAATGGTGCGGTTAAAGTAGGCGTAGTTAAAAAATAGGTTGAGACTGGCAAAGAAGAATATAAATATGCAAAAGGTTCGTTCGAGTTTTAAAATTTTAGAACAGTGCTTGATTTACCGTAACTGGATTGTGTACTGGCAGGTGGTTTTCATTATGAATTAGACCTGACAAGAGGGAGTTCAATACATTGGATAGGCTAGAGCTCTAGATTGGGTCTCATTAACCGCCACAGTATTGTTTTGTGAAGTGC
Source organism: Papaver armeniacum (assembly GCA_023531295.1). Taxonomy (NCBI): domain Eukaryota; kingdom Viridiplantae; phylum Streptophyta; class Magnoliopsida; order Ranunculales; family Papaveraceae; genus Papaver; species Papaver armeniacum. The sequence goes on from JAJJWW010006831.1 coordinate 383,737, forward strand.
AGCAATTGTCTGTGGGATAAGATGACTGCAACCAGCTACGTTTTTACGTTTATGTTTACATCTTTATTACATTTGTATAAGCACATAACAGTCCGTAACATGTTGTCAATTCAACTAGAATGTGAGTGTAATATTGTGACATCAAGCAGTTTTGGAATGTTGAATTTTATGAAAGAAATTGGAATGTTGAATTTTATGAAAGAGAACTTCTTTACAGGTTTTTGGAGCGGAATGGCAGGCGCATCGCGCGTGCGTGTTATACTAGTAATTATAAAAAAGAAAGGGTATATTTGATAGTTTAAGGGAAAAGTATGTCTATAAACAGAGCGGACAGATAAAAATGGACAGACCAAAGTAGAAATTAGGACAGATAAAAATGGACAGAGGGAGTATAAATTCCGAATTGGCGGAAAAATAATTATAGTCTGGGAAAAATTAGGGTTTGATTTTGAGGGACTATTAGGGAGATTGAATCGCTAGTTTGTTTTAGTTTGAACTTGATTGGGCCAAACAGGCTTGATATAGTGTTTTGATTCGAGAAAGTTGGGCTAGAAAATCCGTTTGGAGGTAAAATAGGGGAAGAGATATTCTAGGGATATTTTTGGTTTATTTTCTGTAGTTTCATGCAGAACTGACTGAAGATATTCTTCTAGGATTCTATGTTATCGAGTTAGGAACGTATTCAAAGCATTGACAACTCAAATACACGTATAAAAAAGAAACAAAAAGGAAATAGTCATAACTTGAGGTGGAGGAAAAAGTAAGAGATTCCCGGGATTTGGAGGTTATGTTGATGTATATAAAGGATGTTCGAGTCCCAGAAATAGGGGTAGAGAGGTAAGGGTAGTTGCAGAGGTTATTGAGAGGCTACAGAGCCGAAAAGAAAAATTGCAGGGAAGTTTCTTGCTTTTGCAAGAAGAAGAAGAAGCTGGAGAACATAAAGCTGTCGAGAACAACCGCAGTTAGTGTCGTTTATTATAATTGTTTCGTAACAGCCCGTGATCCTTGTTTATCTTTAGTTACCAATGCTTCTTACAATAATTAATTTAGTACCGTCAATAGAGCGTTGTAGATTCTATGTGTTATATAATTTCTTTAATAAAAACACCTTTTGAGCCATGTTTCTATCTTTTGAGCGTGTTTTGAGCATGATGAAATAAATCCCATCACTGAGACGACGGAGGAATCCATGTTTCACTACTGTGGTAATTTTATTAATTCTTTATATAATTTTTTTTGCATTAAAATTGAATTGATTTATGATTTTTATTGAATGGTTTTGATTTCAATCGATGGGTCATGCTTATCTTAAGGGTTTTGATGTCTCATTTATAGTAAGTACTTTCAAAATTTCCCTTGCCAAGGAATCATAGTTGATGAATCTTTATCATGTGAGCCATAATTGTGTAGGATTGATTTTTGAACCACATATGTATGAAAATTGGTGAAATCTTAAGTCCCAGTAACTCTTAATCTTGTTACCATATTTTGTATATATTTTATTTATTTATAAATGGATGCCGCAAGGGACTTTATTAGGGAACAAAGATAGATTACACGGAGTACAGTAGGTAGGGTTTGGGAGCCGAGCAACAAGTTGCGCCCCAACACAATTATTTATTTATTTATTATAGTTACTATTATTAAATCTTAAAATCAATCTCAAAAAGTCTAAGTGAACGACATCTTATTTACCACTATCACAATTACACCACTTACTTTGTATAGTTCTGCATAACATGGTCATTGAGAAAACCCGGCGTGACCCCATCTGAACTAGTTATCTAGACGAAAATTTGAGGCCCAGTGTTGCAGTGCACCATGACCATCCATTAAGAGAACATAACTTTCCACTAACATGATTCAAAACCGGGGCCTCTACGGATACCTAATTAAAGGAATATCTAATTGTGCACATTTGGGCTAAGCTACGCGATGTTGTCAAAACTGAGCCATATAATTAAATATTGTTTTATTTTAATTATGTTTAAGTATTTTATGTACTTGGGAATAGATATAATGTGGTGAGACAATCTAAATTAAGTGATATTCTTAAAGCTAAAACATTCGGTAGTAACTAAAATATTAAGTATTATATTACAATACAATCTAAACTAAGTATTATGTTATAATATAAACTAAGGTATTACATTTAAATAAAACTTAATTATTACATTTAGTGTTCGGATTGAATGATCACTAAACTACTATGTTTAAGTTATAATTAACTAGTACATTTAATCTAGATGGTATTCCTCTTCATTTTCTTATGAGACATCAGCATCGTCATTCTCATTCTCATATTGAGAAGGTTATAGGGTTTGTCGCTCATTCAGTTGTTGTTCCACCTTATCCACTTTTTTTTCCTATAACATAAGTTATCGTGCATTCATTGTTGAAGTGCTCATGGAAAGTAGTTTGTTCCTGCTGAAATCCATGTAATTTTATTATAGCGTAAGATGGTTTCTTACGAAGTTGTCCTGACACCAAGCCCCAATATGCTCTTCTAATATATATATATAGTTTTACCTACCGGTCATTTTCCATGTATTCGGAATAGTTGAACTCGTTTGAGCCTCCTTTTATTGCTCTTTGGGTTGCGTCTCTCGCTGCCTTTAGATTTTTGACCCCTTCCTCTTATTCTTTTAACATTGGTAACAACATCTGACTACTTGGCGATCCACTATGTGAAGATGAAATACCTTCCGGTGAGGATACGTGTGCACTGTTCTGAATATATTACGAAATTGGACCATGTATTAATGATCTTGTTGGCACTTGAGTACCCTTCCAACACTTATGGATTAAATTTGTTAAGTTCCCTCGGAATATTGGAAACCATCTTTGTGGGATCTTTGCCACTCTTCTCAGAATCTTCGTTCCGCATCTAGTTAACCTTCACAGCTTCATTTGCATCGATATATTTGTAAGATCAAATCTACATGTTCACTAACGTCTTTCCTAATAATGAGAAAACTATGACACAACCCATCAGAAGGTGTTACCGGTTTCTTCAAAAAAATTCTGATTATAAGATGTAGCCCCTTGCCCGCAACCAATGATTTGAACTTTTGTAAACAGTATATAATTCCTACAAATTGGTTCATCTCCATACATTGTAAACTTGGCACTCTAGCAGATTTTTGTTGTGATTGTTGCGAAGGGCTTGCCATGTTTGATAAAAAAATGGATTTTAGAAATCTTATGATAGCTTAGAGATGATATGAGATTTTTTAGAAAAGGTGTGGCCGAAACGAAATAAAAATGAGTATTTATGGAGAATTCAAAAGGATTCGTTAAATTTAACCATTAAAATATATTCGTTGCACGACCAAAGTAGTGCTGCGCAGCTCTCTTTGAAACGTCAGCAGTTGAAGCAAGGACGCGCGGTTGGAGTGCAGCCGCACGCCATGAAGCGCGACTCTTTGACGACCACAGTAGGAAAGCTAATAATTTCGCATATTTACTCGTCATTTTTCATATTTGTTCATCGGGAGAAAAATTGGAAAATTCTTTTTCTATTTTTCTCTAAGAAAAATGCATTTTTATTAGAGATATTTAGAATTACAAGTGAGTTGACAGGAAATCAGGGGTGATTTCCCACCACTCGTTACTAGAGTTTGATCTTCTACAATGCTTAACATCTCTATAGTTTTAGAATTGAATTCTCTATTAAGATGACTAGTTTGAATGAATGAAAAATAGTTTAAAAGCGAATAGCAATCATCTACAATAGTACTATTGAACCAACGTAGGTTGTTCGTTTTATTTTTTAAGCAATCACGACTTTCCTTGCATTACTGTAGAGGCTAATGGAGTTGAGATTTTTGATTTTCGTCCATTTTATGGCTTCCAGTACCGCCGGACACTCCGTCTCTTCCGGATTCCTTGCTAGGTCATCGACAGTTTTGCATCCCTTGTAGCCCCCTGCTCCTGTAGTTACATAAATGCAAAATTGGCAAATTCCATATGCAATACACTATTGTACCGAGTGGAATTAGACCGAGTTAAGCTTAGATGGCCATTGTATTTTGTTTCTGAACCGGACCCAGTTGAATTTTACACCAACCCCCACGAGCCTCATACGCATACTAATCTTCCTTCCCTTCGCTTTTCAAGCTTCTCTCCTCATTCTTCGTCCCACACCCTTTTGAGTTTCTACTGACTGAAGTGATTTTCCTGAAGCCGCAAATCCGTGTTTTTGGTATTGACGATCGAATTAAGGTACCTTCTAATACTTCAATCTGTATTCCTTGTTTTGATTACTTCAATTCAACTGAATTTGAATGTTCTAGACAAAAACCCTAGCGATAATATATGAGTTTCAGAAATTCAAATGAAATCTAGGTTTTTGAAATAGAGATGATTCTCAATTACAAACAAGTGCAACGGTCAGAATCAGAAACACCATACATTGTTGTTACTCTAGTGTGATTCAATCATAAATTCTTGTTATCTTAGGGTTTAGGGTTTAGTTAGAACAATCAAAATTGTAATAAGTGAGAATTCTTTGATTTTTGTAAAAATAAAATCATAGTTAGGGTAATTTCAATTTAGCATTTTCATTCTAATATCATTAGTTCTAATTTTTTTTTTTTTTTTTTTTTTTGTTATGAATATCTCAAGGGGTTACATATCAATATGATGAGAGAGGCAGCACAGGATAGGATCAGTAATTTACCAGAATCTCTTCTTTATCACATCCATTCTTTCCTTGGAATCAAGAATTGTGCTCGTACTAGCGTATTATCAAAAAGATGGAATTACATTTGGACAACTGTTCCCACCCTTCATTTTTGGAATCTAGTTATTAATTCCATACCCACTTCTTCCGAGACCGACAAATTCATGGATTTTGTGGATGGAACATTGCATCGTCATAATTCGTCAAATGTAGACAAGTTTGTTCTCAGCTGCAACCACCAATTGAATCAATCTCGGCTTCATTGTTGGATCTCTACTGTTATAAGGGGTAATGTTAAAGAGCTTAATCTACACCTACGCCAAGAACACCCCCAAGAGTACCCCTTTTTCATTCCCCTATCTCTTTTTACTTGCACATCACTGGTATCGTTGGAGCTACACATTCAGCCTAATATCTGCCTTCCTAAGTATATCTCTTTTCCGAGACTCAAGTGCCTTAAGCTTCATCTTTTTAATTTTACCGATGAATCCTGGAATGAGGAACTCTTTTCGAATTCCCGTGTTCTTGAAGAATTGATTCTGGATCAGTGCTCTGTTAGTATGAGTTCTTTTTGTATCTCAATTCCTACACTGAAAATCTTGAAAATTGATAATTGGATTACCAAGGGAAATGGTTTGTGTAATTGTATTTTAAGAATTGATGCACCAATGCTTGTCACTTTCTTATATACTAGTCCTGTTGCAAAAGAGTTTCTCTTGTCTAACTTTCCAGCACTAGAGGAAGCAATTATTGACATCTGCTTTGAAGAATATGATGGTGCAGAATTAAGTCGATTACTTTGTGCCTTTGCACATGTAAAGTATCTTAATGTTTGTAATCAAACCCTAAAGGTATTCTTGCTTGCTGAGTACTTAATTTGTGCATTCCTTTTTACTTCTATGGTTTAATCTGACTCCTTGTAACTGACTTGTTGATGTCGCCTTGTGATAAACAGGTTATCTACTCTGATCATGATCTTTCAAATAATTGGCCCACATTTCATAATGTCAAAAAATTGAACATATCAAATGTGCTATCCACTGATCTAGGATTTATTGGTTTGCTCAAAGCAGTACCTAATCTGGAGTCACTCGTATTTAGTGAGGCAAGTGTTTAAAACTGATGATTCTGCATATTGTCATTAGATAAGTAACAAAATATAAGTTTTGGGTTCACAGTTGTTAACTTATTTTGTCGATAATAACTAATCTTTCTATTGTTTGGTATTTCAATTCTAGTGTATGCTTGATGAGGAAGAAGAAGAAGACACTAACGACGCTGAAGGTGATAGGGATGATTCCAGTGAGAATGATGATTCCGGTTATGTTGAGGCTGAACACAACCACAACAATCACGATGAAGTTGTCTCTGACGCTGCAGAGTGCGACAACAATGATCAGGGTGTAGCCAATGAAGATGATACTACGGCACTCGATCTTGCGACTACTGGATGTTTGTTTCCTCACCTTAAATCAGTTTGTTTTCAGGAATTTGCTGGGAACCCAAGGGAGATAAGCTGGCTTAAACAGATTTTGAGGAATGCAAAAGCTTTGCAAATGATGACTATTTGTTACTTGTTTTGTGATTGGCGATTTGCAAATGTGAAAAGTGAAGAAGAACTTAAGGCAGAGATACCCAGTTTTCCAAGAGCCTCGCCAGATTGTGTGCTTAAAGTTTGTTCTTCACATTGGTAGGCGTTTTTTTCTCGTTCAAAATAAACCTGACTCATATAATTGTAAACCATATGAAAACGCTAAAATGAAACAATGATTTCTGCTTTGTTTTTTTTGCAGGGGATAGACTGCCAACTGATCCACGTTGTAACTGACTTGAAAGCTGAATCCAAGTTAAAACAAACTATTCCACCAGTTCACATGAAGTGCTTCTAGTTTATGGCTGTTTGAATTTAGCTAGTCTTCTAACTAATAAATTTTATTTCTTGACACAAAGCAAGGCTCCATTCTTGTAATTTTGGATCTTCATAATTGCTTCTTTACAAGCAATTTGTTGAAACTTAATGCTTAAACTGAGCTTCTTCAGTGCTAGTAGTAGTAGTGGTGATTGATTAACATAATTTCATCAACAAGTCATTTCTTAAAACTTTGGATGGTCATTGGAATAGGCCCATTAAGAGTAAAACCCACACGAGATCCAGTAAGACACACACTCTTTAAAGAGAGAGAAAAGACGACCGTTTCATTTTTCTCACTCAAGACTGTTCTTGCTGCGATTTAAGATATGTTTCTTCTTCTACTTCTCCATGACTTCAATCTTCAATTCCATGTTTTTATTGTTTCATTTCCATTAATAGAAACCGTAATGCAACTTGTTCAATTCAATCTAGGGTTTTCATGACTTCAATCTTCAATTCCATGTTTAAATTGTTTCGTTTCCATTAACAAAAACCCTAATACAACTTGTTCAATTCAATCTTGGTTTTCACTTGCATTCATTTTTGAGCGTTCAATTAACAATTGTAGTAGTAGTAGTGTTGAACAGTCAATTATTCTTGTGATATTAGGGTTTAAGTGAAGAATCAAATTAAAATCATAGCTATAGAATTTTTCAGTGCAAGTATAAAGATTTGTTCTAATTTATTAATTTATTTCAAGGGGTCGCATATCAATATGAGGGAGGCAGCAAAGGATAGAATCAGTAATTTGCCAGACTCACTTCTCCATCAGATCCTTTCTTTCCTTGAAATCAAGGAAGTTGCTCGCACTAGCATAATATCTAAAAGATGGAAATACATTTGGATAACTGTCCCTGATCTGGATTTTTCGATATCCAATCGCATCACCAATTCTTCCGAGACTGAGAAATTCATGGATTTTGTGGATGGAACATTGCATCGTCATAAGTTGTCGAATGTAAACAAGTTCTCTCTCAGATGGGGACCATGGGGTGACCACTTGAATGAATCCCGGCTTCATTCTTGGATATCTTCTTTATTAATGGGTAATGTTAAAGAGCTCAGTCTACACATAAGACAAAACCAGTCCGTGTTTATTCCCCCATCTCTTTTTACTTGTGAGTCATTGATTTCGTTAGAGCTAAGTACTTTCTCTAGTATCCGCCTTCCTAAATGTATCAATTTTCCAAGACTCAAGCACCTTAAACTTGGTGGATTTGAAATTAGCGATGAGTCCTGGAATGGGGAACTGTTTTCAAATTCCCCTGTCCTTGAAGAATTGATTCTGGGCCCCTCCAAGTTTGGTATTGGGAATTTCTGTATTTCAATTCCTACGCTCTTGAAAGTTTATATTCTGTGTGACGATGAGGATGGTTTACAAGACTGCGCCTTCATAGTTGATGCACCGAGGCTTGTAAGTTTCTCCTACTCTGGTTATGTTCCAAAAGAAGTTGTCTTACCTAGCTTTCTAGCACTAGAGGAAGCACATCTTGAAATCTACTTTGAAGAACATGACAGTGCAGTAAAAGAAAAACTAAGTCGGTTACTTTGTACCCTTGCACATGTAAAATGTCTAACTGTCAACAATGAAACCCTTCAGGTATTTTAGCTTGCATATATATATATATATATATATATCTTCAGAATAGTTAGTTTCTGTGTTTCTTTCTACTTTTGTGGTTTAATCTATCTCTTTCTAACTGACTTATCTGTTACTACCTCATGATAAATAGTATACATCCGATCTGTCAGACAATTTGCTGAAATTTCGTAATGTCAAAATGTTGAGCATATCTGAGAATTTAAGCACCAATATAGGATTGATTGCTTTGCTTAAAGCAGTACCTAATCTGGAGTCACTCGTAATTGAGCAGGCAAGTGTTAAGAACTCATGACTCATGTTGGAGTATAAGTGTTGGGCTTACATTTGATAACTTATTATGTCTGTAGTAACTGATAATTTGATATCTTTATATTGTTTCAATTTCAATTCTAGCAAATGGATGATGAAATAGAAGAAGACAGTGACGAGGACGATGAGAACGGCAGTGATGAGGATGACAATGACAGCGCTGAGGAAGACTGCGATGATGAAGATGAAACGAACAACGTTGACTCCGTCAAGGGCGAAAACAACTATGACAATGAAGATGAAGGAGATGTTGCAGATGCTGCTGAGTGCGACAACAGTGATGAGGGTGACGCCAACTATAATAATGAAGATGATAGTTTGTTTCCACATCTAAAATCAGTTAGCTTTCAGCAATTTGTTGGGAATCCAAGGGAGATGAAGTGGGTGAAACTGATTTTGAGGGAGGCAAAAGCTTTGCGAATGATGACTATTTGTTACTATAATTTGGGTTACCAGTCTGCAAATGTGAAAAGTGAAAAAGAAGTTATGGTAGAGATGCCAAGTTTTCCAAGAGCCTCAGCTGGTTGTGTCTTTAAATTCTGTTCTGGTAAAAACAGGTTATAATCAGCTTTGTTTCAATTTTTACTTTGATATTCGACTATTGTTTCAATTTTTACTTTGATATTCGACTATTGGGTTACCAGTCGACTATTGTTTATTTCTGGTTCTGAACATCTTTTATCATCATAAATTTGTAATTGCTTCTTACTTGCAGCTTGATCCATTTACCTGACGGAAAGTAGGGAGTTGTCAGATCCTGGCATCCCAGACTCCGGTTTTGTGGAGTTTCATTTTTCATGAAAATCACAGGGTTATCAAATTTCTCTCCCATCCTTCATGATGTGGGTGAAGCGGAGTTTAAAGTAGAAGCTGCACCTACACTCGGGTTCTTTGATTTCCAAGCTAAAATCCCCATCTGAAGTCTTAATAGAAACTAGCTACGTAGTAAATTGCAGAGTCAAATACAGGTTTCGATGCGTCTCCTCGGGTATATAGAAGAAACTTTGCGGCTCTTTTTCCTACATCATCAGGGTGTTTGATGGTTGGCGCAAGCCCCAAATGATAAATTATAATTGGGGAAAAGTTAGTGCGTTGGAATGATATTGGTATACTAACAAATTAATCCATGAATGAATTTGTGCTTAAGGCTGACAGGGGCGGAGCCAAAAAATGTTGAATGGGTGCAAAATTTTGATATATAGTGCAAACATTTTTTTAGGGGTGCAACAATGGAAAATTAGGCTTAAATGTTAAAAAAAAAAATCTAGTTGGGCTTAAAAAAATTCTAATTGGGCTTAAAATGGGCTTTGGAGTCAGCTGGACTGGGGTGCAAGTGCACCCACTTGCAATGGGCTGCCTCCGCCCCTGGCTTAAGCACCTTAATATTCCAGCAGTTTCCTACACGTCATGTAATTTTCATTACCACATTTTTGTCCATAGCTTTCACGTCCGGCAAAAAGGAAACATTTTAGACAGTTCTATGGTTTTTACTGATTGTGAAAAATGGGGAAAACTGTACCAAGTCTGCACTTGAACAAGTTCTAGACAGAGGGAGTAACCTGGGCACGGTTGATTCATGTGCGAGTTATTTACTGTGCAATTCTCCAATTGAAATCTTGTGGCAAGTCCCCCCCAGCTTTGTTTCGGTTTTCATCATGTAACACGTCCGGCCAGCTAGATGGAGCACATTCTAGGCAGTGGACTTGAGGGTACGTTTCCGCAGCTATGAGGGTCCTCGAGCTGCGTCTACTTGCGTGGTGGTGCTGGTGCATTCACCTCATCTTTACCCACTCAAATTGCTTCATGTGCCTCGTACTATGTTCCCGGCATTTAATGCTGAGTGGATGGTCGCAGCACGCGCATAATTCTGACAACCGACACAACTCTACTTTGCAAGTTGCAACTACTCAAGTCTTTGACCATCCATCTTTTTTCCTCGTGATGGGGTAATTTGACGTGAAATAGATCTGGTGCATCAGAAATATACACTGACCGCGGATTCGGGTTCCACGGTCTGTCCCGCAAGACACATTGGGTGGTTCCCACCCTGACCATCATGTTCTCTCGTGCGGTAATGTATAACCACTATTTCAAGCCTGAGCATCAATTCATGCTTTACGCACTTCATTTTTCGACCACTATTTCACGCCTGAGTATCAATTCGGGGGTAAAGCATTTTTGGTCGAAAAATGCAGTGCGTAAAGCATGACGTTCAAAACTCATGTCTGTAGTGATTGAAGAAAAAACTCATGCATAATTGATCACCTAACCAATTAATGATATGCAATATTATGAGTAACAGTTTTGTTACAGTATAAATAAATGAAGGTTTTGTTGAATGATGGGTTACAACTGAAAAATTCAAGAAAACAGATGATATAGATAATGTTGCTGTAATGGTGTCACTTAACAAATAAAAAAAAAGAGATTACAAAGAGCATGGGACATTGGAGAAAACCAAAAGGCATTTGGAGCCACAAGAGTCAATTCCTCTTTGGATGTTGTGGATATTCAACAACTTGTTCTCACAGTTAACAAAGTATGTTTAAGCATGGCAATAGCAAAATTTGACATGAGGCATTCTCTTCCAAAATTGAAACAAGTTAACTGAGTAAGAATTTCCCAGAAAAAAAAATTTAAAAAAAATTAAAAAAATTAAAAAAAATTAAAGAGTATTTTTAGAACGCGAAATTAGGGGATATAAAAAAGAATTAGGGGATATAATAAAAGGACAAAAACTGGATCCAGATATCAATTCGGGGTCACCCCTTATCTAAGTATTTTTTTAAATCCTAATCTACCCCTCACTAATCAGGTTTAGTGGTTAATAATAATTAATAAAAATCTTAAGTATTTGTTAAATGATTAGTGTGTATTTGTATTTGTATTTGGGTGAATAAGATGATAGTAGAAAGATGGAAAAAAATTGAGAGGGAACTTTTTTTTGTGAAGTGGAGGATGATTGTGAAGAGTGAATTGCTGCTAAGAGGTTGAAAATTTGATTTTTTTTTTTCTTTGAATCCACCATTGTTGCAGCTGAAATAGCTCGGTGCGGGCATTGTATTCAACCTAAAAAACCATGCCGGCATTTGTTGGAAATTTCATAAATGTTGGAAAAAATCTTCAAAACTTATTTATTTTGGTTTTAATCACCCACACCAAGACCACGATCGGTTAATTCTCGAGCATGCCTGTATCTATGCCTAAGGCATAGTATGTTGCTTAAATTTCTATGCTTCGGCACATGATGAAAAGTATCCAGAAACTTCAATTTTTTCACTTGACTACCGGCATTGATAGATTTCTATCGAGCATGCCGACACTTAGTTACTGACATTGAATGTTAGTTACCAAGCATGCCTAAGCACCATTTTCCCAAGCATGGTTCTTCACCAATTCCGCATGGTCTTCATCACTTCCTAGGCGATGTAAAAAAATGTTTCGTTTTGAATTTCTCGGTTTTAATCGGTCCACTTAGGCACAATTAGTTAATTCTCGAGCATGCCAAGACCGGCTTTTAAGATAGTATGTTGCTTTAATTTTTATGCCTAAGACATGATGTAAAGTATCAGTAAAGTTGAATTTTTTTTTCACTTGACTACCGGCATTGATAGATTTCTATTGAGCATGCCTAAGATTTAGTTACGACATTGGATGTTAGTTACCAAGCATGCCGGCACCAATTTAAGCATGGTCTTCATCAAGATTAAGATGGTCTTCATCACTTGCAGCATGATCTTCATCACTTCCGAATTAAAAAAAAAAATTAATACGTTTCCAAAGTGAGGAGCCGGCAGAGAAGGAGAAGAGAATTTGAAAGAGAGTGGGGAGAGTTTAGAATTTGAAAAGGAACGGGGAATATTTGGGTTTCAAAGCTCTAACCCTGAAAGATATTAATAAGAAGTGGAGATGAAAATGGGGATATGATTTTGTTTTTTGATTTTAATTTTTAATTTTTATTTTGAGGGAAGGGTATTTTAGTATTTTCGTAACCAAAAGTCACCCCTTAGCAGACACCATGGATTGGGAGAAGTAATCAATATCCCCCAATTTCGCGTTCTATTTTTACATGTTAACTTTATACAATAAACTAGGGCTTAACCTGTGCCGAAACGGCACCGGAAATATTGTCTTCCGGTATTTTGATTTGTTTCATAAGGAAAAAACAACTATTTCAGAATGCAATAGTCTAGTATTTTGTACCATCCGAAACCATTGATTTTTACATACTCCATCCTCAAATATTCAACAAAAAGATGACACCCCAACAATTTTAAAACCTGGCTAAATTGGGGCCTATAGATTACTTCATCTACCTTATACACAATGATAAGGGGTGTCTAAATTTAAAGCAAATTACCAAAATTACCCTCTAAAAAATATTAATATTATTAAATTACCCCCATCAACTCTTAATAATAAACCTAAAACTAAATTCAGTTTTCATTTCAATCTCATAAACCGATTCTTCATCTCTTCTACTCCCTATTTTTTCATTTTTTTGAAACCAAAAATCGACGATTATCGACGATCCAAAATCGATTAATCGTTTTCTTTCTTCTATAAAATGTCGAAACCATCGACAAGAATGAAGTATGCTACTAACAGGAATTATTCTAGTGAAAACGATCCCGGATTTGTTAAAGTGATTCGAAAGAAAACGAAGGAAGTGCTCGAGGAATCCGAAGCCTCTCGAATCACACAAGAGGAGGAAATGGGTCGAATCAGATACTTTTATATCAACCCAATCCTCTAAACTAGGTTTAGTAACATGCAATCGCTTAGAAATCAAAATTTTTGAAATCAAAATTTTCTGGGTTTTACAGAATCGGATTATGTTAGTGTAAAAGTAAACCGATTCTGTTTAGAAACGGTTTATGTTCTTGCTCACATAAACCGATTGTTCTGCATGTGAATAAGAATTGGAGAATGTTAGTGTATAAGTAGCCCGATTCAGTTATTGGTAGGGATAACTATTTTATGGTAAATTTTTTCGTCAGAATCGGATTACATATGTGTTCACAAAAACCGATTGTGTAGCCTTTGAATTCTTATATGGTTAGTCAATAATCGGACTTTATATGTATATAAAAAAAACGATTACCAAAATCGGTTTACATTAGCACTTAAACAATCCGATTGTTGGTTTTATTATGTTAGAAATCGGACTTTATATATGTATCGTGTATACCGATTGTGTACCTTGACTTGGCAAAAATGCATTCGATTCTATTGTTGTTTGTCGCTTAACTCCGTATTCTACAGGCCAAACAAGGGAAACCAACAAAAGCAAGCTGAAAAGAAATATAAGAGGAAACATGACCTTCCTTCTCCTGAGGCTTTGGTACCTCGTCAAATAGACGGTCAAAATTTGAATGCTTCCCACCGAAGGGCCACGGAGTAAATCCAAAGGGATCAGCATCAATGACCCACCACCTCCAGCGGAGCAACCAACACATGAAGAATCTGATTCTGATACACGTACTGAACAAGAAGGTGTTGAGGAGGAGATTAATGTAGAAGAAACCGGTGGCAAGGAAGGTGATGAAGAAGAAAGTCGTGGCAAGAAAGGTGTTGAAGAAGAAATTCATGGCAAGAAAGGTGTTGAAGAAGAAAGTGATGAGAGTGAAAGTGATGAAGAAAGTCGTGGCAAGAAAGGTGTTGAAGAAGAAAGTGATGAGAGTGAAAGTGATGAAGAAAGTCGTGGCAAGAAAGGTGTTGAAGAAGAAAGTGATGAGAGTGAAAGTGATGAAGAAGAAGGTGAGGAAGAAAGTGATGAAGAAGAAAGTGAGAAGCAAGTTGATGAAGAGATAGGAGAAGTTCAAGAACAAGTTCAAGGAGGATACGCTCAAGAACAAGGTAAGACAAATGGTAAGAAGAAAGATGGTCCAAAGAAGAAGAAAGGTGACCACATGCCCGACCCGCTGAAGATGTTTCCTCGCGGCCCTAAGGATTGCGTTTACGGGTTACCAGGTGATGGAGGACAGATGTTATGGGGGTACAAAGACAGTTGAGCCGCCGTCGTTTGCCATACCATATTAAGTACCTAAACCTTATGATATGTAACATAAAAATTATTATCCGTGTAATTTTTTGCTTGTTGTCCATCGGGTTTGTTTTGTTTTATAGGATCACAAGGATGTCGTTCGTCTTATGAAGCCAGGAACGTCAGTGAGTATGATGAGGAAATGGCCACTGCAAGCAATAGAATCAACCGTTGGAGAAGTTCAGGAAGTAATTGATCTAGTCAATTCTACGGGGTTGATACCTACGGTCGATAATTTGGACCGTGGTTACGACAAAACTCTTTGTTCCACCTTTGCCGAGAGATATTATGGGGAAACAAATACTTTGCATCTTCCGTTTGGAGAAATGACGATAACTCCAAATGATGCGAAGTTCATTACCGGGCTAAGCATAGAAGGTAAAGTCGTGAAGCACGTTAATTACATGCAAGAGCTTGACTGGGACAAGATTTATGCGTTCACCAAGGATGTGTTCCAATGGGATGAGGAGAGGACCAAGTCAGAGATGCTAGTAGGCAAGTCAAAGCAGAGGATATTCCATCTATCGAGACTGGGAGACAACTTTATGGAAACACAGAAGCTTCGTTCCGAGGGAAATGTGTTGACCAGGTAAGGTATCATCGCCACGGCCAATGCGTATGTCCTCTACGTCTTGGGATGTGTTATCTTCCCCGACGTTTCCGGTGCCAGTGTGAGCGCCAACTTTATCCAGATGTTGCAACCATTTGACAAGATTCATGAATACTCTTGAGGCACTCGCCATCCTTTCACACTCGTTGAACTAGTTGAGAAAGGCTTCTAGGGATCGAAGGAACCAAATCGGAGGTAATATGGCTTTTCTACAGGCGTGGATATATGTGAACTTCCCAATATTTGTTGAAAGGGATTTTGAGAACAAAGAATGGGACCACCAGTATTATGGAGACAAGTACATCTACAGAAGTAAGCCGAAGAACCAAAAGAAGGGCTATCTGAAGTTGAGACACCAGTTAGACAACTTGACAACGAAAGATGTTGTCGTTGATCCTTTCAAGGAGGAATTGGCTAAAGGAAACGGAAAAGGAAAGAAGGTTGGGTGCAGAGAGCAAAGTGATTATTTTGGGCCTTTGTTTCACCCAAGAGGATATGTAATGTACAACCCGACGATATTCGCAAGACAATGCGGTTACGTACAAAAAACCCCAAAGGAGCACAAGATGTTCAAAATCAATGATAAAAAAACCAAATCATATGATAATGATATTGACATTGTTCACAAGCCTTTAGCATCATGTGATTATTGGGAAGACAGAGCGTTTCACAGATATCCTTTGGATGGTCCATCTCGAACAGATGATGATATAATTCCGGGTTACATGCCATGGTACCTCAATGTTTCGCATACTCGAGTGATACGACTAGATGAGAGGCCCAAGATAGAGGACATAGATAAGGTTCTCGAATGCAGTGCATATTGTTACTCAATTACGGTTTTGTTAATGTTATTAGCGTTTTTGTTAAATGTTTGTTATTTAAAATGGAAACAGAGAAGCCGAGTCGGGTACTTGATAACCCAAGCAAAGCTACAAATCGAGGAAGGGAAAAATGTTAAGGCCAATGAAAAGTTGATTGATGAATTGAACAGTCTCGAAGATGTAGAAGTTGGTGCAAAGTTTGGGGAGATGGAGGAGGAGGATGAGCCAAAGAAGAATAGGAAGAGAGACCCTCCAAAAAAGATGTCTGAAGGTGCATCGAGCAACACCCAACCTGGTAAACGAGAACGCGGTGGATGTGGTAGTGGTGGTGGACGTGGTAGTGGTCATGGTCGTGGTGGTGATGTTCATGAATGAATGGTTATATTCATGTTTATGTCTTTAACTATGGATAATTATGGAGTCAAAACTTATGTCTTGTCTTAAACTTATTGTCGAATTATGTTTGGTTATATTCCTAGTTTATGAATGACTTGGACGGTTTCTTTTGAAAATTGTTCGTGTTTGTCCAAGACGTGATAAAATAACCAACTACAATGTGTGTGCAAAAATGCAGGATACTGGCATTTTTCAGTCAGAATCGGTTTACATGTAACTATATGTAATCCGATTCGACGATTTCTGCAGGTTGATTGAATCGGTTTACATGTACATATATGTAATCCGATTGTAATGAAGAAAAGTCCTAGAACTTTTGTTGCTTGGAATCGGTTTACATGTACATACTTCTAATCCGATTACTATGAAGAAAAGTCCTGTAACTTTTGTTGTCAGAAATCGATTTACAAGTACATATATGTAATCCGATTGTTGTGAAGAAAAGTCCTGTAACTTTTTTTCTAGGAATCGGATTACATGTACATATATGTAATCAGATTCTTGTGAAGAAAAGTTCTGTAACTTTTTTTGCCAAGAATCGGATTACTTGTGCAATACAAAAGCCCGATTGATGAGAGCCACAATTTTTATGATTTTATAAGGACACAATCGGTCTATGTGGTCATCTCTAAAATCCGATTATGTGATCTGAATTCAAAAAAAAATAGCCTTTGAGACTTCATCTATATAAGGACAACCTCTTTGAGCCACTCCCACATCACACACTTAGCCTAGAAAATGGAATGGGAACCGTATGAAGATTTGTGTCTCGTTAAATCGTTTGCTAATACGTTCCGTGAACATCCGAATGAAATCCATTCAATGTTTTGGAAGAGAGTTAAAGAGTTCTTTTACGGGCGTACCGGGAATCCGAATAACCGCAATTGGAGAGACTTGGCATTTCGATTCCAATACATTAAAGGTGCAATGCGAGAGTACGTAAAAGTTAGAAATATGGTGTACGACTATCATCCATAAGCTCCTCTTAGGGAAAAAGTGAGTAATGCAATCATATACCTATGTCAAAAGTTCCCATACTAACATTTAAGAATTCATCGAATTTCAGCTGGAACGTTTCAACGGGCTATGGAGAATTCGTAATGGGGAAACTAAGTTCATTCACCACAAAGAATATACGACGTTGTACCGACGTGCTCGGAGGTTCATTGACGAGCATTTGATGTGTCAAATTCTAGAATTCCCATATTGAATCCTATATATGTAGTGCGCTAATTTCCTAAACTATGTAATCAATATTTTGTTTCTGAAAGTAAGGCATAATCGGATTATAAGGACTTATGGAAACACCGATTCCCAAAATCGGTTTATGTGTGTATTAATTAAACTCCGATTCTTGGTTTACATCGTCATTCTGTATAAACTCAACTCAGAATCGGTTTACAAATGCACTAACATCAACCGATTCTGGGTAAAGTCTTTTGAAAAAAAAATTAAAATTTTTACAAGTGTTGATTATGCATTAATGAAAGTTAATTTTAGGATTAACTTGATTAAACATGATTTAATTATCCGAATTAGCACTAAATTAATAAGGCATATTAGGCATTAACATAAATAATGGATAAGGGGTTTCTAGTAACCCCGTAACTATAGGCCCCAATTAAGTGGCATAGGCCCAATTTAGCCAGGTTTTAAAACATCTCGTATTGTTATATAAACTTAGTCACTTTCCCAAATTAATGAAAGAAATAGCTGAAAGTAATTACTCTTCATTGAAACAATAATCACTCATTGAGTAAAAGGTACTCCCTTCGTCCCACCATTAGATGACCTACTTGTTCTAAGATCTTGTCTCATCATTAGTTGACCTATTTCACTAATCAAGGGGATATCTCTTTTTTTTTTTTTTTTTTTTTTTAGTAGGAAAGAACATACATTGTCACTTAAACTAGAATTTAAACTACATATAAGGAGTATTTCATGAGATCTCCAAACTCGTGAGCGGAGACTCGATCCGCTGACCTCCTACTTGAGAGTCAGGCTCAGGGCCAAGGGGATATCTCTAAAACCACCCTTTTGATTGATTATCGGTATCATAAGAAATATGTATAATTTGATATTCATGTTTATTCTCGTTACGTAGGTGTTTTAAAATGATTTTTCAACGGTACAAAATTTACGAAAATCTATGGTGTATTTTGAGAGATAAATGATTTCTAAGTTTTACAAATTATTATCCAAAAGGGTATAGTTGTAAAAAATACTTAAAAACAGTCATTTCATTCATTGCCTTAATAATTGTGCAAACTTCAACTAGGTCATCTAATAGTGGGACGGAGGGAGTATAACGGGACGAAATAAAAGTATGGGAAGATTTTTTTTTTTTTTTTTTTTGAAGAGATGTAGAATCTCAAAACTATAGATAACTAACACAGTTGCAAGAAATGTATTGGCGAGATGTTCCTTAATCAGAAATGTCAATTGCATCAGTCCAGTTCCTTTTTAGTACAGTAGATTTAGCTTAATATTACTAAAAAAGTGCATGGCCGGTTGATTTATATAACTTACAAGACTACTTCCAGATCAATCCGGTTAGAGGGGCGGCGGGTAATAAGACAAAAAGGGTCATTACATGTTAATTTGAAGTGCCCCTTATAAAAAAAACTAAAAATGACTGATTAACCCTTACATAGTTTAGTGTTGATAATCTAGTTTAGTGTTGATAATCAAATTTCACTTATATTTACTCTAAAACAAATCAAAATCAGATTTTTAGAGTTAAAAAAAAAAACAATTTAGAGGTAAAAAAAAGAAAAACTTTTGTGATATTTGTGAAACCCTAGATTTTGATTCACTCAACCAAAATGAGTGATTCCAGTTACAAATTCGAGATGGGTGAATCTCTATATTTTATGATAGAGAAAACAAATACTACATTCCTCTTGATGGAGATCCGGATATGGAGTATTTGTTAGATGGTAGAGATGTTTTAACCCAAAGTCAAGGTCAATGTCAATCAATTGAAGAAATTAGCCAATAAATTGAAGAACCAGAGCCTGAAAATGACCAGTTATACTTCTAAATTAGTTCCCATTAGTTTTTTGTCGCTCAAAATTATCTAAAGTACGTAAAAAGTTCTAAAAAAAATCAAAACTATTACATTTTCAGAAGAACTTACGGTTGGAATTGTGCTCTTGACCAACCTTAACTCTGTGTTACGGTTCGTAAATTATCGAATACCAACCGTAACTGATTCAATTTGGGGAGAACCCAATCGGAATACCAGTTACGGTTGAAAGAAAATCCGGTACGAACCGTAACCTAATTACGGTTTGAAACATGACAGCATATACCAACCGTAACAAATAATGGTTGGTAACTAATGAATCGAGACCAACAGTAACTGACTTACGGTTGGTATTCAACTAATTTTTGAACCCGATAAATTGCTAAGACACATGATGATATACGGTTGGTAATGTAGTTTGAGTTACAATTCGTAACTCAATTACGGTTGATAAATGTGATGAAAATACAAACCGTAAAAGTAAATTGAAACATGCAGGAAGAATTACGGTTCGTAATTCAAGTATCGACACTAACCATAAGTCTATTTACGGTTGCAAATAAAATTCGTAATTGAACATTTTTTTTCAAAACTAAGAACTTACGGTTGGTATTTGAGTTAAAGGAACCGTAACATCAACCCAAACTACAGTTACGGTTCATATTTGAGTTATTACCAACCGTAACTCACATGCAACACAGAAATTTCAATTTCAATTTTGTTCCAAAACCCTGATTTTTGATACAAAACTAACTTTAATCTTCGTCAACCTTCTTCTTCGGCATCTCTAATATAGTTTTCAATCAACGATTATTAATTTTTCAAATTTCCGATTAATCGAGGACGCTGAAAATTTCAGTTTTAATGGAGGAAAAGAGAAGATGAAGATGAAAAAAAAAATTGTTTTGATTTTGCTGATTCATTAGGTTTAAAAATAGGGGAGAACAATTATGTCTTTTCAACCAAAAAAGAATGGGTAAATTAGTCAATTTGCACCCCCTATAAGACATCCCCTAACCAACTAGAGGGACATTGTTATCACACTTGCCGCCCCTATAACAGGATTGTTCCAAATAATTTATATTTGACGTCTCCTTGAGGTTTTCGTTCTTTGGGAGTAGTAACTTGGTGAGAAAAATGCGGGAACCTATAAAAAATTAACAATAAACAATCAGAATTATATTTGAGGAAGGATCCAATCACACTTTTATTATCACACTATCTCACACATTGGACGTCATTTTTGCGAATTAAAACCAAACCGTAACGGATTTGAAGCTAATATTTTGAGGATATGTTCCTCTTACCAAGTTATACATGCCTACCAAAAATGAGCACATTCCGAAATATATAACCTCACGATCTACCGGTCTCAATTTCGACGGCCAGAAACCCGCAGATTTTCAACGGCTCATTTTCAAAGTAGTAGATGATGATGTTATACGTCTCGGAATACGCTCATTTTTGGTAGGCATGTAGAACTTGCTAAGAGGAACATATCCTCAAAATATTAGCTTCAAATCCGTTACGGTTTGGTTTTAATTCGTAAAAATGACACCCAACGTGTGAGATAGTGTGATAATAAAAGTGTGAGGGGATCCCTCCTCATTATATTTTATCACGTGTGATATTTAGACAATTTTAAGTACTAAAGAATGACATCTTTGACCATCTGTCGGAACCATTGGCAAATATCATTGGCTGCAGTGTATATATAGTAAACCCAGTCCATGAGAATATACTAACTGACATCAGCGAAACCTAACCTACCCAACAATAAAACATATTTGCGGCATACAAATTAACCAACCTGCCAAAGGAAGACTGTACGATTAGGCCTGCACAGAACCGAACCGATAACCGTAACCGAACCGATAACCGCACTAACCGCACCGTAACCGAACCGAACCGATAATTCAACGGTCGGTGTCGGTTTTAATTTTGGTAACCGTTGGATATTCGGTTCGGCTATCGGTTCCACTACTAACCGCACCCTAACCGAACCGATAACCGATTATTATAGGCCGTTGATTTATTTTTATTAGGATTAATCCTAGCCGTCTAAAATTGGGTAACCCTAGAGTATAAAAACTAAACCCTAAACTATTTCTGCGGCCATTTCATTTCTTCTTCTCTTCCTCTCCGATTCCTCCACCTCCATCGAGATTCAAGACTTAAGAGTACCACCACCTCTATGATCTAGTAAGTTGTTTTCTCTTTGATTGATTTTTTTTTATCAATTTCTAGGGTTTTTTTTTTTTTTTTTACTAAGCTTAGATTAATTTATGGTTAAAACCGAACCGAACCGAAAAATAACCGAACCGAACCAAAAAATAACCGAACCGAACCGAATACTATTGAGTTTGGTTACGGTTTTAAATGTGCTAACCGAACTATAAACGGTTAGTTGAACGGTTTTACAACTAACCGCACCGAACCGAACCGTGTGCAGGCCTATGTACGATTGTGCTAAATACTCATATTATTAGCGTAAAGCCTGATTGTCCGCGGTGAAAAATGTCCACAAATGTTATCGCCACGGACTAAAGTTTAATCAATTGAGAATCAAGACTGTACGATTGTGAAAAATGCCTTTTAGAAAAATTACACGCTGAATGAAGAATTGTAGTATCGGCTCCTTAAGAATTCTTAAAGTAACATATGCATTCTGACCCCATTCATTTTATTATATTACTTCTATATATATAAGAGAAGAAACTGCTCTTCACTTACTTCTGACCCCATTCTTAAAGTAACTATGCTGCAAGACAGAAGAAACTGCTCTTCACTTACTGCTTCATTGTCCGACAGTTGCGGAGATATGGAACTACTTCATATCATATGTGAGAATAGAGTGGGTGATGCCGAATTGCATCGATTTAATCATCAAAGGTTGGAAGGTAAAACACTTATCTTCAACGGGTAAAGTGTTGTGGCATTTGCTTCCCGCGGCCATCACTTGGACAATATGGAAGAGTAGGAATGATTTGGTCTTTAATGCTGTCAACTTCGAAACGCAACAAGTAATCAGGAAGGTAAAACTCCAAGTCTATCAGTGGTGTAGGAATGAGGAAGCTCTTAAAGGAATATCGGAGAATACTATAACATCAAACTGGGGTCATTTTTTTTGCTTTATAATCTTTTCCATTTCGTTGTTTTTGGCTTTGGGGTAGTGTTAGTCAAGGTCTTTCCTTGTTCCTAGCGGGTTGTGGTTTCCTTAAGGGGTGTCCTTGCTTGTAAGGAAGCGGTGGTTGTTGTTGCTTACTTCCTGTAAGCCTTTTCTTTCAATATATTCTTACATTTGCCGATGAAAAAAAAAATATATATATAAGAGAAGATAAACAAGAACCAAGAACCAAGAAAGCATGAATCAGAAAATAAAAACAGCCTTTGTACTTCAATATATTTGAGGGGAATTTTATTTGCAGCCCATTTCACTTTTTTTGTATATAAGAAACCCACCATTAAGATTCCATATATGAAGAACCCATATTTATTTATAAATAAGAAGTTGATTACATAAATAGTCTTTTATTAAAGAAATTAGTTTCGTTATATTTAAGAAATAAAAGAAAAAGGCGGTTATAACAAATCATAATCCTAAAAAAAACTCCACGAATAATTCCTTTCACTTCCCCAAAATGACTCTTTCTAAGATTTCTCCATAAATAACGTGCATTTATTTCTCTCCTAAAAAATCGACCCCAAATAACTGATTTTCCTCTTTTTACTCCTAGTTAATTCGGTTTATTTGTTTGTTCCCATATTTATTTTTGTTATTGCAACCGACCAAATATACTTAATATTATCATCCATGGAATTTTAGGAAAATTGTAGTTTTCACAAAGCGCGATTGGTGAAGCTTCCTTTTTCACACGTAGTTAGATTTACGGAAAATGGGTCATTTGTCCAAAAAAATTTAAAATACGGTTCAAATGGACGAGTAAAAAATTTTATGGGTGAAATGTACAAAAAAAAATAGCAAGGATGAAACTGGATTCATCCTGGCTTAAACTTAAAAAATAACAAGGATGGCTGGATGCATCTGTGTGTAAAATAAAAATAAGAAAAAATATTTGAAAATGGACAGGATGAAACTGGTTACATCCTGCCTATTTTAAAATTTTTGTCCATTTAAACAGTATCTAAATCTGACTGTCCTTTTCACCCAGGAAATTTTGATTTTGGTCTTTTTAACCAATTTTGTGTTAGATTTAATGAAAAATCTAGTTTTCAAGTGAAAATTTTGGTCTTTATCCATAATAATGTGGTGTGATTAGTGAAATATCTTGTTTTCACCACCCATCAATAATGAAATTTCCTATTTTCACGGTAACTAAATTTAGTGAAAATTCTAGTTTTCAAATGAAAACTTTGGTTTTTAATGAAAATTCTAATTTTAAACTTTGGTTTTTAATGAAAATTCTAATTTTCACCTATTGATAATAGTAATTATCACCTTTAATCTTAGCCGAGTTAATCTCATGCAAACTTTGGTTTTTAATGAAGTCCACCCGAGTTAATCTCATGCAATAAGTACTATATATATAGTATATGAAAGAAAAGTAAGGCATGCTGTACACGACACGTAATGGATATTGGTTGATGTTAATGGATATGCGTTATCACAAATCTTCGTTATCACTAATTAAGGTTAAGTTAGTCCTTTTAAAAATAGGAAAGTATAAACTCAATCTAAAAATTTTAATCTTAGCCGTACATTTTTTATTTTGGGCTATAGATATATACAATTTTAATGATGGGTTTCTAGAAGAGAGAGGAACCAAACATGGGTTCCTCAGAAATTTCCACATGATATCACCAATATTTGTCGAAGGGTCACCAGCACAATGCAGTCAAATGAAATCAATATTCCAAAAAACTAGACATTTGGTGCAGCCCTGGCTTGAGCGATTTCTTAGCCCCGGCTAAAATCTGCACACACTTTATGGACCAATATAAGGCTAGTTTGGTATTGCTGTGAATTTTAGAAAAGCGCTTTTCTGTTGTGTTGTGTTGTGCGTCGCTGTGTCTGTGTCTTTGTGAAAATAAATGCATGACGTTTGGTAAACTATAATTTAAAAAGCACTGTGCAATTAACAAACCGTAAATTCTTTTTGGTAAACCGGTATTTAAAAGTCTTTGGTAATGTAGTTAATGACGAAAATAGACATATTTCAAAAATTAGTTTTAATACAATTTATTATAATATATTATATTTCTAATTTTAATATATTTAATAAAATATAAGTAATATTTTCTTAAAATTTTTTAATTGTTTTTATTATTTAATTAAAAAATTTATGATTGTGGTTTGCTATGAAAATATTACTATTTTAAAAAGAAAATTCAAAATAATATTTATTAAATTTATTATTTTTTTCATTTTTCATTTTAATATTTATTAATTTTTTTATTATTTTATATAATAATTTTAATTATATAAAATTAAAATTAAAATTAAAAGATGAGCACCCGCGATTGGAAGCTGGGGTTAATCAATGGATTGGTCTCATCCCTGTTGTGTTTTGATTTTCTTGTTTCCCCTGGCTTTCTTCTTCGTTTTTCCACGGCTTTTCACTACACCATATTCAGTGATTAGTGACAAAAATTCGTAACCAACATTATGCCGTCACGAATTTGTGACCTGAAATTTCTGTCACTAAATTTTAGTGATGACCATATTTCGATTACGAAAATGTGATAATTTAGTGACACACATCGGCGTGTCACGATTAGTGACTCGCTGGCTAAAAATTCGTGCGAAATGAGCGTGTGCAGAGTAACACTCGGTAACATGTTAGCCCCGTGTGAATCACACGTGTACTCCATATCCATTTACTCTCTCAGCGGGTAAAAAGAAATCTTATCTCTTCGGTCTTCTCCTCTCTTCACTCTTTCTACTGCTCTGGCGATAAAACTAGGGTTTAGTTTTTCACGTAAATCATCACGTAAATCTGCTCTTCATCGATCGATTTGGCCGAGAAACATCACGAAATCTTGTCAATACCTTTCAATCATCGATCCGTGTAAGTTTTAATCGATCTGTTTCATTTTATTTTCAATGGATCTGTTTTATTTCATTTTTATTTTTTTCATTCTTTAATCTGTGAATCTAAAACGATTTGTTTGATATGAGTTATGTTTTGTTATTCTTCTTCATATAAATCTAATTGAATTTTTTTTCTTCTAATTTCTTGTTAGGGTTTGAAGAATTTTGAAGACTTGAAGATTGAAGAATTTTGAAGGTATAACTTCATATGAACTGATTTTAGGGTTTTATGTTAATTTCGAAAAAATTCTATTTTTTTAGGTGATTTTAGGGTTTTATGTCTCGATTTGTATCTTTTGATGATTGAAGTGTGTTTATAATAGCAACACCATGTTTGTAAATATCATACTTGCTTATAATGTTTTATGGTGAATATCATGACAGAATTGTATTTGTTGAGGGATACCATGTTTGTAAATATCATACTTGTATGTTCAAGTTTTTGATCCACTAGTCCTCTTGTGTAAAGATGCATACTGTTGTTAGACATGGTGTAGTTTTTAGTCCTTAGAAGCATAGTAAGTTGACTAGGCAGAGTGCTACCTGATATTCTTGGAATGTTTGATGAGAGCTAGAGCACTCTCTTTCCTATGAGTAAGTCAATTGCTTAAGAAGAAAGGAATTGATTCTCTCATAAGAAGAGAGTGCACCAAAGACTCTCTAGATTCCGTTTGTATGGGCTTAGATGACTTATTCTAGTTTTGGTTGAGTTGTCACATCTAGGAAACGTGTTGATTATATTCGTTAAGTTGCTATGTTTTACTATTATCTCGAAGATTTTTTCATTAAGTGTCATAATGAACTTCAATTGGTTGGCTAATGTTGTTCGTATCTTTGGTATTTGCAGAGCCGGGAGAGGATCCTTTTGGCAAGAGCCAAACGAAAGAAGAATGCGATTCTGAGAATCTGTTAAGGTAGTAACCTAAATTCCAGTTTGTATGTTCTATAAATATGCTCATCATGATTTGAACTTTAGTTTCATTTTAAGGTAGTTTTTTTAAGTTTAAATGAACTAAAGTTATGAAGTTTTGTTTTTATATTGGTCGATTCTAAGTGAGCATGATGATAAGCTGTCCTAGTGGTGATTTACAAAAGCTACTTGTAGCTCATTCTCTCTTCTTTTAGGGGATGTTTTGCTGCTAACTTGGGGGCTTCGGCAACCTTTGTACCACTAGGACTAAGTTATTTTATTTTGTATGTTAAGTTGTGTATAAACGAGTCCGGGTTTATGTACTCTGTGAGCATGATGATAACAGTCCTAGTGGTTATTCGCAAAAGCTACTTGTAGCTCATTCTCTCTTCTTTGAGTGGATGTTTCTGTCGCTAACTTGCAGGGCTTCGGCAACCCTGCACCACTAGGACTAAGTTATTTTATTTTGTATGTTAAGTTGTGTATAAACGAGTCCGGTTTTATGTACTCTGTGAGCATGATGATAACTGTCCTAGTGGTGATTTACAAAAGCTACTTGTAGCTCATTCTCTCTTCTTTGAGGGGATGTTTATGTCGCTAACTTGCAGGGCTTCGGCAACCCCGTACCACTAGGACTAAGTTATTTTATTTTGTATGTTAAGTTGTGTATAAACGAGTCCGGTTTTATGTACTCTGTGAGCATGATGATAAAATAGTCCTAGTGGTTATTCGCAAAAGCTACTTGTAGCTCATTCTCTCTTCTTTGAGGGGATGTTTTGTAAGCTAACTTGCAGGGCTTCGACAACCCTGCACCACTTGGGAGCATAGATATCATTTAGTTATTACAATTGTAGTTATTACTTTTCCTGAATGTTAACATAGATATGATTTAGGTATCAATGGTTGATAAAGGCTGGATGAAATGTGCGCGTACTTCTGTTCAATACTTAGAAGGTGTAAGATCATTTATAGAGTTTGTGCGTGAAAATGCTGGTGGCAGAACGAAGTTCTCCTGTCCTTGTAACAGTTGTAAGAATGGTAAAGTACCTCTGTCTATAGGTGAAATTGATTATCATTTGGTCAAGTATGGTATTCAGTTCACCTATACATTGTGGCGTTTCCATGGGGAGAAGTCGCATGAAGGTAAACCCAGAAGTGATAATGTAGGAGTTGCAGTTGACAACGTAGGAATTGGAGACAATCTAGGAAATTCAGCTGACAATGTAGAAGTATTTGCTGAGAACAATGTAGAAGATTTTTTGAGAACGTTAATCCCGCTTGTAGTGTAGATGAGAATGTTGGCGTACATACGTAGGGTTCACGAGGAGACTAGTAGTAGCAAGAAAAAAAGAGATTTTTATGAGCGTGCTAGAGAACCTTTATATCCCTCATGTTCTAAGGAAAAGACACCATTGTATCCGCTATTAAACTAAATAACATAAAAACCCAATATGGGTTTTTCGACAATGGTGTCACCGCACTCTTAGAATTGTTTAAGGAGTTGCTTCTGATGGAAATACTTGCCGTGTAAGTTCCATGATGTAAAAAAAGTTGATACAAGAAATGGGGATGGACTACATAACCTATGATGCATGCACCAATGATTGTATTTTATATTGGAAGGATCATGCATCATTGGTTAAGTGTCCTGTGTGTCAAGAACCTAGGTATGAGAAGGTCTTTAATGACGACAGGAAGCTTACGCAAGTTGCTCGCAAGACATTAAGACATTTTCCATTGATAAAAAGGCTGCAAAGGTTATATAGTGTACCATGGATAGCAGAGGCAATGTATTGGCATTCCAGTGCACAGTCAGATGGAAACCTTATGCGTCATCCGGTCGATTCTTGACCGGCGCGTCTGCGGATAATTTTTCATAGGAGTTCGCCAAGGAACCAAGGAATGTAACATTAGGTATATCAACTGATGGTTTCAACCCGAATGGGTGTTTCGGTCCTAGTCACAGCTGTTGGCCTGTAATTATTTGTCCGTACAACCTGCCTCCTTCGTTGTGCATGAAACGAGAATTTGCAATGTTATGTTTGCTCATATCAGGCCCAAGAGCACCAGGGAAAGATATAGATGTATACTTGCAACCACTAATAGAGGAATTGATAGAGTTATGGAATGAAGGTGTACTCACGTTCGACTCTTTCACTAAAACTGAGTTTTTGATGAGAGCAAGATTATTGTGGGCTATTCATGATTTTCCTGCACTAGGGACTTTAGCTGGATGTGTCACTCATGGTTACTATGCTTGCCCAACTTGTGGAGAAGAACGCAGTTTCGAACATCTTCCGTTCACTAAGAAAATTTGTTATATGGGACACGAAGATGGCTGCCGACCAAGCATAAGTATCGAGATGATAAAACCAATTTCCGGGAGGGGTAGAGCACGGTTCAGCACCATGGCCACGACAGGATTTCAGGTTCAAGAGATTGTAGCTAATATTAGAACCAAGGTTGGTAAGGGAAAACAACCATCAGTAGCAAGTCGACAGAAACGTAAAAGAATACCTGAAGGCGAAACTGATGCTGATATAGAAGATGAGGTTCATGACCACTCCTTATTTACTCGAAGATCTATCCTCTATGATCTACCTAATTGGAGTTCAAATCAGTGCGACATAATACGAGGATGTTATGCATACAGAGAAAAACATAACTGAGCATCTTGTTAACACGATCATGGGTGGAAACAAGTCAAAGGATGGTCCTAATGCGCGCAGAGATATGGAAGCAATGGGGTATAAAAAGAAGCAATGGTTGAAAGTGGATGTTAAGTCTGGTAAAACAACAATGGAAGATGCTCCTTTTGCAATGACGAAAAAAAGAGAAACTTGCATTTTGTACTACATTGAAGAACTTAAAGGTGCCATCTGGTTTTTGTTCCAATCTTCGCACTTGCGTCAGTGTTGATCCACCTGAGTTGAAGAACTTAAAGTCTCATGATTATCATGTCCTTATGCAACATTTGTTTCCGTTACTGGTTCATGCATCGCCTTCGCTACCTAAAGATCTGCGGCTTTCTCTTCTTCGGATAAGTTTGTTTTTCAAAATTTTGTGCGCGAAGGTAATCAACAGAGAACAACTTTTAAAAGCAAAAGCTACTCTAGTGGAAGCAATGTGTATTGGAAAAATACTTTCCTCCTTCCTTCTTTGTTATAAGCATCCACTTGATGGTGCATTTAGGCGATGAAGCTTTGATCTGCACGGTCTGTCGATTTAGATGGATGTATCCCTTCGAGAGGTATTTATCGAACTTACCTTGTTAGTTAATGTGTAACTTGAGTGTTTTATTGTCATTACTTGAACCGTTAACTTTTATGATCAATATTTGTAGGTTGATGAAAGGTTACAAAGGTTTGGTACGCAATAAAAGGTACATCAATGGCCGCATTGCAAGAGGATATGTGCTTCGAGAAGCCGGCTTGTACAAGTATGGAGGACATATCAAATGATGGTGGTGGGACTCATAAACATACTCGACAGGCCTTTCTAGATGATGATGATGAGTTTGCCGATGAGATGCCTTTGAGTTCGCAAAGCTATTACTTTAACTCAAGTACAATATCGCAAGCTCGTAGGTGGCTTCGTCTAAGTATGTGGGAATAGATGAATGGCAGAGGTACAACTTCTTAACTTCATTGTTGTTAGATGTTTCTTGAGTATTGGATTGTCAATCTAATTGCCGCTGAACTGTTCTTTCATTGTAGGAAGTATGATATATACGTGAACAACGACAACTTTAATAGTCAGGAAAATCTTTCTTCCACGAAAGGGTCAATAAGCTTTCTCTTATGGTTACGCGATGAGGTACCATATATATGTTAGCTTCGAGTTGCTTTATTTCGCTTTCCCTTATATTTACTATACATATTGTGGTAGATTTTGTGATAATATTGATTTCATGGTCCATGGTTTTTGCTAAAACTATATTTAGATTTTGTGAACATGGTCCATGGTTATAGTTAAACCGCATCTTTATTTCCTCTTGTAAATATTGTGGTTTTTGTTGTGCAACTGACACACATGTTCTCTTACAGATGATAGAAGACAAAGAGACAAAATCAGTACTTTGGCGACTAGTGCAAGGACCCCTCTTCAAGGCGCAATCGTATAACAAATACCAAGCCAATGGATTTTCTTTTAGTCATTTTGTCATGATTACGAGGAGGGTTTTGTAACACAGAACAGTGGTGTGTCTATGAAAGCCATTACAAGACATAGAGCAAAGTCCACGGACAGAAATTTGGTGGAAGCTGAAATTACTTATTATGGTGTCATTAAACAGATTATAAAGTTGAACTATATGGAATTCGAGGAAGTTGTTTTTTACTGTGATTGGGTCAGAGTTGAAGATAAGAGTAATGGGTGCAAAGTTGATCCAATCTCAAACTCAATAAAGGTCAACTTTTCTAAGCTACAAAGCACTAAGAGAGTGATAGATGAGCCGTTTATTCGTGCATCTGAAGCGACTCAAGTATTTTATTCAAAGGATCTTGATGAAGTGGGATGGTTTTTGGTATTGCATTCACAACAAAGGTTAACATGTGAGTAGATCGCCTAGAAATCCCTACTAGTTATGCTCTTCTCGACAATGAGAGCTTGGAATAATCTGTTATGTGTCGCTGATGTAGTTTAGAGTCATGTCTGTCATATTGGATTCTGTGTTCTGCATTTCTTCTATACATGGATTCTGTGTTTTATCATATTTGATTCTCTGTTTCATCATGTTTGATTCTCTGTTTTATCATATCACTTGCGCTATCTTAGTAAGTTGCATTTCTTCTATACATAGATATTTTTTTAATGCTACTTTACAGGTTACTATGGCGCAGGAAGTGGTCTTTGGTAGATGAAAATGGACTTCCCATTTCTAGAAATGCAACTAAGGCCGGCCATCGGAAGGGCAATTTGATTCGTAATCTTATCCCTGTCTCCTACAAATCCTGGAGGGATGTGCCAGATAACTTCAAAGAGGATGTCCGGAATGAATTGCGGGTAAATACTTACCTTATAACTGTCAAACTATTTCAGGTAAACACTTGGGGTATGTTGATTTATGTCAAACTATTGTTTAGAACTGAAGCTCTGTTTTTTCAGAAATCATATATAATACCGGAAACTTCTAAGATGAATTTGATAAGGGGAATGGCTCTATATGGAGGAGATTCAAGTGGGAGCCGAGAATTGACTACTATGATCCTTATAACACTCATGAAGAAAGGATCGCTCATGTTCCTCCAACCGTAAAAGAAGAGGACTTGGATAAAATTGCGTGAAAATGAAAAAGAGGAAGCCCAACGAGAAAAGTAGAGCAGAGCATAAGAAGAAAAGGAAAAGATATGATTACGCTTTGTACTATCGGGTCGCAAACCTCTTAGTTTGGTAAAAGCTGAACGGTACGTAGATTCTCATTCCCTCATATCTTAAATGTCTACGAACCGAAATGTACTCGATTGATTGATCCTACTTCTCGTATTTGTAAAATTAGGAGAGCGAAAATCCTGGAGTTGAGATCACTCCATCTGATGTGTGGATTAAAGCTCATACACAAGAGGGTGGGAAAATTCTACCTAGTGCGCAACCCTACTATGTGAGTTAGGCTATGCTTTATTTCTGTTTACATATTATTCTAATTTATGCAATCCATCTATGTTCACAAAATGTGCTCTACATTACGAGGATGACCTTAAGAAGGCGCAAGAAGAGATCAATGAAAAATAGGTGCTGGTGAACCTGTAGATGAAATGGATGCATTGATTAAAGCATTTGGAAAGGATTGTAGGGGACGAGTTCGTGCTGTCGGTCCTATTTCTCGTACACAATATGATTATTCTGCTCCTGCGCGTGCCAATGTTCTTTGAATTGAAGTGCAAAGATGGAGAACTTAAACATGAGGTGAAGGAGATAAATGGCAAGATGGAGGTTCTTCTTACTAGCTTTGCATCCTTATGTAACGTTGTGCATAACATCCAATCTGGACAAGCATCATATATTGCCTCGAACCACTTTGATAATGCACATGGTCCCGCGTATTCACCTACTCAGACTGCCGTCAACTGGTCGAATAGTTCACCGCAGCGCTTCCACATGAAGCCGAGATATCACCGGCTCGATCAAGAAAGAATCGCTCGTAATAGTTCACCTTCGAGATGGAGCCAAATGTTCATTGTTGAACTTGGATGATGAGGTCATTGCTGTTGGTCGAGTTTGTCTGGTGAATTTGGACTTCTTTGTCACGGCTCACCAGAATTTGAAAATCATGTTAAAGTGTTGTTGGACCTCATACTTTTGCCACTTGCACCGACCATAAGAGCTAACCAGTTTGTGAATACCTTTCAAGAAGTTGGAATTGGAGGCTATGTGGTTCATCCAAAAGTCTGCGTCCGATATGATTAGAAGGGTCTATCTGTCTTTTTGGAAATGATATGGATAACTCAGCCAAGAGCCTATGCTTTTTTGCTATTTTGTCGACCATCTTTTTGTTATTATTCGCACTTTTATATGTAAGCCGAACAACCGATATGTTCTCATAGGTAAACTACGATGCGGTTGTGCTTAAGGGAGATTCTTATGCAAATGTGCATAAGAAAGTACTAATTTTGACCGACTTTGAATGTTAATATATCTTTTTTTGTGAATTTTACTTTGTGTATGAGTGTAGTTTTTGTTTTATATGTGTTTTTGGTTGTGCGAGATGATCAGTTAAGCTAAGGTTTGAAGCAATAGGAGCACTGGGAATATCAATCCCTGGTAATTACTTGACCTGTTTTACGCTTGTACATTGAAGTTGCAATTTATGGATATAGTTTTAACCTTCGATTTTACACTTTCTTGCGAGGTATAATGTTTAATGATCAAACCGGGTGTTGGATTATCTTTGTTGGTGACCTTCATCTCTGGTAAGTCTATTTTGTGATCTTCTTGACATGATGCACAACCATGTCTTTCTTCTTTTATGTTATCTACGCTTCTGAGATTTAAGAAATTCTTGTATAAACAATTTTTGGCGGCAGCAATGGCGAAAGGAGATGATGTAGTTCGTAAGAAGAAGAACAAAGTCTTAAGAAAACGACTTAATGCTGACCCTTCTACTCTGTCTACACGAATTCTTGGTATTATTGCTTTGCTAAACGAGAGACGAAAACAAGGAAAACGTCGCGGTGTGAGGTACTTGTTACAAATTTTTCATTCATTTATATCCAAAATTAGGGATTAGTACAACATGGGTTTGGTGTTTCTTTGCTAGGACATTTCTTTGGATTTTGGATTACCGTAAGTGTGGTTGCTTAAGATGTTGGACTTTGGATTACAGTAAATTCGGTTTAAGTAGATAGAAATTAGTTGTTCACCTTTTACGTGTGGTATAAATATTTTACGATTGTTTGTCTTGCTAGTATTTTCTTAGAACAAATTTGTAATGTGTGATTGCTTACAAGTCCGAGAGCATTATTTCTTATTAGTATTCTTTGTATGTTTTATCTTGCGTAGATATGGTATGCGAGAGTTTGTGTATCTCTATTTCTAAAAGCATTATTTTCTTGTTTTGCGAGTGAAGCGGTTATAAAGAATGTCGAGGACAAGCGGATATTGAATAAAGAAATAAGTGGATCCGGGTAAACTTATTGGTATCTTTTGGAACTCTTATATTTTTGGAGTGATAAAGAGTTATCTCGCCTATACTTAGCATTTATGGATCATCCGACAGTTGAACTCAACATGAACGCAAGTATCATATAGCGATTATTTTGCTTCTTATATTTTTGGATGATAAGTCATCTGCCTATACTTAGCGATTATGAAACTTCTATACTTAGCGGTTATGGCTCATGAACACAACGAAATTGGATTGAATGACTTCTTTTGAATGTTGGAATGTTAAATTGGATGGATGACTTCTTTTGAATGTTGGAATGTTAAATTGGATTGAATGACTTCTTTTGAATGTTGAAATGTTTGAATTGGATTGTAGTGTAACAATTCCCGGGGATAGGGTACTGCCGGGGTAAAATGAAAGGGAGGGGACATTAATGTTGACCAGGTCAATAAAGACTGACTTTTTTTTTTTGGTAACAAAAAGATTAAGTAACGGCAAATAAATGTCACTAATTTTTACCGGGATAGTAGGAATCAGTCAACGTTGACCTGGTCAAACAATTAGTAACCACTGGTAAAAATTTAGTGACATAAAATTCTTGGTTACTAAATTTTTACCGTAACACTCTTGAAGTCGGTCAACGTAGACTTAGTCAATGTATTTGTAACCAAAAAAAAAAATTAGAAACGGTCATGCGTCGATTCACGAATTTTCATTTCGTGACGGTTGGATGTAAGTTACAAAGTACGTCACAACCCCAAATTCGTAACGGTGACATGTTGGTTACGAATATTTGTTACACATCTCGTTGTAACGGTCTTTTTGCGTCACAACTCCATTTCGTGACTGAAATAGTGTGTTACAAAACGCAAAATATGGTGTAGTGTTTGTTTTACTCCCTGGTTTTCGTTTTCCTTTTTGTTTTTGAAAATTTATTTTTAGGGTTTGTGAAGATTTTCTTTCATGGCTGCATCTACACGAGTTCCTCGCTGTTCCCAGTTTCCTCAACAAAGATACCCACACCTCGCCCATCTTCTACCTCTCATCGGATGCGTCAAAATACATCACCTTGTCTCGTCGAGGTTCTTTGCTTCACGAGAATGGGTCTTGCCATTGCCCTTTCAAGAATTTTGATAGCTGTCTTGATGGAGTTAATGGCGAGAGAGGTTATGCCGAGGATACTTCGCTCGCCATTTACAGGATAGACATTTTTCTACGGAAGATAAGAAGACTGTTTTGCAGAGATATCATCTCCAACGATCTTCAAATTTATTGCGCACGGGAAAGTGTCCTCCAACGATCGCGTATGTGGTTGTGTAGTCTCTGCATGACTTTACACGCCTGGAGAACACCCTGTGAAGGTTTGGTAGGAGCTCTTCATGAAGCCATTGCAGGTCCTGTCAATGGAGCTTCAACTATTTCTCTCATACACGGTATTGTCAAGCCTGTGCCTTTTTTGAATGATATCGTTCTTTGTCGGTGAATCGTAGCTAGGAATGATGACTTGTATTGCACCTTTGGAGCCTGGTGTTCTTTGTTTGTAAAGTTGTAGCTAACACTGTTGTGTGTTTTGCACTATCGGATTCTGTTGTGGTTGGGGCTAGTGATGCGGAGGTGAGTCGATTAACGAGGGTACAAGATGAGTCCTTCTCATTGTCACCGACTTGCTCAACGCCTGTCTTTCAAAGACGCTTTACCACGGTTTCAGTATACCTCATCAATGTAGGTTGGCCTTCTCTCGTACTTTGAAGACTTGTTTGGACAATGTGCTTTGCAAGCCCGGTGATTTGATGGCCTGGATTCGGTTATTGCTGCTCCCTATATGCACTTTAACGTTATACAGACCTAAGCGATCGGTCAAGAGAAGTCTTCCAACAGGAAACGACTTCAAATTGCAGCCATCCAACAGGCCTTACTTGCTTGGAAGGAGCCAATAGGATGTTCTTCGCTGATTTCTAAGCTTCTTCGCCTTCCAATCCAACAACATTCAGCTAAACAAGACAACAAAAAGAAGTCAGAGGTGGCCAATTTAAGCGCGTGTCATAAGAAGATTGGGTATGGGCATTTTGCAGTGCGATTGGCGTATTGGCTTCCAAACGGGGTTGCACCACGCAGCGAGGATACCTTGGCGGATTTGCAATCCAAACACCTACCCTGCAGCCCCTCCACCTTCTATTCCGTTTGATGATGTTGTTTGTGACCCAATAACGGTTTGACTCAAGAGCTGTTCTTGGTGCCATCAAGAGTTTTCCGAGAGGTACCTCTTGTGGACGTGATGGTTTACGTACTCAGCATTTATTAGACGCCTTGGCGAGGCGGCGGCGCGATGGCGAACGAGTTAGTGGCTTCGATTCTTGGGGTTGTCAACCTTTGGTTGGCGAGGGTAAGTGCCCTAAGGTTCTAGGGGAACTTGTCGCTAGTGCACCCCTTACACCTCTACTCAAGCCCGGAGGTGGGCTCAGGCCAATCGCGGTTGGTACTATTTGGCTCCGTTTGGTCTCCAAGGTGGCTGCCTTTTCAGTTGGTAAAGACATGCTATCTTACACGGGGATTATCAATTTGGTGTTGGAGTCCGGTGGGTGGGGAAGGTATACTTCATCTTTGTCAATGGTTTCTTGGAGTTGAAAGGTCACTCCGGATAGTATGTCAATGTTGCTTATTGATTTTTCGAATCGTTCAACATGGTGAGCAGGTCTTGTCTTATTCAAGAGAGTCGGCTTCACTTGCCCAGGTATTTTCGTTGGGTTGAATTTTGTTATGCTAGGCCTGCTAAACTTTACTATGACCAATACATCTTGTCTTCTGCGCTCGGTGTTCAACAAGGTGATCCTCTCGGTCCTCTTTTGTTTGCTTTGACACTTCACCCTCTTGTGAAGTCTATCACCTCTCGTTGTATGCTTGATTTGCATGCTTGGTATCTAGATGACGACACTTATCATCGGAGACACAATGGAGGTTGCCAAGGCTTTGAGTATCATCGAATCCGAAGGCCCGAGTAGAGGTCTTCATCTTAACATCAAGAAGGCGAGGTTTTTTGGCCCACACCCGATCCACGACATGGAGTTAGGTGTTTTCCCCGGATATTGGTAGGCCTAACAGGGAGTTAAGCTCTTGGGTGGACACGTGAGTTTAGATTTGGACTTCATGAGTGACATGGTGCTTTATAGGGTGAATAAGACTATTCGGCTAATGTCCAAGTATCAAAAAGCTCGGGGACCCTCGAAGTGAGATGTTGTTACTTCGTAATTGTGTTCAGGGTATCTAGATTATACTTTGCTATGCGTACAACTAATCCCGTGACTTTGCATCGGGCTTCGACCTCTTTGACGACCACTTTTTCAATATCCGAGGCTTTTAATCACGGGTGATGGAGCGGTTTTGGCCCTTTGCAAGAGACTAGCTACACTTCCTATCAAAGATGGCGGTCTTGGCATATATACCATGGCGGACACCAGCACCTCTTTTTATCTTGCCTCTCAAAGTCGACTACTCGGTGCGGAAGGCGATACTTGGTAGTTCTTTCTCTGATAATGGGGCTTCATATCAGCTGGCTCTTCAGAATTTCATTCAGGTATGTGGTTTGCCTCCCTCTTATTGCGTCGATGACACTGCCCCCCCGTTCTATGCATTCCCTGGCAGTTGTTTATTTTGATGCAGTCAAGAAGCAAATCCCAAACCGATTTTTATCGCAAGAGATTCCATTCTTTGGCAATGTAACCGAGATCAAACATGCCCAAGATTACCTTTTAATTTGTTCGATCGATGGTTTGGATCGGTGCCTCGGCCCCGGAGCTTGAGAGCGGTAGTTTGTTATCGTCTCGGTATCCCCTTATTTGTTGAGGATGGGTTGTGCTCTGTTGCAATAGGCCTATGGATATTTTTGGTGATCACGCGCTTCATTGTGCCAAAGATGTGGGACTAAAGTTTCGTCATGACTTGGTTCGTGATGTAATTGCGAATATTTGTTACAAAGTGGTGTTCGCACTTAAAGAAGTTAATTTGGGTCTTTTATCGAGATATTAACAAGGATTTACGTCCGGCGGATATCCTCGTTCTCAACGGGAAAACGGCCAAGATGTGTGTATGGATGTCGGGTGTCTCACCCTTTTTGGCGATGGAGTTCGTGCTTTTGTCCCGAGCCGGGCTATTTCTAAAGCAATTTCGCGTAAACGCACTAAATATTTGAGTGAATGTGCTTCGCATGGTTATGGTTTGGGTGTTTTAGCTTTTACTACCTTAGGGAACTTGGTGAAGATACTATATGTTTTTCAAGCGTCATTCGAAGAATTGTTTAATTAGTCATGACGTTGGTAGTGGTCTAGGTAGTTTTTATTTTTCACAGATTAGGTGTCGTTATTCAAAAAGGGGTTGGTGCCCAGCTTGTTGCTAGGTTACCAGCTAAAAACTCTGTAATTCCTATCTAATTAAGTTACTTTTATTATATAAAATAAAAAAATAAAAAAAAAATTTATTATTGAGTTAATTTTTTCATTTTAATTATTATTGTATTTAAGAAAAATAATTTTTTTCTTGAATGAGTTAATATATTTTCATTTTAATTATTATTGTATTTATTATTTAAATAAAAAATAAAAAAAAAATAGAGAAATAAAATAAAATTATAATTATAATGTCAAATGTAAAATATTTGAGGGTAAAACTTGTCTTTATAATAAATTAACAAGGTTAAAATAGAGAATCAGTTAAATCGAATTATGTGGGTCCACACACGGCTTTCCTGCTTTAAAAGCTAGTCTTTGAGTAGCTTTTAAAAAGCAAAGGCCTAAAATGAAAGTGCCTCTCCAAAAGCACTTTGAAATTTTTTTACCAAACACAATTTTTGGTAAAACTTTATTACAAGTTTGTTACAAAGTGCTTTTGGTTGAAAAAAAACAATCCCAAACAGGGATATAGAATAGGCTATGAAAACATGGACTTGGGCTGATTTGGGGGTGGCTTCAGCCAGCCTGGCTGTAGTTCCGGCCCAGAAAATAACACTTGTATCAATTGATTTTGATGAATAATTTGTCACCAAAAAAATATACGAAGATACTATTATCCACAAAACTTAATTGTGAAACACCACTTCATAAGCATCAAAATTCAGCTGTAATGCTATTCCCCACTCGTTTTAACGCTCTATTCGCATCTCGATCCGAGGTGTCATTTCCAGCGTGTACAAAAGGCAAAAAGTTTAATAAAAAAAAAGTGGAAATTTCTGAGGAACCCAAATTTGGTTCCTCTCTCTTCTGTAAACCCATCATTAAGATGGTATATATGTAACCCAAAGCATAAGATCTACGGTTAAAAATATAAGTATTGGATTAGATTCAAATATTCACATTTCCGGATGGACTAAATTAACCTTAAATAATTATGTATTATTAACAAAATAAGTTACAAAAAAGATGTGTTGATAATCATCAATTAATGTGCGGTTTTTGTGGACGGTTTCTCCATTCTCTTTCCTTTTCTATAATTTCTTTTTCCGGGTCGTCTACAATTATCGCCTTCATAAAAGAAAAAACAAGAACTCTGTTCTCAGTAAAATCCCCACTATCCCAATCATCGAATATAATTCAAGGAGGTCATCCTTCTTTCTCCACCTCCCCATAAAAAACTCATAGCTAGACTTACGAAAAGAATGAAAACAGCAGAAGGACCTATTGATTTGATTGGACCTAATTTTTGGCTTTTATCCCATGTGAAAATTCAAACTATCACATAGTATTCTGGTGGAAAATCAAATTATCATTTTAATTTTAAATTGAAAGATTAAATTTTGAGAAAATGGGTCATTTGTCCAAAAAAATTTAAAACACGGTTCAAATGGACAAGTAAAAAAAAAGTACGGGTGAAATAGCCAAAAAAAAATAGCAAGGATGAAACTGGATTCATCCTGGCTTATACTTAAAAAATAGCAAGGATGGCTGGATGCATCCTGTAAAAAAATAAAAATAAGAAAAAATTATTTGAAAATGGACGGGATGAACCGGTTACATCCCGCCTATTTTTAAATTTTTGTCCATTTGCTTAGGTATCTTTTTAATTTTTGTCTATTTAAACAATATCAAAACCTAAGTGTCTTTTTCACCCAGCAATTGTTGATTTTGGTCTTTTTGACCAATTTTGTGTTAAATTTTCACTCTCATTTTATATAAAAACTCCAACTATCACCTAGTATCCATGTGAAAAATCAGATTATCATTTTATTTCTAAGGTGAAAGATGAAGTTTTCATTTTCATCTCATGCGAAAACTCCAACTATGGCCGACAACAAGCAATGTGGGTGGAGGGTGATAATTGGGTTCTTGATACGAAGAAAAATCGAAATGAAATGTGCACAGCTTAGGTCGAGGACTTCTAGCAGTCTTTATTTTAGGCATGATTTTATGTAACAACTTTTTAGGGCGTGATTCATGAAGACAGTCAAATAATTATCTTAGTAAGGAGTGATTTAAGGGATAGGGATATATATTATCACGTTACAAATAGATATTTAAATTAATTTCCTTATTTAAACTTAAGGTTAATTTTGTAATTAACTCCTACTTATAGATAAATATGGGTTTTGGAATTTTAACGGTAGGTTTCATATATAAAAAAAATGAGAATTGGGCTACAAAAAAAATTCCCCAAAAAAAAAATTTAGTTCACGTGATGCTTATTTCAGCTGAAAAAAAGTAGGTAAGACTTTTTCCTTGTCTCTTTCGTTTCTCCTCCTCCCTCTTCTGTCTTTCCAGTTGAATCCTGTTTAGATGAAATCAAATGTTTTACAAAATTATAAAATCAGAAAAACTTCAACTTCATGTTATTGAAATTGAAATTGCGTAAATCATTAATTACATAATTGTCGTTATTGGATTCCAGTACATAAGATAGATACATAAGCTCAAAAAGACACCTTAAGTCAGTGTAGCAAATAACGATCATTGGGTACAGTCCATGTAATTTAAAAAAAGAAGTTGTTGTTCTTTTTGTAATTGGGTTAAGATATTAATTATCAGATAAGATTTTAAGAAAAATTGTTAACAATCTGATCTTGATTGTTAGGATATTTTGGTTATGATATTTGGATTTTGAGAGTAGAGATTGAAGGATTACAATTGAGGTTTG
The DNA here is from genome assembly GCA_023531295.1 of Papaver armeniacum. Taxonomy (NCBI): domain Eukaryota; kingdom Viridiplantae; phylum Streptophyta; class Magnoliopsida; order Ranunculales; family Papaveraceae; genus Papaver; species Papaver armeniacum. The sequence continues at coordinate 424,830 of JAJJWW010006831.1, forward strand.
ATTCTTGGTGAAAATAGTTTGATTTTTAGGTTGATGAATCTGTTGTTGTTGTTTTTTTTTCCAATGACCGAGGTGTTTGGTCGTGTTAAGAGAGTAAAAGTCGTTAGACAATCTCCACAGGTTCAGAGAGATTTTTGATTTCAATTCAATTGATTTTCTTACAGACTCTCTTGAAGAACACAGACTAAATACACCTGAAATAAATGACTGGTTAAACAGGTAACCAATCCAACACAGCCGGTTACACCAACTACAGACTGACACCTAACGGTTACACACACACACACATTTTGCACACTGACCAGTCACATGCTTTGTTGACACACTTGGATTTTCTATTTCCTAACACCCCCTTCCCCAAGCTCAGAATCTATGCAGGAGCAGAGACACTGAGCTTGAGTCTCGAAGTGGAAGCGCGTGGTAGAGACCTTTGGTGAAGATATCCACGCGGTGATCCACAGTAGATAAAGCGCACAAGCACGAGCTTTGGAAGCAACTAATTCTCGACAAAGTGAAAAGCTATTTCCAATGTGCTTCATCCAGATTGTGAAATATGGGATTTCTTTGTCGGATATGTGGCTCCCATGTTATCACACCATAAAAAAGGCACTCAGGAGAAGGAAAGTGCAACTCACCTAGTAGAGATTGAATCCATATCGGTTCGAAGTCGCATCGCGAGGAGCACGATATTCGCCTCGCAAGATTTTGGAGCGAGAGGCATTTGTTTTTCTAGAGCACCAAGAAATCGATTCGGTCCTAAAAATATTGCTAATCCACTAGTAGATCTTACATCAAGAAGATCCCCGCCCAATCAAGATCGAGTATGCCTGCAACTGAGAGATGTAGCTTTTACGAATTGTAGGCCATGAGAAATAGTGCCAACTAGATATCGTAAGATTCTCTTTTGGTGACCAATAACTGGGTCGAGAGAAGGATCTTGCATTTTGACAAGCTTTGTTGACAAAAGATATATCGGTCTAGTAATAGTCGTATTCATGGGCATAACAATGCTTCTATAAAGAGCTGGATCTTCAAACAAAGTAGCATCAACAGAGTGGATGCATGATAAGTGTCACGAGCTCTTTGCATTGGTCATTTTGGTTTTTGTTAACAAGTTTGAAATATACACTGCTTTGAGATAACAACACACCCGAGAGTCTTGATGGATTGAATGCCTAAAAAGAAATGTAGTTCCTAGATCCTTGATAGCAAATGCCTTTCCCAAAGTAGCAATAAGAGATTCAATTTCAAATTTGGATCACTTCCTGTCACTAAAATATCATCAACATAGATCAAGTATGTAGAGAGGCAAGTAGATGTGACTGCGAAAAAAGAGAGATGTGTGCTGTCTTGGATGAAGAGAAACCATTTGAGAAGAGAAAAGTACTTAATCTCTCAAACCAAGCTCTTGGAGCTTGTTTCATTATAGAGTGACCTTTTGAGTTGACACACATGATGAGGAAAAACTTTGTCAAAGCATAACCGGTGGTTGAACCATGTAAACATTTTTCGGACAAGTGACCATGCAAAAGGCATTTTTGACATCTAAATTGTCTAATTTGCCGAGTTCTTGTGAAGAGAAATAGATAAAATGATTCTTCTTGTTGTTGGCTTTACCACGAAATTTGAAGGTGTCTTGGTAATCAATACCTTCCACCCGATTGTATCCTTTGGCAACTAGTCTTGCCTTGTACCTTTCAATAGACCCATGCTCTTCTCTTGATTCGAAAAATCCATTTGCACCCTATTACATTATAGCTTGAATCAGGAAGTACCAATTTCCATGTACCATTTTGTATGAGAGCATTGATTTCTTCATCCATGGCATCCCTCCAATTTGGATCCTTGCAAGCTTCAGTGTAGCATGTAGGAACACGATATCTTCACATACTTTATTTTGAACTTCGGATGTATAAATTCTAACATTTGGTTTGACAATGCCCATTTTACCTCTAGTTTTCATTGAATGTTCATTAATTTTGTAGGAGTAGTTGTAGAAGTAGAAGATGAAACAGTGTCTTGGAGTGGTTCAACGCTTAAGTCACTGATGTTGACAAATCAAGTTCGGGTGAAGAATATGAGACATAGTTGGCGGGACATCTTCAGTTGACTCATTAGTAAACATAGAAGCATATGGAAACTTGTTTTCATCAAACTTAACATCTATAGATATAATGATTTTGTTAGTCTCTTTGGGATTGAAGCATCTATAACCTTTATGAAGATGTTGTACCCTAAAAAGATGCATTCAAGTGATCACGGGCTCCAATTTGTGTTTATGAAGTTTCTTAAACAAGGATAACAGTACGATGACCAAAAGTATGTAGGAACAAATAGTCTGGTTTAAGATGAAACAAACACTCCAATGGAGATAAGTGATTAAGTTTTGATGTAGGTAATCTGTTTATCAGGAAATTAGCAGTTTCAAAGGCATATGACCAGAATGATATAGGTAGAGATGCATGTGAAAGTAAAGCCAAGCCAGTTTCAACAATATGTCTGTGTTTTCGTTGGTGAGCCATTACGAGCATGGGCATGTGGACAAGAAACTCTATGGCCTATGCCACAAGAGTCAAGAAAAGTAGAAACATTCCTATATTCACCTCCCCAATCGATTGAACAAATTTAACTGTCTAGATAGTTGGTTCTCAACAAATTTTTTGAATTTAATAAAAGTAGGGAGAACTTCAGATTTATAAGTGAGTGGATACAACCATGTAAATCGGCTAAAAGAGTCAATGAAAGACACATAGTACTTGTAGCCATTCACAGAACATAATGGAGAAACCCATACATCTGAGTAAATCAAATCTAGAGGACCTGCTACACTAGTTGTTGAAGAGGATGGATAAGGGAGAGCATGACTCTTAGCTGACTGACAAGAAGCACAAATTGTAGAAGATAAATGAGAATCAATAACCTCATTGGTGATAATGAGAACATGCTTGAGTCTTGTAGAGTTTGGATGACCAAGTTTGTTATGCCAAGTTCTTTGAAAGACAATCCGGATGAAAAGGCTTGCTTAAGGGTTGTCTTTGATGTAAACTCCATGTGGTATAAGCCATCTTTAACGGGACCGAGAAGAAGGACTTTGTTGGTAACCACATCCTTAATAAAAAAACTTGTCGAATAAAATTGAAATAGCAATTGTTCTCTTTAGTAAATTAGACATAAATCAGATTCTTGGTAATGGATGGAACATGAAGTACATTGAAATGGTGAATTTAACATTGGCATTATGTAGAATAGAAGAACCAACATGGGTAATGGGCAAACTGATCCATTTCCTACTCGATCGGATCCGAGCAATTCGTACTCAAGTACGGGTTAAGGTTTGATAAATCGAAGTAATATGGTGGGTAGCTCCTGAATCCGTGTTGACGGAAGAAGAGGATGAAGCAGAAGAATTATCTTGATAAACCGCAAATGCCTCAGGCTCAGGGCACCAGTAGTCGTCATAGTCATAATCACCATATGAATCAGTGGGAGTGTAATAAGATTGCATCATGGAATTGTCACTAGGGACATGTCTGTGCTTGCGTTGTGAGCCAAATGACCGGGTTTCTTTGAGTTGATGATCGATGGAAGTATTATATCTTGGAGGAGGAAAGAAGTTATTAGGATTGCCTTGAAAGCCAAATCGGCATTAGTTCTTCCACCTCTAAAGTTTCCTCTATTTCTTCCACCATTTCTATTTCCTCTATAACCGAGGAGTATTGAGATCTTCCATAGCCATGGTAAGGAGAGTAATTAGACCATGAAGAATTACTATATTGAGGTGGACGAGTTGGATAAGACCGATCGACATGTGGAGTGTTGTTGTGTGAATAGGAAGTAGAGTTATTGTGGTGGTAATCAAAGCTCGAGCGGGTGGTGGAGATGGCTTGTGTTGATGAGATACATTTGCGAGGCGTAGTAAGATCAAGTTTAGACTCGAAGTGTTAACTCGAGCTTACGATAACAATAAGCCTAGCGATTCGATGAGGTGATAAGATTGTCATTCTTTAGTTGTTGAGTACAAAGCCGATGTGGTGAAAGCATTAAATTCGGACGGCAAACCATGTAGAATATGAATTATCGGATCTTCATCTCGAAACCTCTCTACCGATCGAGCTAATTGATGAGAAATGGACGAGCTCGATTGAAATAAACTAACATCGATTACGAACCCTTTTTTAAACTTATCGAGATCGGTTTTAAGTTGTAACAAACGAGATTTAGTGGTTGAATTATAATTTTGCTCCAAGCGATTCCAAATCTCATGAGAAAGTACAATCTATAACCCCCGAGAATGAATTTCTTAGGTACAAGGCGAAGAAAATAACCAAGATAAAAAAGCGAGTCTTGATTTACCCAATACTCATAAAATTTGGATTTGGAATGAATTCATTCTCTGGATCAATATCAACAAAATCTGCATCGGCGATGATTTTAGCTCCTTCGCAGGTTCGACGATAGTATTTGACAGGACAATAGAGATCCATCGACAAATCGAAGTAGGTTGTAGCTTTTGAGTAAAGTGGAGCAATTTGAGATTTCCATAAAGTATAATTGGTTGTAGATAATTTGGATGGGGGTTTGAAGGTGGAGGATGTGTGTGGAATTTTGCCATGGAAACAGATTGGAAAATAACGAATGAAATTAGGGTTTTGATTCTCAGATTCCGATACCATGTTAAGAGAGTAAAAGTCGTTAGACAATCTCCACAGGTTCAGAGAGATTTTTGATTTCAGTTCAATTGATTTTCTTACAGACTCTCTTGAAGAACACAGACTAAATACACAAAATAAATGAGGCGGTTAAACAGTGGCAATCCAACACGCCGGTTACACCAACTACGGCCCGACACTATGGTTACACACACACACATTTTGCACACTGACCAGTCACATGCTTTGTTGACACACTTGAGTTTCTATTTCCTAACAGGTCGAGGCGGTGGTAGGGGAAGGAGAAAGAACCCACAAAGATCAACACAATATGATTAATCATCAAACAATCTCATTTCATTAGATCAAAGTCAAATACTTTCCGGCAGGACCCATTTTCAGAAACAAGTCAGCTTCATCTCTATACAATTTTACTCATTTGTTACACAGTATGTATAAATCCAAAAAAAAAAAACTTGAATGATTCTGGTGTTCACGCAGGATCATCAATCATTTGTTAAAGAAAATGTTTTACCAATGTTGATGATATCATGGCTGTTGATTGGGTCCCTAATCTTGAAAATGGATCTTCTTCTATGGTAGTCAAAACTGGATCTTCTATGAATATTACATTCTTTAAATTCAAAGTCTTGCTATGATTGAAAAGAGTGTTGTTTTGGATACTATTTGGACCATACGCAAAACACAAAGTTAGAAAGAATAAAGAAATGAGCGTACATGTCAGAGGACACCTCAGCGCGAGCTGTGGGGAATAGCATTACCGAAAATTTAGAGCCCATAAAAATACCTGATGGCTAGATGTGTTCCCAAAAGATTTTGTTTCAAGAGCACTGTTGGCTTTATATCCCATGGCCAATTATCTGAATCTTTAATTTTTCTCACAACAGGAATACACTCTTCTGCCTATCCATCAGTTGGTTTCACCATAAAATTCAAGAACTCATTATTAAAGACATTTGGAGTCTTGGACCTTTCAGAAATTAGGCCAATAAAGGTAAGATATTTACCAGTTAGGACGGAGGTGCTTCTCTTAAATAGAAGAATAACAATCATAAGAAAGTCAATTACAACTTTTGCGTCCAAGTTATTTATTGTAACTTGTAAATTGTTCACACATCATACAAAGTCCATCTTATTCACAAAAAAGATTAATATTTTCTTCCAAGGAATAACCAACAAACTCTATTCTCCTCAAAAGAGTTCAGAGAGTCATGCACAGTAATGTCATGACTCCTGGCTCGAGAGAGTTTGTTTTTCATAGGTTAGGATTTGCAATTCAAAAAGGGCTTGCGGCGTAGCTTGTTGCGCGTTTGCCTGTTTCGTCGATGTAATTACCAATATTCTTTAATGGTTTACCATTGTCCATTAATACTTTAAGAAAAAAAAAAAACTCCTACATAACGGGTGAACATCTCAAATCTGTTGATCGTGACAAACACAAACCCTCGGCTCTCATTAGTTTCCTTGTTGCAAACAACCCCACAAAAAAATTCAAACAATAATAACTTCGACATTCATACGAGACATGGGCACATGGAAGATCAAATTTGCGTTTACAACGTGCATTTGCATCATATAGACGTGCACCCAAGAAAAACCTTACTCGAGATTGGTTGAAATTGAACATCAATACATAACCGAGTTTCTTTAATTCAACACTAAATGATTTAGTCAAGTTTCAACAAATACAAAGAAATGAAACAATTTAGAAAGTTATACCTCTACAACTTCAATAGCACCGGCATAGTCAAAAATATATTCTATATGTCACTATCAAATAAATTTTCAACAAAGAGTTTAGATCTTCAGAAGTCTCAGTATAAGTTTCAATTTCCACCAGGAGTCTCAACTTCCAGTAGGAGTTTTAATTTCATTAACATCTTCTGCAGTTACTTGAGCAAAATCTTCAAACAACAAAAGTTACTATCTATGATGAAGGAATCTTGGAAAAATATTTCAATCCCAAATCCATCAACCTAAATATGAACCATAGAATCCCCCACTGTAATCAAAACAAAAAACACCTTAAATTCTAGAAATCATATCTTAGCATGCGGGATATGCTCGATGAAGATTGTTGCACAGAGAAAATGAGGAACAGAGAGAGATTAGAGAATCGGTTGCAGTATGAGGTGCATATTAGAACGAAAAAAATTGTGTTCATCGATTTTTTTTTTGTTTTGTTTTTTGTTTTTGTTTTGACACATAAAAAAAATTAAAAAAATATTTGTTTTTCTTATTCAGATAAAAAGAAGAATAACCTTTCAGCCTTCTTTCCGAAGAAATTGAAGAGCCTTAAATCCCAATTCTTTATGAACATTATACACCATCGCATTTATTCTTCTATGTGTTACATCTAGAATGCACCACAACCGCAGATTTATCTCTTGGAGAGTAAATCTGAACCACCACTTACATAGGGTAACTTAGCCAAACCTTGTTTTGTATTCTTGACAGTGAAAGAGTGTTTATTCTCAGTTCAAGTATTTTATTTTTATTCTTTTTTTTTTCTTTTGTATTTGACGTATATGTACTACTCACGAAGTTATGAAAAATAATTTGACTAATAAAAACCGGGAATGTCTAGCTCAAATTTTTGTTGAAAAGTTTCTCATTTGAATTTTATCGGCACCTCCAGATTGGTCAAGCCATCCGCTGTTTGATTTACTTCTTTGTAGTTGTGTTGGATAGAAGCCTACAGAATTTGTCGAATTCTATTCTTTATTTTCCCAATCATCCCTGAGATGTGCCAAGGGGGAGCAGTAGGGGATGATAAAGTGCAAAAGTTCTCTGAATCCGTCTCAAAGTGAACTTTTGGCCATTGTCGTTATGTTATTGTTTTTGGTGCCAAACGCATAGCCCAAGTTTTTTCAGTTACGACAGTCGTAATTCCTTGAGGTTGAGCTTAAGCTATAATAGTTCATTGATGTGATTGTGATAGTGGTAAATAAAGTGATTCGTTTTTCGAACTTGTGAAGGATTTTTTTTTGACTCAAATAAAACTAGAAAACTCAAAATAAGTTGTATCAAGATTTTAAAAACACTGGGACTCAAGATTCCACCAATCTCCAATTTTTATATGATTTAATCTAATCAATATTCATGCAATTCTTTACGTAAAAGTGATTCTAATTTATTTACTCTAGTAGATTTTCGAAGTAACAATTGTAAACACCAAGCATGAAACATCAAGAGTCATAAACTAAGCATGCTCCATCAAAACGAATCACAATCATTCAATAAAAATCAATTATTCAATATTAGTTCAATGCAAATAATCATAAAAGAAATTGCAAAAATTAATCGAAGTAGAATTTACCACATGATAATTGGAAAAATGGCTTCCTCTATCGCCTCAGTAATGGGGTTTAGCTCCTCATATTAATCACTTGCTCAAAATATTGGTTTATGGTTCAAAAGTTGATTAAAAGGAAGGAAGACAATACAATGTTGTTTTGCAACGCTATTGTATTGGTGCTACAAAAGAAGTCATATTACAAAGGAATGACTATTCTGGAGAACCGTTGGTTAATGATGTAGTGTTACAAATTGAGATGCTTAAGTGTTGAGATATTAAGACTGACAGAATGAGTGTTTTGAATGGTGTTTTGTTCTTCAGCTTCTTCTTCTTCTCCTGCTGGTGTAACTCGTTCTGCAACTCGATTGATTCTTCTCTGTTGGGTTCTAAACTTTTCCTAAGGTTGAGTAACCCTTCCTTGACCTCTCAGAAACTTATATATAGCCAACAGTCCGATTATAACTCGATGAAAGTTCGGTTTAACCTAACTTCTTTCTTTTTCGCCGCTATTTTGATTTAATTTTTCTTCTAAATTTTATTTATGCCTCCTACAAATCAAATCCAACATCCCGGATACTCTCAAGAATATTATGGAATCAGAAGGCTACCATTCTTCCCTTATATGTACGTAAATCCCATGTATAGAACCAAGAAAATTCCGATAACAATTCTTCCCTGTTTTATCCAAAGCCGGTGATATCCTCCTATTCTTTCGAATCTGACCGCCTTACATTCCCTATTACGAGGTAACAGACTTATACGAATCATATACCATGAAACTCTCTTATAGAATATCACCCAAACCCGATCCAAAGATATCTCAAAGAATCCAGTGAACTCCACACCTCTGTTTTTTTCTAACTCGAGTTCTAGCCCAACTGGATCAAATATATTGACCATACTAGGTCTGTTTAGCTCGAACATTTCCATTACAAGTGATTTCAGCGATTGAATCTCTTTAAAATCGCCCCAAAATATCAACCCTAAATCAGAGTGTCTTTGGTTTATTTTCCCGCCAAAAACAGATTTGAATGATGAAGAAAGGATGCCCCTAACCAGAGTAGGGGTGAGAATAACAGCTGCCCTAGGGGTGTCCTGAGAGTGCCCCTTAGTAATTTGGGTACCCGTTATCCATAGTGAGAGTCCAAATAGCCTGTGTCCTCCGGGCGCTTTTACCAACTTTTCGAACCGATTTTTCCAAAAATATTTATTGGCCAAAAATATCTACACACGCATAAAACACCATAATAAGTACAAAAATGAGCACTATCAATATAAATAATCGAGACAAATTAGACACAAAAATGTGTCTATCATTCATGCTACAAAATCCTTGAAAATGAAACCAGCAACTGTGAAACCTAGGTGACCCCTGACTACCACATATGTGTTAATCTTAATCTAATTCATGTTTGTTGTGGACCATCCTACTTAGATTTTGAGATTTTTTTGTCAATTCTTGAGTGGTAAAGTACCGGTGAGTCTTCTGGTAGCACTGGAGGTATAAATTTCATTTCCATGGAATATTCTTGTTGATGTTTTTGAGCCCAAGCTAGAATTTCTTCTGATGTACGTTGTTTTCTTTTGGAGGTATATTAGTTCATTTCCTAACCAACCATAAGGTACATAATAGAGAAAAAAAAACAGATGATATGACAGATATTGGTGCTGATTGTTGTTGTTTGAGTCGTTAAAGCAAATGTAGGGTAAGGGGCGATAGCAGGGGTGGCTTATCCGGGATGTATCCCCCCTAAAATGAGTTAGAACTTGTTTAGGCTAACGCGTTTCGTAGGAAAAAAAAATAGCCCAGGTAAGAATTTGGATTAGCCCAAGGTGTCAAGTATTACGTTATTTGCATTCTTTAATTATTACCATATCCAGTATTTATATTTCCTTTATCCAAGTTGGAAACTTGAAGAATCCTCTATGCTTCTCAATCTTAAAAGGTATATTATTAGTGATTAAGAATTTGGGTATGTTAAGTGTTTGATAAATTGTGCTACTGTACTCGAACTCAAATTTCATCAATTTTAGTAGGTTAAGTGCTTGATGCATTTATATCCCTGAACCCAAAGCTGCATTTCTCTATTTTGTTTACTTCAATTTCACCTGAGTTGTAATTTTGCACTGACCATTCGATCTATGTATCCATCAAGAAAATGATGTGTTTTGTTGCATCAATCTATACTTATTGTTCGTTGTTTCTTAATGTATTATCACGTGTTCATTATTGGAGATGTCCAAAAAAATTACCTTGACATTAAACTAAGAAGAACATATCTGATCAAACAAACAAAATAAAAAAATTGTAAAGAACATAGCACTTTCAAATAAGGTCTATTTGTTTTTTTTTTTTTTTTTGGTTGCGTGGTCTGTGATCTTTTTAACTTCATGATTTATTTGATGCTAAAAAATAAAAATTTAGCCCCCGCCCCCCTCCCCCGGGCATAAATTCCTAGTCCCGTCGTTGTGTGGGGTTATAGTTGGAGTCTGGTGTGTTTTAGCTGAGTGAGTAAGGTGTTCCAAGATGTAGTCGCAATTGGGCGGTAAATTAGGAGGTAAGCCAGTAGATTCCCTATTAGTCTTTGTATCTGGAGCAGATATCAGAATTGGTTATATGGATGTGATGTAGGAGAGAGAAGGTTGGTCGACCTTTATTGATTGCTTTCCACAAAAAAGGCTGAATTTTTGGTGGACATGATAAAGTCCACAAGAATTTTGCAGGTGGGAGAGGGTTTTGAGTAGGTTGACAATGGGTTAGACATTTGTATCTCGATGAAGTTGTATTTTCTAGATTTTAAGTGCGGACAGGTAATTTTTATCTTTGGGCTATCTTGGGGGAGGTGAATGTTCATGACTTTTGGGACTATAAGATTGGATAGGGTGATAAATTTTTCCAGTTTCCAGTTATGAGAGATCGAATCAGCTATCTTCCAGATAAGATAAGATCGGAGAGTGTGGAATCCAACCGGCTTCCCAGTCCAAGTTGAGTGAGGATTTTTTTTGGATAATAATAACAATGGAGTTGAAACCATTAAAAAGTATTTCCCTATATCAGCTTTGGACGTTCTACGAGCCGTATTAGGTGCAATTTGCTATTGTTCCTGATTGTCTCACCACTTTAATTTAGAGAAAATGGGTCATTTGTCCAAAAAAATTTAAAACACGGTTCAAATGGACAAGTAAAAAAAAGTACGGGTGAAATAGCCAAAAAAAAATAGCAAGGATGAAACTGGATTCATCCTGGCTTATACTTAAAAAATAACAAGGATGAAACCGGATGCATCTTGTGTAAAATAAAAATAAGAAAAAAATATTTGAAAATGGATGCGGATGAAACTAGTTTACATCCTGCTTATTTTTAAATTTTTGTCAATTTAAATAAGATCTTTTTAATTTTTGTTATTTAAATGATTATCAAAACCAAGTGTCTTTTTTTTCACCTGCGAATTGTTGATTTTAATTAACTTTTTGGTTAATTTGTGTTTAATTTACTTGGGTGGTCGTAGCTATGCTCCCACGAGCCACATTACACATTTACACGTACAAAAGTGTATTTCTTTTCTTTTCTTTTCAACTTCACTCCTCCTCTTTCCTTTCTTCTTCAAAACCTGTTTTGAGTTTATACAGACGGATGAATCCACAAATCCGGTGTTCTTGCAATTGACGAAGAATTAAGGTACATTCTAATGCTTCAGTATGTATTCCTTTCTTTAATTTTGATTACTTCAGTTCCATTGAATTTGAATTTTTATTGACAAGATAATATCTGTTTCCCTAGTTCAAAGAAAATCTAGGTTTTAGAAAGAAAAATAAATTGATTCTCAATAACAAAACCAGAAACACCGTACATTGTTGTTACTCAAACAATCAAAATTTCTTGTTATTTTTAGGTTTAGATGAGATTTTTTCAAATTAGAAATGTTTGATTCGTGTAAATTCAAACCAAATGAATTAGAGAATACTTTTCATTTGGTTCAATTCATCCAATATTATGAAGATCTGGTCTGATTTATTATTTTTCCTTTTTTTTCAAAGCTCAATTATCAATATGAGTAAAGGGGATAGGATCAGTAACTTGCCAGAATCTCTTCTTCATCATATCCTTTCTTTTCTCCACATCAAGGATGTTGCTCGTTCTAGCGTGTTATCAAAAAGATGGAATTACATTTGGACAACTGTCCCCGTTCTTGATTTTCACGATCCATGGTACTGTCCTGACACTATTTCTTCCGACACTGAGAAATTCATGGATTTTGTTGATGGAACATTGCATAGCCATAATTCGTCAAATGTAGACAAGTTCTTTCTCAGCTGGTGTTCCCACTTGAATGAATCTAGAGTTCGTTCTTGGATCTCTACCGTAATAAGGGGTAATGTTAAAGAGCTCAAGCTATACTTAACACAAGACAACCCATTGCTTATTCCCCTATCTCTTTTTACTTGTGAATCACTGACATCGTTGGAGCTTGGTGCACGCCCTTATATCACCTTTCCCAAACATATCTCTTTTCCAAGACTCACGCGCCTTAGGTTTTGGGATGTTAAAATTAACAATGAGTCCTGGAATGAGGAACTCTTTACAAATTCCCCTGTGCTTGAAGAATTCATTATGGAATACTGCATTGTTAGTATGGAGAATTTCTATATTTCAATTCCTACGCTCAAACTCTTGAAAATTGATACTGGGACTGAGGAGATCAATGGTTTACGAGACTGTGTTTTCAAAATTGATACACCAAGTCTTGTAACTTTCACCTACGCGGGTTATGCTGCCAAAGAATTTATTTGTTCTGGATTTCCAGCACTAGTGAAAGCAGATATTCTCTTTTACCTTGAAGAAGATGACGGTGCAGCAATAAGCAGGTGTCTTCAAGCCCTTGCGCATGTAAAGTGTCTAACTGTTTATGATGAATTCCTTCAGGTATGCTTGCTTGCCTCTATCTTCGAGTAGTTAGTTTCTGTGGTTCTTTCTACATATGTGGTTTAATCGAACTCCTTGTAACTGACTTATTTGTTGTTATTTCCTTGTGACAAATAGGCTATCTGCTCCTCACGCGATTTGTCAAATAATTTGCTGACCTTTCATAATGTCAAAGTGTTGAATGTGTGTTATTTACATGACGTACTAAACACTGATCAAGAAGTAATTGCTTTTCTCAAAGCAGTACCTAATATGGAGTCACTCGTATTTGATAAGGCAAGTGTTTGAAACTAATGTGTCTCATGTTTTTATAACCAAATATAGGTTTTGAGCGTCCATTTGTTAACTTGTTTTGTCGATAGTAACTAATCTTTGCTATTTTTCTATTGTTTTTAATTCCAAATTCAGGGTGATGATGTAGAAGAAGAAGAAGAAGAAGAAGACAGTGACAATGCTGAGGGTGACGGGGATGATGACAGTGAAAATGATGATGCCGACTTTGTTGTAGGTGATAACAACCACGAGAATCAAGACCATGGAAATGTCTCTATCACTGCGAAGAGCGATAGTAATGATTCAGGTGAAGACAACAATGACAAGGGAGATGATAGTTGGGAGCCCGATTCTGCGGTTACAGGGCGTTTGTTTCCACGCCTAAAATCAGTTTATTTTCGGAGATTTGTTGGGAATCCAAGGGAGATGAGGTGGGTGAAACTGATTTTGAGGAATGCAAAAACTTTGCAAATGATGACTATTCGATACGATGATTCTCATTCCAGTTCAGTAATTGTGAAAAGTGTTAAAGAACTTATGATAGAGATGCCAAGTTTTCCAAAAGCCTCTGCAGATGTTGTGATTAAATTTTGTTCTTAGGATTGGAAAATCAGTTGTTGTTTATTGAAAACGTAAGCAAGTTATAACCGGTTTTTGTTCCATCTTTTGCTGTGCTTCGGAATGTCAAACAATTTACCACCAGTTCACATGATAAGTACCTCAATGTTATGGTTTTGTGATATTTCAGTATCTTGAGAATCATAGGGTAAAGGAAGTTGGGATCAGAACTCAGTTGTCTGTCATTGAAAACAAAAATAAAGATTTTGTTCCATCTTTAGAATAACAGTAACTCAGTTTCCATCTTGACAAAGCAATATCGACTCCTGTATGCTGTATCTCAAAATTTATCGAAACAAAAGTGCAGTATAGAAATAAGCTGATTTCACAGAAAACAAAATTCTTGAATTGGATGCTAATAGAGGATTTACCAATGATATATCGTTTTCTGACATAGGCAAAGTACTGCAAAAACTTACAACACCCAGGGGAAAGAGAACACCCCACCCTTGAAAGAAACAGTTCACCCCACAAGGAGGAACTCCGAAGGACAACACAGACTAAAACAGCTTTAAAAATAAGTCCCTTAAGAGCATCCACAGTCATCGACCAAAACTAAAAATTTGGTCGAAAACATAGACACTATCGAGTGGAGTAAAGATCAAATCCTGATTTAAAACTAAAACCAAACCAAATTTGGTCTTTGGTTTAGTTATAGTCTGGCGTAATTTGACACTACGCCTGATTGGGGCGTAGCTGTAATTTGCGTTTCTTAATGAGACGTAAATTTAATGTACGCCCGATTGAAACGCCAGAAAACCGAACTCAATGAACATCAAAACATTTGCCCCCTTAGCCGCAACCTCATCAAGATGGATACTTGCAAACCCAGGCTTAGTTGACGACCAGTAGACTAGCCTTTCTTTCCCCATCGCAGTCAGTCCCAAGAAGTAACTAAACTCAAAACAGAACTAGGCTGAGGGACTTCCCTCTTTAGAGCACAGTTTCTGATATTAGACAAAATTGTCTGCGGGAAACTACAATGAAGAAACAGATGATTGGTATCTTCGTCCAAATGACCACAAAGGATACAGACATTGAGTAGTGATAATTGGTGACCCTCTTCTCTGCAGGTTAGAATGCGTAGGAAGACGACTAAGAACAGCCTGCCAAAAGAAGAGGTCATGCTTCTGGGGCAAATCTAATGACCAATTCTTCGTCTCGGGAAAGTAGGGATCAGATCCCACCTCTTTGATCACCAACCGGACCAATCCATACGCTGATTTCACAGAAAGCTGGCCACTTTTGTTCCCAACCAACACCATCTCGCCCTCCTCTTCACAATTGAAAGTAATTTGAGTAAGACAGCCAACTCTTGAATTTCGACATCATACAAACTCCTTCTGCAGGAAAACCCCCAAGAATGAGCACCTGCTTCATCTACACTATTTGCTGCAGCAAGAGTGATATTTTTAACAGAAACAACAGCATACAAATTAAGAAAAATGGAAGCCAGAACAGAATAACAACTGATGGACGCATAATACAAGATTGAAATCAAGCTGATTCTAACCTCTTTTTTTTTAACGATTAACAACTGATCTCCAATCCTAAGAACAGAATTTAATCATGCAACTTGCAGAGGCTCTCCGGAGCCTTGGTATCTCTACCATAACTTCTTTTTTACTTTTCGCATTCAGAAAGCAGAAATCAGAATCTTCATAGTGACGAATAGTCATAGTTAGCAAAGCTTTTGCGTTCCTCAAAATCAGTTTCATCCACCTTAGCTCCCTTGGGTTCCCAACAGATTCCTGAAAGCAAACTGATTTCAGGTGTGGAAACAAACATCCATTAGTCGCAATATTGAGTGCCCAACTATCATCTTTGTTGGCATAGTTGTTTTCATCCTCGTCAATTTTGTCCCACTCAGCAGCGTCAGAGACATCTTTATCATCTTCATTGCCGTGGCTGTTTTCACCCTCACCGTTGTTGGCAACACGGTCTTCATTGTCGTCATCTCCATGACCCTCGACGTCGTCACAATCTTCAGCTTCTTCCTCTTTATCAGCCATAAACTGGGAATTAAAACAACAACAATAGAAAGTATCAAAAGAATAGTTACTACATACATAATAAGTAAACATGTCAGTTCCGAACACTTGCATCGCAAAACACGAGTGACTCCAGATTAGGTACTGCTCTGAGCAAAGCAAGAAGTCCTTGGTCATCGGTTAGAGCTTCAATTATGTTCAACACTTTGACATTAGGAAATGTCAGCAAATTGTTTGACACATAGTACGCAGAGCAGATAGCCTATTTATCAGAAGGCGATAGTAGCGAACGAGTTAGTTACAAGGAGTCAGATTAAACCATATAATATAAGTAGGAAGAAATGCAAAACTAAAGATGTCGGCAAGAAAGAATACCTCTAGGGTTATATCATAAACAGTTAGACATTTTGCATGTGCAAGGGCCTGAAGTAACCGACATGTTTCTGCAGCATGATTTTTCTCAGTGGTGAAGTTAATAGCTGCTTCCACTAGTGCTGGAAAGCTAGACAAGATAAACTCTTTGGGAACATAACCCGAGTAGGAGAAAGTGACAAGCCTTGGTGCATCAATTTGAAAACACAATCTCGTAAAGCATTTCTCTCGACACTCCAGGTACTAATTTTCAAGAGTTTCAATGTAGGAATTGAGATGCAAAAAGAACTCATACTAACAATGCAGCATTCCAGAACCAATTCTTCAAGAATGGGGGAATTTGAAAAGAGCTCCGCATTCCAGCATTCATGACTAAGCTTAAAATGATGAAGTTCAAGGCGCTTGAGTCTTGGAAAAGAGATATACTTAGGAAGGCGTATATTAGGATGAGTTTGTAGCTTTAACGATATCAGCGATTCACAAGTAAAAAGAGAAAGGGGGATAAAAAATGGGTGTTCTTGGCATAAATATAGACTGAGCTCCTTAACCTTCCCCCTAATTAGAAAAGAGATCCAAGAACGAACCCGAGATTCATTCAACTGGACATCCCATTCGAGATAAAACTTGTCTACATTTGACGCATGACGAAACAAAGTTCCATCCACAAAAATCCATGAATTTCTCCGTCTCGGAATAATCGGTATATTTTGTAGTCTGAAGATCAAGTATGGGGACAGTAGTCCAAATGTGGTTCCATCTTTTCGATAATACGCTCGTACGAGCACCATCCTCTATATGAAGAAAAGAATGGATATGATAAAGAAGTGATTCTGGTAAATCACTAATCCTATCTTTCGCTCCCTCCCTCATATTTGACATGTTATGTTTCCCCTTTCAGCAGCTTTGAAATAATCGTACAATGAAGAACAAAAAAATTGAAGAAAAATTCTCAGAGTAAATCTCTAAAATGTTAATTTACACTAAATGAAAAACTTTCTAGCTAATTTTATTTTCATTCTTCGTTACTTAAACCCTAATATCACAATTGATGGTTCAATAAACACCACAGTAATAACAATGAAGGGGTTTTGTTTCAATAATTAACGGAAGTGAAACAATCAAAACAAAGAAACGTAATCTCATGGATCAGTAGAAGAAATTACCTTATCTCGGAATAACTCTGATTCATGAGGGAACTAGAAATGAGAAGTCCAAGAGCGTAGAGATTTGATTTCTCTCTCTTTAAACAGTCGAGTAAAGAGTCAAATGGTCCATGAGAACTGCTAGTGGTTGGTGACCATGACCATAAAAAAGAAAAGAAAAAAAAAAAAAATTTGGGTTTAGTCAGGTGTTGTAACGCATGATGGAAGAAGACTAAAATTTGGTCAGGCGCAACTTTGAGTTACGCCCAATGAGCGCAATTCCAAATCTCGTCCCATTTCTTTTTTTTTTTTTTTTTATAATATTGTTGGCGCAACTCAAAGTTGCGCCAACTTTCTTTTCTTTTTTATTATTGATGAGGCGCAACTCAAAGTTGCGCCCAATTTTTTTTTTTTATTATTGTTGGGCGCAACTCAAAGTTGCGCCCATTGCGCAATTCTTGCGCCCCATTTTATTTTTTTTTTTTTAATTGTTGGGGCGCAACTTTGAGTTACGCCTCATCGTGCCACAACTTCAATTTGCACCACTAAAGCACCCAGGACTAAAGACTAAATATGGTCTGGGTTTTGGTTATAGTCCGGTCTTTGATCTTTACTCCGTCTCCACTGCGTCTGTTTTTTACCAAAAAATTTGGTTATACTCCACGACTGTGGATGCTCTGAGGGGTGTGCAACGGACGGACCCGCAACAAAACCGTCAAAGTTGCGGATTTGGAAAATTTAACCGTGACCGGCCTACTTATCCGCGGATTTGACCTCTGCGGATCAGCGGATTGTACGGGCCGGATGCGGATTAACCGCGGATTTAGGCGAAAAAAAAAAAAAAAATCTTAGAACACCAAGCTTTTCTCCTGATGGATAGGCAGTATGAGGAGGATGCGATCCATGTTCATTTCTTAAACAGCAGATGGAGATGTCATTCCACATAAGGACTCGGTAGTCAGTCCATGAAGATTACCGTGGTGATACACTCTAGCATTTTATCACAACAACAACAGAATTTGGCGGTTTGATTCATTGAAGTTTATGGACTGGATTCATTCCAAGGAGACGACAAGAACAACAACTATGGGTTTGGGGGTTTATTTGGTTCGCGATTCCATGGCGTTGATCAGAAGTACTAATGAACAGCTCAGTGGCAGCAAACATGGTGCAATATAGCTATGGAAGGAAGCTAGAAATCAGCGAGGATACATCTCCTCATGCAAGGAAAACTGCCTGCAACCTGTTTGTAAGAAGGCCTAGAAGAAATTAGGAATCGGTGGCTGGAATAATAGCCAACAGTGGTGCCACTTGTGAAGGCTAGATGGATTTTTGGAGTTCAGTCATGAGTAGTGATTTAATAAACTTGGCAGTTAGGGAGGTGATGCATAAACAAAAAATTGAAGATTGATGCTGTGATCGGAGTTGGCTGGATTTAGTGGTTTTATGAAATTCCTTCACTACCCTACGGTGCGGATAAATCCGCGGATTTACAAAACCAACCGCAACCAAACCGCTAAACCTTGCGGATTTGAGAATTCACCCGTGACCGGCCCATAAACTCTTGCGGATTGGTTTTCACCCGCAATTTTGCGGACGGTTGCGGATGAAATCCGCGGTTTCGGATTGTATGCACACCCCTACATGAGGCGACATCCAATAGTGGATTGACAAAATGGAAAAGTTTCCTTAGGCTTAGGCTAACCTCTATGAGCTAGATTTAACTGCTAGATTAGCCAAAAAGTGTTGCAAATCATGAAAAAAGTGTGGGAAAAAATTTAACACTGCTAGTTGATAATTCTCTCTCCTAGCAAGTGCTCGCAGCTCAACTATTAGCGAGATTGAAACGATGAATGGTTCAGCGCTCAAAAAGTGTTCTTAACACTGAACGGTTCAGCGCTGGGAGATAAATTTTATGATCTAACGGCTGAGATTTAAAACGCCGAACCAAACAACGTTCTATAGTGGTCCCAGATGACGTGGATGACCAATCTAGCCCATAGGACTTAGAAGGTTGTCCATGCTGACGTGGATGGCCAATCTAGCAGATAGATATCTATCCCATAGGACTAAGCCTTAGTCTAGTGAGCATTTTACCCGTAATCCGCGGATTTAACCGGGACCAACCGTATTTTTGCGGATGGATATCCGGACCATTCACTAATGGGTTGGACGCGGATGAGATTGTTGAAATCCAACGGATAATGGATTGGGCCCGGATGCAACCTTGAAAATCTGTTGGACATCCATATCCGTTAGATTAAGCGCACTTATATAGTTTCTAGAAAATATATAGATAGTTTTGGAATTTTTAGGGTGTTTGCTTGGAGTGTTGTCCATGGCACTTCTGAAATGGTATTCGAACAGGCTACTAACTTAAAATTTTAGACCTAAGTGGTAATGAATATAGTAAATCTCGGATGATAGTTTAATCTCGGTATGAACTGCAATAATTTGGACAATTATATCTCGAGAAAATACTAGGTGAAATCTCTGGTTTATATTCTGTAAAATAACAACACTAATAATTCTCATTTTCTTTTTCTCTTTCTTCCTCTCCTAAAGAAAAACTCTGAAAACCCTTCAATACTAAAACCTCCTCCTGCTCAGATTTACTCTTTGGAGTGGGTCTGAGCAGATCATTCCCAACATCAACCTCAACACCATCCATCTAGCTTTTCAATTTCTAGTCTATTTTGAGTTGTTTTTTTGTTTTCTAGCTAGGTCTTAATTAACATTTTAGTTGTAATCTTTGTTTTTAGTTTTAGTGAGAGGTGATCTTCTTCAACATCAAGAACACCTTCAACACCGTCGTCGACTTATTCAACATCTTCTTCGACAGCCTTTGCCATTTTCAGATCCAAGACCGAGTTTCATTACCGATTCAGACCGCCTCCAACAATTTCAGACACGATTCAGACCGCCGTCAGCAGTTCCAGACCAATTTCAGTTCGTTTTTCAGACACATCACCACCTGTGTTACTTTGTTCTTGATATAAACCTTGAGAAATGGTTGGATCTATCAATGATCCTAAGATCTCTGCTAGATGCATATTTGTTAATAGGTTTGACTTTGTTTCCACACCACAAATGGCCATTTAACCTAGTTACTTTACCTTTAATTCTAATTCATGGAATGGTTAGAAAACAGTTGAAAAACTTCTATTGTGACTCTTTAAATTGCTTTGATGCTTGTAAGATTGTTAGATCGTTTTATCCGACTCTGTGTTGTAACCGATCACGTAATGGGTTTTATGTTTACTATAAATTAGGGTTTTCCAAAAAAAATAATACTCCCTCTGTCTTTTTTTATCTGTCCTAATTTCTAGTTTGGTATGTCCATTTTTATCTGTCCGCTCTGTTTATAGACATATTTTTCCCTTAAACTATCAAATATACCCTTTATTTTTTATAATCATAAAATTATTTTTAATATCCAAATATTTAATAATATCACCAATATAAGGAAAAAAAACTTACTCAATATCTTGGTATTAATTGTCATTCCTTTTTAAATAAAAACAGTTATGAATAGTTATAAAATTCCTAATAAACTTCTACTTATTTTAATATTAATAATTTAGTTTTGGTAATAATATAACATTAAATAGGCTAGTCAAGGGCTACTCATGACAATTTATAGGATTTCCTTATAGGGGGTTAGTCAATTGAGATTTATAGGGAATTTTGGAGACATTCCAAATCTCTTGTTAGTCAATTGGGAGTCTTTGTAAATCTATGAGAGTTTCTGTTATTGGATAGTGACTTTCTGAAAGTCACTAGAATTCTCTGTTATTGGATAGTGACTTTCTGAAAGTCACTAGAATTCTCTGTTATTGGATTTGGATTTCCAAATCAATGATTTAAGGTTATGGGAGACTTTTGGAGACTTTTAAGTGAAAATATACCATAAAAGGCTTAAACAAAGTCTCTCCAAAATAGGTGATATTTGTAGAGACTTTGGGATATTCAAAAAATTAACAATTAAGCTATAAAAAATTTCATGCATATAATAAAACATAATATTATTTTCCAAAAACTCCACATTATGCGAGATCTCAACCCATGCATTATGTTCGTGTTCAATTTGGTTTAATTTTCGGTTGACAAAATAGTCACGATTCCTAAATTTACAAGTTTTCATTGATTATATTCTTCCGTCTTTTTATATTAATAAATAAATATATTAATTATTTATTATATATTAGTTTTATACAATGATTTTTGAATTATTTTTCCTTCTAATTTGAAGTATGTAATATAAAATTCCTATATATTTGTCTCAATGACTCACTGAGATTTCCTAAAAATCACTCAGTGAGTCACCCAAAATCAATAGACTTATAGAGAGTCTCCCCAAATCTCTTACAAAAAAATTCTCTCGATATCTCTCAAAATCCTAATTGACTAACCCCCTGTTAATATCTTGACTTAGTCAAAGCGGACTCTTAATTTAGGATGGAGGGAGTATAAAAGATAAATAGAAGTTGAGTTTTCAATGGAAAATTTTGGTTTTTTGTTACTAAATTTTCAAATACTAAACTTGTCTTGATGGCGTCTCAACTGTCTCAACGAGTTTTTAGGTCAAATCTTGTCGAGATTGACTACATTAGTTGTAACTGTTTTTGGCAAAAGTTGAAAATTTTACGAAAATAAAAATATACACAGAGAAAAACTATAACATATTGGAGCTAGAGAAGTAAAATGAGTACACAGTTTTTACTTAAAAAAAATAAACATTTGTATTTAGTTGTTTTTTTAAATTTTTTTCTCTTTTCAAAATATAATTAAAAATAGGTATCAGTCTCTTTATCATAACTTCTTCGTATAATATTAAATAAGAATTCTCTGCAAAAAGTAATATTTTTTCTGAAACGGGGACTGAGCGAAAGTATCACTTTAAAATAGCACTTTTCCAGAAACGGAAAATTAGTCAATCCATAAACCAAAATATGGTTGCATGATATGTTATGCATCCTTTGTGGTGGTTTGCACAATCGCTATGCATTCCATTTTCGAGAATTGTGCCTAAAGTGATAGTATCATTTTTCTTGAAACTGAGGGAGTACATCGTTTTACTAGTTGCATCGGAAAATTAGTTAATGCATAAACCAAAATATGGCTACATAAAGTATTATGTATCCTTCGTGGTGGTTTGTATAATGGATATACATTTAATTTTTTAAAATTGGGCCTAAAATGATACCTCTGAGTTTTTCGTAAAAATTCTAAATTTGATATTGTTATTTGTACTCATTGCGTAGATTTTTTTATCACATTTCCAACGAGATAAAATTTGTAAAGTCCCAAGGCACGGATTTTTAAATATGTTATATTAAAGTTTGTTTTCCAATTATACCCCTAAAAATAGGATATACAAGGAATTATAATAATTTAACTAAAAGGGAGGGATAATTGTGTCAAGTAGAAAAGACTAACCATGGACACTAAATCCAATCTTTTTATGTTAATTGATCACTTATATTTTACAAAAAAATGACCATATAAAGATCCTACTCGCTTCGCTCAGTCGGCCCAAATATACAATGAAACTAAGAGTGATAATATCATCATTGTGATTTTCAAATACTACGAGCGATGAAACTAAGATTGTTGGGCGAAAGCAAGATTTAAGTACTCACATGCAATGTGAGGCTTTAGGTGCTCGCGATGTGATGCAAGGCTGAATATTGAAGAGTCTAATCATTCATCATCTGCAATAACTTCAGTGGATCATGTAGTTGACGAACCTCAAACAAAAAATCCAATGAACTTTGAACTCGATGATCATGTTGTTGTCCGAGAACCTTGAACTCAATCATGTTGCTGCTCCAAGTACACATAAAACTTTTCCACACACATAAAAAAAATTCCCCCATGTCGTGGAGGGAATTCAAATACGAATCCTAAGATCCAAAATTCACTCAATTCGGCTTGAAACAAAGAAGATATCGAAGAAACATGATAGTGAGTTGGATCGGTCTAGGCTTACTGGACCCTGACGTGGCAGTAACCAAACAAGAATGACGCCATAGCATCGCTGATATTGTAACTGGTTAGACCCGATCAGTCTAGATCTGGTTGGACCAGAATTGAACCAGTTTGGATCGTTATTGAACCAAATCGTCTAGACCAGGTTGGACCAATCAGTGAACTGGATGCTTTTCTTCAGCTTGGTTTGGCTTGGATATTGTCTTGCTCTGCTAGAGGATTGGTTGGATGAAACAAAAGCTAAGGTAACGATCTTTTGCAATACTTATTTCTGTTACCGATTCTGCAACGTCTTCTGAAAAACTATTTTGATTGTTTCTTCAAAATCCTAACCTTTTTTATTATTTTATTTCTATTTCCCTGTTGATTTTTACATGGAACTCGTGCATGATTTTTGTCACACCTTTCTCACTAGAAACACACGATTCTTTTACACGAATCCCCTTAGTCGGCGCCAATGTTAGTTCCTGGAGGTATTTTAAGGCACATTAAATAAAGGATTGATTTGACGATGATGATGTGAAATAAGGTTTAGAAAACGAATCAAAGATAAGTAAATAAGCCGAGAATTTAACATGGTTCGGCAAGTTTTGCCTACATCCACGGATGAATCCCCTTAAGGAGATATATATTATTTATTAATGATAATAGTATGATTTTTTTCGGGTTAGCTAACATAGAAATTGTCTATTTCCTTAGGATTTAGACCCATGTATTTATCTAGTATATACAGACTTGTATATATATCAAGTAACTTAGAAAGCAAGACGTATAAATACCTTTGAAACCTTTCTTTGGGTTAGCGGGCTTGACTAGACGGATTTTCCGATGTTTTATAGAGGGTACAAAGAGTATTATTAATAAGTTGAATATGACAATGGTATTATTAAGCTTATATATACTAGAATAAGAAATATGGGCATTGCGTTGTAAACTTAATATTTCTTGATAAGTAGAGTCTGTTATCATATCCATCTTACCCAGCTAAACTTGGAAACAATTCCAAAATCTCATCATTTGTAATGTATAGCTTTTATTTTTTTTCTCAAGAGTAACTTATATAATTAGACGCAAAATACAGTGCATAAGGAAATATGATGAATAACAGTTTTGTTACTATATAAATAAACAAATATTTTGTTGAATAATAGGTTACACCTGAGAAACTAAGGAAATAGGTGATATAAGTAAGATTGACTTGATGGTCCTAAAGAAAATGCTACAAAGAATTCCGGAGATATTGGAGAAAACCGAAAAGTATATAGAGTTAAAGGTGATGTTTTGCAAATGATGTCAAAATGCCAGGCGATTCAAACTAGTTTGGAAAGTTTGGAGATCCAACAAGAAAATTCACAACCCATTATGTATGTGTAAGCATCGATATCAAAATTCGACATGGATATTCTCTACTGAAAATAAGAATTGTGAGATTCTTGCAGAAAAAATCTTAAATTCTTTTCCTTCCAATTACACTCAAGGGTTGTCCTTATTGTCAGAAAATTACTCGGGGGATTTGTTAGCTCCCGAAAAGTGAGCGTGTCCAACAATATGATCGAGTGAACAAAGATATTACTAATAACACTCATTAATTTGAGCCTAATAAACGAAGAAAGTCTATTTTGAAGTCTAGCTTTTAAGCCTAACTAACTTTTGGTTATATTTGCAATTTTAGTACTAGAATCTTCTCTATCACTCATCGTGTTGTGCTCTTTTCCCTGGTCGAGGTTTTATCCTTGTAATTGTGGATTTTCCTTCTCAATGTTTTTAATGAGGCAACATATGTGTGTCCAGCACCTTTCGGTGGTTTTATCATTTTGCCTTATATTGTTTTATCCTTTACTTTTCATGTAATACCTTTAATTTGTCAGCTATAACAGATGGCTGCTGTAATACTATTGTAACCACGGCTGCCAACGCCTTAAGTTAGTCTCTTTAATGAATTCCTAATTCCCTTTTTTTTTGAAGCATTCAAATTAGTATGTCACTCAAATTTACTGAATTTTTAATCTGTGATGAAAAGGAGAAATTTATGCTTAGAAAATTTACAAGTCATGCAGTTTAGAACAAGCTTGAGGCTAAAGCACAAACTCATCATACTCAAACTTATTGCATTTAAATTTTATGCGGTTTAAAGTAAGAATCTAACTTATCTATGTCCTTACTTGAGTCACATAAAGGAAGAGTGCGCCCTCGTGTAATGCTATCGATCTTATTTTTTATGGGTTCTTCATGGTTGAGATCATCTAAAATAGGAATAAAATCTATCAAATTGAACCAGAGTTACCAAATACACTTGATTAAACACTAGTTATGTAGAAATAATGGACACCCAATCTACTAGTTTTTGATACAAAACAAAATATACTAAAACCCCTAAAATTTTGCATGAACCCTATTCTTAATTTAGGTCAAAATTTACAAAACTAAATTGAGAAAAGATGGTACCTGCAGTTGTAGAAGAAACACTCCAACAATCATCAACATATTCAACATAATAGTAACTCAAAATCTCATTAAATTTGTCGAAGATAATCAGTTTATGAAATTTTTTTGAATTGAGTTTGGTTTCTCACAAGAGTTTTGGGTTTCTTCTCAGTGTTTGGTGATCTTCTCGATATGTATGGAAGATAATTTATTTTATTTTTATACTTATAAGAAGTTCGGTTAAGCTGTGCTTGTTAGAGCATTGCTCGGTCAAACTCGCATGCGTTGCTATATCAAGCATTTTTGTCAATATTAGTGATCAAAACTATAAGTCTTGATTTCTAGTTTACTTATGACTAAGTCTCGGTCTAGGATAGTTAATTGCAGTTGAGCCCAGACTCCATGGCGATCATCTTACGAAGACGAAGAAATACTCGAGGGATAAGTAGAACTTCATCCGACAAAAAGGTATGTGGCGACTTGAACTTACATGTCACTCAAAAGTCTATTATATCTCCTACTCTTGATACAAATCCGTATAAGTATGATAGTTTTCATACATACACATTTGCTATTTCGAGCCGAGTTTACTCGCGTATCTTTTTCTCGAAATATGTGTTGGTGAGATTTTGGTTTAACCATTTTCATCTTTACCCGTGACGCAAGTCATGAAGACATTTCAATCTTGAAAATATCTTTGATGACGATAGTCATGAATAACGATTGTTATAACATTATAGAAGAATGTTTCAATGATTGAAATGTAGAGTTGAGATTACCAACTATGGATATAAGCATATATAGTGTGTTCACACATTAGTGTATAAATCCATGTGCCGGAAACCAAGTGCGTGCACATGTTTGCATGCGGTATTGGCGAAGGAGTACGCGTACCCATGGAAGTTTTCATACCAAAATTTCTGCTGGAGTTTGTAAGTTTGCAAACTAGTAAACCAGTCACCTTATGTACGCATACCCGTACGCATACCCACGGAAGTTTTCAAACCGAAAATGCTGAATTTGTAAACTCAAATCCGGTAGCTAATGTACGCATACCCTACGCGTACCCAAGCTGGTTATTTCTTAAATCGGTTGTTCATGAACTTAAAACAATAAATTATAAGGAATAAAATCTTTGCAAACTGTAGCTATATTGTTCATGGATTGATTCAAGTGAATCAAACCGATTATGTTTCAATTGTGTCTATGAATAAAGACCTAAGCAATTGAATAAATCTTGAACTAGTTCTTATGAGTCATTTGAACTAGTTATGAGAAAGATGAATACGGCTAATATGAAAGTGCTCATATGGCTAACCGTTGGTTAACTATTTGTGAAACAACTAAGTGTACACGTTTAGGTTCGGTTACTCAAACCTAAATGAATACATTTCATTTGTGTGTGACAAGCTAAGTTTTAATCTAACGGTTGAAAGATATTAGCTTGGTTGAATCAGGTTTTTCATCTAACGGTGATTATTGAATGCTTTGTTACCAAGGTAACTTAGATTGCAAACCATGATTTGAAAAATATATAAAGGAGACATCTAGCAACTGGAAAAACTAATCCCCACACCTTTTGTATGATACTAGTTGGTTTTGCTAGAGTCGATTCTCCTTTAACCTTAGGTTTCTTCTCGAGATCTTGTAGGTTAATGACTGAAAGACTTCATTGGGATTGTGAAGCCAGACAAAACTACTTTCTTGTAGTTGAGCGATCTGATCTTGTCATTTTCTATCGTACGAGTTCAATTGAATAACTGACTTGAGATTATATCTCCGATAGGGCAAGATAAAAAGAAATCACAAACATCTTCGTCTCATAAATCTTGTGATTCCAAAATATCTAGTTTCGTTACCATACAATTTAGATTATTGTGAGGTGATTGATAATACTAGGCTGTTCTTCGGGAATAGAAGTCCAGGTTATCAATTAGTTCCTGTTCACCTTGATATACCAAAAGACGGAACAAAACTCAGAGGTTTATCTGTGGGAGACAGATTTATCTATCATCATAGACTTTTCTGTTTGATACAGATTTGTTTATTAAAGTCTTCGACTTTGGTTTGTAGCAACTCTTAGTTGTGGGTGAGATCAGTTAATGGAATCAAGTGCGTAGTATTATGCTGGGATCAGAGACGTAAGGAGCGCAACTGTACCTTGATCAGTGTGAGATTGATTAGGGTTCAACTACAGTCCAAATCGAAGTTAGTTTGTAGTGGGCTAGCGTCTGTAGCGGCTTAATAAGGTGTGGTGTTCAATCTGGATTAGGTCCCGGGGTTTTTCCGCATTTGCGGTTTCCTTGTTAACAAAACTTCTGGTGTCTGTGTTATTTCTATTCCGCATTATATTGCGTTATATAATTGAAATATCACAGGTTGTGCGTTGAGATCAATCAATTAGAATATCCAACCTCTGGTTGTTGATTTACATTGATTGACACTAGGATATTGGCCTTTGGTACCATCCAAGTTTATCTCTCTAGTATTTGATAAAGACTCGCAGATTTCCATTTGCTTGAGTAACGATTAAATCGAGAGATAGAGATATTAACTCCTTGATATACTTTTTATTAATGGTGGGTTTGTTTGTAGAATTCACGATTTCAAGGATTTATAATCCCTTTGGATTATAAATTCTGGGATTCATGTAAATCCTTCGTGTATTTGGTAACTCATTTAAAATTCTTAGGATTTATAGAATTATCTTGTTTTAGAGTACATATACAGTTTGGTATTGCTCTCAGAATCTTAAAATGGTATATACATGAGATTTAAAGTTATAAAAAGTGGGTCCATAAATCCCTTGATAAGTTTCCCAGCAAATCTTAGGGGGTCGGACTCCATATGGAGGATTTGCTGGAAAAATGATTCCCGTGGGAAACGTGATTCCAGGGATTTGGGCAACCAAACATATCAAAGGAAACGTAATTCCACCAAATCCCATGGACCCATAAATCCCACGTTTAAAATTCTACATCCAAACCCACCATGAGATTGAGTCTGGCTGTCTAGTTGATTCTCTTAAAAGTATATTAGAGTTAGTCCATACAGATTGCAAATCGAAAATTGGGTGAGGTTGTTGTACCCCCGATTTTTCAATTGGTATCAGAGCAGGCAAACACTTTAAACCTTATAAGTTTGTGTTTGTTCGATCCTAAAATATCTATCCCTATGGGAAATCTTATTGGGAGGAATGCTCATGGCATCTGTAACGCACACCGGAGTTCCTTAAAGACTACTCAAAGATTATTGTTCAGACCAACAGTCTCTCATGATAATCTTATGCCATCTAGATTATCGGAAAATCTAGATGTGAAGAAACAGTCTAAAGGAAAAATTAAAAATTTCTCTAATGAGAATCTTCAAAGAAAACATGATCAACGCTCAAAGGTATGGACCCTCACAAGAATCAAACTTAATCTTTTTGAGGAATACTATCATAAAGGATCTATTGAGAAGGATCTATTTAGAGCGTTTGAGAACGTGTTGAAATTCTTAGAAAAGCTTAACTCCATACAATAATTGAATCGTTCTGATAAAAGTTTTATACCAGTCAAATCATGTTCTAATGATGTACAAAATGTTCCAACTACTAGCTCTCTTTAATTTAATAAAAAGATTTCTTGCAAGATTGGTAAAGGAACCATTAATCAGAAAATGTCTTCTCTGTGTCATAAGAAAAAAAAACAACGGATTCTGAGTTTTATTGTTATGGTTTTACTCTCAATTCTGGTCAGAAATGTCAATCAAAAAATTTGCATGAGAAATTCTCTGCATACTACACCACCTGATTTCAGGAATGGCATCACCCTATTTGTATATAACTTGAAATTGGGGCAAGTAACTGGTTGAATTTGTTTAAGAATTTTTGTGACAAAAGCTTTTCAAAGAGGTTTGTACAGTACTTACCTCTAAAAATCCTACATTCCTTATGTGGGTCGCGGTTCGTGAACGGGTCCAAGCCCAACTATGGGTATAAAAGAAGTACGGGTATGTTTATACCCTCCTTCCTCCTTCATCTGTCCGCATACGTGAACCATTCTAGGGTTCATAAAATTTCTCCATTAAAGCTTCTTGGAGAACTTTTGTAAAGGGATTTCTCAAGATAAAAATCAAGTAAGTAATCTCTTGCCCACTGCCTTATTCCCTTCTAGAATCATGAAGAATGTTAAGGGTTCAAAAGGTTTTTCAAATAACCTAGGTTCTTCATCCTCTTCAATTGATCTTCCTATTGAACAAAATTCTATTAGGATTAGATTTGTGGATGAATCTTGTAGCAAAGTATTTAAAAAGATTTCCGCTACTGGGTTTATTTTAGAAAATAAATTGGATTTTACTAGTGGGCATAAGGAGGATTTATCTTGTTTTAAAAAATTCAAGCTTGGAAACATCTTTGATGGCCTTGGTGAAGGTTTTGATACTCTTACTAGAATATTCTATGCCAACAAGAATCTTCTATGCCAACATTCATGATGTTGTTCTTGAGGACATGGAATTCAAGACCATGGTCAATAGAGAAAGGATTCTATTGAATAGAGAATTAATTTCAAAGATTACCAAAATCCCTTTAGGTGATTTTCGTCTTCCTAGACCAAGCAATGAAAGACCCTCACATGAAACCATTTCAAAAGGTCTTTGTGGCAAGAGTGTTATGTGGAATGGAGGAAAATTTCCTACTAATCAATTAGATTTTCCTCTAAAGTCTTTTGGAAAATTGGGTATTTCTAACCTTTGTCCTTCCAAGGTTGAGAACTTTCGTTGGAGTCGTGAGTTTGCGGAATTGGTCTATTACCTTGTGAAGGAAACCAAAGGTCTTGACATTTGTGGATTCATTATTTTTCAAATGTTAGACATGACTTCCTTTGACAAGAAGTTAGGCTATCCATGCTTGATTGAGCGTATTTTTCGCAACTTCTCCATTGAACCCATTGGGAACTCCATTGGAACCCCCAAGCTTGTTCGGACGTGTACATTCAATCAAATGAAGGAGTATGCTTGCAAGAGACAAAGGTGTGACACAACTAATGGCTCGAGTGATCCTTCTACGAAGCTTCTTCGCCAAATTTACAAAGGTGTTTGTTAATTGAATACCAAAGTGAGTTGTGTTCAAGAACAATTACTTGTGATTGCTACCAAGTATCCCGATATTAAAGAAGACTTTGACAAGTTTTGTTCCACCTTCATGGTCTCCGAAGATGAAGATGATGAGTATGTTTCTCGTGCCTCTTGATAGCTAACGTTTGGAATAGCCATTATTGTGATTACACATAGCTAAGTCCAACGTTTTCATCTTCATGTTTTTAGATTTATTTTTTTAAATTCTAAAGTTTAGTTTGGAAGATGATTTTTGCAGTATTAATCTTTATGGTTCTATATTGCAATGTGTTATGGGATATGTGTGTTTGCTTCCGTGAACTATTATTGTCCCATATATTGTCAAAAGTTATCTCGTTTATATGTCGATATGCATGTATTGATACAAGATCGATGAAATTTTGAAAAACAAAAGTTAATCCTATTATATCATTTATTGATGGAAGATAGGTTAAAATCTTTTGTTTACAAGGATTATGTCTATTATATGTCATTGTGCAAATAGTGATGGAAAATAGAATGAATCCTTGTATATTCCGCAGTATTGATCTTCCCTGATCCATATTTTTATGTATATACTGTGTGGCTCCATAAGTCTTCTTGTGTGAGTATTTCCAACTAGACTAATCATAGATTCGTTTGTGGTTATTTTGGTTGTGTATTCCGATTAAATTAATCATGGGTTCTCTTGTGGTTAGTTTAATTGACAATTTTGGATACAAAATCATTTTGTGGTTTTTGGTGTCCAAAGAAATCCTTCTTTCTTGTAAAAGTAAGGTCTCTCTTGTTGTTCTTTCGGGAATGACATCAAATGGGGGAGAGTTCTTTTGAACTTGCGCTTAATTGCCATATCTTTGTGGGGAGTGCGGATGTGGAATATTTGAGGAGTTATCTTGTATCTTTATAAACTCCGTGATGAATGCATTTAGCTTCGGCTTTATGATTGCATCTAAACAAAGTTGATATGTACTTTTTTTTGGTCTTGAAGTGTCTCCATGAAAATTTTTATTAGGATCCCGTTTTCGTACCTTTGCCAATTTTATTGACAAAAAGCGGGAGAATTAATATGTAGTTCACACTACAAATACATATGGTTTTCAGATCATTATGTAAGGGGGAGTGGTTTTTGTGTTGAGATGAAGTATTGACTAAGGGGGAGTGATACATATCACCATAGTATTGTTGTCAAAGTTGTGATATGAGAACTTTGATGTGGTGCAATAATACTATGACATTGTATAACAATGATTGAGAGCTTTTGTTTTCTCATTGTTATGGCTACGGAACTTCAACAACTATGATGCTGAACTTACAACCTTTGGAATCATGGGAGTACTTGGAAAAGATGAAGTTTTCGAGTAATGTGGAAGCGCCAAAGAGACAAAGGGGGAGATTATTAGAGCATTGCTCGGTCGAACTCGCATGCGTTTCTATATCAAGCATGTTTGTCAATATTAGTGATCAAAACTATATGTCTTGATTTCTAGTTTACTTATGATTAAGTCTCGGTCTAGGATAGTTAAGTGCAGTTGAGCTCCAGACTCCATGAAGATCATCTTACGAAGATGAAGAACTACTTGAGGAATAAGTGAAACTTCATCCGACAAAAAGGTATGTGGAGACTTGAACTTTTCTGTCACTCAAAAGTCTATTCTATCTTCTACTCTTGAGACAAAGTCGTATAAGTATGATAGTTTTCATACATACACATTTTCTATTTCGAGACGAGTTTACTCGCGTATCTTTTTCTCGAAATATGTGTTAGTGAGCTTTTGCTTTAACCATTTTCATCTTTACCCTTGACACAAGTCATGAAGACTTTTCAATATTGAAAATAGCTTTGATGACGATAGTCGTGAATAACGATTGTTATAACATTATAGAAGAATGTTTCAATGATTGAAATGTAGAGTTGAGATTACCAACTATGGATATAAGCATATATAGTGTGTTCGCACATTAATGTATAAATCCATGTGCCCGAAACCAAGTGCGTGCATATGTGTGCATGCGATATTGGTGAAGGAGATAGGTTGAGTACGCGTACCCACGGAAGTTTTCATACCGAAAATTTTTGCTGGAGTTTGTAATTTTGCAAACTAGTAAACCAGTCACCTTAGGTACGCATACCCACGGAAGTTTTCGAACCAAATTTTTTTGCTGAGTTTGTAAACTCAAATCCGGTAGCTAAGGTACGCATACCCGTACGCGTACCCAAGCTGGTTATTTCTCAAATCGGTTGTTCATGAACTTAAAACAATAAATTATAAGGAATGTAATCTTTGCAAACCATGGCTATATTGTTCATAAATTAATTCAAGTGAATCAAACCGATTTTGTTTCAATTGTGTCTATGAATATCGACCTAAGAAATTGAACAACTCTTGAACTAGTTCTTGTGAGTCATTTGAACTAGTTATGAGAAAGATGAATACGGTTAATATGAAAGTGCACATATGACTAACCATTGGTTAACTATTTGTGAACCAACTAAGTATACACGTTTAGGTACGGTTACTCAAACCTAAATGAATACATTTCATTTGTGTATGACAAGCTAAGTTTCGATCTAACGGTTGAAAGATATTAGCTTTGTTGAATCAGGTTTTTCATCTAACAGTGGTTATTAAATGCTTTGTTACCAAGGTAACTTAGATTGCAAACCCTGATTTGAAACCTATATAAAGGAGACATCCAGCAACTGGAAAAACTAATCCCCACACCTTCTGTGTGATACTAGTTGGTTTTAAAAGAGTCGATTCTCCTTTAACCTTAGGTTTCTTCTCAAGACCATGTAGGTTAACGACTGAAAGAATTCATTGGGATTGTGAAGCCAAACGAAACTACTTTCTTGTAGTTGAGTGATCTGATCTTGCCATTTTCTATAGTAGGAGTTCAATTGAATAATTGATTTGAGATTATATCTCCGATAGGGCAAGATAAAAAAGAAATCACAAATATCTTCGTCTCATCGTTTGTGATTCCACAATATCTAGTTTCGCTACCATACGATTTAGATTATTGTGAGGTAATTGATAATACTAGGATGATCTTCGAGAATATAAGTCCGGGTTATCAATTAGTTCCCGTTTACCTTGATTTATCAAAAGACAGAACAAAACTCATAGGTTTATCTGTGGGAGACAGATTTATCTATCATCATAGACTTTTTTGTGTGATACAGATTTGTTTATTTAAGTCTTCGACTTTGGTTCGTAGCAACTCTTAGTTGTGGGTGAGATCAGCTAATGGAATCAAGTGCGTAGTATCCTGCTGGGATCAGAGACGTAAGGATCGCAACTGTACCTTGAATCAGTGTGAGATTTATTAGGGTTCAACTACATCCAAACCGAAGTAAGTTTGTAGTAAGCTAGTGTCTGTAGCGGCTTAATAAAGTGTGGTGTTCAATCTGGACTAGGTCCCGGGGTTTTTCTGCATTTGCGGTTTCCTCGTTAACAAAACTTCTGGTGTCTATGTTATTTCTATTCCGCATTATATTTTGTTATATAATTGAAATATCACAGGTTGTGTGTTGAGCAATCAATTAGAATATACAATCTTTTGTTATTGATTTACATTGATTGACACTTGGATATTGGTCTTTGGTACCATCCAAGTTTATCTCTCTAGTATTTGATAAAGACTCGCAGATATCCATTTGCTTGAGTAAAGATCAAATCGAGAGATAGAGATATTAACTCCTTGATATACTTTTTATTAAGATTGAGTCATTTTTGTCTAGTTGATTCTCTTAAAAGTATATTAGAGTTAGTCCATCTGATTGCTAATCGAAATATTGGGTGAGATTGTTGTACCCCGCTTTTCAGTGCTTTAAGGGAACGACGCAGCTAGGGTATCAAATTTTCTTTGGATCCGCCTCTGAGTGAAGAACCCCGATTTTATTATATATGAGCGCTTACTAATGGTTGATCTACTTATCATGAGTTTCGTTCCTAGCATAAATAAATCATTAGTTTTGCACAGTCATTTAAGTGGAACATTGGCCACCAAGAGAGATCCAACTTTTATGTTTAAGACTCAATTTTAAAAATTTGAGAACGACCGTAAAAACCTGACGTTACCAACAACCCATCTCGGTGGGAGAACTGAAAGCTCACCAATCTAACCGTGAATCTATATTCAAGGTTACGTAGGCCTATTCCTATGCATATGGTACATGAATTTATTTGTCACTTTTGCAACCACTCTAGGTATGTCAAAGTTGCAAACATATAAGGCTAAGTGGAAAATATAATACTTAGGCACATGCAATAGATACTCTGTACAGAGCGACAAAGATTTCATCGTTCGTTGGTCGTTACAGCACCAACGATAATCTTTATATCGCGTAGTTCTATGATCATCACCCAATTATTTTTTCATCCAAAGGTCACTTATTCCCTTATATAAATACTCAACTTCACATTCATTTTAACTCACACCCGAATTTCTTAATCACTCTATAATTTCTCAATCTCACACATCTTCCATGCTTTTCAAAGCTCTTCTAAATCTTCTAAATTTTCAAAACAAACATGGTTGAGTTCATATAATACCAACATGCTGCCAAAAATTAAAGAGATGTTAACTGAGCCAAATGCGGAACCCAAAATTACTAATGTGGAAGATGAATGTATTTTCAGGAGTTATGTTTTCTTTTACTGATCATCCTATTGTTGGCGGCGCACTCTAACACATGCCAATTTGGGGAAACATATTTGCGAAATTCAAGAAGAAATAATGAACCTCAACATCCGGAATGCGAACGAATTGGGTCATCGCTTCACTGTAATCGATGATGGACCTTCATATGGCAATTGAGTCATCGCTTCACTGTCGGGAAATTATTTTTTATGTTGCTTTAGTAATGCTACTAGGTCGAAACTTGAGGAATAGTGAAACCATGATGAACCTTTAATAAGTTAAGGTGTTGGGCGAAGTTGCACCACATTAACGTAAAAGAATTCCAATATGAAAGTTGCTAGGATATCTCAAGAGCTTTTCCCGAATATAATCCAATTTTTATGTTTTAATTTCTTAATTGTCAACTTAAGCTTAAATGTAAGTTTCAACAATTTTCTTACTTTATTAGTTAAAATGTAAACGTAAGTCTAACTAAGATGTAAATCTAAACCAAGAACATAAGCTCATTTTTCAACAACACTTCTTGAATTCATTTGGTTAAACAGGTTTAATTTTCAACAATAACAAGTCAAATTTTCCAATTCATTAACAAGTGCGGTTTTTTGATATAAAATTCGACTTAATCATTAATAGACAATAATAATTTAAAAATAAAATTCTCGGACAAACTTCTTCATCTTGTTTTCCTTTTTCATTTCACATAACTTCCAATCAATTCGCTCATGAACAAGTTTTCTTTGTTTTTGTGACTAGGGTGGTAGTCAAATGAGATTTCTATAGACTTTCATAGATTTTTTTATTTGAGTGATTCATAAAGACTCTCCGAAAATTTAGAGATTTCTAGTGATTCTCAGAGAGTATTTTAGAGATTCTTCATGACTTGCAGAGACAAAAAACTGATTTGTTAAGAGTCTATGTCATTTATAGAGACAAAAAATATATAATACCTTGGTCATATGAGGTCGGTTGTATTACTGTGCAAATGGCTCGTCCCGTGGTCATCAACTAAAAATAAAATAAAATGATCCTACTCTTAAAAAAAAAATTCCTTAAATTCCAAGTCTCCCAAAATCTCACCTCTTGAGGAAAGATTTCTACCATGCCTATTTTCATAAAAAAGTCTCCTCAAATTTCTAAAAATTACAAATCAATGACTTTTAATTCTCATTCGAATAACAAGGATATTGGAGTGACTATTACGAAATCCTAATCCGATAGCATGGAGTTTCAAAGAATTTAAATGACTTGAAAAAAGTCTCTAACCAATAACAAGAGACATTAGGAGACTCTCCAAATTCTCTATGGACTAACAATAGATTTGGAAACTCTCCGGAAGTCATTTAAAATCTCAATTGACTACCTCCCTGTAATATTCTTTTTTGCCTTCAAATTTTCTTTGCCTTAATTTTTCTCGCCTTGAACTCTTCTTAGCCTTAATTTTCTCGCCTTGAACTCGTCATTGCCTTTTCTTAGCTGCAGGTTCGAGTTGGTTAGTATCCAAAATTTGAAGAGTTGTTTGCTTTTTCCCTATTTCTTAATAACTATTACATATCTTCTTAACAATAGCTTCAAGTACTACTCCAGATAAATTAAGCTGGGTTGCCGAATCAAGTTATTGGGTTTGAAAATTCTGCTACTTGAGAAAATTTGAGAAATCTTAAGAAATTTTTTAAGAGATTGAGAAAGAAAGTAATATACAAAGACATTGAATAAAAATTTGGTGTAAATTTTTAGTTCGACAAAAAATTAACCATTGGCTCTTGAAGTCGAGCGGTATTAATTTAATTGTCACCGATAGAGTGTTTATCTCTGACATCATAGTTAATATTGCTCGGTAGAAACACCATCACTTAACACTTTTCTGATAATGGAGCGGATAATTTGTCATGCCACGTGATATGGAGTTTTTTTTTCCTTGGTGCATAGGAATCAAAATATCTTTTGTTATACAAATATTTTTCACTTGCTGACAACCTTAGGAAAAATCAACCGCTAATGAAAAGAAACAGGTAGTAGGGAAGGTAAATGGCACGGAAAGTTTTCGTGTAAAAGTCTGCTTTACGGATACTCAATTTCCGTTTCTGGTTTTCCTAAGTTTTTACATTTTTCACTCTTTTACTAAAACTCTTTTTGTAACTATAATATCTCTTTCAAAAAAAAAAAAAAACTGATAATGGGGTTGCCTTTTGACGCATACCCCTTCCCTACAATCAGGGGATACTTTGCCATTAAGCAATTAAGCACTTTTAGTACCGAGTGGAATTCAACCGAGTTAGGCTTAGATTAGGTGGTTGTATTTAGTTTTTGAATCGGTCCCAGTTGAGTACCAAATGCCCATTGTTTTCCTCGCTTTCTTTATCATTTCAAGTTCACTCCTCTTTCTTCTTCCCACACTCTTGTGAAAAGTGAAAAAGAACTTATGGTAGAGATACCAAGTTTTCCAAAAGCCTCAGCAGATGTTGTGATAAAATTCTGTTCTTAGGATTTGAAATCAGTTTTTATTGAAAAAATGTCAGCAAGTTATTATCAGTTTTTGTTCCATCTTTCACTGTTGTATAAAAGTGTCGCACTTACGTGCTTATCAACTGTGCATCTCTAACTGTTTTAGAATAACCACGTCAATGGTCCTCTCTCTTTTCTGTACTCAGTAACTCGGTTCATTTTGCTTTCTGTCTTACTTTCAGCTCTAGGAAATTGAAAAAGCAATGTAATTGACTCCTGTATGCTGTATCTCAAAAATTATCGAAACAAAAGTGCTACCATATTCAGAAAAACAATTGTTTATACAGCTGACAATGGAGAAAAAGAGAGAAAAGGTGAAATTCGCATTTGGCTCTGTTGATTTGTTCTTAAAAATGCTCTTGCTGTTTTATCACGAAAGTTTGGAAATGAAAATGAAAGATTAAAGAAGTATACGAAGTATATTGACTTTTTTTTTTTTTTGTAGGTTTTTTTTTTTTTGAAAAGTAGTTTTTTTTTTTTTGTAGGTGGTACATAGGGAGTAGTATTTATTTTAGAAATTATGAGTGGGATAGGAAATAAGAAAAATGGGGATGGGAAATAGGAAAAATCATATTAAGAAGTTGAATATGGCATCCGTTACCCAGCAAACGCTTGGAAAAAGTTTTCATCATTTTGTAATGTCTAACCACTATTTTAGGACTCGAGTAGCATATATATACTTAATTAGGCACATTATACAGTGCATAAGGCATGAAGGTTCAAAACTCATGTCCATACTGCTCGAAGAAAAAAGTCATGAGCACTGGATCACCTAATCAATGATATGTGATACAATGAATAACGCTTCTGTCACCATATAAATATTTTTTTTTTTTTTTAATAGGAAATGAAAAGATTTCATTATAAAGAGCTTAATTTGAGATACATAGTTTTTCGGTTATAAATAAACAAAGGTTTTATTGAATGCTGGGTTACACCCGAGTAACTCGAGAAAATAGATGATATAGAGAATATTGTTCAAATGGTCTTTAAAAATATGGGTGCTGTTAACTTGTATACCCGTATACAAGTTAACAGGGGTATAATCGGGTTTTAGTTACATAGAAAATTGAAACCGGCTGCCAAAATAATAATTGCTTAATTTTCTCTATAATTGTGACTTAGTTTCCACTAATACCCTCCGTTATTAATGAGTAATAAAATTGGAAAACAATCTCGTCCTTCTCTCCTCTTTCTATGTCGCTCTTCTCAGCTTCCCTCTCGTCGTCTTCTTCCTTTTCTATCTTCTTCTTCTTCTCCATTTTTATTGTACCTTAAAAGTAAAACATGAACCTTAATATTTCTAAATGATTCAATTTTTTGACGAAACTTTCCTTTTTCCATTGACAACTCAAATACATTTTTTTCTAATCTTAAAACATCAGATCAACCAAAAAAAAAGTTTGCATAAAAAAAAAAAAATCAACAACAAATGTGAAGTAGGTGATCTACTGAAGATATAATAAAGCTGAAGGAGCAAATCAAAGGACACATCAAAAAATGATTATTTAACTTTTCGTAGGATTTTATCAACTACAGTTATTGAACAAAATTAACTTGGAAGATGATCAAACATCATGGTATTAATCTGTTTTGGATTTTGATTATGAAAAACCTAATTTAAGGTTTTTATGCTTAAGCTTTAATGGTTGCCAATTAGTAGGGCCGTCAATGGATAAAAATCCATCGGATATTGGCAATACCGATAAGGTTAAGGTTAAGGGTTATCGGATATCCGGTATCCGATAATATCCGTCGGAATTCAAAAATTCCATATCGATAAGGTTAAGGATAAGCTATCGGATATCGGATATTATTCCGATAATTTCCGTTATCTACTCATTACAAAAAACTTCCAATAATTTCCGATAATATTCAATAATTTCCGATAATTTCCGTTAATTTCCGTTAATATTCGATAATTTCCGATATTTACTTAGGAGAGACGTAATCAAATGGGTAAAGAGTAAACCTAAAGGGTATTAGGTATCGAAAATTTCCGAAAATTTTATGATATAGTTATACACTAACGGTATCGGATATTAACCTAACGGAAACTCCCTTAACCGGTGCCGTTATGTTAATAAACGGATATCCGTTACGTTAAGGTTATCGGATATCGGATAACCGTTATGTCGGATATTAACCTAACGGAATCCGGATATTCGGAAACGGCTACCGGATATCGAATATCCATTGACAGCCCTACCAATTAGTCTCTGTGAACAGAGAAAGGAAAAAGTAAAGCGTACAAGAAAGGATGAAATTGTGACCGTATAGATCTCAAATGGGGTTCTCGAAAATAGTACTAATATGATAATTTTGAAATCTTCAAACTTTTGGTTTTGACAAGTCTTCTTAGAATAAAAAAAAATATAAATCCTAAGGGCAACAAGGGAACTAACCATTTTTAGGAAAAAATAAATCAGATTTCCAATGAATTTCAAATACCAAAACAAAATTACGACACCCAAAACAAAGAATATTATTTTATTTTTTCTTAATGTGTATCCTGGGATACAAGTTAACAAAAGCCAAAAATATGCTACAAACAGTGTGGGGATATTGGAGAAAACCAAAAGGTATCTGGAGTTAAAGATGAAGCTTAGCGAATGATGTAAAAATGTCTAGGAGGATCCAAAATATTTTGGAAAGTGTGGAAAATCAATGACCTAATTTAACAACCAACAATGTATGTGTAAGCATTAGTACCAAAATTTGACATGGATATTCTCAGCTGAAATTGAGAGAAATTAATAAATAATCTGAGATTCTTGGTGGATAAAAAACCTTCGAACCCGGTCCAAGTTGCAATTAAAGGTTTGTCTTTATTAATGTGGTTTGTGGACAATTACCTGAGGGATTTTTTAGCTTACGAAAGTGAGTGCGTCCAACAATATGATCGAGTGAACCGAGATAGTACTAATGGCACTCGTTAATTTGAGCCTGATAAATAAAGAAAGTCTATCGTATCAAGTTTGGGCTTTTTAACTGAATTAAATTTAATCACTATAACTAGTATGTTACGCTAATTTAGTGAATTTTTAATCTGTGATGAGAAGGAGAAATATCCACATATGAAATACTCAAAATTTTAAACTTTTAAGTTTACGTCATGCATTTAAAAGCTTGCATTTGCATCTTATGCGGTTCCGAACAAGAATCTGTTTGGAAATTATCTGATTTATTCAGATTTTTTAGGCGGATTTGAATATAATAAGTAAATAGTTAGATTATCTTTTAAAAAAAAATAATCGCTATTCTAAGCGATTGCATGTTTCCTTAGGTTTTCTTCATCAATTTCATTCACTTTTTTAATGGTGTTATACCCATTAGAGGTTTATTACTTTACTTTTTTAATGGTGTTATACTTTTGTAATAATAGTTTCAAATATGTTAACAAGGGCGATTTCTCTGGTTGTGATGTGAATCTACATCAACGGCTACCGAAACTAATCGTGATAATGATGTTCCGTGCATATTATTCCCCTTCGGGGAAACTTTGTCTTAATGAAGCAGACAGTGAAGAAGAGAATTTCTTGAAATCAAAATCAAAATGGCAGAATCTTAATTCAAAAGCCATTATTCAAATACCATCAATTCCCTCTATGAAATTCATGTACGATGTATTGTAATTTTATTGTGGATATAAAACATTTGTATTTTATTATGTTTTTCATCTTTGATGTATTTGATCTTGATGTATGCAATCTTCTGATATTAATGAAATTGAGAGGTTCACCACTTTTCCTTCAAAAATAAAATAAAAATAAAACTGGGCTAGAAACATGGACTAGTTATAGCCCCTTGCTAAGCCGGTCCCTGTCCATCAATAAACTAAAACAACATGCTTATAACATTCTAACTACAACTAAGAAGTCTAAGATGGAGCAAATTCCACCGATTTGTCCAAGTTGCTCTTCCATGGGTGTGACAGGAAACATTTCCATATGATACGTAATTATGCGAGTCGACTTGGGTGGTTGTATTTTGTTTCTGAATCCGACCGAGTTGAAATTTGACATACCAAATGCTCAGTCTTCCTCTTCTTTTCGTTCTTTTCTTTTCAACTTTACTCCCCCTCTTTGCACTCTCTTTTGAGTTTCTTCTGACTAAAGTGATTTTTCTGAAGCCGCAAATTGAGTTCTTGCTACAGACGAGTTAAGGTACTTTCTAATTCTTCAATCTATCTTCCTTGTTTTGATTTTGATTACTTCATTTCCATTGAATTTGAATATTCCAGATACAAACCCTAGCTAGCGATAATATCTGTTTCAGAAATTCAAATGAAATCTAGGTTTTAGAAAGAGAAAAGAATGATTCTCAATAACAAACAAAGTGAAGCCAGAAGCACCATACATTGTTGTTACTCTAGTGTTAAACAATCAAAATTTCTTGTCATTTTAGGTTTAAATCAGATTTTTTAAATAGTAGTTCAAATTAGAAATGTTTGATTCAGGTAAATTGAAACCAAATTAATTAGAGAATTTTTCATTTGGTTCAACATTATGAAGACTTGGTCTGATTTCTTATTGTTTTTCTTTTCTTCTTTGGCTGATTATTTCAAAACTCAAATATCAGTATGAGTAAGGACTGTAAGAAAGGGGATAGGATCAGTAACTTACCAGAATCTCTTCTTCATCATATCCTTTCTTTTCTTCATATCAAGGATGTTGCTCGTTCTAGCGTGTTATCGAAAAGATGGAATTACATTTGGACAACTGTCCCCGCTCTTGATTTTCACAATCCATGGTACTGTCCTGACACTATTTCTTCCGACACTGAGAAATTCATGGATTTTGTTGATGGAACATTGCATAGTCATAATTCGTCAAATGTAGACAAGTTCTCTCTCAGCTGGTTTTACCACTTGAATGAATCTCGAGTTCGTTCTTGGATCTCTACCGTTATAAGGGGTAACGTTAAAGAGCTCAAGCTAAGCTTAAAACAAAATCATCCATTGTTTATTCCCTTATCTCTTTTCATGAATCACCGACATTGTTGGAGCTTGCTGCACGCCCTTATATTACCTTTCCTAGATATATCTCTTTTCCAAGACTCACGCGCCTTAGGTTTTGGGATGTTAAAATTAACAATGAGTCCTGGAATGAGGAACTCTTTACAAATTCCCCTGTCC
This sequence comes from Papaver armeniacum, assembly GCA_023531295.1. Lineage (NCBI taxonomy): Eukaryota > Viridiplantae > Streptophyta > Magnoliopsida > Ranunculales > Papaveraceae > Papaver > Papaver armeniacum. Next base: position 467,913 of record JAJJWW010006831.1, read on the forward strand.
TTGAAGAATTCATTATGGAAAGTCTGCATTGTTAGTATGGAGAATTTTTGTATTTCAATTCCTACGCTCAAACTCTTGAAGATTGATATCGGGCCGGACGAGACCAATGGTTTACGAGATTTGTGTTTTCAAAATTGATACACCAAGGCTTGTATCTTTCACTTACAGGGGTTATGCTGCAAAAGAATTTGTTTTTTCTAGCTTTCAAAGCACTAGTGAAAGCAGATATTTTCTTCTGCCTTGAAGATGATGATGTTGCAGTGATAAGGAGGTGTTTTGTGCCCTTGCACATGTAAATTGTTTAACTGTTTATGATACATCATCCCTTCAGTATTTTCGCTTGCTTCTATCTTCGAGTAGTTAGTTTCTGTGTTTTGTTCTGCATGTGGTTTAATCTAACTCCTTGTAACTCCTTCTGCATGTGTTTTTGTTGTTATTTCCTTGTGACAAATAGGCTATCTGCTCCGCGTGCGATTTGTCAAATAATTTGCTGACGTTTCATAATGTCAAAGTGTTGAATCTGTGTTACATACCTGACGTGCTAAACACCGATCAAGAACTAATTGCTTTGCTCAAAGCAAGTACCTCATGTGGAGTCACTCGTATTTGATAAGGCAAGTGTTTGAAACTAATGTGTCTCATGTTTTTATAACCAAATATAGGTTTTGACCTTACATTTGTTAACTTGTTTTGTCGATAGTAACTAATCTTTTGCTATTTTTCTTTTGTTTTTAATACCAAATTCAGGATGATGATGTAGAAGAAGAAGAAGAAGAAGAAGACAGTGATAATGCTGAGGGTGACGGGGATAATGACAACGGAAATGACGATGCCGACTTTGTTGCAGGTGAAAACAACTACAGCAATCAAGACCAAGGAAATGTTCTGTCGTCTGTTAAGAGCGATAGTAATGATTCGTGAAGATAACCATCAAAAGGGAGATGATAGTTGGGGCCTGATTCTCGGGAGACCGCAGGGTGTTTGTTTCCACACCTAAAATCAGTTTATTTTCTGGAGATTTGTTGGGAATCCAGAGGAGATGATGTGGGTGAAACTGATTTTGAGGAATGCGAAAACTTTGCAAATGATGACTATTCGATACTATGATTCCCGGTCCGGTTACCAAATTGTGAAAAGTGAAAAAACTTATGGAAGAGATACCAAGTTTTCCAAAAGCCTCGGCAGATGTTGTGATAAAATTCTGTTCTTAAGATTGGAAATCAGTTGTTTTTCATTGAAAATGTGAACAAGTTATAATCAGTTTTTGTTGTATCTTTTATTTACCGTGCATCTGATCGTTTCGGAAGGTCAAACAATTTGTTCTACAAGTTCGCATGAAGTGCTACCTCTAGGTTATGGTGTTTGTGAAATTTAATTATCTTGAGAATCACAAGGTAAAGGAAGTTCTCATGAGAATTAGAAGGATTAGAGATTTCTGAAATTGAGTCGCCGACATTTGCGCAACACTTAAGGCATGCATTACCGCATGCAATTTTGTAAGAATAATAGATTTTTTTGTCGTGCTACGCACTGTGCGGACCCAAAACCGCTTTGTCTCGCCCGTCCCGATGAATGCTTAGGATGTTTTATTTGGTGTGGCTCTGCTTCGCCTCGCCCGGCCGCTTAAGATTTGATCACAACTTGCATATTACATTTAGCAAATACTTTGAGAATTAATCACAACAACCTGCATATGACATTTAGCAAATATGAAAGAATTCTTTAAAGTGTCGACAGTTGAATTTTTTAATGTTTTAGCCAAGTAAAGACTAAATATGAAAAAATTAAGAGAAAAGGAAAAATCAATAACCCAAACCCAAAAATATATTGGAAGGTAATATAAAAATGATATTAATATTCTAATGCGAAAGAAGATATAAAGGTTGACGTACCAATGCCACCAGCAGCTTGAAACTTAATTGGATTTGTGTCGCTTATTTATCTTCATTTATCAAGTTAGAGATCTGGAAGTGGGTAATCAGGGCTTCCTTTTCCAGTATTTAGGCATATGCTAAAAAATTGCATGTAATAAATTTATAAGGATCAAAAAGTGATTTGAACTCGCAAACGTTTAACCTGGAGCATAGTTCAGAATATGCAAAGCAATATGAGATATCATTAAATTACCCGAAATTCTCGCTTTTTACTCGGGAAAGTCTTCCCTGTCTCAGCATTTCCGCGCCATTTTGTTACATTTAAAGGAGCATCGTAGTAAGACACAATAGCACAAATCACAGATATATTTTGGCCGCCTACCTTCGACAAGAACCACCAATCAATCTGCGACATTTATCATCACAATCAAACAGCGAAACCAAATTTCCAATTCAAAAGTTTCTTTAAAACACTATAAGCAGGGAATATATTATCTGTGGAATCCTAATCGAACAAAAAAATCATCTCACTTTAAGAAAATCACGGGAAAAACCATGGTTTGTTTAAGCTGCGAAAAACATCGCAGCTATTTTTGTTCGATTATAGAAATAGGCAGGAGGTAAGCCCTGATATGATATGTTAGATTTCACAAATTTCATACAGGTGTATTGTACACTTCACTGTCGTCAATAACGTACAATTAAGTTTTAGGTGTAAACCAAGTGTAAGTTGAAAAAGCGGGGTACAACAATCACACCCAATATTTTGCTTAGCAATCTGTATGGACAAACTCCAATATACTTTCAAGAGAATCAACTAGACTCAATCTTAATAAAGTATATCAAAGAGTTATATCTTTCTTTCTTGATTCAATTCTTTCTCAAGCAAATAGAAATCTGCGAGTCAAATTGAATCAGAGAAATCACTTGAACGTTATCAAGGGTGTAAACAGAGTGTAATTCGAATTTTAATGCTAGAGTCCCACCACTTGTCCTCTCAAGAATTGCTCTAGTTCAAAACTTTTATCTAATTTAATTTAAGGGTATCAAACTCACCGACGAGGGACACCCCTATAATTAAACTCACAATTTGCTTTTATCTAATTTATTTTACAAAAATTCTTGGCAAACCGCCAAACTAGACTACGAGAAAACCACTCCTCACAAATTTTTTAATGGGCCCCACCATAAGTGACCCATGTTGTCCTCCGACGGGGCCCACCGAGACCCACCAACAAAAAATGTGAGCTTTTTGAAATTTTGTTTTAGTGTGGTTCAGACGCTCCGTCTGTTTAGAACCACTATTTATTGGGCCGACCGACCGGAGGGCCCGTAGGGAGGGAGTCCCTTTTATGGTCACTTTTTTGTGAATTGAAACCTAACGGAAATTTCGATTTCACAAAAAAAAATTGGATTCTCCCGTTTCCAGTGAACTTACCAAAATACCCTTATACTTAAAAATTTACTTTCTTCATTATCCTCACCTCACCTCTAATTATTTCACCGACACTCACGTTCACCTACACCGCCTTTAATAACAACACTTGATTTCTTTGCCTACCACCATCTCCATCATCGTCACAACCTCCGCCACAACCAGAACCACCACCTCCAGCGCCGCCACAACCGCCACCTCCAGCGACACTTCCACCACCAACATTAATCCCAGCAAAACACCATCAGCACCATTATTCCCAGCAACACCATCAATATATCAGCGCCGTTACTTTCGTAACATTCAGTTTCATCTCCTTCCATCGTCTCCACCACCATTACCGTTACCACTTTTGCTTCATCCGAGTTTTCAGTTTGACAAAACCAGATCTCCTTTGATCTTCTTCGGCAATTCTACGGCGTTCCCATCACTACCGTTACGGTAAAACACCATAACCACCATCATAACCAGAAACACCATCACCACCACCTCTTCTTCATCTTTTATGTTCTTTAATTGGAAATTTCGTTGTTTTTTTCCTAATCTAATTGTAACAATTCGTATCTTTCAACAACAATTTCATACACCAATTAATTTTCTTTCAATTCAAACCTTTTTCAATTGAAAGAAAAGCAGAAATAAAGACATGAAATTATAAATTAGATTATCATAAGAAACCAAATCTACCATACACTCCCGAATTAGATCCATTCTCAAACCCATCTTCTAATCACTGCATCGCCAATCCAACCACCATCTGCAATTCAGTGCCACCGTCAACATCACGATTTTTCTTTTTGAAAACCAATCCACTTGAATACTTGATGAGAAAAATTGAGAAGAAGATTCGAAAAAAGAGTCTCTCCTTAGATGAAGGAAGAAAAGTTAAGGATGTTGTTTCTCTCTCAAAAGGCAGGTGACGTGTTGTTGATAAAATTCATCTCACCAGGCCAAATCACTCTACCACCTCACCCTAGCACGACCGTAGCTAGATAGGGCTCAACCAGCTGGAAGCGTACGGCTCACTTTCTTAACACGTGGCTAAATTACACCACAAATCAATACGAAATTGTAAACAATCTTTATTTTATGATGATTCAGCTACGATACACGCACCGAAGCAGTGTACCGTGGTGTGCACCACGAGGGCAATAAACGGTCCTGATGTGCGTGCTTAGTATTGATATAGGGACGGGTAAAAATGGTCCCACCAGCCCTCTCACACGGTGCGCCCCGCGGTGTGAATTCTCAGTGCGTTAAACATTTCTGTTTATGATTGACCGAGGCATAGGATGCAACATCCAAAATACTTGAGTAAAAAATATGAAAAATAACACGGCCTACACAGTGAATATGAGTACAGATACTATCTCAGTTTCTCGAAAATGAGTGTTACTGTTAAGAGATTTAGTACCTGTAGACTGGCTTATAATAGTGTTGTAATAAGATCTAAAAGTGAAAAGAGAAAGGTATATGCAAGGCCGTCGCTGGCTATAGGCCAGCTAGGCAACGGCCTAGGGCCCCCAAAATTTTGGGGCCCCAAATTGTAAATGTTGTTGGTATAGGTTACGTTTGAATCTGAAAAATATTGGTTCCCTGATGTGTGATTCAGCAGTGATCACGAAATCCACCGAAGATTTAAATTTCTTTTTTGATAACTGTATATCAGAAGAAATTGAGCTTTGGGTCATCAGTTTGAACCTCTTTTACCCTTCTTCTGTTCTCTATCTCTATTATAAAATCTAGGTTCCTCCATTCTCTAATTAAAAACGAAGAAAGAAGATTAAACTACTGAAATCAAAGTAAGTTCCGTCTATCGATAATCTAATTATTTGTCTTGTTTCTGCTTCTAAACTTCTGATTTAACAAGGTTTTTCCTATTTCCAATCCCCACTTTTCCTATTTCCCATCCCATCACAATTTCTAAAATCAATCTATTTTTCACTATTGGTATTTCCTATATACCACCTATAAAAGGTCAAGTTGACTATAACTTTTATTGGACGTCTTCTTCTTCATTAATCTTTCATTTCTCTAACCATTATCTGTTTGTACATATTTTCATAAACTCACACATGACAACAAAAACGTAGAGAAAGAAACGAATACAATTTGTATAGTATATTGCAATTTTTGGGTGCATTAACAGGCGTTAATGGCAGTTGCTATCAAATCAAATGTTAACCCATAGAACTAATTTTGTTTTGAATTTTAATTGACCCAATGTGAACGGAATCTCAATGCTTTTGATAGATTATGATTCATAATGTCAACAACCCAGTTGGTCCGGAGTTATCGAAACCAATCAAAGTTACAGTATAACAAACAAAGCACATACCACATACCGATATCTCAATATAAAAATTCAAATGGGATTTGAACAATAATTTCAATACACAATCATGTTCATCAAAGTAAATTATTAGGGTTGAATAATGTAGAGAAAAAAAAGGATCCGAGGCGGTGGCCGGCCAGAGAAGAAGAAGTGGCGCGGTAAGGGAAAAGAGGGTGGCTACGGTGGTGGGATAAAGGATTTTGATCTTAGGGTTTTTACTGGCGGGGTGGATATAAGATAAGCGGGGTGTAAAAACTAAAGTCAAATTAGGAATAGATAGGATTTAGGATCTTTTAGAATTTATTTGGATTGTACTTAGGATAATTGGGGATGGGAATTAATATGGATGGGAAATAGGAAAAACGGGGCTAGGAAATAGGGAAAACCTTTAACAATTCATTAGTTGTTGCACATAAAGAGTGATCATTATATATATGCACTTTGGGGAACAACTGATTTTATATATTGCTAAATGTCTATTCGGTTCAAGCTGCGTTTTTTTTTTTCTTTTTTTCTTTTTTGCTTTTCCAATTCTTATTTAGTTATCTTGCTATAGGCCTTTATCTTTTAAGATTTACTCACAAGTTCAAGCTTTTTAAGTCTTTACTTTTTAGAGTTAGTCTATGTTGTGCTGTTATTGTTGCCAAATGGTGGTTATTAAATTTTAATTGTTAGTCAATTGACATGGACATACGAATTTGGGATGTTTGTGTACGGGTTTTGTATATTTTCATTCTTGAAGTGACCAAATATCAATCCAATCATGGGTCCTAGAAAGACACCAATCATGGGTCATAGAAAGGCAAAATGCAAAAGTAATGCTTCTGAAAGAAAGACGAAATTGGAAAACTTAAGAGTTTTCAGCGAGGAGCAATCAATGAATATTTAGTTTCAAATGATGACAACCATGAGAAACAATAAATGATCGTGGCGAACAACGGGAATGCATTTACACAAAATGAAGAACCAAAATGGCCAAAATTGTGACCACCGAATACAAATGAGATTGGGCAAGATGAAGAGCAAATGAGGCAAGGATCACAAGATCTAATACAATTGAGATTGGGCAAGATGAAGTTGAACATCAAGAATATTGACTAGTGAATATTTATGATATGGGAAATTGAGGTAATAATATTAACCAAAATTTAAGAGATATTTGGGTAAAAAAATGTCAATACGAGAAACATAAATGAATTTACTAGTTTCCTTTTATAAATATGATATATGCTTATACCATGATCACTATATACGAAAGATGGAGAATGGGAAAGTCTGGGATAGGCAATGGCAACAAAGAAAATTTATTTTGCTTATATAGGCCCCCGTTTCAGTGAGTTCGCCTAGGGCCTCCAAAAACTTTGCTACGGCCCTGGGTATATGAGTTCTTCGAGGGACTCAACCTCCAGTAAACACAAGTGTGTTCAATAATATGATTTCATTGATGCTTTATTCCTCCTACTCCTGGACTTATATAGCCCAAATATAACAATAACTCCGCACGTTACGGTGCACCACCGACACGCTCCTAACAAACGAAAACATGACCGATAAATTCAAAATACTACTAACAATATGACTAGTTCAATCAAAATACGCAGCAACGGAAATAAAGATTGATCGTATCGTAACAGCCTTCTCCTCCTTAAAAAATACCCTTGTCCTCAAGGGTTATGTCAGAAATTGCACCTTCATAGTTTCTTCTTCTTCCCATATAGCTTCACTTGGTGATAGACCCTGCCAATGAATTAAGACCTCTTGTTTGTTCTTCTTAGTGCGTCGATCAAGAATCGCTTGAGGCAGCGGCATAATCATCTCAATATCCTTACCGGCTATTGGCAAGTCGTTGAACACTAACGTTAACGCCAATCTTTTCTTGAGAAGAGACACATGAAAAACGAGGTGAATTCGTGAGCTATCTGGCAGCTCAAGATTGTAAGCAACGACGCCTAATACGCCTATAATCTTGAATGGACCATAGTACTTTTGTCGACAATTTAACTCCCTCTTCAAAGAGACAAAGTTGTCTATATGGCTGCAACTTTAAATAAACCATATCACCTGCTGTAAAACTCCCTCTCTCGTGTGCTTGGAATCATAAACTCTCTTCATCCTAGCTTGAGCTTCTTTGATTTTTCTTTTTATTTCTCTAATCATTGAATCTCCGCCATGAGCTCTTGCTCTCTGCGACTCCACTTTTGCCGTGCCCGGAATATATGTCGAAGAGAAGGAGGTTGGCGACCATAAACCACCTCAAATGGTGTGCGACCAATTTGTAGTATGCCGGCTTTGTGTTGTAACAATACTCCGCCCATGTTAACCACTTTTCCCACTGATTTTAGGTTGAGAACTAGTAAAACAGCCGCAAATACATTTCCAAGGTGCGATTAACTACCTCACTTTGCCGTCCGTCTCATTGGATGATAGGTCTGAACTAAAGTTAAATGTAGTACCATTCACCAAATAATTCTCTCCGTAAAGCACTTGTAAAGGCTGGATCCCTATCGCAGATAATTGACCGTGGCATTCCATGCAAACGAAATATATTATCGAAGAATATTCGAGCTACCCCAACAGCTGTGTATGGATGAGAGATGGCAAGAAATGTGCATACTTTGACAACCGATCAACTACAACAAAAATAGTGGTCTTACCATTCGATGCAGGCAACCCATCAATGAAGTCCATAGATATGTCCTCCCATATCTGATAAGGAATTGGCAGAGGTTGGAGAAGCCCTGCAGGTGCAAGATGTTCTGTCTTATGACGCTGGCATGTATCACGCTTTTTATAAAGTCTTTGATCCTCTTCCTCATTCCCGTCCAAAAGAGAAATTTGAACGAATTCTCGGGGAAAGTCTTGACGAATCCTTCATGTGTGCTTCCATGAAACCGATCTACTATATCCGTAATGAGTGGTGAGTGCTCACAAGTAAATTCTATCCTTAAAGAATGTAATGTCATTCCTTAATTTCCAAGGTCCTATAGCTTCATCTTCTTGTACTAATCGAACAAGCCTTTTAAGGGAAGGATCCGACTTGGTTTCATCTTTTATAACCTCAATCCAGTTAGGCGATGGCAAGTGATATGGCATAAGCTTTTCCTTCTTCTAGTTGACTCCTCCTAGAGAGTGCATCAAAGAACAACATTTTCTTTTCCCCTTTTTGTACACAATGGTAAAATCATACCCCATTAACTTGTATAGCCACTTTTGTTGAGCTGGTGTAGTAATCTTCTGGGACCAGAGATGCTTTAAGCTTTGATGATCAATCATTACGGTGAAATGCCTTCCAATAAGATAGGGTCGCCACTTTTGAACTGCCAATACCAGAGCTAAAATCTCCTTCTCATATGTTGACAACAACAATTTTTTTCCTTGTAAAGCATGACTGTAGAAAGCTATGGGTCTTTCCTGCCTCAACACAGCTCCAACTCCTGACCCCGAAGCATCACATTCCACAACAAATATTTTTGAGAAGTCCGGTAGGGCTAGAACTGGTGCACATGTCATCGCCTTCTTAAGCTGATTGAACGCCTCTTCAGCTAGTAGACTCCACTGGAAAGAATCCTTCTTCAACATCTTTGTGAGTGCAGCAGCAATTTTACCATAATTCTGGATGAACTTACGGTAATAACCGGTTAAACCCAAGAACCCTCGTAATGATTTAACTGACTCCGGCTTCGGCCATTGTTGCATTGCTTCAATTTTTGCTGGATCTACAGCTACCCCTGCACTTGTTATTACATGGCCTAGGTACTTGACTTCCCTTTGCCCAAACTCACACTTCTCATACTTAACATACAGTTGGTGAGATTCCAATATAGAAAATACAATGTCTAAATGATTCAAATGCTCGGATTCATGTCCTACTATATATTAAGATGTCATCGAAAAGACTAAAACAAACTTTCTTAAATGAGATTTGAATACCTCATTCATAAGTGCTTGGAATGTTGAAGGTGCATTTGTGAGGCCGAAAGGCATCACCAGGAATTCATAATGACCTTCATGAGTTCTAAAAGCCGTCTTTTCGATGTCATTGGGATGCATTCTCACTTGATGATAACCGGAGAGCAGATCCAACTTTGTAAAAAATTGAGCCCCATTTAGTTCATCCAGAGCTCATCAATCACCTGTGATAGGAAATTTATCCTTAACTGTGATTTGATTTAAAGCCAGATAATCAACACACATCCTCCAAGAGCCATCATGCTTCTTAACTAAGATCACTGGTGATGAGTATGGACTGTTGCTTAAACGTATAACCCCTGTAGACAACATCTCGTTCACCAATTTTTCGATTTCAGCCTTTTGGATATAAGGGTAACGATACGGCTTGATAGAAACGGGTCCTTGTCCATGGTACAACCGGATCTTATGGTCTTGTTCACGTTTAAGAGGAAGTCCTTGAGGTTGAGCTAGCACCCTGTGATATTTAGCAAGAATCCCTCGTACTTGTGTATTAGGACGATGCAAAGAATTAGTTGGCGAGCTCATAACGAATATAATCGCAAAAACATGCCTTCCTTTTCTTCTTCCTTACGTACTTTGTTGGATTTGCACATCATTAACCACCACATTTTCTGGTGCCGATAACCCCGCAAACACACTTCATTTCCTTCCACATTGATTTTCATATGCAGTTTAGAAAAATCACATTCGACAGGTCCGAGTGTACTACCATTGAGTTCCCAAGACAAAGATCACAACCCTCGAGAGGTAAAACATAAAAATCAACTAGCATAGGAACTCCTTGTAAGTTTAATTGGGTTTGGAAACACTTACCGGAATCGATTAGCTTCTCACCCGATGCCACCATCACCTCTAAGCGACCACTTGAAACAGGCTTTAATCCCACTTTCCGGACACCCTTTCACTTACAAAATTATGAGTGCTCCCTGAATCAATGAGTACCGTGATAGTCTTACCCCCAATACTTCCTTGCACTCTCATGGTTTGAGATGCGCGAGTTCCAGCAATTGCGTGCAACGATATTTCAGGCGTCTCACCATTTTGGTCGACAACACCGTCAGCTTCAATCTCCATTTCCACATCATCATCACTGTCTTCAATGCAAGCTTGAATCATGAATAATTTCTTACAATGGGTGTCCGTGCCCAAATTTATCATTACACCTGAAACAAAGTCCTTTTCTTCTTCGCTCATTAAGATCATCAGTAGTCATTCTCTTCACAGGGGTGTTGAATGAATTTTGGGTGTTAATTGTAGCAGTTTGGGTAGTAGAATGACGAGGTACTTGACTGAGTTTTGAAGAATTAGGTGTGTGTTTCTTAAGTGATTCATCTCTAGCCTCATAAAGACGTGCTAAACCAATGGAAGATGAGAGGGTAGTAGGCTTGTTTGCTTGCACATCGCATTTGAATATTAGGAAACAACCCACTAGTAAACATGCCGACTGGGCTGGCCTGGGTATTGGTCCCGCCTTAGCTAACAATTTTTCAAACTTGATACTAAGTCCCGAACTGGTGGTCTGCTTAGCTTGACAGCCTCCGAAGAAATCCATGTACCGATTTGGACCAAATCTTGCATACAAGTTCTCCTTATACTCATCCCAAGAAATGTAGATCATCTCTTGTTTCAATAGCCGGTACCATTAACCGTGCATCTCCTTCGAGATGGAAACCCGCTAAAGGAACTTGATCTACTAATGGAGTCTCATGAAGTTTAAACCATTGCTCGCCTTACAAATATATATAGTTGGATCTTCTCCAATCACAAAACGAGGAAAATCTAGTTTTACCTGCAAGGTGTCTAAGAGCTTGTAAACAAAAGTTTGATGATTTTTACCTCCTAGTATTTTGTCGAGCACGGGATGCGCGTTCTTCATTTGAAAACCTTCACTTCCGATTAGTCTCAGAGCTCCATAAATTTTTGAAACCGATCGATCAACACATTCACCTTATTAGCAATTGAGTTTTGCCCTTGTTCCATAAACGCTTGAATGGTATCTCATGCCTTTGATGCGTTCTTTGAGTCATCACTGAGACATGCCCAGCTCGATACCAAATGTTACCGTTAAGAGATTTAGTACTGTGAGACCGGCTTATAATAGTGTTGTAATAAGATCTAAAAGTGAAAAGAGAAAGGTATATGAGTTCTTCGAGGGACTCAACCTCCAAAGAAACACAAGTGTGTTCAATAATATGATTTCATTGATGCTTTATTCCTCCTACTCCCCGGACTTATATAGCCCAAATATAACAATAACTCCGCACGTTACGTGTGCACCACCGACACGCTCCTAACAAACCGAAAACATGACCGATAAATTCAAAATACTACTAACAATATGACTAGTTCAATCAAAAATACGCAAAGAACTAAATGATTTGATCGTATCGTAACAATGAGTTATATCATTTTTATTTACTTTTTGCATAAAAATAGGTTTGAACTAGAAAAATGTTTTTTCTTCGAACATTTTTGCAGGAAAACAGAATTAAATTGGTTACATCTGTGTGCGGGGATCACAATTTTTTTTTTACAATCTCATTATAATGGTGTTTCATTTTTATCGGTCAGCCCTCCCCAACGTGGCAGCGGTGTTCTAGTTTTAATGGTATCATAAAAAAGTATTTGTGGGTCTCATTGGAATCCGTGGTGTCAAACTCACCAAAATTTTATTCCACCTTTTGCTTTGGATATTGACCGTTGACCACGGACTCCAATGAGACCCACAAACATTTTTTAAAGACAAAGAAGTTACAAAAAAAAGATTCGACTTTCTACCCTAGTTAGTAAGTTCGCGAATGATTCACCAATCATTCGCGAATTTTTCCGTATCACGAATTTTACCGTTTTATTCGCGTACGTTTACAACTCCGAACCCAAGTCGCGTATTATGTGGCATTCCCGGATTATTCGCGAATCGTTCACGAATTTTACGTATCCCGAATGATACGCCCGCTTAATTCGCCATAAATTCTTTAGCTTTTATGTTTTTAAAGGCCTCACTTTTTGGGGTTTACTGCCTTCCGGGCATACACGACCCAATATTAGACGTTGTTGTAATTTTTATGAAATAAAAATGATTGAAAAAATTTGAAGGTGAAGGTGAGAGAGATCTCAAACTCATTCGACCAAGCATCTAAACCACTATACCACGTCCTCTTGGATGACTAATGTTGTATATATTATTAATATCATCATATTAATTTTATTTTTCTTTAAATAACTCACACATATGCATAAAAATTGGTCCATGACCTTATAAATATAAATTATTTAGTGTATATAGATACCGAATTTTCAGAGTCAACTCACATTTATAAATCGAATTATACACGTACGTATGCCGTTCCGACCATCGATTTAATCACGTCCCATTAGACCGAATCTTGGACCGAATCTGAATTTTACAAAACCGTATAATACTCGTACGATTTGCCGTTCCGTACGTTTTCCGAATTTCGAATTGCTAACTAGGCTTTCTACTTTCTAGTTCTTTTCGCTTTCTTCACTTCAATCTCTCTCTCTATCAGCCTCTGAAGTCTGTGAAATTGAACTCATTTCTCTCGAATTGAACAGTCTCGTTGCGAGTCTTGGTGCGATTCTTCAGGTATTTTGTTCGATCTTCATCTCCATGTTTGTATTGTTTCACTTTTCATAAATTAATTTTGAATCTTCCCCATTTACAGTAACCCTAATATCACTAGTTCATTGCTGTTATTGTAAAGATATTAGGGGTTAAATGAACAATTATAGTTAAGCAAATATTTCATTTTGTTGTAATTCACCATCATGTGTATTTGAATGTTCTCTGATCTTTATATGTTTATTTGAATGTTAGATTCTTGATTCAATCCGGTTATTTTTATTTGAACTTTTTATTTATGATTTTCCTTTTCTTTGTTTGATTGATTATTTCAAGGGGATACATATCAGTATGAGTAGGGATTGTAAGGCAGGGGATAGAATCAGTAATTTACCAGAATCAATTCTTCATCATATCCTTTCTTTTCTTTACATCAACGATGTTGCACGTACTAGCGTATTGTCGAAAAGATGGAAATACCTTTGGATCACTATCCCCACACTTCATTTTAAGAAACCATCGCCTTGGCATTCCAAACCCACTTCTTCCGAGACCGAGAAATTCATGGAGTTTGTGGATGGAACATTGCATCGTCATAAATTGTCTAATGTAGACAGCTTCTCTCTCACCTGGGATGGCCACTTGAATGAATCCCGGCTTCATTCTTGGATCTCCAATGTTATAATCGGTAATGTTAAAGAGCTCAGTCTAGGCATAAACCTAAAACACCCACGTTGTATTCCCCTGTCTCTATTTAGTTGTCAATCACTGACATCATTGGAGCTAGGAGCTGTTTATTATGGCAGTGATTTCACCTTTGCCAAATATTTCTCTTTTCCAAGACTCAAGCGCCTTAAGCTTAGTGCATTTAATTTCAACGACGAGTGCTGGAATGACGAGCTCTTTTCAAATTCCCCCGCCCTTGAAGAATTGATTCTGAAAGATTGCAACATTCAGACAAAATATTTTTGTATCTCAATTCCTACACTGAAACTCTTGGAATTTGATTGTCAGAGGAGTGACGAGGAAACTGAGTTTGAAAACTGTGTTTTCAAAATTGATGCACCAAGGCTTGTATCTTTCACCTACTCGGGTTATGCTGCAAAAGAATATGTCTTGTCTAGTTTTCCAGCACTAGTAGAAGCAGCCGTTAGCATACAATGTGCATACTATGGTGCAGAGATAAGTCAGTTACTTGCAGCCCTTGCACATATAAAATGTCTAGCTGTCAATGAATTCACTCTACGGGTATTCTTGGTTGCTGCTTTCGTTATCGTACTTAGTTAATCTGTGATCGTTTCCACTTCTGCCGTTTAATTGACCTATTTGTTTCTAACTTCCTATTTTCTTGTGTCTTGTAATACATAGGCTATCCATTTCTTAAACAATCCGCCGACATTTCATAATGTCAAAATGTTAACCATATCTGATGCACTATATAGTGATCAAGAACTAATTACTTTGCTCAAGGCAGTACCTAATATGGAATCGCTCATATTTGATGAGGCAAGTGCTCAGAATTAATGATTCTGCATACTTCATTGGATAAATAACAAAATGTAAATTTTAGGATTACCCTTGACGACTTATTATGTCTGCAGTAACTAATCTTTTACTATATCCTAATTTCTTTGATTTTCATATCCAGTATTTTATTGATGAACAAGAAGACGATGATTCCGACTCCGTTGACGGAGAGAACAACCACGGCAATGGAGACATAGGAGATGTCTCTAACGAATATGATGGTTGGGGGCTCGATACTGTGACTACTGGATGTTTGTTTCCACACCTTAAATCAGTTTGCTTTCACGATTTTATGGGGAATTCAATGGACCTGAAATGGGTGAAACTGATTTTGAGAAGAGCAAAGGCTTTGCAGTTGATGACTATTCATTTCCTTTGTCATTTAGCACGTCGAAAGAGTAAAAAAGAACTTAGGATAGAGATATCAAGTTTTCCAAGAGCCTCAGCTGACTGTCAGTTGTTTTTCACTAAACGAAAAAGCTGGTTAGACTTACGGAGGGGGTCGACTTAGTTTTATTTCATCTTTTAGTAGTCATGGATTGCTGTAGTATTTTGATGGAGTAGTCCGCATTCATTGTAACTGTCGTATTTTACAGATAGTAAGGTACATTGATTCCTGGTTCAAAGCAAGTCTTGGGATTTTGTGCTTCTTTTGCAAAGCAGATAAATTCATTTCCAATACCAAGCAAGGCTCCAGTTCTTGTTGTTACTATTCTAAAATGTCAAGTCACTTGCCACCAATACCAAGTGACAAGCGATTTATGTTCCTCTAACAAATCTCAACATTGAATTCCAGTTTTTCATTTCCTACGGGCCTGACAGAAACATGCCTTGAAAATGGGCTTATTTGATATTGGACGCCCATACAAAAACCCAAAAGCCCCCTTCATTTTCCCTTTCTTTTTCTTTTCAAATTCACAGACTCTCTCGAGTTTCTACAGAAGTGATTTTTTCTGAAACCGCAAATCCGTGTTCTTGCTATTGATTATCGAATCAAGGTATTTATTTCTACTACTAGTGGCGCTTGTAGATTTCAATCTTTATTTACTTTGTTTAGATTACTTTAAAAGTTCCATTAATTTGAAATCTAGGTTTTGAGAGAGAGATGAACACCGTTTGTTGTTGTTACTTAGTAGTTCAATTGAGAATTCTTTGTTTCGATTACTTCACTTTTATTAATTTAATTAGAATGTTCTGCACAAAAACCCTAACACCCCTGTACTAAATGATGAAATCTATTAGGTTTTTGAATTAGAGATGACTTGCAATTGCTGTGGTATGATACAATCAAATGTTCTTCTTATCTTAGGGTTTAATTGAAAGCCAGCCAGGGTAAAATAGTAGTCCAATTAATTTAAACCCGATTGATTATATTTTTTTTTTTTTCCATTCAGGTTAATTCATTCAACATGATAAAAATTTGTTTTAATTTTTTTGATTTTTCTTTTCTTCTTTGTATGATTCTTTCAAAGCTACTGGAAGGGGACACGTCAATATGACTAGGGATCTGATCAGTAATTTACCAGATTCACTTCTATATCATATCCATTCTTTCCTTGATATCAAGGATGTTGCTCGCACTAGCGTATTATCAAAAAGATGGTACTTCATCTGGACCACTGTTCCCACCCTTCATTTCCGTACTCAAACTTTTAGCCTCCCTAATTCCGGGACCAACGAATTCATGGATTTTGTCGATGGAACCTTGCACCGTCATTTATCTAATATAGACAAGTTATCTCTTCAGTGGTTGATTCACTTGAACGACACTCGGGTTCATTCTTGGATCTCTACTGCTATAAGGCATAAAGTTAAAGAGCTCAGGCTATTCCTAAACCAAGATCGCCCATTGTTTATTCCACTCTCTTTTTACTTGTGAATCACTGATATCGTTGGTGATAAAAACTTACCCTAACATCCGCCTTCCTAAGCATATCTCTTTTCCAAGACTCAAGCGCCTTGAACTTTTTAGATTTAAAATTAGCAGCGAGTCCTGGAATGAGGAAATCTTTACAAATTCACCTTTCTCTAAGAATTGGAACTGCACAACTGCTTTTATGGTATAAGGAATTTCTGTATTTCAATTCCTATGCTTAAACTCTTGAAGATTGAAACTTCACGTGACGAGGAAAACGGTTTGCGAGAATGTATTTTCAAGATTCATGCACCAAAGCTTGTCACCTTCTCCTACAGAGGTTCTGCTACAAAGGAGTTTGTCCTGTCTAGCTTTCCAGAACTAGTGGAAGCAGATGTTGACTTCAGCTTTGAAGAAAATGTTGGTTCAGGAGCAATAAGTCGGTTACTTTGTGCCCTTAAACATGTAAACCGTCTTACTGTTGATGATAAAACCCTTCAGGTATTCTTGCTTGCATCTATCTTTAGAATAGTTAGCCTCTGTGCTTCTTTCTACTGTCTCCTTCTAACTGAATTACTGACCTCTTTTTGTTGCTGTTGCCTTGTGATAAATAGGCTATTTGCTCCCCATACAATGTGTCAAACAATCTTCTGACATTTCATAATGTCAAAAAGTTAATCATATCTAATGTAATATCCAGTGACCAAGGATTAATTGGTTTGCTCAAAGCAGTACCTAATCTGGAGTCACTCGTAATTGAGGAGGCAAGTGTTCAGAACTGATTATTCTGCACTAACTTATTTTTTCGGCAATAACAAAATTTTAATATCTTTCCATTGTTTGTTATTTCAATTTCAGTATATGAATGATGAATTAATAGAATACAGTGATGAGGACTATGAGAATAATAGCGATGAGGTCGACAGTGAAGAAACTGAGGAAGATGACAATGAGGACGATGAGGACGACAGTGAAGAAACTGAGGAAGATGACACTGAAGACGATGATGCCGACTCTGTCGAGGGCGAGAACAGCCACGTCAATGAAGATGAAGGAGATGTCGCTGATGCTGAAATAATAGAATATAGTGACAAAGACGATGACAGCAATAGTAATGAGGACGACGGTGAAGAAGCTGAGGCCGATGGGGATAATAATAATGAAGACGATAATGCCAACTCTGTTGAGTTTGAGAACAACCACGTGAATGAAAATGAAGGAGATGTCGCTGACGCTGCTGAGTGTGAGGACAACTGTGTCAATGAAGACGATAGTTGGTCGCTCGATAATGTGGCTACTGAATGTTTGTTTTCACACCTTAAGTCAGTTAGCTTTCAGCGATTTGTTGGGAATCCAAGAGAGATGAGATGGGTGGAACTGATTCTAAAGAACGCAGAAGCTTTGCAAATGATGACTATTCATTACTGCGATAATATTACTAAATATATCGATAGTGATTACGGCTTTGTCGGTGCGAAATTTGAAGAAGAAGTTGTGGAAGAGATACCGAATATTCCAAGAGCCTCGTTAGGTTGTAAGTTTAAGTTCTGTTCTTGGGAACCTGGGGCTAGAAGGGGGTGGTTATTTGATTGAGAATTAAAGCTAGTGAGAATCAACTTTCTTTCAGTCTTTTGTTGTGCACCTGATCGTTCTTTGTTCTCGGTTTGTCTCAGATATATATGCACATTCTAGCTAGAGCCGATACAAATTTAGATGTAGAATTGTACTTCAGGCAGAGCAGACATGTTTTACTGACTTTGGAAAAGTATTAAAGTTTCAGATTTTCTGGGAGATTCGTCTGTTAAACACATTATTTGCTTGGGTTCTTTGATTGCCCACAATATGAAGTTCTTGATAAGTGTGTATTTTTCCTGCCAAAATTGATACTACTTGTTTTCCAAAATCTCAGGTTCTGATCTTTGAATGAGTATCTGCTTCAGCCTTCAGGGGATTTGTGGCCACGAGTCAAAGTTGTAAGAGTCTGACTAAAATAGTATCCGACTCAGACGAGCTAACTGAATAAAATATGATTCAGTTCACTCAACACTGGCCTCCCACATTACTTTCCTCTTTCCAACTCACTTTACTCTCTCAAGTCTCAAATGAACTCATTTCTCTTTCACAGAATCAGCCTTCTTCAGATGCGATTTTAAGGTATGTTTACTTAAATTGAATCTTTATTCCATGTTTTGATTGTTGTTGAGATTTTAGATTTAAACCCCTTTCTTGTTACTGTATTACTGTTAAACAATCAATCAAGTGTTGTTGTTATCTTAGGGTGTAGGGTTTAGCTGAATAATCTAAACAGTAATACAAGGGAGAATTCTTTGATTTTTGTAAAAGTAAAATCATAGTTAGGGTAATTTTTAATTTAGTATTTTCATTTAAAACTAGAAAGATTGATTCTACTGACAGAAGTGATTTTTGTGAAGCCACAAATCATAGGGTTCTTGCTATTCGATGATTTCAGTCCTTATTTCCCCATTTATTTGAAATGTTCTTCCAAATTTAGATTCTAAAATTCAAATGAAATTTAGGTTTTCGAAAGAGTGATGACTCTTTAATAGCAACCAGCTGAAACTACAAACACCATACATTGTTGTTACTCTAGTGTGATTCAATCAAAAGTTTTTGATAGTTAGGGTAATTTCAAATCGGGTATATTAATTATATGTCCCTATTTTTAACTCCTTAAAAATATATCCTTTATCTAGCAAATAAATATGTACTCCTTTTTATAATCTTGCTCCATTTAATATTAGATTACCTTAATACCCTCCTCATATAATATTTTTCTTTATTTCAAAATACAAACAAATTTCTTCCTCTACCACTTCACCACCACTTCACCACCACCACTAGCACCACCACCACCCAACATTCAACTACCATTCCACCACACCCACCGATTCAACAACCAGCGCTTGCCCAACCACCACCACCAATATTCCACCACCACTCCTTCGCCACCCATTACACCACCACTAGTCCTCCTCCACCGCACTGACATTAGCCACTACCACAAGTTGTAATAAAGCGCCCATGTATCCACATGGCGGGCGTAAATCGTAGCAGCCACCACCACCATCACCGCTTGGTTCAAATATTTTTGTAGCAACAAAAAGTAGTTGATCCATTTGGTTGGATCAAGCGGTGGATGTTTCATCCATGCGGATTTGATCCTTGATGAAGTTTATCCATTCGGTTGGATCCCAACAATGGATGTTTATCCATCTTCCCGTGGAAAAAATACTACCACTTCATCATTTTGCGATTCAGGATCCACCAACAAGCCATCATGATGAAGTTTATCTAGTTTATCCGAGAAAAAGGATCAACGAGTAAAAGTTGATCCAATTTTAGTGGATCAACAATGAAGTTGATCCATGTAAAGGTGGATCAATAATGATAGTTTATCCATGTAAAATGGAGTGAACCGCGTGGTCGAACACGCATCATCTGACATGGAGTCAGTCATGCTACCATTGCACCACAAGTTCAACATTAGAACAAATTTACATGATTTAAGCTACAAAACATGAGTTCAAAGGATCAACAACAGTAGTTGATCCCATATATATGGATCAATAACCATAGTTGATCCAAAATATGGATCCAACAACCATAGTTGATCAATATCATACTGCTTCAGCAGAGATAACCACCATATTTCATTACCGTAGCTTCATAACCTGTGACTCAAGACCCGACTTCAAAACCAATCTAGGTTGAATCAACAATGGATGTTTATCCATTTCCGTTGGATCAACGGTGGATGTTATCCATTTAGTTGGATTAGCGGTGGATGTTTATCCATTGCGGTTGGATCAACAACCATAGTTGATCCAATATCACTCTTTACTTGAGCAGATAACCACCATATTTCATTGAATGAGCTTCAATATCTGTAACAACAACTCCTTACCAATCTTTGCTACCAACAAATCACACATCTCGGCGCCACCACCACCACCACCAAACAACCAAACCCAAAATCCAACAACACTCACCTCATACGGATGATTCAAAGAAAATAACACACAAAACAATAAGAAAATAAAGAGCAGCACTTGGACATGGGGAATAGTCATTGTTTATGGTGAATTACAACAAAAAAAACCATTGACAACCACCAAATATAATTTAATCAATTGGTCTTACCAAGAACCCGTCATTCGCATTTGCATGTTACTTTCGGAAGGAACAAGTGCTCAAATACAAATTAAATACCGAAAATCGTTGATGTTACTTTTAAGGAACAATTACTCGTACAAATTAAATACAGAAAATCGTTGAAGACAAGAATCTTGGGGTTATTTTCGATAGTGATGAGGTTTACTCATATATATACGGAAGAAGCGACCTGAGATCTAGTTTATTCCATCTTCATCGTAACGTGGTAGTCTTCATTTGATTTCTTGATGATTTTCTCATTGATTCATCATGAGATCTAAGTTTTGAAATTCTATTTTCTCATTAATTCTTCAGGATTTAACTTTTGCATCCAAATCGAGTAGAAATCGATCTAATCGATTGTTTAAAGTTAGGTGTGGTGTTGTAGGTAGTGGATTAGTTAGTACGGGAGATGATAATTACAACGATGAAGATGGTGATGGAAGCAAAGATGGTGGTGGTGGTGCAGCGGCGATGAAGATGGTGATTAAGGAGGTGGTGATGGTGGTTATGGTGATGGTACTAGTGGTGTTGGTGTTTGACGATGAAGATGGTAATGGTGTAGAATTTTTTATGGATCTGTTCTTCTCAAAATTAAGAAGAAGATGATGTATAAACACATCAAAGGTTAAATGGAAATCTCCAAATAAATTTTTTTAATAAAATTTCAAATATGCCATCAGGGACATTTTTAAAGTCTGTCAGGGATATTTGTGAAGACCCATCAAAAGGAGGGACAAAAGTTCAATTACCACTCTCAAATTAGTATTTACATTCATTCAAAACTATAAAGATTAATCTAATTTATTCATTTTTTTTTTGTTATTCCCTGTATTATTTCAAGGAGATACATATCAATATAATGAGGGAGGCACTAAAAGATAGAATCATTTATTTACCAGACTCACTTCTTCATTACATCCATTCTTTCCTTCAATACAAAGTTTGTGCTCGTACTAGCGTATTATCAAAAAGATGGAATTACATTTGGACAACTGTTCCCACCCTTCATTTTCAGAGTCTAAGGTACTATCCCGACACCCCTTCTTCCGAGACCAATAAATTCATGGATTTTGTGGATGGAACGTTGCATCGTCATAATTCGTCAAATTTAGACAAGTTCATTCTTCTCTGCGATCACCACTTGAATGAATCTCGGCTTCATTCTTGGGTCTCTAGAGTAATACGGGGTAACATTAGAGAGCTCATCTTACACTTACACCAACACCACCCCTTGTTTATCCCCCTATCTCTTTTTACATGTAAATCACTGACCTCACTAGAGCTACGGGCTCATCCTAATATCCGCTTTCCTAAGTATACCTCGTTTCCAACACTCAAATGCCTTAAACTTCATTTTTATAAGTTTACCGATGAATGCTGGAATGAGGAACTCTTTTCAAATTCCACTGTCCTTGAAGAATTGATTCTAGATCAGTGCTCCTTTAGTGTGAAATATTTTTGTATCTCAATTCCTACACTTAAACTCTTGAAAATTGATAATTGGGTTACTGAGGAAAATGGGTTACGGGACTGTATTTTCAAAATTGATGCACCAAGGCTTGTCACTTTCATATACGCAAGTCCTGTTGCGAAAGAATTTGTCTTGTCTAGCTTTCAAGCACTAGAGGAAGCAGCTGTTCACATCAACTTTGAAGAATATGATAGTGCAGAAATAAGTCGGTTACTTCGAGCCCTTGCACATGTGAAATGTCTAAGTGTTTGTAATCTAACCCTAAAGGTATTCTTGCTTGCTGATTTCTTAAGAGTAGTTAGTTTCTTGTCTACGTCTATGGTTTAATCTGACTCCTTGTAACTGACATATTTCATAAACAGGTTATCCACTCTGATTATGGTTTGTCAAACAATCTGCCGAGATTTCATAATGTCAAAAAGTTGAACATATCTGGTGTACCCTGCATTGATCAAGGACTAATCACTTTGCTTAAAGCAATATCTAATCTGGAGTCACTCGTATTTAGTGAGGCAAGTGTTCCGAACTGAAGATTCTGCACAGTCATTAAGTTATGGGCTTACAGTTATAATTTATTTTGTCGGCAGTAACTAATCTTTTTAGTATCTCTCTATTGTTTGTTATTTCAATTCCAGCTTATGTGATGGAGAAGCAGAAGAAGGCGACGCTGAGGGTAATGGGGGTGATGACAATAAGAACGATGATGCTGATTCCGTTGAGCCCAAAAATAACCACGTTGATCACAAAAAGATGTCTCTGGCGGCTGCTGGTCGTCAACAATAATCAGAGGCAAAGCCAACTATGAGAACAGAGATGATAGTTGCACACCCAATATTGTGACTGCTGGATGTCTGTTCCACACCTAAAATCAGTTTGCTTTCAGCAATTTGTTGAAATGCAAGGGAAATGAAGTGGGTGAGACTGATCTTGAGGGACATAAAAAAGCTTTGCAGGACATCTGTTACCATGATATTTATGGTCTCATTGTAAATAGGAGAAGTAACAAAGAGCTACTGGCAGAGATACCAAGTTTTCCAAGAGCTTCCCCAGGTTGTGTGATTAAAATCAGTTCTTAGAATTGGTAGGCTTTTTTTATTCTTGGTGAAAATAGAAATGCAAGTGAGAACCAGTGTTATTATTTCAATATTTTCCTGTGCCGATGATTGTAATCCATTTCCAGTTCCTGACTGTGAACTGGTCTACATTGTAATTGTCTGGAAAATTGTAAAATGAAATGAGACTTTGAGAACTGGTCTTCATTATAACCGTCTGAAAAATTGTTTGGCGGTTCACTGGAATGTTTTTGTGGACCTATTTTCGGCCGATGATATGAATTTTATTTTACAGTTGCTCCCTAGTTCACTCCAATGTCTGTAAGGCTTCTCCAGCACATTTTCTTTACTTCGGATCGAGGAATTAAATGTTTAGTAAGTAACCATGTGTTTTGAAACTCTCCGATCACAACTTTTGCACCATTATGTCAACAGAAATGGGATGCTAGGAGATTAAGATAAGCATTTTGATGGCATATAAAGGAAAGCTATTATTGGGGCGTCACATTCCAATAGAGGGGCGTCACCTAATAGGACAAAAAGGGATCACCCGTTAGTAATTTCAAAATCCCCTTATCTAAAATATTTTCATAATGACTAAACAACCCTCACTTTGTTAGTCTTAATAATCTAATAATTAGATTAATCAATCTCTTTTATACTTTAGTGAAAAAAACTAAATTTGATTAACTGTCCGTCTTTGTGATACTTGAAAAAACTAAATTCGATTAAGTGTTAATTTTTGTGGGAAGAGAATATAGAGGAAAATTTTTAACTATTGAGGGTTTCTTTTCAAAACCTAAATTTTGATTCAAGAAGAAATCAAAGGTCAAAAATAATTAGTATACCTGTAACTTAGCTCCAATGTCTTTTTTATTGTTCAGAGTTTGCCAAATAAGTAAAAAATTAAAAAAATTAAATTCTCATAACGATTTACGGTTGGGTTCTTCTTTCATATCCAATAAGTACAAAAGGTGATTCTGACGGTTAGGTAATGATGAACTCCTAATCGTAACTGGCTAAAATTGAAAAAAATCCTGATTACAAACAAACGGTTGGGTTTTTTATTTCTCGAATCAACCGTAAACAAGTTACGGTTGAGATTTTTATCCATCGGAGTCAACCGTAAACAAGTTAAAAGCTTCTCATATCCAACCGTAGCTAAAACATCCAAACGTAACTCAAAGTTTTAGCTACTCCTTGGATAAAACCCACCGACTGAATAGGTCATAAGATTGACACGTATAATTGATTAATATCTCATTGGATAAACATCCAGTCATAAAAAAATTTATATCTCGCCACATGGGCAGACAATGTGAATTTGTATCAAACAACAAACTCATGTACGTGTTAAATAATCAACTTTAGTTGGATGTAAAATTTTGATTTTTAACAAGCAATAAACACTCCTAGGCTCTTTCTTCGTCTCGTGCTAATAACTTAAGTTTATTAATAGATTGTATAGATCGGTGATGCTTTGTCAGCGGGATAGGTTTTGAAGGACTTCGTATCAAGAGGATAGACACAAGAAAATACGGATAGCTATGTGTATCTACCAACTTTCACTTGAGAAATATGAATCTAATTCCGGTTACTTGAAAACAATAAAATCCAACCGTATCAAAAAAAAAAAAAAAAAAAAAAACTTAAAAATGTCTCAGGAGTTTTTACGGTTAGATTTTGAGAATCGAACTCAACCGTAAATGCTTTTTACGGTTAGAAACGTAAACGTAACCACACATGCATATATTTATTTTTTATTTTACGGTTAGAAGTTTTTGGTTTTCTAACCGTAACAACTTCAGAGAATAAAATTACGGTTAGAAAATTGAATATACCTAACCGTAACTGGTTCTGCAAACCTAATTTTCTACTTATATCAATAAATCAAATAATTTTAAACACTAAACAAAGAAAAAATACATATGGGTTTGTGTCGAATCAAACATCACAACACTATTGGATGCGGTTGATGAATTAGGAATTGTGAACCGGTTTTATCTTGGTTTTCGCTATTGAAATCGAGTTTTGATCAATTATTCGTTGGGTTATTGTCAATCACCATCACTAATATTGATTAAGAAAAGAGATGAAAGAAAAACTGATTTTGATATTAAATTTTATTTTTTTATTGATTAGGTTTTTAAATTTTTATTTTAGTTAAAGGGTAATTTAGACATTTTGTATTTGTATTAGGATATCCCATAACCATTTTTTGGACACTAAAGATCAAGTGAAGCCCCTCTATTGGAGTGTGACGCCCCAATAATAGCCTTCATATAAAGTGCTTGCAAAAGTTGGTGGGCTAAAATGCAATTGATGCGGATGTCATACCCAAATTTTTTACCAGTAAAAATATTGCTACTGACTGTTGACAAAAATAAATAAATTATATTGACCATTTGACCACAGACTGTTGATAAAATCCACATCCAGAAAAGAAAACTCACTTGCCCATTTCTTCATCTCAGTCTCAGAAAGTCTCTCACAAACAAATCAGGGTTTGTTGATTCGATTTAAGGTACGTTTTTATTTACTTCTCCATGAATTAATCTTCAGTTCCATCTTTTAATTACTGTACAGTATCAATTTATCTTGTGATGTTAGGGTTAGGGGTTTACATGAACAATCGAAACAGAGATGATCTTCTGATGTTAGGGTTTGGGGTTTAGATGAACGATCAAAGAAATTAGTATTATTAGAAACTTAATTTTCAATCCGGTGTAATTGATTCCACATTAGAACGATTTATTTTCTTTAATTTAATTTCTGTGTTCTTCTTCTGTGTATGATTATATTTTAAAGCTACTGAAAGGGGAAACATAAACATATCAATATGATGAGAGAGGCAGCACAGGATAGGATCAGTAATTTACCAGAAGACATACTTCATTACATCCATTCTTTCCTTGATATCAAGGATGGTGCTCGTACTTGTGTATTGTCAAAAAGATGGAACTACATTTGGACCACTGTTCCCATTATTGATTTTCAGTATAGAAATTACGACCCCACTTCAGAAGAGACAGATAAATTTATGGATTTTGTGGATGGAACATTTCGTCGACGTCATAATTCGGCAAATATAGACAAGTTCTCCATCAACTGGAATCAGCAAATTAGTGAAACTCGGGTTCATTCTTGGATCTCTACTGTATTAAGGGGTAACGTTAAGGAGCTCGACTTAGTCTTTTTCCAGGTATACCCATCAAGCAATCATTTCCCATCTCTTTTTACTTGTGAATCACTGATATCGTTGAAGCTAAAAACTCATCCTAATATCCACTTTCCTAAATATATCTCTTTTCCAAGACTCAAGCGCCTTGAGATTCACGAATTTGAATTTAGCGATGGGTCCTGGAATGACCAACTCTTTTCAAATTCCACTGTCCTTGAAGAATTGATTCTTCACGGCTGCAGTTATTTTATGACGAATTTCTCTATTTCAATTCCTACACTCAAGCTCTTGAACATATATACTTGGTGTTGCGTACAAAATGGTTTACCAGACTGTGTTCTCAAAATAGATGCACCAGGGCTAGTCAGTTTCTCCTACGGGGGATCTGTCGCAAAAAACTTTGTCTTGTCTAACTTTCCAGTACTAGTGAAAGCTTCTGTCCACTTCACTTTTGAAGAAAATGGTAGTCCAGTAGAAATAAGCCGGTTACTTAATGCCCTTGCACATGCGAAGTATTTAACTGTTGATGATCAAACACTTCAGGTATTCTTTCTTGCATCCATCTTTAGGTTAAATATTTGTTCTTATGTTTCTGTTACTTTTATGGTTTAATCTGTCTCCTTCTAACTGAGTCGCCAACTTATTTGTTGCTATCACCTCGTGACAAATAGTATATCTTCTCCGCATCCCATCTGTCAAACAATTTGCTGAGATATCATAATGTCAAAGTGCTGAAGACATCTAACTTGCTAACCACTGATGAAGGACTTATTACTTTGCTCAAATCAGTACCTACCTAATTTGGAGTCACTCATAATTAAGAGGCAAGTGTTTGGAACTAATATTATGCATATTGTCATTGATTGAACAACACAGTTCAAGTTTTGGGCTTACATTTGTTAACATAATATTAAGGCTTTAGTATTAAATCATTTGATATCTTACTGTTTCAATTTCAATTCCAGAATATGAGAGATAAAATAGAATGGTTTAGTGACGAGGAAGATGAGAACGACAGTGACGACGCTGCAGGTGATGGGGTTGGGGATGCGGACAATGAAAATGATAATGCCCATGCTGATATAGAAGAGGATGATGAGAACGATGGTGACGATGGGGATGATGACAATGGCGACCTTGATGCCGACTCTTTTCAGGGCGACAACAACCAAGACAATGAAGATGAAGGGGATGTCGCTGATGCAGCCGTGTCTGGAAGCAGCCATGTGAGTGATGACAACTGTGACAATCAAGATAATAGTTGGGATATTGTGACTTCTGGATGTTTGTTTCCACACCTTAAATATGTTTGCTTTCATCGGTTTGTTGGGAATCCAAGGGAGCTGAGGTGGGTGAGGCGGATTTTGAGGACGCAGAAGCTTTGCAAAATATGACTATCCATTACTTTGATTCTTACGGAGCTTGTCATGCACGCTATGTAAATGGGAGAAGTGAAGAAAGTTATTGTAGAGATACCAAGTTATCCAAGAGCATCAGCAGGTTGTTTGTTTAAATTCTATTCTCGGGAAGATTGGAAGTCTGTTGTTAATCACAGAAAATAAGAATAATTTGGAATTAGCTTTATTCCAATCTTTTACTGTGCATCTGACTGTTATCCATTTACAGTTCCGGACTCCCCAAATTGTATGAAAAACTTGGAATCAATTTTGTTTTGTCTTTCCATGTTCAGCATCTCTGACTGTTATCCATTTGTGATTCTGTCATTCATCCCTTTGCAGCATCTAAAGTGAATCTAAAGTTTGAAACTTTTCTGTTTCTGAAGCCAAACAATGGATCCTTAAATCTGCATATTTTACTGCACTAGACTGCCCTTGGATGTACATCATAACTAGGTTGAAACCCACAACTACAAGTTGCAGCAACAAAATCCAGGACTGAATTTGTGCTTAGCACCTTTAATTTTGTGAGAGGGCTAATCTTGATTTAGCCCGGGTAGCCTCTTTATCCAAACCAAAACCAAAAGCCCTTTTGTCCAGGTCCAGGTACAAGTCCTAGATAGGGCTAAGATTGCCGACCTACCTAAACACAACCCACCATAAGGAAGGACGGTCCTCGGCACAATCAGTGCCTTGTTCATTTTGGCACGAGAGGGTGAAGTAGTCACTACTTCGGTGAGTTTACGCATTCGCGGCCATCAAAGTAGCGTATCTTGCTCACACCATATCCTGTCAGGGGCTACGGGGAGTCCCCTTTCACAATTTTGCCATGTTGATTTACGAGTTCACGGGTTGTACAATCCAAAGTAGAGAAGGAAAAGCCGAGAGTTAGAGAGTCAGTTCACGTACCTCGTGCACATACCTTGTTTCCAAGGGTCGCTTGCTCTTCACGCAATTTAGTCGGACGCCAGCTCTTTCTGTAAGTTCCGCCGGCTGAGGTCCCATTTGACCAGCAATATAATACTACCTGATCCTACAAAAAAGACAGTTAAAAAAGGGGGGAAACATGTGTCCACGCATTCCTGTCCAGCGCCAACTCTTTGTGAAGGTTCTTCCGGCACAGGTCCAGTTCAATCAATTCATCCCACGTCAGTTTCGGTAGGCCTCTACGTTTCATCCTTCCTTCCGGGGCGCATGATGCGTCCTAAGTGAACCCGAGCATCGGGTGGTCTTGTTTGGAGATGCCCAAACCTACAAAGTCGATGTTGGGTAAGTACATCTCGATTGGTGCTATCCCAAGTTTTTTTGAGTATAAGTTCATTTCTGATTTTGTCATGCCTCGTATGTCCACATGCCCACCTCAGCATCCGCATTTCAATTGCATGCAGTGCTTTTATGTGTGGGTTTTTAGCCACCCCGCATTCCTCTCCATACAACATTGCTGGTCGTATCGTCGTTTTATAGAACTTTCCTTTCAATTTAGCTGGGACCTTACGATCGCAAAGGACTCTTGTCGTCATTCTCCATTTCGCCCATCTGTTGGGTTCTATGTCGAATGACTTCACCGATATCACCGTCACTTTGGATCATAGATCCTATATAAAGGAAGGATTCCTTCCTTGGTATTATCTGCCGGTCAAGCAGGACGTCCCCAATATCAGGCTCTGTGTCTTCGAACTCGCACCTCAAATATTCCGTCTTGGACCTACTGAGTCTGAAGCCATTCGATTCTAAGGTGTGCCTCCACCATTCAAGTTTCTCTTCTACCTCTCTTTTGGATTTCCAAATTAGCGCCACATCGTCTGCCGAAAGCATATACCAAGGGATCTCCCTCTATATGTCCCTCTTTACTTGATCTATTACTAGCGCAAATAAATAAGGACTCAGGGCTGATCCCTGGTGTAGCTCAATGTTGATGGGTAAATCGTCCAAAACTCCGTCACATGTCTGGACACTAGTGACTCCCTCGTACATATCTTTGATTAAGGTTATATACCGGAGATACCTTCTTACATTCGAGTGCCCACCACATCACCTCCCGCGGAACCTTGTTGTAGGCTTTCTCCGGGTCGATGAATACCATGTGCAAGTCCCACCTGTAGCATTCCATTAGTTGTCTAACCTCGAAGATCGCTTCCGTAGTCAATCTTCCGGGCATAAAACCAAACTGATTTTTCGTGACACAGGTTTCCCCATGGAGTCGACGGTCAATTATACGTACCCACAACTTCATTGTGTGGCTCATTAGTTTGATCCCCCTATAATTTGTATAACTCTGGATATCGCCTTTTCTCTTATAAATGGCACAATGATTCTTCTTCGTCATTCATTCGACATCGGGTTTGTGCGGAAGATACTACGGAAAAGCTTGGTCAGCCAAGTTATTCGTTCTTCTCCCAGACACTTCCACACTTCGCTAGGAATCGTATCCGATCCCAACGCGAATATATTATAAGACAACCTGTCATATTTATTTATGTTTATGAAAATGTGGTATGCGTCTTGCTTCTAGGCGCCAGTGGGACGCATATTCTTCACCGGAGAACACACGAGCGAGAAATTCAATGGTTATGTCCATGGTGGATACCTATCTGGTGAGATTTATGTCTGTAATTTGTAATCTAGATTTATAATAACAAAGCTAATACTCCCCTAAATGTAAGATAGGTAGATTTTCAATCCGCATGTCTTTGTTATTCCCTTATCAATATGATATGCTACTCCCCCTTTGTCTATACTTTACTCTTTCTTTAGATATAACTTTTAAGCACCATTGTACTTTCCCTTAGTGATACCAATCAATATAAATCAATACCAATATCACTTGTTTACTGCATATATTTCTCCCCCTTTTTGTCACAAAATGATAAAGATACGAGCAAAATAAAGGACAAATCGAAAGGATCTTACAAATCTCACAAGACTTGCAACCTATAAGAGTTAACCACGAGGTTCCACACACCATTTTTGATAACCAATATCAAACCCGAAACTAAAAAGTAATTTTGTTTTGATATGTTACCAAGGAAACAATTGCCCGAAGCAATTTTCCCTAATACTTTAGCAAACCAAAAATCGACTAAGCACCTTAGTTTCTTTGCTAAACCGATTGTACAAATACAATCGCTTGTTCGGTAAGACCTAAATAAAGATCAGAATTGACTCTATTTTTCTCATCTAATTATCCATATAACTAATTAGACCTTTCACTTTTAAACAAGACAAGTACTAAGTTAGGTAACTAGCATTTCTTGTTAAGGCATTCGATTAGACTTGAATAACCGAAACCTCCACTTTGATAAGTCTAACTAAGATCATAATTAACTTAGTTTCTCTTATCCAGAATCAAATTGGACTCAACAATTCATCCCGAAAACCTTTTCTTTTGTTAAGCCATAAACAATTCATACAAACCAAATAAATCAACTTGCATAATTATATACCTCAGCCGGAAGCAATTGAAACAACATAGACATTAAAGCACCGCTTAATTTACTAGAAATTTTGTAAGCCTAAACGATTGATACCAAACAATAAAGCAAGATAACAATATTTTTCTTAACCGGAAAAATTGAATCACACACACATCCATTCAAAAATAATGTAATATAACATCAATTGTACCCGAAATTTTGTTAAGCAAAAGCAATAAATATACGCAATAAAATCGGGCTTTTCTTAAACAGCAAAACGATTAACTAACAAAGTCGTTACCTCAAATTTCGCATCCTCTTCTCCAATAATGTTTGCATCTTCTTCTTTCCATGGAGAATTGGTACTGAAATATCACTATGTTGTCATACTCTTGCAAGACAAAAGAATAACAACAACCAACCTTTACCAGAGAAAGGTTGAAAACCGGTTTTAACTTATGCAATGCAAAAGTTAAAACCCCGAAACACATATGCTTTTATGTTCTACCAACATGGGCTAGAACTTAATCTTGCTAAACTAAAAAGTTACCCAAACCATAAGGGTACACATCATATGAGATCGAATATTAGGGTCATGAAAACCGAAATCACACATCCCATAAACATACATAGCAATAAGATAAAACATTCAAGCACAGGCTATGTAAACCAAAAACTATCACAAGAAAAATTATAAACCAATAATTTTATTCACAATATACCTTATACAATTATCGAAGGAAATAAAAAATTGATGTCTATTCTCTTTGCAACTCAGTACTTCATTGATCTTTTTATAATTTTCATACTTAGAAAATATAATATTCCTATAAATACGATCGTAAGCCAATGATACATATCTCATAGAAAATATTGATTTTACTCTTAATATCAAGAGAAGATGCAGACTTATTCTTAAGTTGAACTTTCTCGATCTAGCATTTTACCAAGAGAAGATGTTGGATCCAGACCATGGTTCAGACAAGGAATGACCAAAGAAGGAGAATGATCTTTTTATAATTTTCATACTTCCGAAAATATAATATTCCTATAAATACGAATATCTCAAATATTTTCAAATACTAGATTTTATTCCCATAATCTACATATAAGTGCCTTGATTTTTCTTATTCCTCACTCAAAATTTGGCACACATGGTGAGGAAAGAATCCTAATACCGATCAGGTGGTATTAGTGTGAGATTTTGAGACAGTTTTTGCATCTTGTCTTATTTTTCCCTTTTCCATTAGATGATTTAATAACATCGGAATACATGTCCATTTTTAACATGGGTAAATCACTAATGGAGGAGGAATAAATAAGATTGACAACTAATGCAATATTAGCTATTTCCTCTTCTTCTAATCATATGAATCAGGGCTCTCATCTAGAGTTATATCCAGAGCCTTGCTTCCAGTGTATTTCTTAAGATTGGGACAGTCTTTAGCAATATGACCAAACCCTTTACACTTAAAGCATTGCAGATGATATTCATCATCTTCTTCATGATCCTTTTTGACAGGAACTCGATCATGTGGACGAGAAGATCGATGAGTATCCTTTATGAATCTCTTGTTTCTTTTCTTTAAGAGATCTCGAAACTTTTTAGTAATCAATGATAATGATTGTTCAATTTCATCATTAGAATTTTTTGCAATCTGTTTATCTGAATCATCCATCTGTTTATTCCTCTCCATTGGAGCTTTCAGAACTTTTGCATCTTTAAAAGCGATTCCTTTTGTTTGAATAGACTGTGATTCATGATCAAAGATCTTTAACTTTCCAACAAGTGTGCTTCGTGAGAGAGTTGAAAGATCATGTGCTTCTATGATTGCATGTTTCTTAGAATCGTATCTAGATGGCACGATCTGAGAATATTGCACACTATATCATTTTCAGAAATAGTCTTTCCAAGAAAGAAAGAAGCATTAATTATCTCAGAGAGTTTAATATGAAACTCTTAAAAGGTGTCGTTGTCATCCTGATGTGTTGTAGAAAGTGGTAACAAAAGTTCGTTTCTCAGACTTGTAGAGGTTCGATTTTAGACTCAAATTAAAATAGAAAACTTAAGAAGTTGTCGTTATCAAGATTATAAAAAGCACTGAGACTCAGAATTCCACCAATCACCAATTTTTATGTGATTTAATCTAATCAATATTCATGCAACTCTTTACGTTTAAAGTGATTCTAATATTTTTGCCTTGACAAGTAGATTCTCAAAACAATAGTTCTAAATCGAAAGCATGGACCATCAAAAGACTTAACCTAAGCATAACCCATCAATTGAGAACACAACCACTTAATCAGAATCATATATTCGATTTTAGTTCAGTGCAAATAATCATAAAAGAAATTGCAAAAATCATTAAAAATAGAGACTACCACATAATAATTGGAAAAATGGCTTCCTCCGTCGCCTCAGCAAATGGGTTTAGATCCTCATGTTATTCACGTGCTCAAAGTAGGTGTTCATAGCTCAAAAGGGTGAAAAACAAGAGAAAACTACTAGAGCAGACCATTTGCAACGTTTTACTGGCGTTACAAACTGATTGTTACAGAGAATTGTCGCAATATAAACTGTTACAGGAAACGATAGAAGAGGTATGTTGTAGAATAAAAGACTGCTCTAAAGGGTCTAATGTTCTTCGTGTTCTTCCTTCTACACCAGCAGAACTCGACTTCCTGCAACTCCTCCTGTTGATCTCTGTGGTGTTCTAAAGTACCCCTAACTTCTTCTAAACTTCAATACCCCTCTCTGGAACTCGACAAAGCCTTTAATACACTTCACCAACCTCAAAATCCCAATTAAATTACTTCTTTCTTTTCGTGGAAGTCACGGAAATAATTTCTTCCCTTACTTGTTTCACGCGTTTCTGATCTTTCCAACTCCTCCCCAAATCTTCCTTAGATAGAAACTCATCTTAAGAAATAA
The DNA here is from genome assembly GCA_023531295.1 of Papaver armeniacum. Lineage (NCBI taxonomy): Eukaryota > Viridiplantae > Streptophyta > Magnoliopsida > Ranunculales > Papaveraceae > Papaver > Papaver armeniacum. The sequence continues at coordinate 502,116 of JAJJWW010006831.1, forward strand.
TATCTCGCCTTTAGTCTCCCTGTAATACGAAAAACCAATTCATACAGGGTCCGTGTATAACTCCACCTCTGTTTCTATCCAACTCGAGTTCTAGCCCAATCCAGCCCAACTACACATCCATACCAGCATTGTATTGCCAAAACAGGCCTAGCCCATGAAAACCAGCGATTCAATCTCCTTGAAACTGGTCCAAAACATCAACCTGAAATCCGCAGCTTAAACCAAAATTTTCCCGCCAATTTGAAATTCAATTTGGAGAAGATGACCTCCCCTTATCCTGTCCCGGTATCCCTTTAGCAATTAGGGTTACAATTAGCAATCCTTGGGGTGCGAACAACAATCTGTGGGGTACGAAGAGTAATTCCTTGGGCTGTAAATAGTGAAAACTTCTGGGTGCCTTTATCGCGTTTCTGGGGTGCCTTTACTACTTTCTACGGGGGTACTTTCCGAGCCAATTTTGCCGCAAAAGCCTATTTCTCCAAAAACACCTACAAAAACATAAAATGATCAAATAAGTACAAAATCGAGCACTAACAATACACAATATTGAGAACAAATTAGACACAAAAATGTGTATATCACATCCATTCGAAGGTTTTCCCAATAGGAAGTAAGAGTTTGAAGTCTAGCTTCTTTCTTTGATGTGTTTCCTTCGAATACGATCTGAAGATTATCCCAAGCTTCTTTCGAAGTTTGACATGTTGATACATGATGTTGTAGATCACGGCTTACAGCATGTATTATAGCATTCGAACCTTCTGAATTCTGCTTTGCAAGAGCCTTTTCTTCGTTTGAAAAACCTACTAAGCGTTTAAACTCAGTTTCCGAATTTTCTATCTTTGGATGAATATAACAATCGACGACTAATAGCCATGTATTAAAGTCTCGTGATTGAAGCAAAGATCTGATAGCAGATTTCCACCATAGATAGTTTGTTCCTTCAAATCTTGGCGGTACGTTAATCGAAGTCGATTCATGAGAACTCGAGTTCATTCTTATAGGTTGGATCGCACCAAACACAGATTGTTAGATCTTTCCATGTTTGCCTGCTCTGATACCAATTGAAAAGACGAGGGTACCCAAATATACCTCAATCTAAAACTTTTCCACCTATAAGTCCATTCTCAGAAAGTGATTGTCTATGGACTGAGACGAGACAATAAAACTAATCGGTTCACACTTCTTGTGATCGTCTATGGATACGAGATCGAGACAATACGACAACAGATAACTTGTGTGATTGACTATGGATACAAGATCGAGACAATAAAAAAACGAAGTATGTTTACTTGATAAAAGGTCCGGACTTAACCGAACACATTAAGATTACTATCAAGTAAATAGGAATTAACGTTTGTGTATTTTACTTCTAATTATAATAAAAACAATTATAATTGCGGAAATAAAAAAGTAAAAGACACAACAAGATTTTGTTAACGAGGAAACCGCAAATGCAGAAAAACCCCGAGACCTAGTCGATAATTGAATACTCTCAGGATTAAGCCGTTATACAAAATCTAAACCAACTTCGTATAGTTGAGACCAAGCAACTAAAATTATAGTTCACCTAGTTCCGTCTGTATACACTAGTGGAAAAAAGAAGTTCCGCGACCGTCAGGACAGGTCATATATAAGAGTTAAACGACCCGTTCTAACGGTCTCTGAATGGGTCGCTGATAAAGCGTTTTTTAATTGCACAACCCTAAATTGTGGGTCTCTGAATAGCAACCGTTCTAACGGTATCTGAATCGTCACTAGGTGCTTACCCGTTAAACTGGTCGTAGATTTGAATTATAACATCAAAAAAAATATAGATTCAGATCAGCTGAAATGCCTAAATGGCTGAATCTGAATTAATCTTACTGCCATTCAAGTCAAATTACAGTCATGTGAAGTCAAACTACAATCAAGTCAAACTACATCAAGTCAAATTAAAGTCTGGTTAAGTCAAACTGAAATTCATATGCAACCTCAAATTTAACTGAAATTTATAATCAAACTGAGAATTTTAACATTCATTCATTTTATCAATTGAATGTAAAATTACACAAAAAAGGATGAAATGCTGAGTTCAGAGAATACATGTCCAAGATAGCTAGTAAATTCTAACAACAACCTGTGATTTAATCACGAAGAACTAAGTAAGTAAGATACAATTAGATTATATGCCAGCCAGTTTAGTCAAAATCGCTCTCCAAGGACGATTACTCGCCGAGTAATCGCTACAGGCTATATGACCGAGGCGATTTCCGATTCCAAGCCATTTCCTATTTTTAGTGATTAAGGCTTGGACAGATTTTTGAGCAAAATGAGCTAACGATTTTTCCGAGTTGGCCTTGCAAGCACTAAAATAAGAAAAAAAAAATTTTGTAACCCCTAAGATGGGAGTTCTCAAATAGAAACCTCTAAAAACTTGATAAATACGTTAAATATAACAATATTACAAACTTAATTACCCGGTAGTGTTAAAATTTTATTAATTAGGTACAAATCATGACTTATGAGCATCAATATATAAATTTTTAATAAATAGATTCCGAGTATTAGTCCGAGTTTTGGCGATTTCCAAGTCCGAACTTATTGCTCCTCGCTCCAAGCTCCCCAACCGAGTAGGACCGAGGAACGATTTAGATTACTTTGATGCCAGCACAATCTTTAGATACGAATTGAATGTGTACATCGAAAAAATCCTCATACTTGACTAATTCCCAGTATGATCTGCAAGCTTGCAGTTACAATCAGTACTCCTTGAGTTTCCATCATACTGTGTAAAAATATCTGCAAGTAGAGAATACATGTGCATAAAAACTAGCTGAATCGTCAAAGTTAAGAAACATAAATGGAAAGAGGTGGAGAGATAATCAAAGTTTGTCTGCAGAACTTACTTCATGAGGTTCAGTGATTCATTGTAGAGATGAGTCTTCGATAATGCAGAGGATAGGTACAATATCAACAGAAGAACCACCAATGACTGCCGATAACCTAATTCTAAAAAAAACTTGCAGAAATGTGTTTATGCCAGATACAAAAATAAAAATCTTCCATTAAAACCAAAATCCAAATAAACATTAAAATTGAATATATCAATACACAAGAAAGGGATATTGATTCTTACAAAGGTACCACCAAGCTTGACAAGCATCCAATGGTTAAGCGTATTGAGCCTCTTCCAATGCTTCTTTAACCCTCTTGCATGTTACCACACTAAAATTAGTAAACATAGATTAATGTCAAACTCAGGGAATCCAAAGATACAGTCCTGTAATTTCACAAATATCCTATCCATGGAAAGGAAACTCAAAACAACAATATGAGCATATCTCATAAGACATTGTCGCGGAACTTGTCCAAGGAGACTACATCAACTCAAGGTAATATACAGATAACAGTAATGTATGCAGTAGGTGTAACTATAAACACTTATAATTTGGAGATTCATCAATTAAAAAACAAGAAACCAGACCCAAGGATTAGAATACCACCGAAAGTTATCGAGTTCATCGTTATGAAAGAAGTAAAGTAGACGTACCTAGAAAGCTACACACTATAGTGTCACTCTCTAGAGCGTCTTTAGCTGTACTCATGCCCCCACCGTACCTGCATCGAGAATCAGTAGAGAGTTAGAGTCACTATACATGAACATTGGAAGATCCAGTTTTCATTAATGCGTAACAAACTACGAATACACTCGTAGAGAAAGCGGTATGTTAAACAGAACTACACAGTATAACTTAATATGACCTAGCTAAATTTCCTGCTACTGAATAATGAGAAAAGTTACTCAAAATTTGAAAGTTAGGTTGAAAGTATCTTAGGTTCCCCTGTATTTTCTAGCTAAATCATCATTCTAAATCATGGGACAAGAAGTGTTCAGTACATTCTTCTATACTTGAATAACATCAAATGTCAGAAAGTCTGAAGATTCTGGTGCTGACATGCAGTTGTTTTCCAGAACTTGACCTTACTGATTGTAAAGCTCTGATGAATTCTATTTTGGAAGTTTTTAGTGATGAGGTGGTTGCACGGTGCTCAAGTCACTGGCCCATTACAAATACGAGGTTTGTGAACTATTAAATAGTGATCTTAACATGCTTACTAGCCATGGTTGATTTTTTTGGTTCTTGCTGAACTGAACTTCAACTTATTTACATAGTCTAACGGTAGTAAATTCAAGCAGTACATTCCTAGTTTCTCTTTCTTTTCTTCGTATGTCTTTTTCAACAAAGTGTATTATCTATCTGATATCTCTTTATGCAGTTCTTGCTGTCCATTTAGAATCTAATAACATACCATTTTTTTTTTTTTTGCTTGCTACGTAGGTTGGTATTCGTTCACTTGTAATTGCAACACCTATGATGATGATGCTAGAATAGAGGGATGTGGTGCTTTATCTGAAGCATCCATTCGTTGTCCCCGTATAACGTTAGATGCTTCTTTTTGTGTGTAATGCTATTTCTTTTCTCTTCATTTCCTTTTGTTCTTTCGGCATAATTCGACAGCCAACTTAAAGATGATTGCTTGTCTGCTGCCACAACTGCTGCATGTTCTTTTATCCAGACAATGATTTTGATGTCCTTCTAAACTATTGTCATGATGGCCTCTCCTCTATGTCGGCTAGCACATTTGACGTTCCTTGATTTATCTTGTACTTTCTCGTTGAACTTGCAACCTGTTTCTGGTTCCCGCTTCCTATTGATATAGATTTCAACATTGATCCCTTCTCCCGTGTCTTTAGAAAATTAAGGCATATATGGTGAAGTTTTACGTTCAACTTCTTGTTGAAGCTTTCTGGTAGTTAAGCTTGGAATAGAAGTATAAATTTTAGCATTTGAAGTTGTCAAGTTTGGAACTTCAGTATTTTAGATAGTTAAAGTTGTAAATTATTAGCACTTTTTAGTAAAATTTCAGTTTAAATTATTTTAGAGTTACTATCAATTTAATATTTTCATTAATACAATTTTGGAGTAAATAGTAATTTAATTGTGATTCAGCTTTTATTTTTAGATTCAGCTGAATCAGCTTTTGATTCTGCTAAATCAATTTTATTTTATTTTTAATAAAAAATGTTCAATATAAACGGCTGCTTCTACCAGACATACTGATAGACTGCTCAAGGCAGTCGTGTTTGAAAAGATTCAAGTGCTCCTAGGCACAATCGTTTTGAGAAATAAGACTACAAATTTAGGGCTCCCAGTCACAGTCGTTTTTAGTGATTGTAAGGCCTTTTCTGGCTGACTTTTTTTTTTTTTGATTTTCCACTAGTGTGTACATGTGATCCGATTGCAAATAGAAACGGTTTATGTTCATCCCCACAAAGACCGATTGTCCTGGATATGTTTTGTGGTTCGAGAAATTTGAACCGGTCAATGTTAATGTCCACATAGCCCGATTGTCTACCATTTGAATTAATAACTGCTTAGCCCATAATCGGATTACATTAGCACTTATAAGAACTGATTATTGATGTATAATGCTAGAATCGGATTTTATATGTGTGTCGAGTAAACCGATTGTTGTAAGAAAAAATTCACAATTTTTTTGTATCTTTTTTTTTGTTAGAATCGGATTACATGAGCACTTTTATAAACCGATTCCTGTTGTGCAATGTCAATAATCGGTTTTTATGTGTGTATCGTGTAAACCGATTCTGGTTATACCCAAATTGGAAATGAGTATGAGTATGATTTTACAAAATTTCAAAAAGAGTATGATTTCATACTCGATCTCAAAATGAGTATATGAATTCATACGCGAACTGAAATCGAGTATGAAACCATTCTCACTTTCAGATCGAGTATGATTTAAATTATGTTTGATTTTTTTTTTTCCCATAATTGGTTTTTTTGTACATTTGTAAAAACCGATTCTGGTTTTTTTTCTTTTTTTTGTGAATTGAAAAAATCAACCCAGAATCGGTTTATGAGAGCACGATATACCGATTCTGGTTTGATTTTTACAAAAATAAAATAAAATAATAAAAAATCACGTTTTGATGAAGAATCAAGATTAGTTAATTTTTAGTTTAATTTGATTAAACATCAATTAATCACCCGATTAACGCTAATTAATCAAGGGATAAATTGACTATTTTTTAAAATAATTGGATAAAGGGTGGGTTTTTTTTTTTACTTTTCAATGACTTTTTTTGTCATGTAGACGTAGGCCCAAATTAATGGGCATAAGCCAGGTATCAACACCTAAATCTTTGCTCGAAATATAAGTCCTAATAAACCATCTCTATTTGTATGGCTTGATGATGGGACAAATTATGCATTCATCTTCAACACTAACTCATCGTCATCCTACATGTGACACGTCTGTCTCCATCCCTCTCCTTTCTCTACCACTTCTAGATCATAGTTTTCACTCTTCCCTTCTCTCTCAAAACATATCTATTACTCCCTCCTTACTAATTAATATAATGATTTTGTTTTTATAGAAATTTAAGGAAATTAAGAGAACTAATCATTGAAAGTGGTCTCATGACACTTGTCAATAAAAGAAGTGAACTAAAATGGTCCCATGACACTTGTGAAAAGAAATAAAATGAAATGGTCACATGACATTTGTCATTAAAAAAGTTAAGAAAGTTGTGGGAAAAACTAAAGTAACATTTGACTTTCGCAATTAGGAAACCAGTCTATTTTTTGAAATATCTATTTATAGAAACCACCTATTATTTAGGAACAGAGGGAGTAACATTTAAGCTCTAGTTAAATCAATGTTTAGAGAGAATACGTGAATATGGATAAAGATGTACAACGTAGATGGTTTTTACTTATCATCTCTTGATTTTCACTTCCTAATAATTTAAGTTGTGGCAAAAACTTGTTTCATTTGCTTATTACTTGTTAAATCTATCTCCAGACAAACTACATCTACATGGATAACATATGGACCTTACTTTCTTAATATTATCAATTATTTGGATTTCATGCCCATCTGCATTTTACTTCCGATTCTGGACCACCGCAATCCATAGGCATTCGCATTTCATGCCCATTTGATGAGGGGTGAGTTTTTCTTCTCTAGTTTGGTCGAGTTGAAGAACAGAAGAAGAAGATAATGATTCATTCGATTCGAGTATAGCCTAGGTATAGAATGTTACACGTGCTAGGTACACGTTAGCGGTTAACGGAACTAAGGCTAACGGAAATAGGTCTTCCATTGCCGTTACCGTCGGATAAAATTAACCGCTACATTAGCAGTAACGGGTAACGGATAACGGTATAACGGAACTAAACGTAACGGCAACCGGGTAATCGGTTACGGCTAACGGTTAACGGGTTTCCATTGACAGGCCTAATTATCACTATCTTACAATTGTGAATCAATTCTTTGAGAAAAGAGGAACCGGTCGTTATTTGAAGTCGATACTACCCTCCATTAATATTTTTTTTTACTTAAAATATCAGTGTTTTCAAGGGGTGGTCATATCAATCACGGGTTAGTTTAGTAAAAAAAGGGGTTCACGGTACAAAAAGACCCTTTTTTTTATTATAGTAAGTTTTTTTTTTTTAAGCATACATTTTATTAAAAGAAATGAGTACTGTTATTAGGAGGGAAAGAATGGATACGAGGAGGGAAGAATTTTACCCAAATTCCGGTCAATAAACAGTCAAACTCAAATACCATGAATAAAAGTAAATATCTGCAAAATACTTACCCTACCCTTAATAACTGTAATTCTACGATTATGAAGAATCACTTGTATCAGCGTTTATTTTTTAATCTGAAAAAGAAAAACCCTAACTTTATATAAAAACCTATTAGAACTTAAAATTTGATTGGTATTTTTTACTGTGATTATAATTAACATCAAGGATATAATATACATTTCATCATTTTCCTAAGAAGTCGATCCCTCCTCAAAAAATTAATTCCCTCCTTCTAATCCTTCCCTCCTCGTATCCATTCTTTCCCTCCTAATAATGAGGACTCAAAGAAGTTAGTTTACAATTTGTCGTGGGTATATGGTACCCAGGGAATCATGAAATAAAGTTTGATTAATAAAAGATGGGATTGCCTGCCCGAATTTTTGTTGATGAACTTCCTGTCTGACTTCCATCCACCGCATGATTGGCCAACTCGTCGGCTGCTTGATTTCCTTTTCTATAGTTGTGCTGAATAGCAGCCTGCGGGATCTGATGAAATCTAAATTTTATTTCCTTAATCATTCCTGCTATGTGCCAAGGTGGAGGGGTAGAGGAAGTGATGAAGCGCAATAGGTTTTCTAAGTCGGTTTCAAAGAGAACTTTTGGCCATTGTCTTTTTGTTGCTGTTCTTGAAGCCAAAAGCATAGCCCAAGTTTCCGCAGTTAATGCAGTTGTAATTACCAGTGGTTTGAATCTCTGCAGATGAACCCTGCCCCTGCAAATTCTGGATGACTTCTGGCAGCTCCATCGATGTTAATCTTGATCCAGTTGATGTTTGGAATGGACCATCCTACCGATATTGTTGATATCCTTTTGTCTCTTATTGGGCGGTTAAATATTGGCGTATCTCCTGGAATGACGCATATCTTCTAGTCAGGGACTAACAACATGGGTCATTTTTTAATATTGTTAATATTTTAATACTTCCTGCTAAAGTTAGATTATCTCAATAGTGAGGTATTTGCTTACTGTTGAATATTTTTAATGTATTATCTAAATAACACATAAAACTTGGTCATGTTTTCAACTCCATATAACCTTAAAAATATACTTTCTATTACTTTGCTATTATTAAAAATAGGGTCATGTTAACGTGTATACCCGTATACACGTTAACAGGGGTATATTCGTCTTATATTCACATGGGGAACAAAAATCAGTGGTTGGGATAATAACAAGCTAATCATCTTTATCAGTGAAATGTAAATTCCACCGATACCCTTAATCTTTGTTAATCACGTCCTTTACCTCTCTAACTTTCCTTTTTATTTGGTTTCTCCGTTCTATCTTCATCTTCTCAATTTTTATCATAATGTCACTGTTTCTAAAATAATTCAAAGGCTTGTTTATAAGTGTTTAATTAAATTAATTAATCTATCTCTACAAATCTCACATAACATCATCTTCATCTTATCAAATTACTACTACCGATCGATCTACTTACGGTTCAATCGATGAAATTTCAATTGCACCCAAACTTAGGTTAATCAAGATCGAACTTTCCATCTAAGATTGGGTGGTTTTTTATTTAGTGGATGTAAAACTCCAGTAAGATTGAAAGTTTAAGATACCTAAAATTTAGGGTTTTGTTATCTTAAACCAATTTTTTTTTTTCTCTTTTTATATTGAAGTTAATTACTTCTGTTTGATTGACTGTTTAAACCAGCAATATTTTCCCCTTTATGCTTGTCAATATATAATCTAGGAATTTCGATCAAACAATGCCACTTTCGTTCTATGATGGAAATCATGGCACCAGATTCGGCCATTAATCAAATAGGTTTGGCCATTAATCAAGCAGGAATCAAAAAAAATATAGAATTATAGTATTAAATGGAAATATAATTTTAAATGGAAAATACGGTAGGATTTGATTTAAATGGAAATATAATTTTACCGTATTAACTACTCATTAATTCATAATCAACTAATAGCTAAAATAGTGTAATCCAGGTCATAATTATCAAGTCATCTAATAAAGTTCGGGGCTATTCATGGAAATTTCTAGTTATTTATTACAGTGGGTTGTTTAATCATAATTTTTCCAAAATTTAAGAATATAAGTAGAAAATCAATTAATTGCTCTTTTAATCCTCCTTAACGTATGCCCTGGTATACAAGTTAACGTTTACCTTAAAAATAGGGTCTTGTTAGCTTGTATACACGTTAAGGTTTATTAAGACAATAATTTTTTGCATTGGAAACATAATATGTTTGTTTTATTGCATTGAAAACAATAATTATTTGCATTGGAAACAAGATTTGTTGTTCTTAGTGCAAGAAAAACCAGTTTCTAATAAAATAAGATAAAAAAACACAATTTTCAAAAAAATATAAAATAATTCTTAATTAAAACTCCCCACCGTATCCGAAAATCCTAACACTGTTTGTCTTTTAAGGCGTGTAGCTTGTTTCCATGAATGAATCTTTATTATCGAATACAAAACCAAAAAAAAAAAAAAAAATATGAAAATTTATATTGCACGTCCGCGTTGAATATATAGGTTGACTATTGACTGCTGCCTCCTGAGGCTGAGACACGCACACACTCTAAAGACAGAGAAAATCCACATATTCCGAGTTTTCACATATTTCTAAATCACTTTCCTCTTCCTTTCCCTCACTGTTTCAAGCGAAGTCTGCTGAACTAATTTCTCTGAAATCACTCACAGATCGGAGCTGTTGCGAGTCAAGGTATGTTTCTTCTACTTCTCCATGACTTTAATCTTCATTTCCATGTTTTGATTGTTTCACTTCCATTCATTTTGATTAATCTAGAAAAAAAACCCTAATATGTACGACTGGTGCAAACCATGGAATGTTCTTGTTATATTAATTAGGGGTCAAATGAAGAATTGTAGTTAGAAAAAAAACTATTAAAAATTATGACCGTTCATTGTTTATCTAGAAAAAAACCATTAATCTAGAAGAAAAAAAAACCATGGAATGTTCTTGTTATATTAATTAGGGGTTAAATGAAGGGGATTTTTCATTTAGGGTAATTCATTAAACATTTAAAAGATCTTTTATTCTGGTTGTTCCATATTTCCTTTTCTTTTTTGCATAGTTATTTCAAGGGGACACATGGAGGAAGCAGTAGAGGATAGGATCACTAATTTACCAGAAGACCTTCTTCATCATATCCATTCTTTCCTTGGTATCAAGGATGGTGCTCGTACTAGCGTATTATCAACAAGATGGTACTACATTTGGACCACTGTCCCCATCCTTGATTTTCAGATTCACGGTCCTTCCGATTCCATCCCCTCTTCTTCTGAGACCGAAAAATTCATACTTTTTTTGGACAGAACACTGCGTCGCCATAATTGGTCCATTGTAGACAAGTTCCGTCTCAGCTGGACGGGCTCGTTTGAGGAATTTTGGCTTCATTCTTGGATATTTACTCTAAAAAGGTGTAACGTGAAAGAGCTAAGTCTATTCTTGTACAAAATACACCCATTGTTGTTTCCCCCGTCTCTTTTTACTTATGAAACACTGACGTCGTTGGAGCTAGGAGGTATTTGTTGCCGTAATTTTAGCTTTCCTAAAGCTATCTCTTTTCCAAGGCTCAAGCGTCTTAAACTTAAGGGATTCAGGTTCAATGGTGACAACTGGAATGTGGAACTCTTTACGAATTCCCCTGTCCTTGAAGAATTGATTTTGAAATACTGCAGTTTTCGCATGAAGAGACTGTGTATATCGTTTCCTACTCTGAAACTATTAAAAATTCAAAGTTGGGATACCTTCACACTTTGGGGTTCAGTATACTGTACTCTAGAAATTGATGCACCAAGTCTTGTGACGTTCATCTACAAGGCTGAAGATGTAAAAGAATATGTCTTGTCTAGCTTTCCGACACTTGTGGAAGCAGTTGTTTGCTTATACTCGGAAGAAGATGGTGCAGAGATATGTCAGTTATTTGAAGCCCTTGCATATGTGAAATGTCTAACTGTCAATGATCTCACCCTACAGGTATTCTTGCTTACTGATGTCTTTTGAGTGTTTGGTCTCTGTGTTTCTTTTTACTTTTGCTGTTTAATTAATCTTAGTCGTTGAAACTGACACATTGCCTTGTGATGAATAGGCTATCTGCTATGCATACGATCTGCCGACATTTCATAATGTCAAAATGTTGAACATATGTGACAGTCTAACCACTGATGAAGGACTAACTGCTTTGATCGAAGCAGCACCTAATCTGGAGTCTCTCGTTTTTGACAAGGCAAGTTTTCTGACCTAATGATTTTCCGTACTGTCATTGGATAAATAACAAAATAAGTTTTCCGCGTCATTTGCTAACTTGTGATGTCAGAGTATAATCATTTGGTATTTTATATGGTTTCAAATGTCCTTTCCAGTATTTTAGTAATGTAGAAGAAGAGAGTTATGAGGATGATAATGACGACGCAGAGGGAAATGGGGATGCTGATTATGATGACAAGAATGCGGACTCTGTTCAGGGAGAAGACAACCACGACAATAAAGACGAAATAGATATCTCTGACGTTGCTGAGTGTGGCAACGAGGATAATAGTTGGGGGCTCGTTATTGAGAACAATGGATGTTTGTTTCCACACCTTAAATCAGTTTGCTTTCAGGAATTTGTTGGGAGTCCAAAGGAGCTGAGGTGGGCGAAACTGATTTTGAGTAATGCAAAAGGTTTGCAAATTATGACTGTTCGTTATAATGATTCTGCTTCGCGCTCTGTTAATGTGAAAAGTGAAAAGGAACTTATGGAAGAGATGCCAAGTTTTCCAAGAGCCTCACCAGGTTGTGTGATTCAATTCTATTCTAGGGATGGGAAGTCAGTTATTATTAATTGAAATAAGTTAGAATTGGTTTTATAATTTCAACCATTTACTGTGCATTTGATTGTTATCCATTTCCAGTTCCTGACTCACAAAATTGTAAACCATATAAAATGTTCTAAGATGGAACAGAAATTGAGATTCTGTGTTTCCAAATTAAGCTTCATTGTTTGCATATTTTGGTGGAGTAGGTCTAGGTTGTAACTGGCGTTAGAGCTCCAGGTACAAGTTTTTTTAGATTGAAGTGTTGGTCTACATTGTCTTCATTGTTTGTTCCCCGGCACAGAGCTATTAGACCCCCATTCCCACCATATGCTACTCTCTAACTTTTTAAATTAAAAAGAAAATTACTTCACTTGTAAATGCTAGGCTAACTCCATAAATAACCTTGTTAGATTAACCAATCAAGAAACTCCTAAAGAGGATTTCCATGTACATATTGAATAGATACTGTGACAGAAAATCTCCTTGCCGCAACCATCTTGAGAGAGAGTATTTTTGATATTTAACAGAATATTAATACTTGTGGTGGAAATGCATTGATAGAGAGTACGTACCAAAGTTATCCAAGCTCTGTGTAAACTGAGTCTAGTGGAGAGATTTTGGGTAATGAAAAAGGCAGATTTCCTTGACTGAAAACCCAAAAAGTTTAAATCCCCTTTCTCTCTGCTCAAAAGAAGGTAAGGTGAGCGGAGATTTCAAAATAGGCGAGGAAAAGATCCTCGCCAGAAAAAAAAGGAGGAAAAAATCCTCGTTCACATATATTATCTGATATAATATTACACAAAATCTGAAATTTTGTTGATTCGGTCATAGTGTTCTAAAACTTCAAATCTTTTCTCTCAAATGATTATCTGATTTCTTCTTTTCTTTATCTCTTTATTTTAATTTTGAGTAGTTTGATTGGTTTTTTTAAAGTTATTTCTGATTACGTATTTATACTTTCTTCTATCAAATCTATCTCCCTAAAGTGTTACTCTTTTTCATGGTTTTTTCTTCTCCCCTCCTGTATTGATAATACAATTTTTTTATTTTTTTTTTGTGCTTCGTTCTAATGGAATTCTAATTTTTTGCAGGTCCCTCTTGATTTCTTATGCATCCCAACCAGTTTTGGACCTTTGTGTTTCATTATGGCATCATTCTAATGACAATTTTGTCGAGCATGGCTATATTTCCTACAACAGCACATCCTCAGAACGCATTTTTGCTACGTACCCAAAGTTCAGTATCAAGTATATCTCAATATGAGAATCATCATGTAAGGACCCTCAAACTCGTCAACACTATTAGACTAGTCAACAGACGACTTAGCCGCTAATAACTCGATTAGTTTAACATGAACGTCAAATAATAGAAATTAATCTAACAACAATCTAGATACGAAATTAGTATTATTGGATGGATCTCGAAAACTAATGTGGAATGGATTACTCGAACGTGTCATTCGGATATCAGACAAAGGAGAAATCTTTTGATTTGTTTGAAGGACAAAATAGTCTTTTTGCAGTCTAGCCGCCTTGGCTGCCCCTATCTTTTGGTCGGGTGCCTTTAGCAATCCTGGTCGGCCTTATCTCTATCCAAATCGAGAAGATAAACTCGATCTCTTCTTTTCTTCTTCATTTTATTTTTTCTTCTTTCCTCTTCTTTTTTTCTCTTCTCCTCTGTTCTTCCCTGTTGAAGTTCGAGAGATGATTGTGAGGTATGGCTTGAGAGAATTATTCGTGAAGATGTGGAAAAGAAGAAGGAGTTGATGATTATGTTTAGTTCGAAGAAGATAATGGTGTTGTTGTGAATCTTGATAAGGTAAATTAGGGGTTTATTAATTCGAGGATTTATTGTTTGATTTGATTGATTAATCGAGTTATTTATGATGGGTTTGTTCTTAATTGAAGTATAATTAGATGTATTAGGTCTAATTTAAGTTTCTTTAGAAGAACTGAAAATTAGGGTTTCCTGAGTTGAATTGAGATTCGAATTAGGTGATGATTAAGAAGAATTGGAGATGGGTTTAATGAACTGAAGAAAGGATTTTGGTTAATTGATAATTCGAAGAGTTCTTGATGTGGTTGAGAAGTTAGGGTTTGAAATTCTGTACTAGAGGTTGAATTGAAGCTGATGAAGAACTTGGAATTGATTCTCGTGTTGTGAAGGTAATGGTGTTATTACTGATGTTGGATCAAACTCAGGAAGAATGGAAAAGATTGTATTGTGGAATTGAAGAACATGAATAAGTTATTGGTGTTAATTGTGTAATAGTGGATTTGCTAAGAACTGTGTTTCTATGGAGATTATGAAATTGTTGTTACAAGGATAATTGGTAGTTAAAGATTCGGATATTTATCTTGTTTGTTGATTGAGCTGAGCTGATATGTAGCTGTAGATAAATGGAATTGGTGGAGGAATTGTAATTGTAATTAGGCTAGTATTGTTCCAGATAGTGGGTGTATGGGTTGTTGAAACTACAGGTGAAACTGTAACTTCAAATGGAGATGTTAGTGAAACTCAGTTAGATGAATAAAGGTTGTTGGTTCTGGTGTTGTGGAAACACATGGGAACTAGTATTGATATGAATTACAGGGAGAAGATGTTGGAAGTGGTGGTTGAATGTTTTATGTAACTGCAATTCAAGAAGTGAAGGAATATGGGGCTTTAGTTGTATGCTGAGACTAAGTTGGGTATAGAATGAAGTTGTGGTGTAGTTTAGATAGATTTGAATTACAGGGGGTCACTGGTGGATACAATGAAGAACTGGTGGTGATGAATCTGAATTGGATTTGAAAGAATTTTGGTTGAATAGGTAGTACTAGTTTGAGTTAAGGAGGATTAGATTACATAGAATTGTTGTTAGATTTGTTGTTATGGGAACTTCAGTTAGAAGTTGTTGTTGTTAGAGTTGTACTGCTAGAGTTGTTATTAGTAGTGATAATTGTATGAACTCTTGTATATTGGTTTTAAGCCTGTTAGCCATCCCAGTCAGTTCAGCTGACTCAGAGTATCTGACTGAGTTGAATCCGTACGACTCAGAACTGGCTCAGTGAGCCAAGATCAGACTTGACCTTGACCGAGTTAACCCTTTGAGTTGACCTTTACCGGGACTTGATCTTTGGCCATGGACGTTGACCAGACGTGGACTGTTAGTTGACTCTTTTGACCGTCAGTGGCCGTTAGCTAACCCAGTTGGACCAGGACTTGTGTAAATGGGCCGGATTTTTAGACTTGGACTTAGGACTAGTTTCACATGTTAACATTTTGGACCCTTATGGTCCGAATTGACTATTGGTTCCTTCTACAACGATTCAAAGGATGAACCAGTGGAAGGTAGATTTCAAGGTAGGAGTGGCTTGACATCAAATCCGGTGGGAACTTTGTAACCTTTTTATAATCATTAAGTTACTTTATATGCGAGCATGATGAGTCCTTACTTTATGTTAGCATTTTGTTTGTGATTAATTGGGTATGTTGTGTGATATGCGTTGGGTGGTTCCCCGCGAAGATTTTCTGTGATTCCCCATAGCTCTTTGCTAAGTTTAGTAGGGCAATGCTACGTTGTTTGAATATTACTTAGTAGCCCGGCTTTACCCCGGATAAATAGTATTATATTTTATTGTCTTAAGATAGTAGTCCGGCTTTACCCCGGTTGATTATTATATATACTACATTTTATTTGGGGGAGTCACTCTATGCATATCATACTTGCATTGTTCAGTCTTAGTAGTATGACTAGGTTACTATGACCTTGACTTAGGAAGAAATTCTAGGTTCATGACTGGATATGGTCAGTATTTGGAGACTTCGGCCTACGAATAATGATTGGGCCTTTTGTGAACCTGTTGTGTGATAGACACATTTTTTGTGTCTGAATTGTCCTCAGTGTTGGTATTGTTGGAACTCGATTTTTGTACTAATATTGTGTTTTTATGTAGTTTTAGGTATTTTTGGAAATAAATATTTTTTGGAAAAATCGGCTCGAAAAGTTGTGCGGAGCACCCCGGAGGACATTTGCTATTCGGACTCCCACTTTGGATAAGGGGTAACCCAATTGCTAAGGGACAACCCATTGCTATTCGCACCCCAGTTCAGGATAAGAGGCACCCCTTCTTCTTCGTTCAAACTCTGCAAATTGGCGGGAGTTTCTGGCAGCAGCGAACTAGATTAGGTTCCGGGTTTGTTCTCGGGTTACTGTGAGCTATATATGGATTGTTTGAGGATCAAAGAGGGAGTATATCTTCTCTTTTAATGTTTTGCTCTATCTTTGGAAGGATTGACAGCTCAAAGACGCATGCAGAGAATATTTTATTCTCGGGTTTTCTTTGGTTTGGAATGGAAAGTTCATGGTTAGAACAGGGAAGAATATCTTCTCACATCAGTTTTACTCAATCTAAGAAGTGCATTCACGTGTTTGGAATATGCTTCCATGAGCAGAAGCGTGAAAGAGAAAAGAAGAAAATTCCCGAGAAAATAATGAAATTTATTTCAAGGATATTTTGGAATTATGGCGAGGAATTTGAGACATGTCGAGTATATAAAGGGAGCTGGGATCACATAGAGAAGGGATGGAGAGATTGGGGGATAGTTTAGAGCATTACAGAGCGAGGAAAATCCAGTTGCAGAATCACCATTTCTCGCTGCGTGAAGAACAAAAGACTACCAGAGGCAGTCGTATTTGCTGAAGAACATAAGACGCACACAGAGCAGTCGTATTTGCTACAGTGACAACGACAGTTACTATTTATCTTTCTCTGTAACAGCTGGTTTGTAACAAATATAAGTGTTACAAACCCGGTTTTTATTATTTTTCTCCCATTTCATCATTTGTGAACCATTTTTTGAGCAATGAAATCAACTTTTGAGCGTGTTTCCAACATGATGAGCTAGACCCCATCACTGGGACGACGGAGGAAGCAACTTTTCATGATTGTGGTAAATGAATTAATTCTTTATATGACTTTTTGCATAGATTTAATTGTTTTATGATTTCTATTAATTATTTGTTATTTTGTTTGATGTCGCATGCTTAGTTTAAATTACTTTTGATGCGTCATGCTTACGACTCACATATAATGTTTTATGAAATCTATTTTTGGCAAGGAATTAGAGTCACAACTTCTTTTGTTTGAGCTATATTGTCTAGAGTTAATAACTGAACCACAACAATATGAAAAGTAGTGAAATCCTGCGTCTCAGTGTCTCTTCATCCTGTGACAATATTTGTATATATTTTTCTTTTATTTTCTTTTATTAATTCTTAAAATCAATCCCATCAAGTCCGAGTGAACGACAACCTTACTACCACTTTCTACAACATTATTGAGTCTCATCAATTTTTGGCGCCGCCGACGCGGACTTGTGTATAGATTTGTTTTTAGGTTTTATTTTATTTTTATTATTTTTGTTCTTTTTTACGCCTTTTGGTATTTCTTGTTTGTTTTCAGATTTGGAACTGAGCTAAAGAAAAAGGGAGAAATCGGTGAAAACAAAAGCGAAGCCAAAGAAAAAAAAAGAGGAATCCAAAAGGAGTAGAAGATTTTGTATATTATTTTATTTTATTTTTTTTAGAAACTGTAATTAGGTAATTATTTTTGTAATCTTTTATTTTTGGACATTTTTATTTTTTTTATCATTGGACTTGGACATTGGACATTTTTTTTTAAACCCTAAGGAAGGGTTATTTAAATACAAACTGCACAGGGAAGGACGACGATTACGATATCGTCTCGGCCCCTCGGGTTCGTACATGACATAGGAGTCGTGGCCCGAGTCGACTTCAACAGTTCATCCCCGTATGGAACGGGAGGTAAGAATTATAAACACCCGCGAATCCCCTCCAGTAGGGTTTCTTCGGATGATTTCGTGTGAATATATGTCGAGGAACCGAATCCATTGCTTTAATTTCCTAGTAAAGGGCAAGGACTAGCCATACAAGATAAAAGTTCGGATTTCATCACCGTTCTCTTCTTGCCCGCCTTAGGAAAAAAAACCAAACGCGAACCTAAGCTTAAAATACTGACTAGAACGAGACTGATAGGGTAACGAGCTTAATAGGAAAGTCATTCGAAAAATATTGGTTACTCTTTAAGCATACTTCGAAGTTCATGATGGTTTCTGTAAGTTGAATGCGTGACTGCGCCGCCTTGTAATGCGGTGAGGCCTTGGGTATCAAAGCTCCACGCAGCTTCCCTCGCCTCTATTCAGCTTACTTAAACTCGGATTGATTACAGAGGGGTTTGCTTAAATTGTAACGAATTCCCTTTCGAAGGATTAGAAGCTGGTCTAGAAATAATCTAAGTGGAGCCATCATGCTTTTTGTTTGCTAGAAATCAGTAGGTTTGTTGTGGTCGAGTCAGCCTTGTTTGTCTTTGTGTAGAATTCTCTTGCAGTTAGGATGTCAAAATGGTATTATAATAGCCATCACAATGAATATGAATATCCAACTGAACAATATGGACATCACTCTTTTTATGACCAGAGTGTGAATAGTGGTTGGGAACGCCAACCTTTTGAAGATCGTGGCTCATACCATGGTGAGCCCAATTACTATTCACATGAATACCGGTCATACGAGCAAAATTCCTATAATTCCTCTTCTCTAGATGAAGCACGTAGGATACTTGAGTCAACGTTTAAGTTAACTGAGTCAACACGTGAGTTTACTGAGACAACACGTAGGTTAGAGTTAGAGACGGAAGAAAGAATTGCTCGAATTAGTCTTGATTGCCAATACATTCTTTCCAATATCACCCGTGAAAATGAGGACAATTTTGATAATCAGGATGACGAGGTTAGAATTGGTAACACTACTTGTTTAGATGAGGTTCAACCATTACATGTTATTATAATGATAATCATGATGTAGAAAGTGTTGATGAAGAATATGAAGTTTTTAGGCATAGTGATCAGGAATTTGTTTCTCCAATTGAGCTTATAATGATAGTAATATTTCTGGTTTAAATCCAAATAATTTTAATAATTATTCACCTATTCAAAAGGATGAGGATTTTACTAGAAGTATCTCCGTTTTAGACGATGTAGAATTTCCTAGTTACAAAGCCGATAATGGTTTAGAGGAATGGGTTTATCCTGAGAATACTGTTTTAGAGTCCAAGGATTTAGAAACAATAGTCTTAGACGAAGAAGATGAACTCGTAGAGATTTTAAATATGAGTGCGGATGCATCACCTGAGTATAACCTAGAAGAAGCAATTGACCATTTTCAGGATTCCGATGATCTAGAAATTAGGGAAATTGTAGCTAGTCTATCTAGAGACACCCAAAACTCTAAGTTTGGGGGTGATTATCATTCTCCTTGTGCCTTACCTTTAGCTCTTACAAAGATCCCTCACTTGGGACTTGACATATGTGCCTCAACCATTTTACAAGATTATCTTCATACACGTTTTCCTGAACCTAAGGATGTCCAGAAAGAAGTTCAGTTGTTAGAAACCCATCCTCTGGTTGATGTGGTTAACCCAGGCTATGATACCACGATTGATTTTGTTTTCCCACAAAATATTTTTCAACCAATTGTGGGAACGTATAAGTTTCAGATGTGTCAATTATTATGTTTTAAGACTAAACCTAATTACTTTAGGAGATTAGGGTCGACACATTTGTTTAAGGAAGACCACCAAGTCTCTTTGTGGTCACTTGTGTGAGTCAAATCGATTGACTTAGAGGATCCCCAATTATTCAAAGTTATTGTTATGTGCGTCTAAGTTCCTACTTGAGTACTTCCGGACTCTACAACTCGATCTTAAGAATCCTTCTTTTGAGGAAGTCCAGCCCATGAAAACATTTTATTTACACCCGTTCATAGAGCACGAACTCCGAGCCACAACTAGATATAGTTGTCTTAAACAAAAAGTTGAATAAGGGTATGTTCGATATCTTCATGGTTTATTGCAATCTCCTCTTCTTGTGGGTAGCACTTTTTGATCCAGATGACCCACGCTTATTTCCGGCTATTGCTATATGATTCTTCGAGGTGACTAATCCTTTCCAATGTCTGGCTGAAGACTTTAAACTTAGCACTTATTGGGAGGTAACCCATGCTCATGCAACACGGTAATATCTTTCCTTAACTCTTCTCTTCAAGTGGTAAAAGTTTCTCATTGTTCATGCTTTTAATTTCATCTTTAGAACATTGAGAACAATGTTAGATTTAAGTTTGGGGGTATGGGAGAAACTTTTTAGTTGCAATAAATAAACTCCAGAGACTAGAAATTTATGCTTATTAAGGTTGGCACTAACTAATCTAAGTGGATGGGAACATCTTGGTTGTAGGAGTTGAGGAACCAATCTGATTAGATGGAAACATCTAGAAGAGTCTATTCATAAAAGCACAGAGCTCAGGTGTTAGAAAAGAAAACATGGTAGTTTCGCCATATCCTCGTGATGGAAACATCGAAAGAATCCTGATCACTTCTTTTTCTTTTTCTTTTTCTTTTTCTTTTTACCATTGCTAGAGTGAAATAGAGTGACTGAGATACCAAAAAAAAAAATCAAAAAAAAATTGAGACCAGACCATTAGACCAACCGGAATAAATAATAAATACAATAAAGTCGACCACTGGTACCCTTGTATATGCCAGCTGAGTTGACCTAGAGTTAGGATTATCGATCACTGGTTCCCTTGTATATGCCAGTGTGTTGATATTAGTCCAGATCAAAGATCTCGATCCATTAGGATAGGTTCACCTTAGTCAACATCATCCACGTTTTTCTACATCCATCTTCTTAATCTATCCATGTGATTGGTTGACTCGGTTTATGATGTCCGAAACTATCCGAGTAGAGCTCTGTCACTTTATATGAATTTTAGTATGCTTGAGTGCAAACTCGTGTACAAAGAATTGGAATTTCGCATCGGGTACTTCCTCCCCGTAGTCAATAAGTATGCCAACCAAGGAGATTCTTTAGTGCCTTCCAAGGTTACGTGTAGATAGCTAGGTCCTGGAGTAAAGGTTTTGTGGGTACACCTCTGTAAACCCTCAGGAGACAACACTCCGCCACTAGGGCCACCTAGGGGTTCAAATGATTTTATTTTCTAGAATAAATTTGCTCGAGGACTAGCAAATAATAAGTTTGGGGGTATTTGATAGACACATTTTTTGTGTCCAATTGTCCTCAGTGTTGGTATTGTTGGAACTCGATTTTTGTACTAATATTGTGTTTTTATGTGTTTTTATGTATTTTTAGGTATTTTTGGAAATAAATATTTTTTGGAAAAATCGGCTCGAAAAGTTGTGCGGAGCACCCCGGAGGACATTTGCTATTCGGACTCCCACTTTGGATAAGGGGTAACCCAATTGCTAAGGGGCAACCCATTGCTATTCGCTTTTGATTCAGGATAAGAGGCACCCCTTCTTCTTCGTTCAAACTCGCAAATTGGCGGGAGTTTCGACAAAGAAATGAACAGATTAGGTTCCGGGTTTGTTCTCGGGTTCCTGTGAGCTATATATGGATTGTTTGAGGATCAAAGAGGGAGTATATCTTCTCTTTTAATGTTTTGATCTATCTTTGGAAGGATTGACAGCTCAAAGACGCATGCAGAGAAGATTTTATTCTCGGGTTTTCTTTGGTTTGGAATGGAAAGTTCGTGGTTAGAACAGGGAAGAATATCTTCTCACATCAGTTTTACTCAATCTAAGAAGTGCATTCACGTGTTTGGAATATGCTTCCATGAGCAGAAGCGTGAAAGAGAAAAGAAGAAAATTCCCGAGAAAATAATGAAATTTATTTCAAGGATATTTTGGAATTATGGAGAGGATTTTGAGACCTGTCGAGTATATAAAGGGAGCTGGGATCACATAGAGAAGGGATGGAGAGATTGGGGGATAGTTTAGAGCATTACAGAGCGAGGAAAATCCAGTTGCAGAATCACCATTTCTGCTGCTGCTGAAGAACAAAAGACTACGAGAGGCGATCGTATTTCTTTGAAGAACATAAGACGCACACAGAGCAGTCGTATTTGCTACAGTGACAACGACAGTTACTATTTATCTTTCTCTGTAAAGCTGGTTTGTAACAAATATAAGTGTTACAAACCCGGTTTTTATTATTTTTCTCCCATTTCATCATTTGTGAACCATTTTTTGAGCAATGAAATCAACTTTTGAGCGTGTTTCCAACATGATGAGCTAGACCCCATCAATCGGGACGACGGAGGAAGCAACTTTTCATGATTGTGGTAAATGAATTAATTATTTATATGACTTTTTGCATATATTTAATTGTTTTATGATTTCTATTAATTATTTGTTATTTTGTTTGATGTCGCATGCTTAGTTTAAATTACTTTTGATGCGTCATGCTTACGACTTACATATAATGTTTTATGAAATCTATTTTTGGCAAGGAATTAGAGTCACAACTTCTTTTGTTTGAGCTATATTGTCTAGAGTTAATGACTGAACCACAACAATATGAAAAGTAGTGAAATCCTGCGTCTCAGTGTCTCTTCATCCTGTGACAATATTTGTATATATTTTTCTTTTATTTTCTTTTATTAATTATTAAAATCAATCCCATCAAGTCCGAGTGAACGACAACCTTACTACCACTTTCTACAACATTATTGAGTCTCATCAATTTTTGGCGCCGCCGACGCGGACTTGTGTATAGATTTGTTTTTAGGTTTTATTTTATTTTTATTATTTTTGTTCTTTTTTACGCCTTTTGGTATTTCTTGTTTGTTTTCAGATTTTGAACTGAGCTAAAGAAAAGGGAGAAATCGGTGAAAACAAAAGCGAAGC
This sequence comes from Papaver armeniacum, assembly GCA_023531295.1. Lineage (NCBI taxonomy): Eukaryota > Viridiplantae > Streptophyta > Magnoliopsida > Ranunculales > Papaveraceae > Papaver > Papaver armeniacum. Next base: position 525,330 of record JAJJWW010006831.1, read on the forward strand.
CAAAGAAAAAAAAGAGGAATCCAAAAGGAGTAGAAGATTTTGTATATTATTTTATTTTTATTTTTTTAGAAACTGTAATTAGGTAATTATTTTTGGACATTTTTATTTTTTTTATCATTGGACTTGGACATTGGACATTTTTTTTTTAAACCCTAAGGAAGGGTTATTTAAATACAAACTGCACGGGGAAGGACGACGATTACGATATCGTCTCGGCCCCTCGGGTTCGTACATGACATAGGAGTCGTGGCCCGAGTCGACTTCAACAGTTCATCCCCGTATGGAACGGGAGGTAAGAATTCTAAACACCCGCGAATCCCCGTCGCCGGGTTTACTGGATGATTTCGTGTGAATATATGTCGAGGAACTGAATCCGGCTGCTTTAATTTCCTAGTAAAGGGCAAGGACTGGCCATACAAGATAAGAGTTCGGATTTCATCACCGTTCTCTTCTTGCCCGCCTTAGGAAAACGAAACCAAACGCGAACCTAAGCTTAAAATACTGACTAGAACGAGACTGATAGGGTAACGAGCTTAATAGGAAAGTCATTCAAAAAATATTGGTTACTCTTTAAGCATACTTCGAAGTTCATGATGGTTTCTGTAAGTTGAATGCATGACTGCGCCGCCTTGTAATGCGGTGAGGCCTTGGGTATCAAAGCTGCACGCAGCTTCCCTCGCCTCTATTCAGCTTCCCTCGCCTCTATTCAGCTTACTTAAACTCGGATTGATTCCAGAGGAGTTTGCTTAAATTGTAACGAATTCCCTTTCGAAGGATTAGAAGCTGGTCTAGAAACAATCTAAGTGGAGCCATCATGCTTTTTGTTTGCTAGAAATCAGTAGGTTTGTTGTGGTCGAGTCAGCCTTGTTTGTCTTTGTGTAGAATTCTCTTGCAGTTAGGATGTCAAACTGGTATTATAATAGCCATCACAATGAATATGAATATCCAACTGAACAATATGGACATCACTCTTTTTATGACCAGAGTGTGAATAGTGGTTGGGAACGCCAACCTTTTGAAGATCGTGGCTCATACCATGGTGAGCCCAATTACTATTCACATGAATACCGGTCATACGAGCAAAATTCCTATAATTCCTCTTCTCTAGATGAAGCACGTAGGATACTTGAGTCAACGTTTAAGTTAACTGAGTGAACACGTGAGTTTACTGAGACAACACATAGGTTAGAGTTAGAGACGGAAGAAAGAATTGCTCGAATTAGTCTTGATTGCCAATACATTCTTTCCAATATCACCCGTGAAAATGAGGAAAATTTTGATAATCAGGATGACGAGGTTAGAATTGGTAACACTACTTATTTAGATGAGGTTCAACCATTTTCATGTTATTATAATGATAATCATGATGTAGAAAGTGTTGATGAAGAATATGAAGTTTTTAGGCATAGTGATCAGGAATTTGTTTCTCCAATTGAGCTTTATAATGATAGTAATATTTTTGGTTTAAATCCAAATAATTTTAATAATTATTCACCTATTCAAAAGGATGAGGATTTGACTAGAAGTATCTCCGTTTTAGACGATGTAGAATTTCCTAGTTACAAAGCCGATAATCGTTTCGAGGAATGGGTTTATCCTGAGAATACTGTTTTAGAGTCCAAGGATTTAGAAACAATAGTCTTAGACGAAGAAGATGAACTTGTAGAGATTTTAAATATGAGTGCGGATGCATCACCTGAGTATAACCTAGAAGAAGCAATTGACCATTTTCAGGATTCCGATGATCTAGAAATTAGGGAAATTGTAGCTAGTCTATCTAGAGACACCCAAAACTCTAAGTTTGGGGGTGATTATCATTCTCCTTGTGCCTTACCTTTAGCTCTTACAAAGATCCCTCACTTGGGACTTGACATATGTGCCTCAACCATTTTACAAGATTATCTTCATACACGTTTTCCTGAACCTAAGGATGTCCAGAAAGAAGTTCAGTTGTTAGAAACCCATCCTCTGGTTGATGTGGTTAACCCAGGCTATGATACCACGATTGATTTTGTTTTCCCACAAAATATTTTTCAACCAATTGTGGGAACGTATAAGTTTCAGATGTGTCAATTATTATGTTTTAAGACTAACCTAATTACTTTAGGAGATTAGGGTCGACACATTTGTTTAAGGAAGACCACCAGTCTCTTTGTGGTCCGTGTGTGAGTCAAATCGATTGACTTAGAGGATCCCCAATTATTCGGTTATTGTTATGTGCGTCTAAGTTCCTACTTGAGTACTTCCAGACTCTACAACCTGATCTTAAGAATCCTTCTTTTGAGGAAGTCCAGCCCATGAAAACATTTTATTTAGACCCGTTCATAGAGCCTGAACCTGAGCCACAACTAGATATAGTTGTCTTAAACAAAAAGTTGAATAAGGGTATGTTCGATATCTTCATGGTTTATTGCAATCTCCTCTTCTTGTGGGTAGCACTTTTTGATCCAGATGACCCACAGTTATTCCGGCTATTGCTATATGATTCTTCGAGGTGACTAATCCTTTCCAATGTCTGGCTGAAGACTTTAAACTTAGCACTTATTGGGAGGTAACCCATGCTCATGCAACACGGTAATATCTTTCCTTAACTCTTCTCTTCAAGTGGTAAAAGTTTCTCATTGTTCATGCTTTTAATTTCATCTTTAGAACATTGAGGACAATGTTAGATTTAAGTTTGGGGGTATGGGAGAAACTTTTAGTTGCAATAAATAAACTCCAGAGACTAGAAATTTATGCTTATTAAGGTTGGCACTAACTAATCTAAGTGGATGGGAACATCTTGGTTGTAGGAGTTGAGGAACCAATCGATTAGATGGAAACATCTAGAAGAGTCTATTCATAAAAGCACAGAGCTCAGGTGTTAGAAAAGAAAACATGGTAGTTTCGCCATATCCTCGTGATGGAAACATCGAAAGAATCCTGATCACTTTTTTTCTCTTTTTCTTTTTACCATTGCTAGGGTGAAATAGAGTGATTGAGATACCAAAAAAAAAAAAAAAAAAAATTGAGAAATTGGACCATTAGACCAACTGAATAAATAAATACAATAAAGTCGACCACTGGTACCCTTGTATATGCCACTGAGTTGACCTAAAGTTAGGATTATCGATCCTTTGGTTCCCTTGTATATGCCGGTGTGTTGATATTAGTCCAGACCAGTATCTCATCCATTAGGATAGGTTCACCTTAGTCAACATCATCCACGTTTTTCTACATCCATCTTCTTAATCTATCCATGTGATTGGTTGACTCGGTTTATGATGTCCGAAACTATCCGAGTAGAGCTCTGTCACTTTATATGAATTTTAGTATGCTTGAGTGCAAACTCGTGTACATCAATTGGAATTTCACATCAGGGTACTTCCTCCTGTAGTCAATAAGTATGCCAACCAAGGAGATTCTTTAGTGCCTTCCAAGGTTCGTGTAGATAGCTAGGGTCTGGAGTAAAGGTTTTGTGGGTACACCTCTGGTAAACCCTCCGGAGACAACACTCCGCCACTAGGGCCACCTAGGGGTTCAAATGATTTTTATTTTCTAGAATAAATTTGCTCGAGGACTAGCAAATAATAAGTTTGGGGGTATTTGATAGACAAATTTTTTGTCTTAATTGTCCTCAGTGTTGGTATTGTTGGAACTCGATTTTTGTACTAATATTGTGTTTTTATGTATTTTTAGGTATTTTTGGAAATAAATATTTTTGGAAAAATCGGCTCGAAAAGTTGTGCGGAGCCCCCGGAGGACATTTGCTATTCGGACTCCCACTTTGGATAAGGGGTAACCCAATTGCTAAGGGGCAACCCATTGCTATTTACTTTTGATTCGGGATAAGAGGCACCCCTTCTTCTTCGTTCAAACTCTGCAAATTGGCGGGAGTTTCTGACAGCAGCGAACCAGATTAGGTTCCGGGTTTGTTCTCGGGTTACTGTGAGCTATATATGGATTGTTTGAGGATCAAAGAGGGAGTATATCTTCTCTTTTAATGTTTTGATCTATCTTTGGAAGGATTGACAGCTCAAAGACGCATGCAGAGAAGATTTTATTCTCGGGTTTTCTTTGGTTTGGAATGGAAAGTTCGTGGTTAGAACAGGGAAGAATATCTTCTCACATCAGTTTTACTCAATCTAAGAAGTGCATTCACGTGTTTGGAATATGCTTCCATGAGCAGAAGCGTGAAAGAGAAAAGAAGAAAATTTTAGAAAATAATGAAATTTATTTCAAGGATATTTTGGAATTATGGAGAGGATTTTGAGACCTGTCGAGTATATAAAGGGAGCTGGGATCACATAGAGAAGGGATGGAGAGATTGGGGGATAGTTTAGAGCATTACAGAGCGAGGAAAATCCAGTTGCAGAATCACCATTTCTGCTGCTGCTGAAGAACAAAAGACTACCAGAGGCAGTCGTATTTTCTGAAGAACATAAGACGCACACTGAGAGCGTCGTATTTGCTACTGGTGACAACGATGATTACTATTTATCTTTCTCTGTAACAGCTGGTTTGTATCAAATATAAGTGTTACAAACCCGGTTTTTATTATTTTTCTCCCATTTCATCATTTGTGAACCATTTTTTGAGCAATGAAATCAACTTTTGAGCGTGTTTCCAACATGATGAGCTAGACCCCATCACTGGGACGACGGAGGAAGCAACTTTTCATGATTGTGGTAAATGAATTAATTATTTATATGACTTTTTGCATAGATTTAATTGTTTTATGATTTCTATTAATTATTTGTTATTTTGTTTGATGTCGCATGCTTAGTTTAAATTACTTTTGATGCGTCATGCTTACGACTTACATATAATGTTTTATGAAATCTATTTTTGGCAAGGAATTAGAGTCACAACTTCTTTTGTTTGAGCTATATTGTCTAGAGTTAATGACTGAACCACAACAATATGAAAAGTAGTGAAATCCTGCGTCTCAGTGTCTCTTCATCCTGTGACAATATTTGTATATATTTTTCTTTTATTTTCTTTTATTAATTCTTAAAATCAATCCCATCAAGTCCGAGTGAACGACAACCCTTCTTACTACAACATCATTGAAAATAACCATCATTGTGCGGGGTCAGATCATAGTAATAAAAACCTTATTATATTCTATACTTAGATGGTGGCATTGGGTTTATGAGGTGTACTCATTCCACGATAATATCTTACGGTACCTGGATTCATGCCATTATTTGAGACTGGATTTATTCCTAGCATCTTCTTCTCCATTGAGTGAGACGAGGTTGGGATAACATATGTTTAGGTTGTTTGATTCGTTTCTCGTACATTCATCCGGTGGTGGATCTTTCACGGATATTGCCACTATGGACGCAATATTTGGGGATGCGAGTTGAAGCAATATTCTGCTCTATGTTGTGTGTAAATATGTTTACTGTATTTTCTTTAGTAGGACTGCGATGCATGTTGGTAATTATATGAGAGTTATATGTTTCCATTGAGCACCCCATTGGGATGATGTGCTCACTTGTTCCCACTACAGTTTCAGATTTCTGAAGTGATGGCGCGCATGGAGATATTCGTTTCGTAGTTCGAAGATTTAGCATATTAAGAACGTTTATGTATCTTTATATTTATGTATTCCTGTTTATCTGTAAAACAACACATTAACATATTCATATCATTTGACAGTTTTCATCTATGAAGTATCAGAGTGTCTGGGTATTAGTTTGGTTTTACTTTATGAATTTACGTTCCTTAAGTTAGAAGATCTAGATTTTGTTACTTCAGGTTTAGGTTATTTTATTATTAGCTAAGCAGGTTTGAGGGTTGGGGCGTGACATATCAGTACCCCCAAGATCAATTTTTTGAAGCCATTAACTTTCAGCTTAGTCAACTGAGTCAAAACCCGATCCAAACATACCAAATTCAAATTTTCAACTTACCGCCTTTTGATTCCCTGAATTTCAGTAATTATCAAAAAAATTCGGATCCCATGCAACCAACCCATAACAAAATATTTCCTCTCTTTATGTTGAATATTTCCATGCCAATATTTAGGAAACAAAATATTCAGCTAACCATATATAGTTATCACTTCAACTATATAGGGTTAGATAAACACACGAAAACTGTGAGAAACCTCTCTAAACCTAAACCTAAAATTTATTTTCTACCCTGTGCTAATATGCAGGCTGAGAATGCTAGCAGCATGAACAACATTACTGAAAAGATGAAAACAACTATGATAAGGACTCCAAGAGAAGCTATTGGATCGTCAAAGAACCTTAGTGATGTTGCTGGTGCTTGGAAAAATACCTTGATTGGAAAGTTAATTACTAATAATGAGGAAATTAAAACTTCTTCTATCAAGGAAGAGCTGAAAATCTTATGGAAGAACTACAGAAAGAGGGAGATGAAAGTGGTTGGAAAATATTTATTTTTCTTCAAGTTTAATTCCCAAAATGACTTGAAAGATATCTTAAATAAAATTCCATGGAATGTCCAAAAAAATCTTTTAGCTCTTCAAGAATACACAACTGAAATCGCTTATAAGGATTATGATTTTTCAAAACAAGCCTGGAATGTCCAGTTCAAGGGATTGATGCTGGAGCACTATCATGTAGTAGTGGTGAGTGAATCTATTGAAGATCTTGGCAAAAAAAATTCTACTGAGCCAAAAAACTGTAGGCCACGATTTGGTAATATGATTACTGCTAGGGTGGAGATTGATTTGAAGAAGCCTATCAAAAGAGGTGAATGGTGGAATACCAACTGAGGGGAACCATCTTGGATCAGATACCATTGAATGAAACAACCCCATAGCTTATGTGAGGAATGCTATGTCATAGACCATAATGAAGAAACTTGTAAGGAAGTTGCTGAATTCTTGCGAGAAATAGCCATGACAGAAGAAGAGTATGAAGCTCACTGCATTGCGAAACATGAAGATGTTAGTGGAGTACTTGAATACAAAGAAAAGAATGATGATGACTATGCTAATGTTGAGAAGGATGTAGAACTGTTGGAAGATGCTGATGAGAATAGAACAACTAAGAGAGCTAGGAACCAAGTGATCCTAACTAATGGGTCAAATCATTTTATTCAGGGACCTAATGTAAAGACCCTCAAGCTCGTCAACGCTATTAGACCGGTCAAATGATGATTTAGCAATAATCTAGCGTTGATCAAGAGATGATTAAGCTGATAATGACTCGATTAGTCGATATAGATTTTAATTAATAGAAATCAATATAACAACGATTTAGATACGAAATTAGTACCACTCGATAGATCTCTGAAAATTACGCAGAATGGACTACTCGAACGTGTCACTTGGATACCAGATGAAGAAGATATCTTCAGAACCGTGTGAAGGGAAAAATAGTCATTCTAGGATTTAGCTGATCCGACTGTCGTATCCTTTTGAGGATTGTACCATTAACCAACTTTGGTGTTATCTACCCAACTGAGAGGATAAACTCGTATCCTTTATTCTTCTTATCTCTTATTCTTATTCTTCTTCATTCTTATTTCTTCTTCTTTTCTTTTTCTTCTCCCGTTCTTCACCTGTGAGGGTTTTGTGAGTGAGATTGAATTAAGAGAATCTCTTGATGACGCTGATTAGGTGATGGAGAAGATGGTATGGTTTTTAATTATGGAGCAGAACAGTTTGGGTTCGAATCTGTGAGGAACAAAACTAGGGTTTATAGATTTAATTTAAGTTCTGAAGATTTAAAGATGAGATTTAGAGTTATGGTTGATTGAAGAACAAAGGGTTATTGTTTAATTGAAGTTTAGAAGTGGTTTTGATGAAAGAGTGAATAATTAGGGTTTCTATAATTGATCAACAACAAATTCGATTAAAGGTTAACAAAGATAAGTTAGAAGATGGGTTGTTCTTAATTGGTGTTTGACGGAACTTGTGGAGTTGTTCTGAAGATTGATTAAGAAATTGCAGATTTAGGGTTCCTCATGTTCTTCCCCAATTTATGAATCAGGGTTTCTGAGGGTTGATGATTATGAGACTTAGACTGAGAGAGAACAAGAGTAGACTTGGTTTTGACAGATGGTGGTGTTCTTGAGATGATTTCTCAATTGAGTCGAGGGAAGGAAGAATCCGACTCCATTTGCCTGTGCGAGACTGTTATGAGGTAATTGTTCTTCTGTTATGTTTAGTGAAGTTATTTAGTGTTATTGATCGAGTATGTGTAGTTGATAATTGAGCTAAGGCTTGAGTTGGGTATGAAATGGGAATGATGAATGAAGTTGAAGTTGTAATTAGGTTTTATGCAAAATCACATTCACAGGGGATTTGTGTTTGTCGTGAAATATAGTTGTGGATGGAGTTATAGTTAGTAGAAATGTGTACATGAATGAATCAGTGAGTGTGGTGTTGAGCTGAATTTCAAAAGATGGTGTTATACTGAGATTAAGTTTGATAGAATTGCAAGTTGAATCATGAGTTGTTCTGCAGGTGCTGGTGTTGCATGTGTTGCTGTTGTGGGGTTATAGAAATGGATGTGCAGGTGTATGTATTTAAGTTGATGATTTAAGAATGAAGATTACAGGTGGTGGTACTGGTGCTAAATTGATATTGTGGCATAATTGAAGGTTATGGATCTATATTTGGGTTCTATTCTTTGGTAAGGAAATGGAACCAGAAGTCGTTGTTGTAATTGATATGAGAACTGAAATGGAGTTTAGTCAAGATGTAGATGTTGTTGAGAATTGTAAATGTTGGTGTTTAACAAAGGAACTGAACTGGAACTGCAGATTGAAGGTTTAATGGTAATGTCAGAGGTTGAGTTACAGTTGTAACTATTTAAGTTCTTGAGAACCTCGGTTTAAATGTGTGATGTTGCGGGAATGAGGGTTATATGAGTGTATGGAGTTGAATCTCTCTTATAGAAGTCGGGAACTATTTGAATTGCAGTAGGCTTTAGTTGTATTTGTATTTTGATTATGAAGTTTCAAGTTGAGAATTGTATTGATTTATAAAATGTTGTTTAATTAGAATGTAATTGAATTATAGTTTAGAGTTGTGTTGCACAATGTTTGTGCATTTGTTTTTTTGGCCTGAGCAATGGCTCGGGCCTGTGCAAATGCTTTGGCCTTGTGCTTGTCAGCTCAGTCAGAACCTGACGGACCTAGTTTGTCTCTGACTCAGATATCTGACTGAGTCGAGTTAACATTGTTAGCTGAGTTAAATCGATTTGACTCAGTGGACCTTGACTGAGTTGGTTCCTTTGACCATTGACCTTGGACTTTGACCTGACCTTGGATGTTGACCGTTAATGGAACCCTTTGACCGTCAGTGACCGTTAAATTGACCCAGTTGGCCCAGGATTTGTGTAATGGGCTTGTCCAGTAAACTTGGGCTTAGGACTAGTTTTACTAGTTTGACGAGTTAGACCCTTATGGTCCGAATTAGCTTTAGGATTCTTCTGAAAAGTTGTAGATATTCATAAGACTTAGCTAATGGACTATAAAATTAATCTAATTTAATTAGCAAACCTTAGATATGCGAAAGATAGAGAATGAAAAGGTGTAGAACCATAAATGAGCTTAGAACCATTAGATAGATTTCTATGATTCTTGTGTGAACCGTTTTGGCTAGATTCTTAGAGTTTTTGTGTGATTAACAGTTAGTCTATATAATTAACAACGATCGATTCAAAGGATGAACCGGTGGATCGTGGATCTCGAGGTAGGCGTGGCTTGTCATCAAAATAGGTGGGAATTTATATTTAACTCTCCTGTGATTATTGTTGTTTTCTTTTATAAAAGTTTATATTTAACAAATTCATGCATTATGTGCTTGTGTATTCCTTGCATTGTTTTATTTTTAATTTCGAAAGTATTGTTGTTTCTTTTAATCTTTCCATTTCTTGGAAAGGAATTGTAATGCTTTGTACATTTTTATGAAATGTTTGGGAAATAAGAATTTCCATTTGTATGCTTAATAGGTGTGTAAGGAATTGGTGGACACCTATTAGGAAAATGATAGGTGTGTAAGGAGTTGGTCGACACCTATCTGGAAAACGAGAGTTTTTCCATGCGTGGTATATAGGATACTGCTCCTTCATTTATATCTACATGAATTCGATCTTTTATGCCTAATAGGTGTGTAAGGAATTGGTTGACACTAATATAAACTAATAGGGTGTGTAAGGAATTGGTCGACACTTAATATATACATTGTTTGAAGAAGTAGTTAGTTCCATTCTGTGAATTGATTGCCTTTTAATGTTTAGGAAAAACATGTAATGTTTTCTAGATCGTTTCAGTGATTACTTGAAAGTTAACTGTTATTCCTGCTGGGCACCCCTTTTAGGGATGATGTGATCACCCATTCCCACTTTCAGTTTCAGAGACAGATCAGAGTTGCGCAGCGAAAGCTTCGAGGTGTTGAGTTCGTTTGTTAGATTACTTCTGCTATGTTTATATTGTTGTATATTCTATTTACAAACAAAATGATTATTGTATATGTATCAATTGAGAGAAGCTCTTGTATATATATTTCTGAGCGGGGCTAGTTTTTGGGTTAAGTTCTATAGCAGATTTCTTAATTGAATGCTTAAGTTTATGAGTTAGATTCTTAGTGCCTCTGTATTTAGTTAATCTATTGGATTAGCCAGCTGCTAGCTTTAGGGGGCGCTACACCTACCTTAGTTGTTAACGGAGTGGGTGTTAATGAGACTGATGCCAACAATACTCGAGCTGAACTCATGGATGTTGCTGAATCGGTTTCAAATGGTGGATACCATACAGAATCAAGGGGAGCATGCTGCTGGGGTAATTATCTATTTACATATATCCTTTCTCCATAAATCTTTCTGCAAATCTTTATTCTAACAGTTGTTTTCATTTTAATTTTTCTCTTTACTGCACTGTCTGTTTTTTAAAATCTTTTAGATATACAAAAATGAGAGTCATTGCTTGGAATTGTCAGGGCTTTACTAGCAAAACCACTAGAGATCACTTAAAAGACTTAGTGTATATGTATGATCCTGATATAATATTCATCTCAGAAACTAAGATAGGAATTGAAAAAAATGAAAAAAACTTGTTAAACCGTATAAATATCCAAATAGTAAACTCATCTCTTCGATAGGATTAGCAGGAGGACTTATTCTACTTTGGAAAGACGGTTTCCATTGTAATGTAGTTCATGCAGAGTCTTGGATTTTAAATGTTTTAGTGCAGGATGATCCGTCAAAACCAGAATTTATGTTAACATGCATGTATGGTTCTTCGTATCAACACAAAAAAGAGACCCAGTGGAACTATATCAAGAACTTGAGCAATACAATGCAGCAACCTTGGGTAATTATTGGTGATTTACATCTGGTTTCAAAGACGAAGATAGAGTTCGGGTTTCTTCCAATCTTTCAGGTTCAAATATTGCTTCAAAATTAGTCGCCTCTACCTCAAGAGATGCCACTTATGTCAACTTAATTTATGAAGATGGCTTAGAGGATCTTGGATATACGGGAAGATCTTTCACATGGTCTAGCAATGTACATGGAACGGGAGTTAGGCGATCAAAAATAAATAGAGCTCTAGTAAATGGAGAATGGTTTATACATTTCCAAGACGCAAAACTTCTTCATCTTCCTCAGCTGGGCTCAGATCATTGCCCTATCATGTTGGACACATCATCTTCAAATGGAGATAATAGGAGAAATTGGAAGTATTTCTAATGCTATGAGAAGGACGATTCTCTCAAAGATGAAGTTGCAGCTGCTTGGAGCCAAAGTGTTGAGGGCTCTCAGGCTTATAAATTCTCTAATAAGCTGATCACTACAAGAAAATTTGTCTCAAGATGGAATAAAGAAAAATTTGGAAATATCCAAAGTAACATATTTTTGCCTCATCAAAAATTGAATGCAGTACAACAAGCAGTTCCAAACAGTGATATAAATTCTCAAATACAAGAGGTGGAAAACCAGATAGAGTATTGGCATCAAGTTCAAAATGACTTCTGGGGACAAAAAGCAAGGGATGAATTTTATCTTGAAATGGATAGAAATACAAGATATCACCATGCTAATGCAAATAGAAGGCGCTCTCGGAACAACATTGCTGCCTTAAAAGATGAACATGGAAACTGGTGTACAACAAGGAATGAACTTGAACAACTACTTGTGAATCACTATAGCACTCTTCATACCACTACCTCTCCAAGGAAGAATGCAACCATACTTTAATGTATCCCAACAACAATTAATGATGCAGACAATGCGGATTTAATACGCATACCAGATGATGCAGAGATTTACAAAGCTCTCAAAGATATGAAGTCATGGAAAGCACCTGGTCCCGACGGGTTCCCACCAGGATTTTTCAAAACCCATTGGGAGATTGTAGGTAAATATATGGTTAAACAGTGAATCAGTTCTTCCGTAGTGGCTACATTCTTAAAAGTCTAAACAACACCAATGTCACACTCATCCCAAAAACAAAGAATAAACAATTTCCAGCCGATCTGCATCCAATTGCTCTATGCAACACATCGTATAAGATAATATCGAATATTCTTTCCACTAGAATGAAGAAGGTGATGAGGAAAATCATCTCTCCTTTACAGGCAGCATACGTACCGGGAAGACAAATTTTAGATAATATTCACCTTGCTCAAGAGATTGTTCATACAATGAACAATAAAAAAGAAAATTACAAACATCTGGCTTTGAAGCTTGATATGGCAAAGACCTTCGACAGGCTCGAGTGGTCATTCCTTTTGGATGTTATGTTGCAGATGAGATTTAGCCAAAGATGGTGTCAGTTGATAATGCTACAGTGCATTAGCACAACGCAGATATCGATTTTACTTAACGGATCTCCATGTCAATCTTACACGCCAACACGAGGGGTTAGATAAGGAGACCCCTTGTCACAGTATTTATTCACCATAGTCATGGAAGCATTCTCACGGCAGCTTCTTATGCGGAGAAAAACAATAGAATTCAAGGAATCAGAATTGCTGAAGGAGCCCCTCCCATATCCTATTTATTCTTCGCATATGATTGTCTATTATTCATAAATGCTGATATGCATAATGTCAATAATCTTCTTGATATCGCCAAATAATTTGGACAAGCTTCAGGACAACTAGTTAATTTCAGCAAATCGATTGTCTACTATAGTGTACATGTACCACAGAGATTCTGCAAAATGCTAACTAAAAGGCTGAAAGTTCCAAGAATGGCATCAAATGAGAGGTACTTAGGTCTTCCCCTCTTAATTGGAAAGAAAAAGATTGATTGTTTCATAGGCTTGGTGGGCACAGTGGAAGGCAGACTGTCAAAATGGAATGGTGACTCCATGTCTCAAAGTTGTAAGTCTTTGATGATAAGGACAGTTACCAACACTATACCATCTTACTCCATGAACTGCCTCCAAATTCCAGTGGAGATCATTAAGCAAATTGATAGTCTGCAAAGAGACTTTTGGTGGGGTTTCACAAAGAAAAGAGGTACATACATAACTTCATGGAAAACACTTAGGCTTCACAAAGATCTTGGTGGACAGGGTTTTCGAAATCTAAAGATTTTAAATCAAGCACTCCTTGTTAAAGCAACATGGAGAATCTGCATTAATCCAGATGAGCCGTGGGTAAAAGAAATGCAAGCAAAGTACTTCCCATATACTTCTATTTTTCATGCAAATTTAAAAACGAATTGTTCGTGGAATTGGAATGGATTGCAAAAGAAGATTCCATTCATCAAAAGCAACAGTCGATGGAGGTTAGGAACATGCCCCAAAATTAAGATTTGGTTAGACGTATGGATAACAGGGTTGAATGAGCCACCAGTCCCAAGACAGGGTGTGGAGCAAAGTGAATACTATATCTGGGTTCAAGAGTTGATAACTCAAGAAAACAAACAATGGAATCCTGTGTTAGTGGAACATCTTTTTGAGCCAGAAACTGCTAGCCTAATCTTACAGATGAGAATACCATCAGCAACTGAAGATAAACTAATCTTGAATCTCACGAGAAATGGATTCTTCAGCCTCAAATCATCTTATAATAAACTTCATGAAATCATTTTGGGAGATACTGAAGTTTCTCAGTTTATTCAAAACACATATATTAATTGGAAAGAGTTGTGGTCCATACAAATTTGGCCTAGAGTCAAACATTTCCGGTGGAAATGCTTATCTGATATTCTACCTACAAATGTTCGCCTCTCTCATTCATGCAGTTACATAAACAGTTCTTGTCCTTTATGTAATCAGCATGATGAAGAGACTATGCACATTCTGTTCAACTACCCTTTCTCAAGAGCAGTTCGGATGCTTATCCTAGGAGGGTCAAATGCAGTTACTGGAGTTCATAATGACACTGCGTCTGTGTTTGAAGCTTGGATGAAAGCTGTACAACACACCAACTCAAATCATAGTTGGTTAAATATGGCAATGATAGTTTCTTGGTCTATATGGACTGAACGTTGTGCAGTTCATTTTCAGAAAAAGAAGGCAAACCCTGAAGCAGTTGCAAGGAAGGCCATAAACTTTGCTAGCTACCTAGAGGGTCTAAGTACAAGGAATCAGATCAGAGTTGACACTATGCATCATAATACACCTACATTGCATTGGAATCCCCTCGCACCTCCATATTTTAAAATAAATTGATGATGCTTCCTTTGACAAAAACACAGGTCTAACAGGTATTGCACTTGTGTTGCGTGATTTTGCAGGCAATTGGCGGGGATGATCTGCTAAATGCTATGCAGGAGTGACGGATTCTGAACATGCGGAATGTCTGGCGTTTTTTGAAGCTGTCAAATGGAGCATCGATTTTCATCATACACATGTAGTTCTGGAAACAAATCTGCAAGGAATAGGAAACTAGATAATGAAGCAAGCACCAGTGATAACTTGGAGAAACGAAGACATTCTGCTTGATGCCATAGATTTTCTGAAAAACATCCCTCAATGGGAATGTCATTTTGTTCCTAGGATATGCAATAAACCCGCTGATACATTAGCAAAATTCGGTAGGAAGTATAGAGTCAGTAGAACTTGGTTGGATAACCACCAAATATCATTGAGAGTCATTTGATTGCAGAAAATGTAACTTTTTCTAATCAATAAATTCCACATCTTTGAAATCTAAAAAAAAAAGATATTACACAAAATATTAAAGAGGGACCCATTTTTAAATTTAAAAGATATTTAAGAATATTAAAACCTAAAAGCTAGGAATATTTTTCTTTTTTCAAACCTAGCGAGGAAACAATGCTCTCCCATACTAAAATTACCTCCCTTACCGCTAGACTCATTCCTTCCTCTTACATTACTTGGCGGCACTGTACAACTACTACCTTACCTCCTCCGCTAGACTCACATCATGTTTGTTTTCTCCTCTATATAGGTAGAAAGTTCTATATAGAGGTTAACCTCTAGCTCTACATGAAAATCACTATATAATCTCTCTTAAATTAATTTTTGTTTAACCATTATTGGGCCGACCGAGCGAAGCGAGGGAGGTCCTTTATATGGCCACTTTTTTGTAAAATCTAAGTGATGAATTACCACAAAAAGATTGGAAATGGTTAGGGTAGAAAAACCAAAAATGTCCTCCCTTTTAGTCAAATTACTATAACTCCTTGTGTATCCTATCTTTTCAGGGGTATAATTGGAAAACAAACTTTAATATAACATATCTAAAAATCCGTGCCTTGGAATTTCACAAATTTTATCTCGTTAGAAAGGTTATAAAAAACTCTACGCAACAAGTACAAACAACAATATCAAATTTGAAGTTTTTACGAAAAATTCGGAGATATATATATCATTTTAGGCATAATTTTAGAAAATTAAATGTATATCCATTATGCAAACCATCAAAAAGGATATATAATACTTTATGTAGCAAAATATTGGTTTATGCATCAACTAATTTTCCATTGCAACTAATAAAACGATGTACTCCATCCGTTTCAAGAAAAATGATACTATCATTTTAGGCACAATTCTCGAAAATTGAATGCATAGCCATTATGCAAACCACCACCAAAGATGCATAACACATCATGCAACCATATTTTGGTTTATGGATCGACTAATTTTCCGTTTTAGAAAAAATAATACTTTCACATCCAATTTCGGGAAAAATGATACTATCACATCCCGTTTAGGAAAAGTGATACTTTCGCTCTCGTTACGGGAGAAAGTATCACTTTTCCAAACGGTGAAAGTATCGATTTTCCGAAACAGGTGAAAGTATCGATTTTCCAAAGGGGAGAAAGTATCACTTTTTCTCAAACGGGGCGAAAATGTCACTTTTTCTGAAACGAGGTGAAAGTATTACCTTTTCTGAAGAAAGTAGTCGTTGACAAACTCCATCTTCATATTCTTCTTCGGTCGGCCCTCCCACCGTGGCAACGGTCGTACTAGTCTAATAACTCTACGTCCAAATTGCAATTTGTAGATTTTTTATTTTACCCTTGTATAATTTTAAAAATCCAAAATTCATTCTAAATCAACATCTTCAAAAATTGAAAAGATATTTTCAAATTCAAACCGTTCAACATATTAAAGTGAAATACAATTTATACAAACACCAAAAAAAGACCAAAACCACATGTACTTTCTCACCATCCTTACACAGAGGTGACCCATTAACTCATTCACAATCCACCACCATCACTAACCCAGCGAGATGCTTGCTGTCGTAAGGATACCTCATCTCTCGAAAATGGTCACACAAGTGCACAAAGGCATTGGCATCCATCATTATATGAGGTGCATAATTTTTTTTTCAACAAGCATACAAATTGGGTAAGTCTGACATTTCCACTACTAATCACTCTTTCTCCTCTTCTTAGCTACAACTACCCTAATATCACCTTCTCATGGGAATTTAGGAAAATGCAACCCCAGTTACATGATACATAATCGATTAACACAACGGAAGGCCAGAGAAGAAAATAAAAATTAAGATGAGCATATAAATGTGCTAGACTTTAACCACACACACATACAAATAAGATTGTTTTACATTCGGACTGATAATAATATTTTTCGTTTAAAACTGGCATATACTCTTCTGCTAATGGCATTACATATAGAAAGAAGACAACATATTCAAATTTGGTTTTCAATGGTACATACCTTGTTTGTAAAAGACAAAAAGACCAAACTTTATAGCCTTCAATGGAGCATTTTTCATCGTTATTTAAAAGAAGTAAATTCTCTGGTTTTAAATCTCTATGAACAACACCCATTGAATGACAAGTATGGAAAATTTGCACTGTCGTTCTTAATAAAGAAGCAGCAGCACATTCGGTATAATGACCTTTTAGCAATAATACAATCGAAACTAAAACCATATAATAGTGTATAAAATTCATTACTAGATGACAAAATCTAGACATCTATACCAAACCTAATTCCCTGTTATGTGCATGTATGTACTGTACGTATGTAATGTACTTGTTTGAATAAATGTCTGACTCAGACATAGTTATTAGTATCTACGAATATATTAGTTTAGTTCCTCTAGTTAGATTAACTCTTATAAGTTAGTTATTTGTTTAGTATAAATAATTGGTGAATCTTGTAAAAGGGATCAGTGAAATATATTGTCTTTTGAACGTATTGTTCATCTTGGGGTTTGTTTTCCCATAAACATGGGTTGTTTTCCTTATAAACAATTATCTTAATCATCTATTTTGGATATTGAACATTATGAATCTATGGAGAACATAACAATTGGTATCAGAGCCGCAGCGATCAATGGGAGGATCAAGACGAAAAAATGTCCAATGAAGCTTTTCATCAAGAAGAATTGTTGAGAATGGCTGAAGAAATCAAAGATGCTTTCAAAGATTTCAAACAGGCTTACCTAGAATCTCTTAAACGTTCTAGTAATGTTGCACAAGAATCACCAACACAAAGATTTTTCTATTTGTGTGAGTTCTTTGATATCTTTGAAGAAGAAAAAGAGATCACGAGAACCCGGTTTAGAGGTTTTCGAACCTTCAATATTTCTGATTTCTTCAACATATTTGAAGTACCAGAAATTATTGAAGTTTTTTGTCTTGATGTTACGCAAGCACCTCCATCCCATGAAACTCCATTTACTGTTATTATATCTAATGAAATTCATTTGCGATTTGACGAGCATGAACTATATAGTTAGAAGAACATTTGGAGTAGGTATATGGGTCGACTTCGTGGTCGTATTAAATTTTCTTCCTCGATCAAGATGTGGATTGCAAAAACAGAAGTTCAAGAAAGAAATATATTGTTTGTTTGTTTATTTTCGAGAATAGATGATGCAAGGTACAATTCCTATTGTATTGGAAGTGGTGTATCATGGAAACTTCAACTTATCTGCATCAAGAAATGACATTTTACAACCTTGAGGACGAGGTTGTTTTAAAGAAGGTGGAAATGTTATGTGCATGTATGTACTGTACGTATGTAGTGCAGTTGTTTGAATAAATGTCTGACTCAGACATAGTTATTAGTATATACAAATATATTAGATTAGGTCCTTCAGTTATAGTAACTCATATAAGTTAGTTATTTGTTTAGTATAAATAATCGGTGAATCTTGTAAAAAGGGATCAGTGAAATATATTGTCTTTTGAACGTATTGTTCAACTTGGGGTTTGTTTTCCCATAAACAGGGGTTGTTTTCCTTATAAACAATTATACTAATCATCTACTTTGGATATTGAACGTTATGATTCTATGGAGAACATAACATTCAAGAGTCATGATAACATTCAAACTATAAATAACATTGAACGTACTACAAACTGAATCAAAGTATCAAACCAAATCAAACCCTAACGATTTCATAAAACAGAGATTATGATGATAGATTATTGAAAAAGAGATGAAGAAATGACATCTTACCTCCTAAGAGATCATTGAGACCTTCTTGCTCTTCTAATGGAGTAACACTCGAAACTTTTTTAGGAAAGCAGCGACAGTGAACGAGAAAACGAAATTTTGTATCGTGGATAAAATTGGGAAATCTAAAATTTATTCGAGGGTAAATATGAGATTTTAACGTTAGATAGAGGTTGAGACGTGCAAAGATTGCACCATCCTCATCGCTATTTCATTTCCTCTATTTGATAGAGGTTTTGCCTCTATATTGATAGAGGTAGTGGAAAAAACAAACATCTGACAAAGTGGAGATCACCTCTGCATAGAGGAAGACTACATAGAGGAAAAACCAATATGTTGTCAGCCTAATAATAATATCTATTATAATTTATAAGGCCAGTTCCTATGGGCATATCAAAATGGCTTGTTTTCCAGTTTTGCACCCACTATGGAGCTGACAAGCAAACTGGCATGGCTAAGTGGCAAATTAGCCACTTAGCCAGGCCAGGTCAAGTTTCTACCGAGCGTTCGAGTCTCAACCGCTCGGTGTAGCAAAAACCGGTAGGTCTACTTTCCACCGCCATCGGTCTAGACTCGACCGCTTGTATCATCTCATCTAACGGTCATCATTTCATCATCCTATAAATACAATGTCAAAATTTCATTTCAACTCACACCATTTCTTCAATCTTCATTCTTTCACTCCACAAATCCAACATGTCAGTTCGTGTTCGAGGTCGTAGATTTAGCATAGCTGAAGATGAATCCATTTGCAGGCATTATGTTTTTGTTACAGAAGATATGGCCAATGATGGAAAACAACAACAACAACAAGTTATTGTATGGAGTCGCATATTTCAGAGATTTCAAGAAGAAACATTGAACCTCAATAATCGAGATGCGAGATGGATTGTGTCATCATCTTGGAATAATCAACAAGGATGTGAAGTTGTTTGTCTGCCGCACTTCATGAAGGCTATCGAAACCGACAAAATGGTCAAAACACATTTGATGTGGAGCAAATGTGTCGGCTCGAATGACGCAACAGAGTGGGAAATTTTTTTCAATTTGATGGTTGTTATCTTATCTTGAGGGTGTTGCCCAAATTTGATCAGTTTAGATTAGCTGTCCAAATATGATGCATCTTTCATTTGTATGATGCATCTATCATTTGTATCAAATTTTAATTTTAAGATATTATTAATATAAAACTAGTGCATCTTTCATTAGAAGTTCAGAATTTTAATTACATTAGTGCCTCTTTCATTCATCTAGATAATGACATAACTTACAATAAAGACTTTAAAAGTAAAAATTTGGGAAAACGTCTTCATCTTGTTTATCTTTTTCATTTCACAAAACTTCCAATCAATGCGCTCATGAACGGAGTTTCCTTTGTGTATCTTCTTCTTTGCCTTCAAATTTTCCTTCCCTTGAACTTTTCTTTGTCTTTTCTTAGTTGGAGGTTTGATTTGGTTAATATCCAAAACTTGTTGACTTCTTTGGGTTTTACCTATTTCTTTATTATAACCTTCACATATCTTACTAACGGCGGCTTCAAGCACCACTCTGGAAAAATCAAGTTGGGTAGCCAAGTCAAGTTGTGATTCAAACTTTGCCATTTTGAATAATAAGATAGATAAAGATAGAAATTTTTTGTGTAAAAAATTTGGTATAATTTTTGAGTGTGAATATCATATTTTTATAGCGGTGAAGAAAGAGCCGTTGGAGGTTTAAAATCAACTGAACGGTGGGGACTACACGCTAGCGGTCGGTCTCCACCGTCCGGTTGAGACTCAATCGCTTAACGATTTTACCATTGTAGCGCTGCCGGTTGGCATGACAAATGGATGGGTTAGCCACCCCATAGGAACCGGCCTAAGTGGGTAATAGTAGTATCTATCTTGTACTCGTCTGAATCTGACCCAGTTGTTAAATCTGAGTCATCTCCTAAAATTCAAACGATTCGAGTTCTCAGTCTTTTTTTCTAAATCACTGTCCTCTTTCTTCACACACTCACTCTCTCGGTCTCCTGAGCTCATTGCTCTTGATGGGATTTTAAGGTATTTCGTTGATCTGAATCTTCATTTCCATGTTTTGATTGTTTCACTTAAATTCATTTTCTAATGTTCCATTAACAATAACCCTACTGTAATGGTGTTAGAGTTTTTGATTTTCAGTAATCAGAAAAAATTATATTGTGTTTACTGTAATGGTGTTTAACCATCAACTATCCAATTGGGTTTTCATGAATTCTTCAATCACTGGCACCTGGTATCTCACTGCAACCTCAGTCTCTCTCGAGTCTGTACAGAAAAACCCTAATAATGTCTGATTCAAAAGATAAAATGAAATTCAATTCTTTAAGAGAAAGATGATTCTTAATAAACAAAGCGAAACCATGTACTAGTATTTTTCATGGTTTTTTTTATTTTGTGATTAGATAGGATTTTGCTTAGTTTGCGTATTGACATTTGAAGAAAAGAAAAGAGCTGCCTGGTTAATGTTAATTACCATAGTTTATTTACTGACCTTGGCAATTAAAGAATTTTGCACTTCAATAAATTCATTCAACATTAAAAGATCTAGCTTCATTTTTTTTTTTTTTAAATTTGTTTCTTATTTGTATGATTATATTCCATGATTTCAATCTTCATTTTCATGTTTTGATTCTTTCAGTTTCATGCATTTTTGAATGTTCCATTAACAAAATCTAGGTTCAAAAGAAAGCTAGGTTCTTGAAAGAGATTGAGTTTAGTCACCAGAAACAACCCTGCATTATTGTTACTAGTTACTGTTGTGTTGATTTCAAAATAAAATCATAGTAGTTTGGGTAATTTAATTTAGTAATTCATTGACTATAAAGGTTTATAATCTAATTTCCTTTTCTTCTCTCGGTATGATTATGTCAAGGTAACACATCAATATGAAGGAGGCACCGAAGGATATGATCAGTAATTTACCTGAGTCTCTTCTTCATTACCTCCTTTCTTTCCTTGAAATCAAGGATGTTGCTCGATTCTAGCATATTATCAAAAAGATGGAATTACATTTGGACCACTGTCCCCATCCTTGAATTTAAAAATGATGCCTCTCAGACTGAGAATTTCATGGATTTTGTGGATGGAACATTGCTTCGTCATAATTCATCAAATGTAGACAAGTTCTCTCTCGTCTGCAACCACCACTTGGATGAATCTCGGCTTCATTCTTGGATTTCTACTGTCACAAGGGGTAACGTTAAAGAGCTAAGTCTATACTTGCTTCCAAGAAACACCTTGTTTATTCCCTTATCTTGTTTTACTTGTGAATCACTGACATCATTGGAGTTAGGAACTTTATATCGGTTTTACATTC
This sequence comes from Papaver armeniacum, assembly GCA_023531295.1. Classification (NCBI taxonomy): domain Eukaryota; kingdom Viridiplantae; phylum Streptophyta; class Magnoliopsida; order Ranunculales; family Papaveraceae; genus Papaver; species Papaver armeniacum. The sequence goes on from JAJJWW010006831.1 coordinate 547,497, forward strand.
AATTTTACCAAAACATTAATTTAACCTTTCCTAAATATATCTCTTTTCCAAGACTCAAGCGCCTTACACTTTATCAATTTAAGTTTAGCGATGAGTGCTGGAATGAGGAGCTCTTTTCAAATTCCTCTATTCTTGAAGAATTGCACCTGGAATTTTGCATTTTTTGTACTAGGAATTTTTGTATTTCAATTCCTACATTGAAGCTCTTGAAATTTATCAATTGGAATTTCCAGACAGATGATGGTTTAAAAGATTGTGCTCTTAAAATTGATGCACCAAGTCTTGTGAGGTTCACCTACTCAGCTGATGTTGCAAATGAGTATGTCTTGTCCAGCTTTCCAACACTAGTGGAAGCAAATATTCGCTTGTACTCTAAAATAAATGGTGCAGAGCTAAGTTGGTTACTTCGAGCCCTTGCACATGTAGAATGTCTAACTGTCAATGACCTGACCCTGAAGGTATTCTTTCTTGCTTTTGTATTTACTAGTAATTTTCTGCATTTCTTTCTACTTCGATGGTTTAATCTGAGTTCTTGTAACCGACTTATTTGTTGTTATTGTCTTGTGAGAAATAGGCTATCTGCTCGGTGCATGATTTGTCAAACAATTTGCTGAAATTTCATAATGTCAAAATGTTGAAAATATCCGACTACCTAACCACTAATGAAGGACTAATTGCTTTGCTCCAAGCAGTACCTAATCTGGAGTCACTCGTATTTGAGAGGCAAGTGTTAAGAACTAATAATTCTCTATAGCGTCATTAGATATATACTCCCTTTGTTTTTGGAAAAGTGATACTTTCACTTTTTCAATTTGGCCTATTTTTAGGCCAAATTGAAAAAGTGAAAGTATCTCTTTCCCAGAAACGGAGGGAGTATAACATTTGATGACTTATTACTTTATTGGTGATTAATCTTTTTATATCTTTCTAATGTTTTCCATTTCCTTTCCAGTTTTTTAGTGGTGAAACAGACAACAGGGACCATGATGATGACAATGACAACATTGATGGTGGGGATGATGACAATGAAGACGTTGATGATGCCAACTCAGTTGAGGGCGAAAACGACCAGGACAATGAACATGTAGGATATGTCTCTGATTCTGCTGAGTTGGACAACAATGATGAGGGTGAAGACAACTATCACAATGAAGACGGTGATGGCGACTCCGTTGAGGGAGAAAAAAACCACGACAATGAAGATGAAGGAAATGTCTCTGACGCTGCTGAGGGTGACAACAATGATGAGGTTGAAGACAACTTTGATAGTTGGGCGCTCGATATTGTGACCAATGGAAGTTTGTTTCCACATCTGAAATCAGTTTGCTTTAATCAACTTGTTGGGATCCCAAAGGAGATGAGGTGGGTGAAACTGATTTTGAGGGATGCAAAAGCTTTGCACTTGATGACTATTCGTTACTATGATTTTGGGTTATCTTTTGCAAATGCCAAAAGTGAAAAAGAAATAATGGTGGAAATACCAAGTTTTCCAAGAGCCTCAGTAGGTTGTATGTTTAAAATCAGTTCTTGAGATGCGTAAAAACAGGTTAGAATTATGACTTATTTCAATCTTTTACTGCATTTCTTGAAAATTATCATAATTGCATGTTTACTTGCAGCTCGATTCGATCAAAAGTATGAAATAGTTAGGTCTTTGCATCAAAAACTGCAGTGTTGTAAAATGAAGATTCATGCACCAAAGCTTCTCACTTTCTCGGTTTCTCCTACAGAGGTTTTGCTACAAAGAAGTTTGTCTTGTCTAGCTTTCCAGAACTAATGGAAGCATCTGTTGACTTCACCTTTAAAGAAAATGGCCGTGCAGAAGCAATAAGTCGGTTACTTTGTGCCTTTGAACATGTAAACCGTCTAACTGTTGATGATAAAACCCTTCAGGTATTCTTGCTTGCATTTATCTTTAGATAGTTAGTCTCTGTGCTTCTTTCTACTGTCTCCTTCTAACTGAGTTGCTGACCTCTTGTTGCCTTGTGATAAATAGGCTATTTGCTTCCCATACAATGTGTCAAACAATCTTCTGTCATTTCATAATGTCAAAATGTTGACAATATCCAACACCATGACCACTGATCAAGGACTAATCGGTTTGCTCCAAGAAGTACCTAATCTGGAGTCACTCGTAATTGAGGAGGCAAGTGTTCAGAACTGATGATTCCGCATTAACGTATTTTTTCGGCAGTAACAATTTTTTAATATCTTTTTGTTGTTTGTTATTTCAATTTCAGTATATGAATGATGCATTAATAGAGTACAGTGACGAGGACGATGAGAATAGTAGTGACGAGGACAACAGCGAAGAAGCTGAGGAAGATGACAGTGAAGACGATGATGCCGACTCTGTTGAGTGCGAGAAAAACCACATCAATGAAGATGAAGGAGATGTTGCCGCTGCTGAAATGATAGAATACAGTGACAAGGACGATGAGAACCATAGTAATGAGGACAACACGATAATGCTGAATCTGTTGAGGGCGAGAACCACCACGTCAATAAAAATGATGTTGCTGGCGCTGCTGAGTGTGAGGACTGTGGCTGAAGATGACAGTTGGTCGCTCGATAATGTGGCTACTGGATGTTGGTCGCTCGATAATGAGGTGGGTGGAACTGATTCTAAAGAAGAAGGCAGAAGCTTTGCAAATGATGACTATTCATTACTGCGATAATATTACTAAATATATTGATAGTGATTATGGCTTTGTAGATGCGAAAAGCGAAGAAGAAGTCATGGAAGAGGTGCCGAATATTCCAAGAGCCTCGTCAGGTTGTGTGTTTAAGTTCTGTTCTTGGGTTAGAATGTGGTTATTTGATTGAAAATAAAAGTTAGTGAGAATCAACTTTATTTCAATCTTTTTTTGTGCACCTGACCGTCATTGTTTTTGGTTCGACTCATATGCACATTTCTTGAGCCGATACAAATTTAGATGTAGAATTACTTCAGGCAGGGCAGACATGGTTTACTGAATTCGATAAGTATTGAAATTCCAGATTTTCGTCTGTCAAATACATTATCTGCTTGGGTTCTTTGATTGCCTACAATATGAAGTTCTTGTGAAGTGTGTATTTTCCCTACTACTTGTTTTCCAAAATCTCAGGTTCTGATCTTTGAATGAGTATCTGCTTCAGCCTTCAGGGGATTTGTCTTCTTAGTTTGGCATTTTTGTGGCCACGAGTCAGACTAGAATAGTATCCGAGTCAGACGGGCATGCTCACAGTGACTTGTCTGAATGGGAGTGAGTCATCACAACCACTAGCCTCCATCAAAGCCAACCTCACTTCGCTGTTTCAGGTGAAGTCTGCTCAACTCATTCCTCTGAAATCACTCACAAAATCAGCGATTTGAAGGTATGTTTTCATCTACTGCTCCATGAATTGAATCATCATTTCCGTGTTTTGATTGTTTCACCACCTTACATTTTGAATCTTCCATTAACCAAATCCCTAATGTATAAGGTATTCCCTTTCCTTGTTGAAAAATTCAAATGAAACCAAATGCTGTCACTGTTCTTCTCATTATTGTTAAACAATCAATCAGATGTTGTTGTTATCTTAGGGGTTAGGTTTAGTTGAACAGTCTAAATTGTAGTTTAGGTTAGATATTCTTTGATTTTTGTAAATTTAGAATTCATATTTAGGGTAATTTAAATTTAGTATTTTCATTCAGAACCATGAAATTAGCTTTCCAACACTGGATTGAGAATTCTTTGATTTTTGTAGAAATAAAATCATAGTTAGGGTAACTGAAACTTAGTATGTTCATTCAAAACTAGAAAGATTCATTCTAATTTATTCAATTCTTCTGTTCTTCTCTGTTTATGATTATTTCAAGGGATGCATATTGATACGATGAGGGAGGCACCAAAAGATAGAATCAGTTGTTTACCAGACTCACTTCTTCATCACATCCATTCTTTCCTTCAATTCAAAGTTGGTGCTCGTACTAGCGTATTATCAAAAAGATGAAATCACATTTGGACAACTGTTCCCACCCTTCATTTTCAGAGTCTAAGGTACTATCCTGACACCCCTTCTTCCGAGACCAATAAATTCATGGATTTTGTGGATGGAACATTGCATCGTCATAATTTGCCTAATTCAGACAAGTTCATTTTTTCTCTGCGATCACCACTTGAATGAATCTCGGCTTCATTCTTGGGTCTCTTGAATAATACGGGGCAATGTTAAAGAGCTCATCCTACACTTACGCCAAGACCACCCCTTGTTTATCCCCCTATCTCTTTTTACAAGTAAATCACTGACCTCATTAGAGCTACGGGCTCATCCTAATATCCGCTTACCTAAGCATATCTATTTTCCAAGACTCAAGTGCCTTAAACTTCATTTTTTAAAGTTCACCGATGAATGCTGGAATGAGGAACTCTTTTCAAATTCCACTGTCCTTGAAGAATTGATTCTTGATCAGTGCTCCTTTAGTGTGAAATTTTTTTGTATCTCAATTCCTACACTTAAACTCTTGAAAATTGATAATTGGATTACCGAGGGAAATGGTTTACGAGACTGTATTTTCAAAATTGATGCACCAAGGCTTGTTACTTTCATATATGCAAGTCCTGTTGCGAAAGAATTTGTCTTGTCTAGCTTTCTAGCACTAGAGGAAGCAACTGTTCATGTCAACTTTGAAGAATATGATGGTGCAGAAATAAGTCGGTTACTTCGAGCCCTTGCACATGTGAAATATCTAAGTGTTTGTAATCTAATCCTAAAGGTATTCTTGCTTGCTGATATCTTGAAAGTAGTTAGTTTCTTTGTCGCAGTCTACTTCTATGATTTAATCTGACTTATTTCATAAACGGGGTTATCCACTCTGATCATAGTTTGTCGAACAATCTGCCGACATTTCATAATGTCAAAAAGTTGAACATATCTGGTGTACTCTCCACTGATCCAGGACTAATGGCTTTGCTTAAAATAATACTCCTAGTATGGAGTCACTCGTATTTAGTGAGGCAGGTGTTCAGAACTGATAATTCTGCATAGTCATTGGATAAATAACAAAATTTAAGTTATGGGCTTACAATTATTAACTTATTTTGTCGTCAGTAACTAATCTTTTAGCATCTCTCTCTCGTTTGATATTTCAATTCCAGCGTATGCTTGATGGAGAAGCAGAAGAAGACAGTGACGGCGCTGAGGCTGATGTGGATAATGACAATAAGAACGCTGATGCTTGTTCTGTTGAGCCCGAAAATAACCAAGTCAATCACGAAGAAGATGTCTCTGACACTGCCGAGTACGTCAACAATAATCAGGGCAAAGCCAACTATGACATCAAAGATGATGGTTGCACACCGAATATCGTGACCACTGGATGTCTGTTTCCAGACCTAAAATCAGTTTGCTTTCAGCAATTTGTTGGAAATCCAAGGGAAATGAAGTGAGTGAGACTGATCTTGTGGGATGCAAAAGCTTTGCAAATGGTGACAATCCTTTACCATGATCTTTATGGTCTCATTGTAAATGGGAGAAGTAACAAAGAACTAGTGGCAGAGATACCAAGTTTCCCAAGAGCCTCTCCAGATCGTGTGATTAAAATCAGTTCCTAGAATTGGTAGGCTTTTTTATTGTCGGTGAAATTAGAAAAGTAAGTGAGAACCAGTGTTATTATTTCAATCTTTTATTGTGCCGATGACTGTAATCCATTTCCAGTTCCTGACTCACAAATTTGTATAACCATATTAAAAATTTCAAACAATGGTTTGTTTTGCTTTTTTTGCTGGATTCGATTGTGAACTGGTCACATTCTAACTGTTTGGAAAATTGTAAAATGAAATAAGACTTCGAAAATTGTAAAAATTGTTTGGTGGTTCACTGAAATGTTACCGTGGACATATGGACAATATACCTGTTTTCGCTGATGATATGGACAATATACCTGTAAGGTTTTCTCCAGCACATTTTTTTTACTTCGGGTCAAATTCTTTGAAGTCTTGTAAAGAGGAATGTTTAAATAATCATGAGTTTTGAATCTCTAATCACAACTTCTGCACCATAATGTCAATAGAAATGGATGCCAGGAGATTAAACCAAGCATTTTGGTGGTCTTTGCGGCATGAAATGGTAGAGGGGCGGCATGAAATGGTAGAGGGGCGGCAAGTGTGGTAGCAATGTCCCTCTTATTGGTTAGGGGGTGTCCTATAGGGGGTGTAGATTGACTAGATTACCCTTTTCACCTTAAATTAACCAAAATCAAATCAATTTTTTTAAACCTAATGAATCGAAAAAATCAAATCGAGCTTTTTTTCATCTTCTTCTTCATCTTTTCTTCTCCTCCATCAACCCTAACCTCCATTAAAACCGAAAATTTCATCGTCTTCGATTAATCGGCGATTTGAAAAATGTTTGGAAAAACCCGGTTAGGGTTTAGTTTATCGTGTTGGATTTAAGTTAATTTTGTATCAAAAATTAGGGTTTTGTATGAAAATTGAAATTGAAATTTACGGGTTTATGTGAGTTACGGTTGGTAATAACTCAATTACGAACCGTAATCGGAGATTTGAAGAACATACGGTTGGTAATAGTTCAATTACCAACCGTATGTTCTTATATCCGAGAATTTTCTTGATTACGGTTGGTAACTATTGATTCTGGTTGGTTTCGAGCATTTAATTACCAATCAGAATCGAGTTACTGATTGGTATCGAGCATTTAGTTACCAACAAGAATCGGTTTTACGATTGGATCTTCCCCAAATTTAACCGATTCTGGTTGGTATTCGATAACTTGAACAGTAACTAAGAGTTCTGATTGGTAACAAGCAAAATTGCAACCGTAAGTTCTTGAAAATTCAAAAGTTTTGATTTTGTTATGTAATTTAGATAATTTTGAGCGAGAAAAAGCTAATTGGAACTAATTTAGAAGTATATCGGGTCACTAGAATCACTCATTTTAGTAGAATGAATCAAAATCTAGGGTTTCACAAATATCACATAAGTTTTCTTTTTCTTCTCCTCTAAATTTTTTTTTTTTTTATAACTCTAAAAATCTGATTTTAGAGTTATAATAAGTGAAAATTAATTATCAACACTAATCTTGATTATCATTACTAATCTTGATTATTAACAATAAGGGCTAATTAGTCATTTCCATATTTTCATTGATAAGGGCACTTGAATTTCCTTGTAATGATCTTTTTTGTCTTATTAGATTGCCGCCCCTCTACCATTTCATGCCGCCCCTTTACCAAGCTTGCTTTGTAAGCACCAATTTTTTTTGTGGGAATGTTATTTATGCCCCTACTATTCATGGGTCATGCACAAACACCCTTATGGGTCTTTACAAATACCCCTGATGGCATAATTGAAATTATGAATAGAAAAATAATTCACATAATTCCATTTTTAACCCTTACACCTTATACTTCAACTTCTTCTTCATTTTTCACTCCAGAAAAAATCAGTTTCACTCTCACCTCCGTCGCCACCACCACCAACACCACCATCATCTCCATCGCCGTCATCGCCACTCAGAAAAATTTGCATCGCACCTACCACCACCGTAAGTAGATCGAGCGGAATTTTAAAAGGGTATCAAGAACAAATTAAGTGAGTAGATCTGAATCTGAGAGGGATAAAGGGTTAGATGCCTGAAGACATATCGAATAGAGATTGGAAGGGTGAAATTGTGAAATTGAAGTTGTTGTTGACTGAATCAAGATGAAATGGAAGATGGTTTTGTTGATATTAGGGTTTGAGTTGATGTTGCAGTCGGAAGGGAGATGGAACTGAAGAAATCAGGGGAGATGAAGGTGCTGCCATAAATTTGCAGTAATGAAGGAGAAGATCGATGAAGTTGCTTCTAATGATTAGAAGAAGGGGTTTATGAAGAATCAGTAGATGGAGATTTCGATTTCAGGTAATTTTTGAATTCGATGATTTGCGTGTTTTCTTCTACCCATCATCTTAACACATATTTTCGGATCTGTAATTATTGTTTCGTGTTTGTTGTCCTGGATTGGTGCTATTGTTAATGAGATGAGAGTTCTTCTTTCATGATAATATGGATTTCTTTATAGAACCAATTTGAAGTATCATAGATGTGGTATTCAGGATAGGAATGCTAGCTTTGTCTGAAATGTATGACCTTGTTGTGTTGTTTCGTATTTGTTGTTCTGAATTGGTGCTATGTTGATGATATGGGAGTTCTTGTTTCTTGATTTTGGATGTCTTTGTAGTACCAATTTGAAGTATCACAGATGTTGTATTTGAGATAGGAATGCTAGCTTTGGACGGGATTCGACAAAGATTCAATATCTTAATTTCATTGCAGGAGGATACAATTTTCATTTTCTAATTGTTATTTTGAAGTAGACTAGGAAGAAAGAACAATACCATCTTTTGTTTTGGACCATTTAAACCGTGTTTGTTTTGTGCACTTCAGAAGTTTTGTTTGTTTGTCGTAGTTCTGGTTAGCGTAAGCATGATTCGGTAGCTTCACATGCTGTTGCATTTAGAGCCACGGGTTTCCTGTGTTCTTACTTTACTTGATTGCTGTTTCTTCTATGATAATTTGCTTTGCCGCTTCTTCCTCTGCATTTTTGTTTCTATAGCTGTGTAGGATATGCAAGAAATCTATTACATATATTTTATGAACTTTGTGTCAAATACTTCCTTGAAATGATAGATGTTGAAATTACACTGAGTTGTCAATGTCTAAGCATCTTGATTTTGTGTCATTGCAGAGTTTATCGGTCAACAATTTTTTTTTCGGAGAGGGATCGGACATCACAGGTGTCCCAACCAAGATGCTTGTTGTGAACTATTCCTTTGAAGGTGCATGCATATAACCTTGACAAAGAATATTTTTCGGCATTCACGTCAGTTCAAGTCCTGTCAATCTCATATATTCGCAGATTCCAATTGCAAATGGCCAGGTATAAAATACATTTCTGTGTGGTATAAAAATGCAAAACCTTTTGTTGTTAAATGCAAAGGGATTGTGGTTGTATTTTTTCTTTTTGCTTGTGTGCGTGCAACTTGGTATATGTGTGTTGGTGTTTTTGGAATGGGAATTGGTTAGCTGCTTAACCAATCACAACTGTTCCGTCGGTAAGATAAAGTAATTGTGACCCTAGAAAACCTCATCAAGTTGCTTCTACTATTTGGAGACAGCTTGTGCTAGTTGCTTCCAACTTTGAAGACAACTTGACCAAGTTGCTTTCACTTTTGGAGGCAACTTGAGCTAGTTGATTCCATATTGGAGGCAACTTGAGCTAGTTGATTCCAGTTCGGAGGCAACTTGGTTATGTTTTTGGGTCCATTTATTCATCTGAAATTATCTTATACATATATCTTAGAGTATTTGTGACGAATTTGTGGTGCAATGGTAACACAATGTTGTGTTGAGTTGCTGATAATGGTTGTGCTGCTGGTGCTCATGTTTTAAAGTCAAGAGAGTAGATGAATGATTAGGAAGTTGAGAAGGAACTAAATATGAATCCAGGCATTGAAAGCAGAACAAGAAGTTGTTATTGCTTGTGTGTTGCTGATGGTGTTTGAGTAGGGGCATGGAAGTGACTGCAGCTATTGGCTCATGTTGCAAGTGTGCATAGACGGTTTGTGGTCATGAAGTTACAGGTAGAGTTGCGTGAGCTTGAGAGATGGAGGGTGTGGTGTTGTATGGTGGTTGTTTGAATTGTTGGTTGAACACTATTGGTGTGGCGAACCTGTGGTGCAATGGTAGCACAACTGACTATATGTCAGAAGATGTGTGTTCGATTCACACTAGGTTCACTTATTTTTATATAATTTTTTTTTTTAGAGACAACTTGTGCAAGTTGCCTCCATGTATGGAGACAACTTAGGCTAGTTGCTTTCACTTTGAAGACAACTTTGTGCTAGTTGCTTTATTGTTGAAGACAATTTGAGCTAGTTGCCTCGATATGGACACAACTTGACAAGTTGACTCTACATGGTGGTGGTGGTTGGCGGCGGTGATGGTTGGCGGCGGCGGTGGGTGTCGGTTGTTGGCGGCGACGGCGGTAGTGGACAGTGGTGGTGTTCGTTAGCGGCGGCGGTGGTTGGTGGACAGTGGTGGTGGTGGTTGGCGGTGGTGGTGGTCGGTGGTGGTGGTGGTCGTCGGTGGTGGTGGTGGTTGGTGGTGGTGGTGGTCGTCGGTGGTGGTGGTAGGCGGTGGACGGTGGTGTGGGCATTAGAATTTTTTATTTTTTTTGAATAGTGGCGGTGGTGGTTTTGTATATTCACTATATAAAAGAGGGTATTTTAGTTATGAATTAGGCTTAGGGATATTTGTAAAGTTCATAAGGGTATTTTTGCAAAAGGTCTCCTAGTAGGGGTATATAGATAATATTCCGTTTTTTTACCCAATAATTTTTTTTTTGCTACTGACCAGAAAAAGCTTTTATTGACCGGTTGACCACAGACTCCAATAAAATCCACATCTACAAAATAAAACTCACTTCCCCTTTCTTCATCTCAGTCTCAGACTCTCAAAGTCTCTGCTAACAACTCTTTTCTCCCAAATCACTCACAATTACAAACAAATCAGGGTTTGTTGACTCGATTTAAGGTATGTTTTCATTTAATTCTCCATGAATTAATCTTCACTTCCATCTTTTAATTACTGTACAGTATCAATTTATCTTGTGATGTTAGGGTTTGGCGTTTATGTGAACAATCGAAACAGAAATGATCTTATGATGTTAGGGTTAGGGGTTTATATCAATTAGTATTATTAGACACTGAATTTTTAATTTAAATTTTGTGTTCTTCTGTGTATGATTATACTTCAAAGCTATTGAAAGGGGAAACATAAACATATCAATATGATGAGAGAGGCAGCACAGGATAGGATCAGTAATTTACCAGAAGACCTTCTGCATCATATCCATTCTTTCCTTGATATCAAGGATGGTGCTCGTACTTGTGTATTGTCAAAAAGATGGAACTACATCTGGACCACTGTTCCCATTATTGATCTTCAGTATAGAAATTACGACCCCACTTTAGAAGAGACAGATAAATTTATGGATTTTGTGGATGGAACATTTCGTCGACGTCATAATTCCTCAAATATAGACAAGTTCTCCATCAGCTGGAATCAGCAAATGAGTGAAACTCGGGTTCATTCTTGGATCTCTACTGTATTAAGGGGTAACATAAAGGAGCTCAGTTTAGTCTTTTTCCCGGTATACCCATCATGTAATCATTTCCCATCTCTTTTTACTTGTGAATCACTGATATCACTGAAGCTAAAAACTTATCCTAATATCTACTTTCCTAAACATATCTCTTTTCCAAGACTCAAGCGCCTTGAGATTCACGAATTTGAATTTAGCGATGGGTCCTGGAATGACCAACTCTTTTCAAATTCCACTGTCCTTGAAGAATTGATTCTTCATGGCTGCAGTTATTTTATGGCGAATTTCTGTGTTTCAATTCCTACACTCAAACTCTTGAACATATATACTTGGTGTCGCGTGGAAAATGGTTTACCAGACTGTGTTCTCAAAATAGATGCACCAGGGCTAATCACTTTCTCCTACGGGGGATCTGTTCCAAAAGAGTTTGTCTTGTCTAACTTTCCAGTACTAGTGAAAGCTGCTGTCAACTTCACTTTTGAAGAAAATGGCAGTCCAGTAGAAATAAGCCGGTTACTTCATGCCCTTGCACATGCAAAGTATTTAACTGTTGATGATCAAACACTGCAGGTATTCTTTCTTGTGCTTCTGTTACTTTTATGGTTTAATCTATTTCCTTCTGAGTCACTAATAACTTATTTGTTGCTATGGCCTTGTGATAAATAGCATATCTGCTCCGCATACTATCTGTCAAACAATTTGCTGAGATTTCATAATGTCAAAGTGCTGAAGATATCTAACTGGCTAAACACTGATGAAGGACTGATTGCCTTGCTCAAAGCAGTACCTAATTTGGAGTCACTCATAATTAAGGAGGCAAGTGTTCAGAACTAAGATTATGGATACTGTCATTGGACGAACAACTAAATTCATGTTTTGGGCTTACATTTGTTAACATATTAAGGCTTTAGTATTTAATCATTTGATATCTTATTGTTTCAATTTCAATTCCAGAATATGAGAGATAAACTAGAATTATTTAGTGACGTGGAAGGTGAGAACGACAGTGACGACACCGCAGGTGATGGGGATGCCAACAATGAAGATAATAATGCCGATTCTGCTATAGAGGAGGATGATGAGAACAACGACGACAATTCTGAGGGTGATGGTGGTGATGATAATGACGACCTTGATGCTGACTCTTTTCAGGGCGACAACAACCAAGACAATGAAGATGAAGGGGATGTCGCTGATTCTGCTTTGTGTGGAAGCAGCGATGTGAGTGATGAGAACTATGACAATCGAGATAATAGTTGGGATATTGTGACTACTGGATGTTTGTTTCCACATCTTCAATCAGTTTGCTTTCATCGATTTGTTGGGAATCCAAGGGAGCTGAGGTGGGTGAGACAGATTTTGAGGGACGCAAAAGCTTTGCAAAATATGGCTTTCCATTACTTTGATTCTTACGGAGCTTGTCGTACACGCTATGTAAATGGGAGAAGTGAAGAAGAAGTTATTGTAGAGATACCAAGTTATCCAAGAGCGTCAGCAGGTTGTTTGTTTAAATTCTATTCTAGGGAGGATTGGAAGTCTGTTGTTAATCACAGAAGATAAGATAATTTGGAATTAGCTTTATTCCGATCTTTTGCTGTGCATCTGACTGTTATCCATTTACAGTTCCGGACTCACCAAATGGTATGAAAAATTTGGAATCAGATTTTGTTTCGTCTTTCCATGTTCAGCGTCTCTGACTGTTATCCATTTGTGTTTCTGTCATTCATCCCTGTGCAGCATCTCTGCAGCACCTGAAGTGAATCTAAAGTTTGAAACTTCTGTTTCTGAAGCCAAACAATGGATCCTTAAATCTGCATATTTTACTGCACTAGACTGCCCTTTGATGTACATCGTAACTTGGTGGAAACCCACAATTGCAAGTTGTGAAATTTGCATCAACAAATTCCAGGATTGAATTTGTGCACCTTTTAATTTTCCAACAAAAAACTCCAGCACATTCCTCCTGCATTTACATGTCATATAATTGTCGTTACCCATCTTTTTTCCCAGCATTGTTTTTGCTAATAATGGTTGATTTCCTTTCCAGCGACGGGAACCAGGAATTTATGTTTGGGTGGGCTAATTTTTTTTTTCTCGAACTCTGAACTTAAGTCATCTCAACTGCGAGAATGACTTAAAGCAAGTCTGGGTATGCCACACGATCTCTTTTCCTTGGAGCACAAAGCTTTGAATCAAATTTTTTTCAGCTTGTAACTAATATAAGGAACGAATAATTTGCGTATTGAAAATATAATACTGATTTATTTAGCGGCCTCCAATTTTTTTCTAGTTTCAAAGGTTATTATAGGGATGCAAAAATATTTGGAGTTTGTACATATACACAAAATAAGTCATGACATATTGTATTTTTGTCTCATGAATACACTGCATTTTTAGATTATACATAAAATTGTAGTCACTTCATAGAAGAAAAATGAAATTTTGGACAAACACTTGCTTTTTTTCTTTTTTTAAAGGTGGACAAACGCTTGCTTAGTTAATGACAAGACACCTCCATTTGACAAAATTTTATTTTATCAAACTGACACGTAACAGGTGAGCCCATTCAATACCTGATTTTAAGAAACATCATGAATACTTGTTTTTCCTTATAGCCTTTGAACGGTTGAGATGTTATTCAAAAATTAATCGATGTGGGACCGTGTTCCAAAATCTTTTGATTTCTTCCACGCAGAATCATATCTTAACAATTAATGGGCTAATTAAAATTTACACCTGGGCTAAAATTTATAGATGTTAACAATTACACAAACAAAACATCTTTTTAGAAGTTTTGGGGTGGGCTGCAGCCTGGGTAAGCCACCCCCTAATACCGTCCCTGTTCCTTTCTTAGAGATCATCAGAAAAATATCTTTATTTTCCACGATTTTGTGGAGTCTCTAGAAAAAATTCGGAAGGTTTCCTTCCCACCATTCAACGTGTGTAGGATTTCTCTCTTCATTCCTACCTGCACACATGTGAGACCTATAAAAAAAGCCGTCTTTTTGAGTGCAATTTTCATAAAATCCTTTTAAGTGGGGCAGAAGTCGAGGCAAAATGCTTATTGATCGCTCTCACACACGCGTTCTCTCATTATGGTGTGGTTATTTCTCACTCAACATTTAAGAATGAGAATATGTTCTTTGGTATTTCTAACTTCTTATTACTAGCATGCAGAAACTAGTGTTTTAAGACCCGGACTGGACCGGCCGGTTGGACCGGGAGAACCGGTGTACTAAAGAAGAAAAACTGTCCGGTCCAATACTGACCCATTAAAATGTTAAAAGAACCAGTGAACCATGTGAACCGGCCGGTCTAACTTAGGTAAACCCGGTGACCAGTTTGGGTTTGATTGATTCGACCGTTAATTTCCCATCAAACTTCTTTTTTTTCCTTGCGAAGCATTCATCAAAAAAATTAAAACAGATCTTCCATAAGTTCCATGGAATGTATATATTGTGATTTGTTTTACTCAGATGTTTATAGCAATTAAGAGATGGGTTTTGTTTTAAAGAATCAGATCTACAATTATCCATCACAGGGCCGGTCCGGAGTTTTTTTTGCCCCGAAGTTAGACAATTTTTTTTTTCCCCATTACTATATTTATCTTTTCACACTGCGGGTGTGTTTATACTAACAAGAATTTTTTTAAACTTTTTTTTTCCATTTTGATTCTCTAATGCTATTTTCTTTTTTTAAGTGGAGGCATACGTGCAGCAAATAAGAATTATGATTAGTGAATACTATATTTGCAATTCTCAAATCCAAGTTGAATTACCACAAACATGGTAACGTCTAGTTTAGTTTGTATAGTAGTATAGATAGTGGTAACATAATGAGATTTAGTCCAATTCAACTCCAAAATTTATAACCGAAAACTCAAACTAATCTAAAAATTGATGGCCTAGAAAATTACCAAACATCATGATCATTTTTTCTTTCTATGATCCAACAATAATCATAGCAAACTACAAGAGAATTAACATACACAAGAATTCAAAAGAGGAATGAGAAATTAAAATGAGAATTAGAATAGGTTTACACATCTCAGTCTTGCATATTAGTATATTACAAAATTTAAAAATAGCCCTTGAGAATGATGTATTATGATCAGGGGCGGAGCCAAGAATCATGGGAAGGGGTGCAAAATTTTGCTATGGGTGCAACCAATAATTTTAGGGGTGCAAAAATGTAAAAATGGGTTTGTATGTCAAAAAAAATTTTCTTTCGGGGCTTAAAATGGGCTTTGGAGCCAGCTGGGCAGGGGTGCAAGTGCACCCCCTTGCAATGGGCTGGCTCCGCCCCTGATTACGATGGATACCCAAAATGCAAAACAACTGTTTTGTTGCTCCTTGCCCCAAGAAGAAGAAGAAGAAGAAGAAGAAAGTTAGAAAGTTGGTATGAGAAGAAAAAGAGTCGTAGGGGGTGATTTAGTGGTTCGACGTCCGGTCCGGTTATTAAAACATTGGCGAAACTCTATGTCCTCATAGCTCTTAAAATGCTTGTGAAGCTGGAACGCTTTGAAGTTGGAGAAGGTTTTGTGGGTATATCTCTTGTAAGCCCTCACGAGACTATAACTCGTCCACTAGGGACACCTAGGGGTTTAAAGGCTTGTTGCACATGCTAAGTGCATCCGTATCCTCGACGGCATAGAGTTGTTTGTATTTTAGGTAGTTTGCTCGAGGACTAGCAAAAGATAAGTGTGGGGGAATTTGATAAGTGCTTAATTTACATGTTTAGAATGTCAATTCCATAATTGTTTTAGCTATAATTCTTGCATATTACTTGTTATTATGATTATTTTTTAGTTTATGTGTCATATCGGGTGAATTATCCGAAAAGGAGCTAAAAAGTGCTTAAATGAACAAGGAAGTGGAGTTTATCAATGAAGGAAGGACAATTTCCAAATTCAACTCATTAAAATCTAGGAGTTCTCAACACCATCTTGAAGAGAACGAGAATACGAAAAGAACGCAAAAAGAATGAGGTCATTCCGAGTTCGGACGAAGAAGTTATGGGCAAAACAAGGTTGAGTCAGACGAACCTGGAGAGGTTTGGCTCAAAATTCATCGGCATGAGGCAGACGAACCTGGAGCTTAAAAATCAATATTTTCGAAGAGTATACTGGAAAGTGTTCGGCTCAAAAGCAATTTAATCAAGTGAGCCGAACCTGGTGATCGCCTGGAGTAATTTTCACTTGTCAGGTTCGTCCGGAAAGGTCGGAATGTTATGACCCGAACCTGACATCTTTCTGGGACATATTTAGACGCGAAATTGACTTCTAACTCCTCAAGTAAACACGGTCCCGGAAGGATTCTAAAGCCTAACTTTGAGAGTTTTATATAAGAAGACATCCAGAGCCTTAAGAACATATCTTATTATTTCTTTTACACATCTCCACCTATCATATTACATCTTTACATCAAAACCTAGGGTTTATCCCTTTAGGGGGAACCCATTCTTTTGTAATTATGAGTATCTAAATCTTTGATTGATTTAGGATGAATTCAATGTTCTAGCGTGAAGCTTTATTATTATACAAATCTATTCGGAGTTTTATCATCTTATCGTTTGTTTTCATTATTAGTAGGGTTTATGATTGATTAATTAGATTGTTTGGAGTGCACGCTGGCTATTGCTAGTAAAGGGTTAGGATATCCGTGTAATTGTTGAATAATCCTTACACAAGTAGAGAAGGTGAGACCTCGCAGAGGGATTCTGTGGAGCAATCGTGTGTGAAGACAACACTAGTAAGTGGACCTTGCGCTAAGAGTCTAGCTCTTTGGGATCAACCTAAGTTCACATAACCTAAAGCTTACGCTGGGTTACACCTTGAGTGCGCTACTACTTGGTAGTTCAGTTGGATAAAATTTGATATGCGAGCGCTTTGGTATCAAGTTACATAAGGGACTTTGGGGATAGCACTGCGCCAGCTGCTTTCCTACGGTTGATGATGAATGTTCTAACGAAGATAGATAAGTATATTAATCCAATTATCGCTTGGTAACGGCGAAGGATTCCTTGATCATCTCTTTCTTTTATTTGTTTCTTTTTATTTATCTTAAAACCAATCCCCATTGTCTTTTACTTTATTTTTGCGAATACAAATAACCTATCAATTACACAGCTCTCTGTGGAAACGATCCTTACTATCACTATATTACCTGTAATTAGTGAGAAATATCTCGATTAATTTTTTGTGGTTACGACACGCATCACCTGCTCTGTGCTTTTGAGAGTTCTTCTTTAAGTAATTGCAGCATAAGGTCCCTCTCCTGTAAATAGTTTTCTACAGTGGCAATAGATGTGGCAGTAGGAATAGGAAAGATAAAATGAGGTGGAGCATACCCATACAATGCCTGAAAAGGAGACATCTTCAAGATGGAATGATAGTTGGTGTTAAACCACCATTCAGCTAAGGCTAACCACTAGACCCATTATTTAGGGTGAGAGCTTGTCATGCACCTTAAGTATTATTTAACACAGGCATTGGTTCTTTCAGTCTGGCCATCAGTTTGTGGATGGTAAGCAGAATTGAGCTTCAAGGTGGTACCTAAAGTCTTGAACAGTGCTTGTCAGAAATTGCTGATGAAGATTTTGTCCCTGTCACTTACAATGGAGCTAGGAAGTCCATGGAGCTTGAATACATGTGCAAGGAACTCTTTAGCAACTGTAACAACAGTGAAGGGGTGGCCAAGAGGAATAAAGTGACTATACTTAGTCACTCTATCCACAACCACTAAGATAACATTCTTCCTAAAAGACATTGGAAGCCCTTCTATAAAATTCAGAGATATGTGTTGCCATACAGTGTCAGATATAGGAAGGGGTTGAAGTAGACCACATGGAAGTGAGTTTTCTCCTTTATTGCATTGGCACACATCACAAGTGGTTACAAGCTGAATGATATCGGTCTTCATATTTGGCCAAAAGAAGGAGGTTCTAGCTCTGTGGTAAGTACCATTGATTCCAGAGTGGCCTCCTACAGCAGAGGCATGTAAGGAATGTAATATAGAAGATCTGATTGTAGTACCTGAGCCAATATATAGTCTCCCTTTGAATCTTAAGAGGCCTTGTGCATAAGAATAGTTGCTCTGGTTTGGAGTGACAGTGAGTTGAGTAATAAGTTTTTGTGTTGTTGGGTCAGACTCATAGCTAGCATGAATGTCTTGGATCCATTGTGGTTGAGACAAAGATAATGCTGAGAAAGAGGCAGTTGGTAGTCTTGAAAATGCATCAGCAGCCTTATTATCTAACCCTTTTTTTATACTTGATGACATAGTCAAAACCCATCAATTTGACCAACCATTTTTGTTGTAATGCAGTAGATAATTTATGATCCAGTAAATACTTCAAACTTTGATGGTCTGTATGAATGATAAACTGTTGGCTGCTTAAATAGTGTTTCCATTTTCTAACATCCATGACAATGGCCAAAAATTCTTTCTCATAGGTAGATAAAGCCAGTGCCTTAGGACAAAATGGCTTGCTGAGGAATGCAATGGGTTTACTATTATGTATAAGTACAACACCAACTCCCCTTGAACAAGCATCGGTTTCTAGAGTAAAGGGATGAGAAAAATCAGGCAAGGCCAAAACTGAGTGATATCATGGCCTTCTTGATGGTGGAGAAGGCAAGAGTGGCAGCATCATTCTAATAAAAGAGTCTTTATTGATCATATCGATCGGTGGATTGCAAATGTTGCCATAATCTTTAATAAATTTTCTGTAGTAACCGGTAAGCCCCAAGAATACTCTGAGTTGCTTCAGTATATGAGGTTGTGGCCAATTAACCATTATAGCAACTTTATCGGGGTCGCAACAACACCATTTGCGTGTAATGATACGACCAAGGTATTCTAGTTGTGGCTTAGCAAAAGCACATTTCGACATCTTTGTGAACAAAGAATGTTTCCTTAACAAAGACAAGGTAAGTTGAAGGTGCTCTATGTGTGCTTCAATGGATGGACTGTATACTAAGATGTCGTCGAAAAACACAAGGACAAACTTACGGAGATATGGTTGAAACACCTCATTCATGAGGGCTTGAAAGGTTGCAGGGGCATTAGTAAGCCAAAATGGCATAACTCTGAACTTGTAATGGCCTTGATGAGTGCGAAAGGCAGTCTTGTGAATGTCAGGTGCATAAACTCGGATTTGGTAATACCCTGAACGAAAATCAATCTTGGAAAATACCACAGAACCATTCAACTCATCTAACAACTCTTCAATAAGAGGAATAAGAAATTTATCCTTGACTGTAATATCATTAAGCTTTCGATAATCGACACAAAAATGCCAAGTACCATCCTTCTTCTTGACTAAGAGAATAAGAGAAGCAAATGGGCTATGGCTGTGTTGAATCACATCACTATATAGCATTTCCGAGACCAATTACTCCACAACAAACTTATGTATAAAGGGGCACTCATATGGTCTTTGAGAAGTGGGGTTAGACCCATGTTTGAGTGTGATTTTGTGGTCAAGTGACCTAGAGGGTGGAGGCCAGTGGGTTCTGCAAAAGTCTCCAAGAGTGTAGAAACTGCAGGAGGAGGTGGAAGTATAGGAGTTGTAGAAATAGAGAAGAACTGGCCAATTAGGGCTGGGGTATTACTCTTAATAAACTTCTTCAATGAAGAACCACTAATCATGCTTAGAGAAGGTTTATAAGTGGTACCCTGAAGTGTAATATAGACTTCCTTGATGTAGAAATGAAATGCTCAATTGACTGAAGTTGAATGTAATATCACCAAGTTGGCGCAACCAATCGGATCAGCGATAGAACCAGGAATTTATGTTCGGGTGGGCTAAAAAAAAATTTCCCCCCGTAGACGAATCGTTACTACCCAAAAATATGAATCACTTTTACAATGGACCAAACTTCTGTTAAATATGGATTATTGCAGTGTTGGTCCATCACACAGCTTGTCTTAGATAAGGGTTTCAAAACTTTAAACGACATCAGGGCACCCTATCGTCTAGCTAGATATTATTAATGAGAAACTAAGGAACAAATCATTCTGGTTGACCTATTCACTTGTGGAAAATATCGGGATGGATTGCCTATTCAGTCAATATCTTGGTATCTGCACAATCATCTTGCACTTGTCCGGTTGTCCCTCCAAGGTTGTGCTTTCATAATTTTATACATGATATAGAATATGTACGGTGTCATCTTTTATCACTCCCAAAGCTACCATTTGTTTTAGGATCCATAAAATGATGGACAATTAGTAAATAAGTAAATATTCGTGTTCAGGTTTTGTAGAAAGGCATTCCCTTCGATGGAAGTACAACTTCACTTGGAAGAAAATGTCTTACGATGACCCAACATTCAAGAAAACATGTAGGAAATTTTTTGCTTTCCCTTGAACTCAAAGTACAATAAGATTTAATGTTGCCGCCTCTACTTCCTATCATCCTTCTATATGTTTACTTTGTAAGGAGGATTTGATTTTAAAACCTGATGGCTTTAGCAGTTGGTACTTCATCACTTCCACAAATTATTATTGCCTCTTGTACGTTAAAGTTTTGCGAGTTTATTTTAATTCTTTATTTAGCAGTGAAGTGGACAACAGTTACAATGACATCCCTCAATTTATCACAGATAAAAAATAACCATATCGTGATCGAAGAACTGCGATGGAATAGCTCAGATGCAATCGAAAATGAAACATGATAGTGGATTAGTATTTCACTCTTTGTCAATATTTTTCTAGCACTTATACTTTTTAACTAATCTAAATGTAGTAACAACGTTTTAGCCATGGTCTAATCCAAATTCTTACCTGGGCTAACTAATTTTTTTCACCAATTACCACGTATCAATTAAGAGTTTACGGATTTTGGGGTGGGCTACAACCTGGGTAAGCCACCCCCTACAACCGTCACTGAATCAGCTCCTAAAACAATGTCACAACCGCCAAGAGGAAGGTCTCTGATCGCTGTCGTATGCGTCAAAAATAATTTCACTTTCCTAAAGTATATGATAAGAAAGAGTTCGTTTCCACAGAGAGGCGATTGTAGTTATTACGTATTCAATTTCTTAAAGTAACCAATTGGGGGGATTTCTTATTTTTATGTAAGTAATAAAAGCAAATTAAAAGCAAAGTAAATTGTAGAAAATAATCAATGGAGAAAGATATTGGTCAAGGGTTTCATCTTCAATCTTAGACATGTGCTTGCATATATGATTAGAATTGCGATTTAATCTCTTATATTATCAAGAGCCTAGAGAATCAAGAGAGCAAGATAATCTAATAATTTCCTAAGTTCATCAACACACACATTAGAGCTGCGTATGTGAATTCTACCTAAAGAATAACCTAACGCCTTGCGCTAATTAAGTTCAATTCCTAGGAGCATTAAGTTTCAGAAATCTGCTAATCAATGCAATTGTCATGCGTTGCACATAACAATTCGGACAATGGTCAAACTCTACATATGATTACGAGAGTGTATCACTACAAACCGTAAACATATCATGCTACTCGTATTCAGGGTTATCGCTCGATGAAAAACCCTAAAATAGCTATGGACTAGGATGCAAGTTCAATTAATTGGCCACTTAACTAATCAAACATCATAATCCTATCACAATACATCAATCATGTGATCATAAAAACAGTATAGAATTGAACGATAATCAAGAGAGAAAACTAATACATAAAGCAAACACAAGTTTTAGAAATAGGACTACATCCTTAACCAATAATATTAAATTTAGCTACTCATAGCTATGGAGTTCATCACAAAATATTGAATTAAGTAAAAGAAGAAGATGAACAAAAGCAAACCCTAGTTTCGTAAACAAAAGCGGCTCTCCAAGTTCCCAAGAAAAAAACGTCTCCAAAAGTTGTAAAATTCTTCTTTTTATAGCTTTTCCTTTCTTCCAAAATTAGGTTAAGTCTCAAAGTCCAATAGATAAAAATCCACCAAGCCCGTAGAGAGAGAAACCCATGTAGAAAATATGTCCAAAAATACGTCATCGGAAAATGTATTATGGTAGGAAATCGGCCGGAGAGGTGGCGGAAAAGCTGTTCGGGTGGCAGAGGCAAGCCAAAGTCCACTTGGTCACCAGGTCAAAGAGTCAGATCGGTCGGGTCAACTGGGTCAGCTCACTGAGTCAAACCGGGTCGTCAGGTGAGTCAGGATCATGAGTCGGACACGAGTCAGCTATTCACAAGAGCTAACAGGATGACTTGTCTTGGCTCAGGCCATGGTACAGGACAAATCTAGTGTTGCGCCATCATAATGTATTAGTCATTTCATCCCTGCCATAATGGCCAGCACACTTCCCTGTCACTTCTAAACTTCAGCTGCAATTACACTACAACCTGCAATGTCTCAAATCCTTCAGCTTCAACCCAAATTCAATCGGTACCACTAATGACTCCATGTACTCGGAACCCAGCTGTAACCATTCTCTGGTGCACTTTGAGCCCTCATCTCGGACCCATGGAAATCACCAAAACCACACGCTAACAATCACCGGCCTTCCATGGCACAACTAACCCTTTACTCGCAGTGCCAACCTATACAAGCTCAGGCAGAACCATCTCCTTGTTCTCATACATTCAGTTCCATCTCACTGCCATAGAAGCAACACCCACCACAAAGACCAGCTTAATCCCATCTTCATTATCTCAGTACTCATATCAATTCCGCCTTTTCATTAAGCTCAACCACTTGCATGTAATCATTGTCTCAAATCCACCATTCTCCTTCTCTCCCTGTATAACACAGCACAACACCATCATTCCATTAAATATTCAGCCACCACCTGCAATTATAGCTCCAAAAAAATCATCGGTGACTGCAACCATGTCTTGCAATATCACGATCCAAACACAGCCAATTCTGTCTCAAAATCCAGCACAAGCTTCCACCTACAATCCCCCCTTCACTGCAATCTTCTCAACTCCTACACTTCTAGCTCAGTCTCAATCCTTCATCCATAGACCACAGCTGCAACTCTTTGTCCATTTGAGAAGCAACCAAATCAATTTCTTCATAGACTGTGGCTTCAAATCCTGTCCTAGCATTCATCTATTGTATACACACCCTGCACACTCAACACCATTTAATTTACCTGCAAAACCATCTGAGTTGCAGCTCCAATCCACCACTGCAATGACAGCACCACCAAGGATTTAACCACCAACTGCCGTCCGCTTCCTCTTCATTCAAGCACAGAGACTTCATGAACCTCTCAAGCCCTTAAATCATACATCCCATCTTCAACATCCATAAGGTAATCATCATCAGCTTCTGCTCAAATTCATCACAGAACCAAAACCCATTTCATCACTGACAGAACCCATTCGATTTTGGCTTCAGAAACTCTAGATTTCCTTCCCAAATTTCTTCACAAATCAATCAAAGCCATCATCGATTTAACCTCTCTTTTGACATCTACAATTTCGTAATTCCTTAGAAACCAAAGTGACCACAAATCCTAATTGCTCAGTCGAACAACCAACACACATCAGAAACTCCTACAGGCTTTATTTGCATCAGCACCATACTTCAATCTGAGTTCAAATCTGAGATCCAATTTTCGTTCATGGCTACAACTCAACCAGACTTGAAATCACGAGATCCATTCTCGATTCTTCTCTTCAAGATTCTGAACGAAGCCCCATCTTTGATTTTCACATCAATTTCTTCATAGAAAGAACCCTAACCTAAATTCCATCGATCTATTCTCAGTAGCTCAGATTCCATATGAACCCCAGCTTCTCATCCATTTTCCTGCCATTAATCACTTCTTCTTCTCTCGTCTCTGAATACTAGAACAGCCGCCATATCTCACTCTACCTCTCCATTTTCACCTGAGCTACCATCGAAATTAAGCCGCCCCTGTTTCTCTCGAGTTGAAAAATGATAATGGTTGAGAATTTATTTTCTCTGAATTCCAGGGCTTGTGTAGGAATAAAATGGATACAACCACCCATATAAAGTGGATAAAGGGTACCCAAAGTGACCATAAGCACCCACTTATTAGTTAAGGGCCATCAAAGTTCTTTGCTCCATGCTTCTCTAGACAAAGCTATGGTGTTCGTCTCTTATTGCTGGCTAGGCTCGGCTCTCAATAGCAGTGCACGTGAACTGACATTTTTGCTCCTTTTCTCTCCAAAAGCTAATTTCTTCTTCTTTTGTTCTCGGTGACTCCATTGCACCTGATTAGCTCAAAAGTAATCATAAGATACATAATTTACAAGAAAACCCGCAAAGAAAGCATAAATAATAGATAAATATCACGGTGTTTACAACTCCTATCAGTCTCGTAAATGTTCCAAGAATTGATGGCCTTGCATATCCCAATGTAGTTTGTGGCAGATACCTTGACTGATGATGATATCTCCATTAGCAACTGTAACCAGCATTTGGCCAGTTGGAGAAACATGTAGACCCAACTTTGAGGTTAAAGAAGCATCAATGAAACTATGTGTGCTGCCTGTATCAATAAGGACAACGACAGAGTGCTTATTAAGATGACCATCAATTCTAATTGTGTCAGGGGCAATATTCCCTGTCAAGGCATGTAAGGATATCTCAATGGGAGAATCAGGATTCGAAGGAAAGTCTTCAGAGACATCTTCAGTAGATAATGACCCATGCCCTTCAAGGTCCTCATCAGCAATCAACATAAATAATCGTTGAGTTTTACATCTATGTCCTTGTCTGTAAAACTCATCACAATTATAACAAAGACCTTTGTCTTTCCTAACCTGCATTTGTACATGAGTGATTCGTCTAACAGGAGGAAGAGAATTGTCTGGGGATGTTTTAGTGGGTGTAGTAGGATGAGTCACAATGGGAGATGATGATGATGCATTGTTCTTAGTAAATGTAGAGGATGTAGTGAAAAAAGGTTTGATGGTAGATGGTGGGTGGGAAACAGAAAATGGTGAGGGTACAAATAGCTTAGAGGAGGATTTAGTTGATTTAGGCTGGTGATGCATAGAAGCCTGCTGCAGTCTAGCCAAGTAAAAAGAGGAGATCCGTACTACGGTGCAAATGTTTAAACCTGATAATACTATAGCCGCTTTTTACTTGGTAACTTTTGTTGAAGATTGTGAACTAGCTTCTGAAAGCCTGCAATTGAATTTTCCATATTCGGTTGAGGAATCTCAGATGTACAAGGAACTGCAGAAGCCATAGGTATGTATTCTGCTTCAGTATTAGATCTTGCTACAGTAGGCTTCTTTTTAGATGACCATGAAATTGGATTACCCCAAAAAAATACAAAATACCCACTTATATCTTCTGCTAGTAGGATCTCCTACCCAGTCGGCATCTCTAAAGCCTTGAAGTGCTGTAAAACCTTTACCAAAGAAAATGCAATGGCCAAGAGTGCTTTGATATATCTAAGAATTATTTTAGTAGCTTGCAGATAATATGTAGTGGGTGATTGCATGAATTGGCCTACTTGGATTACATGAGAGCATATCTCTTGCCTAGTCCAAGTGAGGTATTGGCGAGCACCTGCAATAAATCTTAATCTGTAGGACTTGGAAGAAGATCACCCTTATTTTGTACTAGTTTTAAAAGAAGCAGGACAAGGAGTGGAAGCAAGCTTAATACCCACTAATTTGGTCTTCTCAAGTATCTCTAAGGCATATTTGGTTTGGGACATAAAAATGCTAATAAAAGACCCTCTAACCCCCAACAAATAGTGAAGATTGCCTAAATCTTTTAAGGAAAACTGATCTTGCAACTGTGAAATAGCGAGATTGCAAAAGGATTTTGAGCTACCAATGATAATGATATCATCAACGTAAACTAAGATCATTGTAACTTGAGAATCTGAGTAATGAATGAACAAAGATGAATCATCTAATGATGGTTTGAAATCAAGATCTATAAGTGCATCCACTAACCTCTCATACCATTTCCTTTGGACCTTACTTCAAGCCAAATACGGATTTTTGTAGCTTGCAAACATAGTCTGGATGAACTAGATCAATATATCCTAGAGGCTGAGTCATGTAAACATTTAAAACTGTCTTGTGATTAACGAAAGTGAGTCGTCAAGATCTTCATCTGATAATTCAAAACCAATAAGATTATACACAGAGTTACCAACACTTTCACTTTTATCAAATATCTCAGTAGTTTTTAGTGCTTTAAACACAATATCTTTTCCGGATTTGGATTGTTGTTCATGATCAAAGATCTTAACTCTTCAAAAAGTGTATTTCTAGAAAGTGTTGCAAGGTTATTTCCTTCCATGATGGTATGTTTCTTAGACTCGTATCTAGCTGGTAGATAACGGAGAATTTTCATCACTATATCCTTTTCAGGAATAGTCTTACCTAACACATTAGATGCATTAACAATTTCAAACCTTTGTGATTAAACTCATCATACGAATCTTCATCGGCCATACAAAGATTTTCCCAGTCAGAATTTAGGTTTTGAAGCCTAGCTTCTTTCTCTGAGGTATCTACTTCAATTGCGGTTGCTAACATTTTCCAAACATCTTTTTACTTAGAGAACTTAGTCACATGGTGCTGAATATCTTGTTTTTGACATGAATAATAGCATTCAAACATACATAATTATACTTTGCAGCAGTAATCTTGGTTTCACTATATTATGTTATGTCTTTCTCAACAGTAGTTCTGATTCTAACAACTGTTGGAACATCATATTCATATCCTTTTACCACAAGTTTCCATGTCTGAATGTCATGGGATTGTAGAAAAGAACGCATAACAATTTTCCCCCATAAGTAATTTTTTCCATCAAGGGCTGGTGGTACGTTTATCGAGATTGCACTCATGTCCATAGAATCATATTGATTTAAATAAAGATATATTACGTCTTCACGTGTTCGCTGCTCTGATACCAATTGAAAACGCGGGGGTACCAAGTAAAACACCAACGTTTTCGTTAGGAAACCTGTATGGACTAAACCAAAATACAATTCGAGAGTAACAACTTAATGAATCTCGATCAGAATTATATGAAGAGTTTATATATCTTTCTCTCACTAACAGAAGATGTAAACAGACAATTAAAGTCAAGAGAACTGTTTCAACCGTGAGAGTACTTGCACGATTCCAAAGATCAATATCCAAGATCAATCAAGTCATATCCATCAATTTAAAATTGACTTATCTACTTTGATTGATTTATGTACAACCTCTGATATTTCAATTATATAAATAAATAGTATAATGCAGAAAAAGAAATAACACAGAAACCATAATTTTTGTTAACGAGGAAACCGCAACTGCAGAAAAACCCCGGGACCTTGTCCGGATTTGAACACCAAACTGTATTAAGATGCTATATACTCTAACATACTATCAAAAACTTCGGAATGAAATGTAGTTTAGAACAAATCCACCTTCACAATAATTCAGTTATAGTTGAGCTCTTTACGCCTCTTGAATCTCACAAGACTCTGCACGATTGATTCCCTTAGTTGATTTCCTTTACATCGTAAGAGTTGCTTCAACCTAAGTGAAGACTTTAGACCAATTAGCCTCCCCACAAAAATCTTATATGTGATTTCCTATTAGATCATGATATCAAGGTGAGGAAATCTTTTTGAAGTTGACTAGGTCCAGAAAACCTCAAAATCTGGAACTTATACTCCCGAATAGTAGCCTAGATTATTATACACCTCAAAATTAAAACCTACTCTGATTTCAATAAAGAATCATTATAGAGGAACTATCTTGTGGAAACACAAAGTTTGAGATGAAGAACTTTGTGATTTTTATCAATCTTACCTGATCGGAGATATACTCGATAATCAGTAGCAAGATCAGGATACACAAAATAGCAAGATAAAAATAGATGGACCTGGATTCACGAATCCCTAAGCGAAGTATTTTAAGTCGCTAAACCTAAAAAAGTTTAAAGGAGAGGACAACTCTAGTTTACAACTAGGACACACGAAAATGTTAGGGATTAAAATTCCCAGTTGCTTGAGGTTCTCCATAATTTTATAGACTTTCAAGATCGAAGGTTGCTTAAGATTTAAGCTAAGGTAGCATTGTAATCAAATAATTTTTTTCCACCGTTGGATGAAAGTCGACTTGAGATAAACACAACAGAATATACACTCTGTAGTTTAGGATGTACCGTAACCGAATCGTGTATAATGAGTACTTGTTCATGAATGGGTAGCCAAAACTACCCAGACAAAAACTATAAGCTTAGCCATATTTGTTTAACACTTTAGACTTTAATTTTGAGTCACAACCATAAGTTATATTGTGATCAAATATGTCTTAAAGGTATTTTAGAGAGTTATTCAAATGCGGATTATCTCATAAAAATAATTCTATTGCATCAGAAAACATTCGACTGGGTAAGTACCTGGTATGTGTACATTTAAGGAAAATACACTTCAGGGACTTTTTGGTATGCGTACTGGGTAATTTACCATCCTGATGTTCATGAGTCAATAAATCTTTTTGGTATCCATATCGGGTATGCGTACCCGAATTCGTTTCTAAACAAGATCTACACCAATACGTGTACGAGGTACATATACCACTGACTTGGAATCGCAATTGTTACGCCATTACGTGTACTGTCCCTACATCTAGATTCCAGTACTTCTATATCACCCTTTTAATCTATTCGAAACATTTTCGAATAACATCAATGACACATATCATTTGTTCTGGACTTATTTTAAATTATTAACTTGAATCATTATGTAGGTCGTACACAATAAATTGTTCTTAACCAAATTCATCAAGTAAATGAACAAATGTTCTAAAGCTTATTCATATTTCGATAATATTAACAAGATAAACTTGACTCAAAATTTCTAATGTGCAATAATTTAAAGTACACTTAGTCATACGACTTACTCCCATAGATAAAAAGGTGAATATCTGAGTAATAGGTTGGTTCAGTCTTCACATACCTATTGTCGATGAAGTTCTCCAAATGTCTTCATTTGATCTTTGACTTCAAACGACAGAATGTCGTGTCTGATACTCAAGTACACACTTCTAATCCTAATCCGAGACGTGACTAGATGTAGACTAGAAATCAAAACATAGTTTTGGATCAACTAAATTTGACAACAAGCTTGAGATAGCAAAACTTGCGAGTTCGACCGAGCAATGCTCTAACAGTATATATGCAACTTCTTCCAGGTTATTCGACTACTTCTATGGGAAAAGTGTGTCGTCTTCATAAAACTTTGTATGGTCTTTGTCAAGATCCATGTGATTTTTTTGCTAAGCTTGCAGGTGCACTTAAGTCTTTTAGGTTTGTATAGTGTTATTCTGATTACTCTCTATTTATTATAAAGCGAGGTGAGAACTCCATTCATATACTTGTTTATGTTGATGATTTGATTATTGCTGGGAATAATTTCGATGCTATTGCTGCTTAAAAGTATATTTAAGTCGGTGTTTTCATATGAAAGACTTGGGTAATCTTAAGTATTTTCTTGGTATTGAAATGTTTAGAGGGGATGATGGTTTGTTTTTATCTCAACAAAAATATATATTGGATATAATTTCTGAAACTAGCCTTGGATCCAAACCAGCTTCTTCACCTATTGATGAACATCATAGGTTAGCTCTATATGATGGACCTTTATATTCTAAGTCATCTCAGTATCGTCGGATTATTGAACGGTTGATTTACTTGACCATTACGTAACCTGAATTGTGTTACTCTGTGCTTTTCAATTTCTGGCCAATGTAGAGGTGTAAATTGAGCTGTGCCAGCATGAGCACAGCCCATCACAACACGCTAAAACTTGAGCACTGCCCAGCCCAGCACGTGACTTAACCTAGCACGGCACATCATGTTAGTTAAATGGGACGTGCTGGGTTTGACTAATCGGCACGGTAGACCATCCCAGCACGTGGCACGACACATCACAACACGTTAAGAAAGAACGTCATAATAGGTATAAAATACTACAAAACATGGCACAATACATCACATTTTGTGTATATTTCACAAAAAAGTCTTTATTCTAGCTAATTATTGACATTTTATTATCGTTATGTTGACTTATTTTCATAATAACATATATAATACCTAAATATTCGGAAAACATTTATATTGGATATATAAAATAAATGTGTCGGCACAACACAACACGACACAACACGTTTATTTTTCTGGCACAACCCAGCACAACACACCTTCTAGCACGGCACATCACGGCATGTCATAATCTACGGCACAGCACATCACTGCACATAGCACGCTAAGCACATGATTTCGTGGGATGTGATGTGCTGGGCCGGCACGTTTTACACCTCTAGGCCAATGTATCTCATGGAGGCATCAAGAAACTTTTTCAATTTTCGTTCCTTATCGTGTATCGAGTAGGGAATTTGAAGCTTTCGCCTTTGCTTTTTGGTGGTGCTATCCCGCACGGTCGTGCGGGAAAGCTATATGAGCTAGCGGGTTGATAGCCGTTCGATTGAGTGGGTCTTTCATTTTCTTTTATTTTTGGTCAAAGTTGCAGCTCTTAATCGCTGTCAAAAAGGTAGAAACTAACAATAAACCCTCACACTTATTTCGCATTTACTAACCACTCTGGCAATGACTTTCTTCAAGCGTCACCGAGATTTTACTGTTCTCTGCTTCAAATGATTAATAAAGATTGTAATAACGTTGGAAAAATAATTAATAAATAGAAACTATAATTAAAAGTTATAAAATTTGATCAACTTAATTAAGTTGATTACTTGTTGGGTGTTTTTACCATGTCGATGACATTCGGGTACAACAGAGATAGGTTTTGTATACCAAGAACAACAAACTTGAATCAAGTTAGGAAGATAAGATCATCCAAAAATACCGGGAAAACAACAATAAGGATGAACAACACATGGACCAAATGTTGTAACTGACCACTAACAATCACAATATCTAGAAGAAGAAAAGTTAATCAATTCTTGGACTGGGTTGATCGATAAATAAGAAAGGGCAATTCAGTCTTTCTTCTCAACCAGTAAAGCAACATAAACTTCATCTTTTTCTCGACATTTATATAAAATTTGAGCTTGTTATTGTTCTCTCTACCTGGACTAAATAGAGAATTTTGTTAAAACGTTCGAATAGCCATGATTATTCTAATTCACGAGAGACAGTGAGATTTCTCTAACTCACTTTAAAGATTCTCATAAATTAGTTTTAGGAGAATGACTTTTAATAAAATATAAGAATACTATGGGAGCATTTTATTTTTTTTTAATTAAAAAAGAGGGCTTTTTTATAATTAATGTAATAGGCAGCTGTACGTTTGTCATCATTTTTCATCAACTGCTAATACTTGTCAATATTGATAAGAATGAAGGTAAACTTTGGAAACAAATTTGGAATTTAAATATTATGCCTGAGGTTAATATGTTCAACTAGAAAGTTGTTTCTGGTGCATTAGCTCTAGGTTATAAAATGTCGAAATATATTAAAGATGCAAAGCCTTTTGTTTGCTGTGTGACACTAATATTGCTGAAGATGAATTACATTTGTTTGTGAACTGTCCTTTTTCAAGAAAAGTCTGGGATGCTTTTGATTTGAATGTCATTTATAATCTTCATAGTCATTATGATATTTTGAACTGGTTTAAATATTGGATGAACAATAATGTTTTTAAAGATAGACATGATAAAATTTCTTATATCATTTGGTCTACTTGGAAGTTCAGAAACAATGTAAATTTTGATAATGTTGTGCCAGTGCCACAAAAGTTAATTGATTCTATTAAATCATCCTACCAGAACAAGGTTTTTCCCAGGGACAACACTACTAGACTTAATTCTGTTTCTGTCAGAAATATGCTCAATGATATTCATAGGGAGAACAATAATGATTATGACTGGCTTATTCACTTTGATACATCATTCTTAAAAGATGATTTTACCATGGGTTATGCAATTTCAATTTTGGACAAAACATGAAATAGAAGGCATTGTCGATCTGGCTGAGGATGGGCTTCCTTCCCATTAGATGCTGAAGCAAAAGCAGAAATGGAAGCTCTTAGGTGGATGAAGGATTTAAATCTCAACAATTGCTGCTTTATCAATGATTGTCAAACCTTAATGAAGATAATGAATGGAGAAGTTAATCCTGAAGACCAACCATGGAGGGCTCAAGCTAGCATCAATAGATGCAAATTTTCCCTTAATATATGTGATTCGGTTTTTTTTTTTTTGTATAAATCTAGAAAGTTTTTGGACTTTGAAGATAGACTTGCTAAGGAAGTAAGATCTAGGAAGATCACTTTTTTCTCTACTGAAACTATGAACTCTTATGAAAGATCTAAATTCCTAGAAAGGACTAATCTGAGGTTAGATCCCATCTTATGTAATGTACACTTCCTTTATAAATAAATAAAAGTCTTCTTATCGAAGAAAAAAAAAATGAACTGCTAATACAGGTTATGTATCAATATTGAACGGCTATCAACCCGCTAGCTCATTTTTCATCAACCCGCTAATACTTGTGAAGTCTTCTTTATCCAAGTGAACACCAAAATCCGACTAAGAGGAAGACTTTGTGTAAGAGTCTGTCCAAAATAGTGATATTTGTGGCCACGAGTCAAAATTGTAAGAGTCTAAGTAAAATAGAATCCGTGACTTCGTCTGAATGTGACTCAGTTAAATCCGGGTCATCACAAACACTAGCCTCCATCAAAATCCATACGTTCCCGTCCCTTCCTTGTTTCTCATGATGGCTAAAGGCTGATACGTCTTTGCTAGGTGCGGGTACCAATCCATATAGGACAAAGTAATCTCAGCCATTGGATCATGAATTGGTACCCGCCCCTAGCATAAACGGTAACAACCTTTAGCAATCGTGTTGTTTCTGGCTCACTTTACTCTCTAGTGAAGTTTGCTGAACTCATTTCTCTGAAATCACTCCCAAAATCATCCTTCTTGGGATGCTATTTTAAGGTATGTTTCGTTCTACTGCTCCGTAAATTGAATCTTTATTTCCGTGTTTTGATTGTTGTTTCACTACCATACATTTTGAATCTTCAATTAACCAAATCCCTAATCTTTGTCGGACTAAAACCCCAACATATCTGATTCAAAAATTCAAATGTTGTCACCGTATTTCTTATTACTGTTAAACAATCAATCAAATGTTTTTGTTATCTTAGTGTTTAGGGTTTAGTTGAACAATCAAAATAGTCGTGCAACTGAGAATTCTTTGATTTTTGTAAAAATAGAAATCATAGCTAGGGAAACTTAAATTTAGTATTTTCATTCAAAACTATGAAGATTGATTCTAATTTATTCAATTTTTCTGCTCTTCTCTGTATATGATTATTTCCAGGGATGCATATTGATATGAGAGAGGCACCAAAATATAGAATCAGTTATTTACCAGACTCAATTCTTCATCACATCTATTCTTTCCTTCAATTCAAAATTGGTACGTATTATCAAAAAGACGGAATTACATTTGGACTACTGCCCCCACCCTTCATTTTCAGAGTTTAAGGTACTATCCTGACACCCCTTCTTCCGAGACCAATAAATTCATGGATTTTGTGGATGAAACTGCATCGTCATAATTCGTCAAATTTAGACAAGTTCATTCTTCTCTGCGATCACCACTTGAATGAATCTCGGCTTCATTCTTGGGTCTCTAGAGCAATATGGGGTAACGTTAAAGAGCTCATCCTACACTTACGCCAATGCCACCCCTTGTTTATCCCCATATCTCTTTTTACAAGTGAATCACTGACCTCATTGGAGATACGGGCTCATCCTAATATCCGCTTTCCTATATATACCTCTTTTTCAAGACTCAAGTTCCTTAAGCTTCATTTTTTTAAGTTTACTGATGAATGCTAGAATGAGGAACTCTTTTCAAATTCCTCTGTCCTTGAAAAATTGATTCTAGATCACTGCTCTTTTAGTGTGAATTTTTTTTGTATCTCAATTCCTACACTTAAACTCTTGAAAATTGATTATTGGATAAGTGAGGAAAATGGTTTACGAGACTGTATTTTCAAAATTGATGCACCAAGGCTTGTCTCTTTCATATACGCAAGTCTTGTTGCCAAAGAATTTGTCTTGTCTAGATTTCAAGCAGTAGAGGAAGCAACTGTTCACATCAACTTTGAAGAATATGATGGTGCAAAAATAAGTCGGTTACTTCAAGCCTTGGAACATGTGAAATATGTAAGTGTTTGTTATATAATCCTAAAGGTATTCTTGCTTGCTGATATATTGAGAGTAGTTAGTTTCTTCGTTGCATTCTAACTTTTATGGTTTAATCTGACTCCTAGTAACCGACTTATTTTATACACAGGTTATCTACTTGTTGTATATTGGTTCGATTTTAGGAAACATCAATGTGATTTCCTAAATCAGTTTTGACTGATTTTTAGAATTATGTTTAGACTTTTATCTAAACAAGGGTTTCCTATTCTTAGCTAGTTTAGGTTACCTAATTTGAAGTAAAGCTTGGTTTCCTAATTAAAGTAGAACTTTGGTTTCCAAGTATCACCCTATTGTAAGCCTATAAATAAAGGCATAACCTTTAGGTTAGAGGTATCTACATCATCTACATCAATCTTGTCTAAACCCTTATTTTGTAGACATCTTCTCACAGAGAAGAGAAGTAATCTCTCCATTAGAAAGATGTAGATCCTCTCATAGCTTTATGGCTGTGAGAGTTGGGAGAGAGTTGAAGGTGAGTTGAGAATGTGAACAAGAAGAAGGGATGTTGAGTATCATGTTCATCGTGTATTCTCTGATATGTGAATGAAGTGAATTTCCGCTGCCCGTGGATGTAGGCAAATTGCCGAACCACGTTAAATCTCTGTGTCTTATGTGTTCTATATGCATTAGATGCTAGATCCTAGAATGCCTTGAGGATCAATATAAACCTTTCGGCACAAACTGGTATCATAGCTTAGGTCTAGGTTCTTAAAATCTAGGGTTTGCTCTTTGAATTGGGTTAGAAACGGTATGTAAAGATATCAAAGAAGATGTCAAATTTGAAGAAGAACATAAAGACAAGGTGACGTTTTTTGACTGAAATTTGTCGTAGAAGACTCGTAACAGTTCTGAAAACTTGTGGTGAAGATTGGTGATAGTTTTAGAACTATGGTGCAAGGTTGTAACAGTTCCGTAAGAATACGTAGTGTATTGAATCAACAGAGGATATTCGAAGAAGACATACTTAGAGATTGAAGTAAAAGCCTAGAAGAAGATGCATCAATAGGCATATTGTAGAATCAAGTTATGTCGGTTGGAAGATTAGAGTTACCTTGGAATTCAGAAAATCATTGTGTAGCCTCATGTGAAGAATTTTGGAGACAAGGTTGTTTGGATTGCATCAAGTTGAAGAGGTGGATTTTATGATTTGACAAGCACCGTTTTGAAGTATCAATTACTCATAAACGAATGTATTTGAAGTGTTTCACATTCGTTGATTGTTGATTGATCACTTGAAGTTGAAGATCTAGTTGAAGGGAGTACTTGACGTTGGTATACTTCTTGAGGCATAAACCCTATGTATTTTGCATAGCATCGGGTAAGTAATTCCATAACCTTATTAAGTAATTTGAGAAAGGTGTTTGGTTGTTTTTGGTTTTTACCTTGTTTGTTTGAGACTTTTGTGGACTATTTGGTAATACCTTGTTGGTTTTCCGTTTGAATGTACTTGCTTTGCAAGCCAAGTTGCAAGGAAACAAGAGTATTATGTTTGATCCTTAGAATTGTTCGAAGTACCAAGGGGAACAATTGTGATAGTTACTGGTTGTCATTAGTTCGATCATGTTGTCCTTGACTTATTTGAAGGAATTGAAAAAGTTAACTCAAGTTTTCCTCAGTTACATGGTATAGCGAGGATTGCAGAAACCTAATAGTAGGTTTCATGTGAGAATTATCGATCGTTTGAATGTCTTAGTGTTGCGAGGGTAATAATGGAAGGTTGATAAATTCTGGTTGAAGAGTTTGATTTCACGAAGAAGTGCTTGAAGCTGGTGGATATAAGCATATTGCATCGTTAATGATCGATTGAAGACGCGGTAATTAGATTTCCTATATGGAGATATTGTGTGTGGTGGAGCTGTAGTTTCTTATTTTGTTTTGAAGAGAAATGATTGAAGATGAAGTCAACACAATTATTGGCATATGCACCTTGGGCATATGATTGAAGAAGGGTTTGTTTGAGTGTGTTGAGTTTGAATATTACTTATAGAGTTAGCTTATGAGCACTGGATATCTGCAAGATTTTGTTGTTTACACAACCATGTAGGTGCAGAGTTTTTGGTACCGTTGAACACCGCAAATATGGTATGTTTTGAATCATCCATTCAAATGTTTGCAGGCACCTCTTTGATTTTACTGTTTTTGAAAGATGAGTTGGGTGGTTTTTTACCGTTGTTGTTTTTTATGACATTTGGCGGAGAATGAAGGTGTTTACCTTTTGAAGTCATCAAGGTGAAGAAGTGAAAGACCGTGATGGAAAAACAAATAGGTCTGAAGATATGTTTCCGTTTTTTGAGGTGAAAACTCAGTTGCAAGGAACAAGTATCGTTGTGGCACTTCACAACTGTAAGGTACGATACTACATGTG
Source organism: Papaver armeniacum (assembly GCA_023531295.1). NCBI lineage: Eukaryota > Viridiplantae > Streptophyta > Magnoliopsida > Ranunculales > Papaveraceae > Papaver > Papaver armeniacum. The sequence continues at coordinate 584,176 of JAJJWW010006831.1, forward strand.
AAGTATATAGTTAGGCGAAGAAATCGTAAACTATTTGAAGAATGCAGTATGTGAATTGAATTGCTTTTTGTCGTAAGGAAAGGAATTGGAAAACAAGGAATAAGTTTCAAGTTCAGACGTGAACGTTGAAAAATGCATATCTAGTTATATGTTAAAATTTCGAGTGTTTGAATGCTTTTATCATAGGCATTCTCTAGAGAATGGTTTTCTGACTTTTAAGAATTGGAGTTTGAAGTTGTAGATATTAAGCATTCAGTTGAAGTACTTAGGTGCAACTCAAGAAGTTTGAAGTTGTTCGCTGTGTACCGAAGTTTGAAGAAGGTTCTGAAATCGATTAGATCCATTTAACTCCGTGGGGTTTAAAGTTGTTTGAACGGTGGAGTTTTTCTTTTGAAGAGCAGATGAAATGATGAAAGGATTGGAGAATGGAAATATGTATTGTTGAATATGGAAGTAGAAGTGTTGGATAGTGCGCAATCTAATACATTTGAAGACTAATCATTCAGGTAAGGCATGAAGTTGTAGAACACAGAATCATGCAGTTTAGGATTTTGCGAACATTGTGTGAAGGTGGAGAAAGAATCAATCTTGGAGTTGGAGTAAAAAGTTTTAGTTTGTTGAAGATAAGAAAATATCATGAATATCACCACATATGGAATACTAGAATGTGTTCACACAGATGTTTTGGAACTTACAAAAACTGCATCTTTGTAAGGTATGAATTATTTCATCTTTTGAAGAAAACTTCGTAGGTATGGGGGTACGCCATACATTTGCATGTGATGAAATATTGAACTCCGCATTAAAAGACGAAGTGTTGGAATTTGAAGAAGTATAATGGAGGAAGAGCTCAAATTTGACAAGTGAAGTGGTGAGTTAAAGTCAAAGACTATATCCTACGAGTTGAAGCAAATGTGCAAAGAATTGAATCTTGCAAGTTTGAAGAATATGTGCATGTGAAAATCTATGAAGTCGAAGACGCGTCAGGATTCATAGATAACTGAAATTGCTGAGAAATCAACAAAGTTACGAAATAGTTGGTGATGTTTAGGATTGGCCATCTTGAACTAAATCAATGACTTACGTTTGCAGCATCTTTAGGTGCGTTAGTATGTTGGTGTTTTTTAAGACAGGGTTGCATCCGTACCATGGGATCGAATTAGTGAAGCACATGTTGAAGCACATTGCATTCTTAAAAGGAATTTGAAACACCATTTGGTGTGTTGGTGTCGGTTGACACATTTTGAACCTTAGACAAGGATTTTGGAAGTTGTACCAGTGCAACACCTCCGGGTGAGCGAAGTATTGAAGTTCTTTAGTGGAATTGAAGCATCTACGGATGATTGGAACCTTCGGGTGCTTGAAGGCAGTAAAATACGAAGGCGTGAAAGGTGAATGTCGATATTTCATGCCAAGGTGGAGAAATCAGAGAATAGTGAAGTTGAAGTTGTCCTAAAAATCTTGCCAAGGTGGAGAATTGTTGGATATTTCCTCGATTTTAGGAAACATCAATTTGATTTCCTAAATCCGTTTTGATTGATTTTTAGAATTATGTTTAGAATTTTATCTAAACAAGGGTTTCATATTCTTAGCTAGTTTAGGTTACCTAATTTGAAGTAAAGCTTGGTTTCCTAATTAAAGTAGAACTTTGGTTTCCAAGTATCACCATATTGTAAGCCTATAAATAAAGGCATAACCTTTAGGTTAGAGGTATCTACATCAATCTTGTCTAAACCCTTAGGTTGTAGACATCTCCTCACAGAGAAGAGAAGTAATCTCTCAATTAGAAATATGTAGATCCTCTCATAGCTTTATGGCGGGAGAGTTGGGAAAGAGTTGATGGTGAGTTGAAAAATGTGAACAAGAAGAAGGGGTGTTGAGTATCATGTTTATCGTGTATTCTCTGATATGTGAATGAAGTAAATTGCTGTTGCCCGTGGATGTAGGCAAATTTCCGAACCACGCTAAATCTCTGTGTCTTATGTGTTATATGTGCATTAGCTTCTGTTGAATGTTTAGTTTTCTGTTTTTGATGCCAGATCCTGGAATGCCTTGAGGATCAATATAAACCCTCTTGGCACAACACTACTCTGATGACGGTCTGTCAAACAATTTGCCTACATTTTATTATGTCAAAAAGTTGAACATATCTTGTGTACTCTCTACTGATCAAGGACTAATCACTTTGCTTAAAGAAATACCTAATCTGGTGTCACTCGTATTTAGTGAGGCAAGTGTTCAGAACTGATGATTCTGCACAGTCGTTGGATAAATAACAAAACAAAAGTTATGGGCTTACAGTTATTAGCTTATTTTGTCGGCAGTAACTAATATTTTAGTACCTCTCTATTGTTTGTTATCTCAATTACAACTTATGCTTGATGGAGAATCAGGAGCAGACGACGCTGAGAGTAATGGGAGTGATGACAATAAGAATGATGATGCTGATTCCGTTGAGCCCAAAAATAACCACGTTAATCACAAAAAAAGATGTCTCTGACACTGCTGAGTACATCAACAATAATCAGGGGAAAGCCAACTATGAAAACAAAGATGATAGTTGCACACAGAAACTTGTGACTCTTTGGTTGTCTATTTCAGGACCTAAAATCGGTTGCTTTCAAAGAATTTGTTGGAAATCCAAGGGAAGTGAAGTGGGTGAGACTGATCCTGAGGAACGCAAAAGCTTTGCAAATGTTGACCATCCATTACCATGATATTTATGGTCTCATTGTAAATGGGAGAAGTAACAAAGAACTAATGGCAGAGATACCAAGTTTTCCAAGAGCCTCCCCAGGTTGTGTGATTAAAATTAGTTCTTAGGATTGGTAGGGTTTTTTTTTCTCTGTGAAAATAACAAAGTAAGTGAGAATCAGTGTTATAATTTCAATATTTTATTATGCCAATAATTGTAATCCATTTCCAGTTCCTGACTCACAAATTTGAAATCCATATTCAGAAAATGGTTTGTTTTGCAATTTCTGCTGGATTAGACTGTGATCTGGTCTACATGTAACTATCTGTAAAATTGTTTGGTGGTTCACTGAAATGTTTCCGTGGACTTATAGAAAATAAACCTGTTTTTCGATGATGATATGAATTTTATTTTACAGTTGCTCCTTAGTTCACTCCAATATCTGTAAGACTTTCTCCAGCACATATATTTTTACTTCGGATCAAATTCTTTGAAGTCTTGTAGAGAGGAATGTTTAGGTAATCATGAGTTTTGAATCTCTAATCACAACTTCTGTACCATCGTGTCAGTAGAAATGGGATGCAAGGAGATTAAACCAAACATTGTGATGGCAAATAAAGTGCCCACAAAAGTTGTTGGACTAAAATGTTAGTTGTCGATGTTTTTGTAGTACAATGATAAAATTATTGGGTAATAATACCGCTTAGTTGGTACTGAAACTTCGTTGGCACCTGATTCTATACCATTAATTATTATCTTTGCAATTGACCAGGTTGACCAAAACAAATTGCTATTGACCGGTTTACCACACACTCAATAAGAAAATAAAAATATGAGATAATATTTTTCATCTTGTTTATCTTCTTCATTTCACATAACTTCCAATCAATGTGCTCATGAACACAGTTTCCTTTGTTTATCTTCTTCTTTGCCTTCAAATTTGCTTTGCCTTGATTTTCCTTGCCTTGAACTCTTCTTTGCCTTTTGTTAGTTGCAAGTTTGGTTGGTTGATATCCAAAGCTTGAAGACTTCTTTGCCTTTTGCCTAATTCTTTATCTATCACATATCTTCTTAACAGCACTTTCGAGCACTACTCCAAGAAAATCAAGTTATGTTGTCAAATCAAATGGGTTTGAAATTCTGCCATTTGAGAAATTTTGAAATAATTAGATTAAGAAAGAGAAAAATAGAAAAATAGAAAAAAAATTTGTCCACAAATTTAATTTGAAAATTGCATATTTATAGGCGAAAAAAACTAGTCCTTGGCAGTAGTCATTAGAGCGAGCGATATTAACATTATATTCATCGATAAAGACTTTTTCACCGGCGCTATTGACAATATCATTCGTTAGGATTTCCTTCCCGTAACTATTTCACCATAGTAACACGGTCAGCATTTGCCATCCCACCTGACATGGTACATAGTAATAGGCCTAAAATTCTGTTGAGCCAGATCTGAGCGGAGGTTGGACACACGAGTGACACGATCCACTCTTCAAAGAAAGAAATAAAACGAAAATCGTTCCGATTTCCTCTTTCCTTACTTCACGCTCGCTGCCATATCTCTGAAATCACTCACAAATTAGGCTTCTTGATGCGATTTTAAGGTATGTTCTTATCGACTGCCCCATCCCATGAATTGAATCTTCATTTCCATGTTTTGATTCTTTCACAAAAACCCTAATACATAATTGGTTCAATTCAATCTAGGTTTTCGAAAAATCAATTGAATCTAGGTTTTCTAAGAAATATGTACTTTACTAACCAGAAAAACACTACATTCCTTATTACTGTAAAACCAACAAATATTCTTGTTATCTTAGGGTTTAGATGAAGAAACGAAATTAAATCACAGTGTAATTTTAACACAATAGAGATTTATTCTAATTTATTTATTTCCTTTAAAATTTCTGTGTTCTTATTTCAAAGCTACTGAAAGGGTAGGATCAGTATGGAGGAGGCAGCAATGGATAGAATCAGTAATTTACCAGACTCTCTTCTTCATTATATCATTTCTTTCCTCGAAATCAAATATGGTGCTCGTACTAGCCTATTATCTAGAAGATGGAACTACATTTGGACCACTGTCCCCACCCTTGATTTTCGGAAACGAGTTGTCGGATTCAACTTAACTTCTTTCAACACGACCAGCGAGAAATTCATGGATTTTGTTGATGGAACATTGCATCGCCATTCATCAAATGTAGACAAGTTCACCGTTAGCTGGCCTCTGCCCTTGAATGAATCTCGGCTTCATTCTTGGGTCTCTAATGTAATAAGGGGTAAAGTTAAAGAGCTCACATTACACTTATGCCAGAAACCCCCATTGTTTATTCCTCTGTCTGTCTTTACTTGTGAATCATTGATATCATTGGAGATTGATATTCCTTATTGTCCTATTTTCACCTTTCCTAAATGTATCTCTTTCCCAAGACTTAAGCGCCTTGAGCTTTCTAGATTTGAGTTTACCGATGAGTGTTGGAATGAGGAACTCTTTTTAAATTCCCCAGTCCTTGAAGATTTGATTCTGCAATTCTGCAAATTTCATATGAGGAATTTCTGTATTTTAATTCCTACACTCAAACTCTTGAATATTCATGTTTCGTGCGATGAGGAAAATTGTTTTGACTGTGTTTTCAAAATTGATGCCCCAAGGCTTATCACTTTCTCCTACTCGGGTTATGTTGCGAAAGAATTTGTCTTGTCCAGCTTTCCAGCGCTAGTGGAAGCAACTGCTGACATCGACTTTGAAGGAAATGATGGTGCAGAAGAAATAAGCCGGTTACTACGTGCTCTTGCACATGTAAAATGTCTAACTGTTTCTGGTAAAACCCTTCAGGTATTCTTGCTTCCGTCTATCTTTAGAATAGTTAGTTTCTCTGTTTCTTTCTACTTCTATTATGGCTTAATCCGTCTCTTTTATATTATGGCTTTTTAATCTGTCTCTTTATATGTTGTCATTGCCTTGTGATGCATAGGCTATCTGCTCCACATCCTATCTGTCAAACAATTTGCTGACATTTCATAATGTCAAAAGCCTGAGCATATCTGACCACCTAACTACCGATGAAAGACTAATTGCTTTGCTCAAAGCAGTACCTAATCTGGAGTCACTTGTATTTGTTAAGGCAAGTCTCCGGAACTCATGATATGCATATCGTCATCGGATAAATAACAAAATTGAAGATTTGGGTTTACATTTGTTAACTTATGATGTCTGTAATATTTAATCATTTGCTATCTTTATAATGTTTCAATTTCAGTTCCAGCATAGGAATCATGATGAACACGAAGACAGTGACGAGGACGATGTGAACGACAGTGACGAGGACGATGAGAGCAACAGGGAAGACAACTATGAGCGTGAAGACGATGAAGATGGAAATGAGGGCGATGGGGATGATGACAATGAACATGAAGGAGATGTCGCGGACGCTCCCGAGTGTGGAAGCAATGATGAGGGTGAAGACAATTATGACAATCAAGATAATAGTTGGGCGCTCGATATTGTGACTGCTGGATGTTTGTTTTCATGCCTAAAATCAGTTTGCTTTCGGCGATTTGTTGGGAATCCAAGGGAGCTGACGTGGGTGAAACTGATTTTAATGAGCGCAAAAGGTTTGCAGAATATGAATTTTCATGGTTTACGCTTTGTTAATGCCAAAAGTGAAAAAGAACTGAAGGTACAGATACCAAGTTTTCCAAGAGCCTCAACTGGTTGTGCGTTTAAGTTCTAAAGCGGCAATTACATATTTTATTTAGGTTATAAAGTGACAAACAATACTTCTATGCCCTTTGTTTACTGTGTGATCACAGGGAGACTGACACACTGTTATCCAAGGTCAAACAAAATACTGAACCAGTAAGTTAAGCTTTACTTCATTGGCACGAGACAGGCTTCATTGCTTTATTTTTTGCAATTCCATTTTATTTCATACTTGATTCTTTACTTTGATTTTGAGGGACGCAAAAGCTTTGCAAATGGTGACCATCTATTACGTCATTGTAAATGGGAGAAGTGAAAAAGAACTTGGGGCAGAGATACCAAGTTTTCCAAGAGCCTCACCAGGTTGTGTGATTAAAATCAGTTTGTAGGATTGGTATGGTTTTTTATTCCTGGTGAACATTAAAATGTAAGTGAGAATCAGGGTTATAATTTCAATATTTTACCGTGCCGATGATTGTAATCCATTTCCAGTTCCTGACTCACAAATTTGTAAAACCATATTAAAAAATTCAGACAATGGTTTGTTGTGCTTTTTTGTGCTGGATTAGACTGTGAACTGGTCTAAATTTTAACTGGGTGTAAGATTGTTTGGTGGTTCACTCAAATGTTTCTGTGGACGGTACAAGTATTAACTCCTGTTTTGCGCTGATTTCTGATAATACGAATTTTATTTTCAGTCGAATATCATCAAGGCTTTCCGGGGGACATTGTTTTACTTGGGACAATATGTCAACAGAAATGGGATGACAGGAGATTAAACCAAGCATTTTGATGGCAAATAAAGTGCCCGCAAAATTTGTTGGACTAAAATGCTTTTGACGCCAGGGATAAAAGTGTGAGGGAGGATCCCCTCACACTGTTATTATCACACTATCTCACACTTTGGGCATCATTTTTACAATTAAAAACCAAACCGTAACGGAATTGAAGCTAATATTTTGGGGATATGTTCCTCTTACCAAGTTCTACATACCTACCAAAAATGATCGTATTCCGAGACATATAACATCACCATCTACTACTTTGAAAGTGAGCCGTTGAAAATCAACGGATTTCTGGCCGTCGAAATTAAGACAGGTAGATTGTGAGGTTTCAAATTTCGGAATGTGCTCATTTTTGGTAGGCATGTAGAAATTAGTAAGAGGAACATATTCCCAAAATATTAGCTTCAAATCCATTACGGTTTGATTTTTATTCGCAAAATGACGCCCAAAGTGTGAGATAGTGTGATAATAAAAGTGTGAAGGGATCCCTCTCTTCACAAATATGAGATTGAGAAGAAGATAATTCTTTATTATGATAATCATATCAATTCTGGTTACACAGCTCATGAATATATAGAGCTAAAAATATATTGTGATAAAGCAAAGATCCTATATACTAGGAAACAATATTTATCCTTAAATAAGGATATATGTTAACACTCCCCTCAAGTTGGTGCATAGATATCACACATGCCCAACTTGTCGAAAAAACAAGTATTTTTTTGCTTGACACTCCATGTGTGAGAATATCGCAAGTTGTTCTTGGTCGAACCGTGTGGCAGACTCGATAATGTTGTTGTCCGACTTCTCTTTGATGAAGAACCCGTCAACCTCAACATGTTTAAATGCGATCGTGTGAACGGGATTATGAGCAATATCACGCGCAGCTTTGTTATCACAATAAAGACTAATAGGATCCTTGAGAGGAGCCCCAAATCTTAAGGAGAAGCCTTAACCACAAGGTTTCAAAAATGCCATCCGCCATACCTCCGAATTGACCTCGCACTTGATCGTGTAACAAAATTTTGTTTCTTACTTCTCCAAGTAACTAAGTTACCTCCCACAAAGGTAAAGTAGCTGCAGAGAACGTCTCTGCCATCGATTTCTCCCGCATAATCGGAATCAGTATATGCCACAACCTTTCTATGATCTTCATTTTTAGAGAATAAAATTCCTTTTCGGGGAGCGAGACTTCAAATACCTCAAAATACGTAAAACTGCATTCATGTGTTGTTCACCTGGATTGTGCATGAATTGGCTAACAACACTGAGTGCATAAGCAAGATCTGGCCTTGTGTGAGATAGATACATCAATCTCCCCACAAGTCTTTGATATCTTCTTTTATCAGTAGGAACTTGATCAGGTTCAATACACAGATTTACCTTTTCTTCTAAAGGTGTATGGACGGGTTGACATGTCGACATGCCCACTTCTTTTAGCGAGATCAAGAACATATTTCCTTTGTGATAAGAAAATTCCTTCATTTGGATCGAGAAACTTCAATCCCAAGGAAGTATTTCAATGAACCAAGATCTTTCATTTGAAATTCCTTTGATAAGTATCTTTGCAAAGATTTCCTTTCCTGGATCATTTCGTTACCACCATATCATCTACATATATGATAAGAGCAGTAATTTTATCCTTCCTTTTCTTTATGAACAAAGTATGATCAGAATTACTCGACGATATCCAAAGTTTCTCATAGATTTGGTGAATCTTCCAAACCAGCCCTAGGAGATTGTTTTAGTCCATATAATGACTTGTTTAGCTTACATACCTTCTTACCATGAGATCCCAGAACCGAAATACTGTGGGAGCTCCATGTAAACTTCTTCGATTAATTCACCATGCAAGAAGGCATTCTTTACATCAAAGCTGGCCGCAAAGGCCAATCCAAGTTTGCGTGACGATAACAAGACTCAGACAAGGTGTTGATTTTATTCTTTGGAGCAAAAGTTTCCGTATAGTCGATACCAGTAAGTTTGGTTGTAACCTTTAGCAACTAGTCTTGCTTTATAACGTTCAATCTCACCATTTGCCTTGTATTTAATGGTGAAAATCCAACGACACCCCACAATTTTTCTTCCTTTTGGACAATCAACATAATCCCAAGTATCATTCTCAAACAGGGGACCTCAATTCTTCTTCTATGGTCTGCTCTCCATTTTGGATCAGCTAATGCTTCCTGCACATTGTTAGGAATAAAAACAGTAGATAGTTGATTCACGAATGCCTTATTAGCTTTAGACAAACGATGGTGAGAGACATAATGACTCATAGGGTACTTAACCTTACTAGAGATTTAAGGTTCATATCTAGGTTTAGGAATACCTCTATTTATACGTTGCGGAAGTTGTTTCCTTGACTCTTCAAGAACATCCATAGCAGACGATTGGTTTGGTGTTTCATCTTCTTGAGGTAATGTAGACTCTGGAATCTCTTCTATCATAACCTCATCTTGAATCTCAATAAAGACGATCCAATATCAGTACTTTCTGTTTCTTCTCTTGAAGAACCTTCATCAAAATTTTCTTGAGGTATATCATCGTAATTGACAATAACGAGACATCGATTTCCGATATATCTTCATCATAGTTAAGAGTCTGAATTTCCTTATGGTACTCCCCGAAGTTCGAGACTCACATGAAAAATACATAGTATCTTCATGAAATACAACATCCATAGTAACAAACATTCTTTTGGTTGGAGGATGATAGCAACGATATCCCTTTTTAGTTGTTGCATATCCCACAAATACACACTTGAGCTCTAGGAGCCAACTTATCACGTTGATTCTTGTGCAGATGAACATAAGCTACACAACCAAACACATGAGGCGGAAGATTAGGAACAGTTGGAGACACAACCGCTTTACCAAGAGCTTGATGGGGTGTTTGAAACACAATGGTCTTGGATGGCACTCGATTTATAAGATATCTTGCGAAGTAAGTGCCTCTCCCCAATACATCGATGGCATATGTGCTTCTATTAATGAAGCACGGACCACTTCCAATAAGTGACGATTCTTTCTCTCTGCTACTCCATTCTCGCCGAGGAGTATTAGAGCAAGTAGTTTGATGAATAACTCCGTGTCCCTCTAAATAATGTTGAAGGTCAGAATCCATATATTCACCACCGTTATCACTACGAAGAACTTGAATCGTTTGTTGTACCGAGTGCTAATCATCTTATGGAACTTTTGAAACAAGTTGGTAACTTCACTTTTGCTTTTCATGAGACACACCCACGTCATTCTAGTGCAATCATCAATAAAAGTAACAAACCATTTTGAACCACCGAGAGTAGTAGTTTTAGATGGCCCCCAAACATCGAGTGTATGATCATAAAAAGGAACTTGACTCTTATTGAATGATAATGAAAAAGAAGCACGATGGCTTTTTGCAAGTTCACATACTTCACAATGAAAACTAGAAATATCAAGTTTTGTAAACAAACTAGGAAATAATTTTTTAAATAACCAAACGACGCATGTCCCAATCGTCGATGCCATAACAAAATTTGAGATTTTTGTCCCCCCTCGGAACCATCGCAAAGAAGAGCTTGACGCAAGTTTATCCGAACTACTTGACACCAAATCCAGATAATATAGCTTCCACGCTTAACACCATAACCAATCGTTTGCTTCGTTGTGATGTCCTTAAAAACACAGTCGGTAAAAATATTACCACACAATGTAAAGTATTAGTTATTTGGAAATCGACAGGAGATTACAGTCTAATGTAGGAACTACTAAGGCAGTAATCTAAGTCTAAACTTTCAGTGAGAGATATTGACCCTTCACCAAGTAATTTGAGCACGTGAGCCATTTGCGGTGAGACTTGTTTTTTGTAAGGATGGTTTAAGGAAGAGACTTGTTTAGAATCGCATGTCATATGGTTCGTAGCACCAGAATCAACTATCCATGAATTATTCGGAAACAAGTGAAGAAACATTTAAAAACTTACCATCGTTACTGTCCTTGCTATTGAAGCGAGATATTACCATGGACTCCTTTCCTTTCTTTGTTGAAGCCATTGGAGCAGGGAATTCTTCTTTGTCTCCTTCTTCCTCTCCATATGTTGATCCCACCAACTGGATATCCAACCAACTCGAAACACATGTCGGTTGTATGTCCGGATTGATTACAATGTGTACACTTAAGTGATGACTTGTCCACCTCGGTCTTTGAGTATCTATGAAAAGACCCCTTTTGGTCAGTATAGGTTTCGAGTTGCCATCGCAAACGGGTTCAACTTCTCCGATTCTTTTGTCATCGTTGTCGTCGAGCAGTTCACGACGAACAAGTGAATAACATGATTCCAATTCGGGAATAGGATCCTTTCTCAAGATTTCACCACGGATCTGCTCAAAACTTTCATCTAATCCATGAGGAATATATGCACCCTTAGGCATTTGTATTGATTTTCGATAGGCTTCAACATCATTAGGATTCTCCATAACCACCTTGTCACGATGATCCCACTCTCCAAAGATTTCAGTTAGTTCTCCATAATAAGTTGAGAGCTTGCCATTTTGATTTGCGAAACGCTCGTCGGTTTAGAGTAAACACCCTGCATCTCATCATCTCCATCATAAAAGGCTTTTTTAGATAATGCATCCCAGATCTCTCTAGCGGTAGGTAGCAAGAATATATCTCTTCATGATTTCGGGTGACATAGACATCAACAACCATCTCTTGACCTTTTGATTATCGTGTGCCACTTTTCATATTTTGGATCTTCCTCGGTAGGTTTTCTTGTTCTTCCCATAATAAAAGAAGTTTTTCTTTTCGGCAATATGCATCTCCATGATTTGTGACCACAAGTCATAGTTTGTTTCATCGAGAACAATCCCGGGCTTGAATGATGCACCTCAGATTTGAACGATAATAGGAGCGATTTGTTTTCCATCCGCCCTTTTTTGTTTAGATTTATTTTGGTATAATTCGAATCACTACCCATGATTCAAGAACCCTAGCTCATAGATACCATCTTCACAAATATGAGATTGAGAAGAAGATAATTCTTTATTATGATAATCATATCAATTGCAGTTTTGACTCATGAATATATAGAGCTAAAAATATATTGTGATAAAGCAAAGATCCTAAATACTAGGAAACAATATTTATCCTTAAATAAGGATATATGTTAACACCCTCCTCGGGATAAAAATCAAAATTATAAGGGCAAAATAATTTATCTACCCGGTTGACCAACGACTCAAATGCACGCTCTTCTAAGAATCAAAGACAAAGGAAATAAATAAATGCGAACTCCCATTTTTTTACTTTCCTCTCTCTTCACTTCATTTTTCTTTCAGCGTCACTACTCAACTAATTTCTTCCGAAATCACTCACAAATCTTGATGCGATTTAAGGTATGTTTCTTCTACTTCTCCATGATTTCAATCTTCAGTTTCATGCTTTGATTGTTTCACTTCTATTAATTTTTGAATCTTCCATTAACAAAATTCCTAATGTTCAAACGAGACCTAGGTTTTTGAAGAGAGATGGCATTTAGTAACCAGAAACACAGTATTATCAATTAAAATAAAATCAGAGATTAGGGGATTTTATACTTGGTTTAATTCAACATTATAAAGATTTATTCAATTTTTTTTTTAATTGATTTTCCTTTTCTGATTATTTCAAGGGGTCACACACATATGAACATGAGAGAGGCAGTAGAGGATAGGATCAGCAATTTACCAGAATCACTTCTTCATTATATCCATTCTTTTCTTCACTACAAGGATGGTGCTCGTACTAGTGTGTTATCCAAAAGATGGAACTATGTTTGGACCACTGTCCCGACCCTTCGTTTTCTGAAACAGTATGATTCCCCTACTTCTTCTATGACCGAGAAATTCATGGATTTTGTAGATGGAACATTGAATCGTCATAAATTGTCTAATCTAGACAAGTTCTCTCTCAGCTGGGGTGACCACTTGAATGACTTTAGGGTTCATAATTGGATCTCCTCTGTAATAAGGGGTAACGTCAAGCAGCTCACTCTAAACTTATGCCAAAGACAACCATTGTTTATTCCCCTATCACTTTTTACTGGTCAGTCATTCACTTCGATGGAGTTACAAACTCCCCCTGGTATCCGATTTCCTAAGTATATCTCGTTTCTAACACTCAAGCGCCTTAAGCTTGGTGGATTTAGAATTAGCAATGAGTGCTGGAACGAGGAACTCTTTACAAACTCTCCTGTCCTTGAAGAATTGATTATGGAAAACTGCACCGTCAGTACGAGTTCATTTTGTATCTCTGTTCCTACTCTCAAACTGTTGAATATTACTTGGTATTCCATGGAAGATGGTTTACGAAACTGTGTTCTCAAAATTCATGCACCAAGGCTTCTCACTTTCTCCTACACAGGTTTTGTAGTTCCAAAAGAATTTGTATTCTGTAGCTTTCTATCACTAGTCGAAGCAACTATTTACATCAACTTTCAAGAAAATGTTGGTGCAGTAATAGGTCCTTTCCTTCGGGCCCTTGCACATGTAAAATGTCTAACGGTTTATGATATAACCCTAAAGGTATTCTTCGTTGCTGATATATCTTTAGAGTAGTTAGTTTGTGTGTTTTTTCCACTTCTATGGTTTAATCTGACTCTTCGTAACTGACTTGTTGCGATTGACTTGTGATAAATAGGCTATCTGCTCTGTTTCGATATGTTAAACAGTTCTCTGACATTTCTAAATGTCAAAATGTTGACAATATTTAACGGACTAAGCACTGATCAAGGGCTAATTGTTTTGCTCCAAGCAGTACCTAATCTGGAGTCACTCGTATTTGCTATGGCAAGTATTCAGAACTAATGATTTTCCTTATCGCCATTGGATAACTAAAAAAGTTCAAATTTTGGGGTTACATTTGTTAACTTATTATGTATGTAGTAACTAACAATTTGATATCTTTCTAATGTTTTAATTTCATTTCCAGTATATGCATGATGAAGTAAAAGAAGACAGTGACGGGGACGATGAGAATGACAGTGATGAGGATGCAGAGGGTGATAGTGATGAGGATGCTGAGGGTGATAGTGATGAGGATGCTGAGGGTGACAACAATGAGGGCGATGGGGGTGATGACCATGATGCCAACTCTGTTCAGGGCGGGAACAACCAAGACAATGTTGACAAAGTAGATGTTGCTGACCCTGTTGTGTGCATAAACAACGATGACGACTATGACAGTACAGATGATAGTTGGGCGCCAGGTATTGTGGCTACTGGATGTTTGTTTCCACATTTAAAATCAGTTTGCTTTCAGGGGTTTGCTGGGAATCCAAGGGAAATGAGGTGGGTGAAAATGATTTTGAGGAAGGCAAAAGCTTTGCAAATTATGACCATCTCTTACACCCATGATATTTATGGTTGTTATTTAAAACAGAAAAGTGAAAAGGAAGTTATGGTAGAGATACCATGTTTCCAAAGAGCCTCACCAGATTGTGTGATTGAGTTCTGTTCTTGGGACTAAAACTGGGTTGTTTTTGGTTGAAGATATAGGTTAGTTAGAATCAGCTTTATTCTAGTCTTTTACTGTGCATCTGGCCGTTACTTATCCATGTGAAAAACCTTGAAAGGTAAAGAAATGCTCGAGGAATTCTTTTTCCAAAGCCAAACAATGGATTGTTTGCATATTTTCTTGAAAGCTACAATTACAATTTCTTTTATGAAGTTTGAAGTGGGTAAGAGCATAGACAGAGTCTGCAATTCAAGGTAAAATAAATTACTGCATCATTTTCACATGAAGTACCCTTAGGTTGAGTAAGCTTAGTTTCTGGATTCAGTTTCAAAGTTGCATCAAGTTATCAAGGTTCTGATCTTCAAAACAGAAGAACATAACATGTGCGCAAGACTCTCTAGAACTCGGGTTTTTCTTCTCTTGAGATAATAGTTAGAATCAGCTGTGTTTCAGTCTTTTATTGTGCATCCGTCTATTTTCAATTTCCGGTTCTTAACTCCCAAAATGACAAACCGTATGAATCAATTTCCGTTTATATGCAAAACAATAGACTGGTTTGCATCTAGTACTGATTTAAACTCGGTTGAGTCCGACTTCAATGATAAATAACATACCGAATATTTCTTTTTTCACCATTTACTGTCTCTCATGAACATGATTTTTTTTTTATCGATTAGTTTTACATTCCCATCGGGTTACCGATGCTCCATATTCTTCCCTAAGAATTCTTAGGAAACATTTTCCCGACAAAATAAATAGAGGCAGTAAATTCTATTGACCGGTTGACCACTAATTCCAACGAGACACACTCTTTCACGTCAAATAAATAGGCTTTTCCTCACCGAAATCCATAATATTGCCTTTTCCTCCCGAAACGTCCAAGTTTGAAATCAACCTTCAAAGACGGACTGGTGAGTCTGTCCGTTCCAATATGTTAAGTTTTGAAATTTTTTTTCCCAGTTTACCCCTTAACCCAAGTTAGTTAGGAACCATAGTTAATGTAATATGGGTTTGTGTTGTTTACCCAGACCCTTGAAATGGATACCGGTTTATGGGTAGTTATATCCCATCCAAGTTTCCGCGTAAGTGTGATTTTCTTGTACGCCTCTGTGTAAAGCTTCCGGCTCCCAGTCTCCCCTCCATCTTCTTCCTGTTATGTAAATTTGCAGAGATTCAGAGACGGAAGGATATGAGTTCATCAAATCAACAGTCTATAGGTATTTATTTCTAATTAATTTTCATTTATATCGGATCGTAGATTAGTTGTAATTGGAAATTTCCCGTGGTTGAATCCTAACCCTCTTTTAACTGATTTTAAAACTCAAATTCTCGTGCTTCTCTTTTAGATTTCGTTGGGTTATACATCATATCCTCATGATAGCTGAAGTTTAGGGAATTGAATGGAATCCGATTTTTTTTTAATTAGTTTGTTATGTTATTCGGGTTGAAATTGAATGGAATGTATTGGTTTTTATGAACTGAGTCTTGAATTTTAAACCACATTGTACCACCCATCGAGGTGGAGAAATTATTCATAGTTTCGGGACTACCCAGTTGATTCACTGCATGTTGAACTTCGATTTTCTTATGTTCCCTGATATTGATTTGAATATTTTTTGTAATGTTTGCAATGTCAATAGAAGCGATAATGAAAGCCCTCCTTCCCTGTTTTGCTCCAGGTCTTTGTAGTTAGGTTGTAAGAAACGGTTGAGCATTTTTGTATAGGCGCGAGAATCACATCTCAGTGACAATTGCTTGTTTATTATGCATATTAGCATAAATCTTCCAAATTTTGTTCTAGGAATGGTTCTAAATTCTCTTGGATCCAAAATGCCGCTTTTCTTTTGTCTTATCTTTAAGTTTTATGCATTCACATACGTGATATAGTTTTGATATTGAACGAAATTATGGTTTTCGTTTCTTGTAGGAACAAGGTGAGCTTGCATAAATGCGACACCTTGGCACTTGTAGATGTTAAGATTCCGATGCGTGATCTCGCCACTTCTTTCCGTGCTAGATATCTTAACAGCAATCTTTTACTTGGTATGTCATTTTCTATTCTCTTAGGACTTTTAACATATAGGCGTTTTAAAACTCCGAGCTAATCAACCTTGAATTCCGAATATGTCATATTTGAACTACGTTGAAGATAGTGTAGAAGCCCCCGACGTTATTGTTGGAATTATATCCAAGATGGATAAAGGGACCCTACTTGAGGTGCAATTTCATGGTTATTTTAAAGTGTTATACAATCGAAACAATCGGTTTATGGGTTGACCTTTACATTTTTAAGAAATTTCCTATTTTAATTGCGAGATGGATGCGAGAACAACCTTTGTAGACCTACGAAACGGTAATGCAACTCGCGGTAGATGGGTGCAAGAGATCATCGAAACCCTATACAAAACGTAGATAGATTCTTTGGGAAATGGTAAATGAGAAAAGCTTCGAGACATGAATAAGGTGTCGACGGTGTAAGAGAAGTGTTGGCTTTCTGCGATGTGAGTGAGGATAATAATATGAAAAGCGGGATACCCGTTATTACGCCATTTTGATCTATCTTTTGGATGTTGTAAGTTTGGTTGATACCTCGATGTGAAAGACAAGGAGAATGAATAAGGTTTGCGGTTTCATTGTGTACAACGAAAGCCACCTGCCTACCTTCACGGTAAGTACCACATATCTTATATTTCAAATCATTTGCTAATTTTTACATATTTAAAGAAATCTCTTGCAATTGTATTTTTGTTTGTGATGTAAGTTAAAAATAGATTAAGCAAATGCGGAGCAACTTTGCATTGGATTGTGCTCAAGTAAGAATTATGAATCAAAAGCTTAGGCATTGTATAGAAAACCTAACGGACACATCATGCAATCATGGTTGTGTTCGCCTCAAGTTTAGACGCTCAATTGATTCTGTCTATATTATGTTTATTATTGTCATTTGTGTTTTGTATAGATGAGTGACAAAGAGCATAATGATCCAACTAGTATTATGTTTATTAAATGTCGTAATCTCAGTTTTGTCTTTGAATATTTGGTTGACAATGGTAGGATCTCTGAAGTTTGTTGATGGTCCTTATATAAAGTAGTATTTGTGAATGCTTGGTTTGAAATGGAACTTATATAACAAAGGGACAGTGTTAATATAGAATAGTCCCACATTTGTCATAATAAACGTGTCACTTGCTTTGATCCATCGGATCCGAAAGTCGTCCCCGGTCATATTTGTCGTCATCTTTGCTATGAAAATTGCGACCTCTTCTGATTTGTTTGCTGCCGTGTCCATTAAAAGAGTTGTCAATTTATATTTATATTCGCTTACCCATTTAATTTTATACGACAGGCAAGAATTAATCTTATAAGGAGAATGTGGTTTTTTCTGAAATTTAAACAATTGTAACCCTGAACATGGGGATTCTGGTGTGCAGTCAATGAAACACATGAGATTATAACATCCGAAATTACCTGTTCTCGGTTTTCCTGTGAACATTATCAGTATTGTACTAACGCATATGGTAACTCTTAATTTTAAAATACCCCATATTTCGGTATTTTTTTATAACAAAGAGTTCTATGTTTATTTTCAGGTTGCGCAATCCATCCCTAGCGGGAACTTTCCGGGTTGTGTAATCCTTGCGTATCGGAAACTTGATGCTCGAAATGTTTGTGAATTCCCCCGACAAGGAAATGGTTGACTCAGCATGATAGCAGAGAACCGAGGGACACTATGGTGGCATTCGAAGCTGTTGTTTGCATTAAATAAACCAAACATATCACTGACTTAGGTCCATAACAACTCTTGTAAGTGAAATGACGAGCGTGCATCGGATGTTACTTCGGAGGATGGTCTAGGATTACTTCCACACTGGTAACCAATACTTCCTTATTATTTGGGTGAATTTTATTCATTCCCACTTGGGTGGATATTATTCACTGCCTACAATTGTAAACAATACTTGATCATCAGCCTTATGTGGAACTACTGGTAGCATAGTCGGGAGTATGACCTTCCAATTATAATAGATATTCTCGCCATGTACCAAACAGGAGAGATATACTGTGTTGTGCAGGCAAATTATTTCTCGTTTCAACAGTTGTTTGGCTAATCGTTTTTGCCATTTGGAAGGGATATGATTTATGAAAACAATTAGATTTGTACCATAATCCATGGTTGTGTAAAGAATTTACTATTAACATTCAACATAGCTTGAGGATCCCCAACATTAGATATGAGAAAACAACCTTTAAATCAAGAATTAAATCCATAGAGCCTGAAAATGGGTTTGCAAAGCATTCAACTTACATACCGCTGCAATCGGTTATCGACTTATAGGTAAAACTGGGAACACCGGTCTGCTGTCATACCAACCAACAAACTAAGAACTAAGGCCATCGTTACCGTAAACAAAGCTATTGGCTATAAGTTAATTTCTGTCGTGATATTCAGTTCAATTAGTAAACCAGTGCCTGCCGTGATATTATTTGTTAGGTCCATATGACGGTAGTTTATATTTCAAAACAATGTTCCATCATTTATGGTGGGTAATTCTCTCTAAAGGTAGTAAAATAAATTTTAGACAGGTTGGCTGCGGTATGTAGCATTAAAAAATTGGGTAAAATGTTTGAAGTTCCGATTACAAAAGGTTTTTGGTTCCAGTATATATGTAGTCCAACTTGATAGATAGATTCTAGAGTTGGTGAAACCTTGTATCTGATATGGTTGGCTTTGATCAATAGTTGGTATGCGCGTAAGGTTCTTTATTTCAGAAGCCGGTTCAATGAAAAAATTATCAAAAGTAAAAGATGTTTGGATGATTACATCTCGTTCTGCACTACTTCTTTGATTCTTATCCCCGATTCTTCGTTGTGGTGAAAATGTCCGTAGTTCTTCCCATAATATCTTGAAAAGAGGTCTATTTAAAAAAACACATGAAATAATGTTAGTAAACCGTAATTCGGATTAGCGGAACAACATTGTCTTTTTTATTGTGATATTCATCTGCAGAATTGGATCTTCCAAAATTTAAAATGAAGAGCTTAAACGAACCCCGGTATTCCCCAATTTACTGACCACCTACTCATTACAAAAAATGAAATGTGTACTTATTCCCCATACCGAGAGGAAAAATCATTATTACAAAAGAATGGTCCTAGTTACAAAAAGAAGGCAAGGCATTTTCTGAAATACGTCTCTCCGGTAAGTTGTAACATTTTCTGAAACATACCGTGCACTTGTTAAGTCGCCGGTTACATCACATATCTCCCGTAAGTTAAAGCATTTCGAGGCATACCTAGTAAAGCTATACCACACACCAAAGTAATCCTAGATCCCCTTAGTGTGTTTCCACCACATACAATGTCGGTTTAATGCGGCGGAATCTTAGACGGTAATGACCCTTGATACATCTTGCCATCGTATGTATCGAGATATCTTGATACCATTGGATATGGCCATATAACTAATCGGATTAGGAATTCATATAGCCATTCCAAGGTCTTTTAGGATTTCATATAGCCATTCAAAGGACTTGTATTTCTGAAAAATAAACTCTGTTGTTAGAGGAGTATAATTTTATTACTCTAAAGTAGTTCGATTAATGAAAAAGCGTTGAGTACCTTCATGGATATTTCGGAAAGATACCTAATACCATTCAAAACGGATTGAGGACCTACAACAATACGAATCGAAATCAATATTCATATTCATAAATGACATCCAAAGAACATGAAGCTTTGGTAGCCATATCCTTAAACTTACATACCTCGATAAAAAAAAAGCGATAATATCTCGTCAATTACGTTCCGCGTCCAGTGAATTGTCATCTTAATTTTTGTTCTTGTGATGAGAAGATTGTGCTTTGGATACTCACTTTAGATTGCCATATTTAGTTGTCTTGTAATTGGTCGAACACCTAGTAAGATTGAAAACAAAAAGTGACGTACATCAAGCAGTGGGTATGGTGTCTCCTATATATGGCCTTCACTCGAGTTGAGCTGAGATGGTAAGTCTGATGAACTATTGGAGGCATACCAAATGGTTTAGATCATAGTTCTTCTATTTATAGGCCAAAATTTGTGGCATGTACTCTACATCTAGATTAAGTCCGCTGCGTGGTTGATTTGTCTCTGCCTACAGAACCACCATAATACGCGTAGTATAATAGATGACTTGTAAAGTGGTTATCTCCATATTCGAGGACCGATATGAGTAACCATGTGCTAAACCATATCAGACACCATTCCACAATGGTCATGTATCTGCTTTAATAGATTCTCTAGAGGTAAAAGCGAGTTGTTTGTTTTACACAATATTTTATATGTCGATTCTGATCCACGACGCATGGGTAGTTGTGACATGTGCATTTTGTTGAATATAAAGGTATGCGTTGTTTCGATTACGACATGACATGCCAAAACTACGGTATATTTTATATTGAACGGTCAATCCCATATTTTGACAGAGTGTCTGACTAGGGAGAGAGATTTGTTTGCCATTCTGAAAGTGGATTTTTGTCAATGTACGAATGATAAAAAGTAGGTGTAAAAGAATAGTTATCTTAGGTTAGATTATAGGTTGCTATCCAACCTATAACTTCTCTAAGAGCCAACCTTTAACTTCTCTAAGAGACAATCCCTGCTCCCGAACCATAACTTCGTGAAAGGTCCTTTACTATTAACGATTACTATTCCCAAAGAAACAACCCAAAGCGAAGATAAAATATGTCGGTGATTTTTCACCCGCCTGCTATCCGGGAAAGGTGGCCCTTTACGATGAGTACAATCACATAATTGGGGTGAAAGCGGTTTTAAAAGCGTTACCTTCTCATTCACAAACACCCTTTACAGTTTCGCTCACTCCTTGGATGATGGGGAAAGACCTATCATCCACACCCCCTACCATGTTGCATTACTGACATCCGGTCATAAATTTTGCTTTTATTTTATCCTTATTTTCGTACTCAGACTTGCTTTACTGTGGATGCTAATCCATGTCGGCAAGAGGATTGTGCGAAAATGCTTCCCATCTACCACATTTATACCCCAAAAACATACCCCGCCTATGTGCCCACCCCCTATCGGTCCCCCGAAAGCTTTCCCAGACCCACCATTTCCCATCTACGGCTGTGATTCATGACACATAGGGGTGTATTAAGATGGTGTATGGAACCGGTAGATGGGAAGCAACTTCGAGGATTGTGGTAGGCTAATGAAAGTAACAAGTAGAAAGTTACTTAAAAGGTATGGTTGCTCAAACAAAAAATGTGTTCTCGAATGGGACTGTTTTGTTGCTCAAACACAGTATGGTTGGGTCATATTATGCTATTATCATAGCCTATAATTTGAAAGCATGTTCCTATAATTTGAATTAGTCGTGCAATTCTTATATAATTAGCAAATGCGTTTATATGATTAGAAATTTAATAGTGCACTACATATGTTATGCTTACATCATCAAAGCATGTTCCTTTCAAATTGTTCACATAGTGCATTCTCCCGAGACCGAAATTGCTTATGTTACGCAACAAAGCGTGCATCGAAACCTTTGGAATGCATTGCATTCTTTACATTTTAGATAACTAATACCATAATTCCAAAGTGTTTTGTTTGTCTTCATCTTCATTTTACGGAGTTACATTTCTTGTTTTGGCAAAAACATCTATGCATCGGACATGTCGCGAATTGATGCAAACCATCACCACAACCGTAATGACTCCTTTCAACTTCACTCCCATTGATTTAACCGGGCGGTTGCATCATTGAACCACTCAAAGTAATCACAAATGGGGCTAGAACATGTTAGGAATCTTTTCCCAAAGCATTATCACCTTCTTTTACGAAGAAGTTTTCTCGATTCCATTACAAGTTGAGTTTTTGCATCTTGAGTATAGCCAAGGACAATCAATGGCTTCATGATCATCACATTTGTTACACATGGAACATTCCTGACAAATGAATAAAATTCATGATTATCTTGTGTATATGTTCAAATTGGATGTTAAGAAACCGAATAAACATAAGTGTTTTCATAATTGAGCTTCATAATATTACAGGAAATTAAATTAAACAATTGGAAAAAACTCACAATTAAAGTGCTTGAAGTAGCAGCCATTATCGAAGTTGTCCAAGTTTTGCATCCAAATTCACCTAAAAGATTGATCGAACTTGTCCTAATTAAATTCACCTCACTTTGCACACATCCTTTAAAGAGAGACACACTACACCGTTTAAAGAGAGAGACACACTACACCGTAATTTATAGAAATATGGGGAAAAAAACAAGAAGATGACCGTTTGAAAAGTCCCAAAATAAACGATGAATGATCGTGCGTCGAAAAACTCCCGAGAATACTCTTGCCATAATATAGTTTGGATTTTTTAAAGGTTAGGTTTTAATTTATGTTGGGTACAATGCAACATCGACCCGATTAAATTTATTGGGTGTTGTTTGAATAAGGTCGAATGAATTACATTGCCAACTATGATTTCGATTAAATCAACAAGTAACTCGGGGCCGGAGCGTTGAATAGTTATTATCGACATATAACGTTTGAAAGTTATAGATCATTTTGAGAATAAGGAATTCATACCCGTGGAAACGTCACCGAAGGATCAAAACCGTTAAAGGTTAGGTTTTTAATTTATGTTGGATCTGATGCAACATCGACCAATTAAATTTATTGGGTGTTGTTTGAATAAGGTCGAATGAATTACATTGGGCAACTATGCTCTCAAAACCGGGTCGTTATAATGACACGATACAAACCCCAATATGGTTGCAACATATTCTCGTATTATCATATGGTCTATACTTTTATAATTAGCCCGGGCTACGGGAAAATTACAACAGTATAGAGGTTTCTATAAATTTGAAATTTTATAGAAACCTCATAAGTGGTAACTTATAAATCATGTTCCTTTGGAATTTTGCACGTCTTTGCATATGCCCGAATACGATGTGTTGTGCAATAAAGCGTGCATCGGAAACCCACGGAATGCATTCCATGGTTTAGAGCAAGCTGATGTTGCGATCAAAACCAAAGACTAAAGAGCAAAAAAAAATACTAACTTTTGGGTTTAGTCGGTGTTCAAACACTACGGGAAAGAGTAAAATTGGTGGGGCTCAACTTAAAGTTGCTTTTTGATTGAGGCGTAATATTAACTTGCGCCCCATCCTTTTGTTTTATTTTTTTCATTGAGGCGTAACTTTGAGTTACGCCCCAATCAGCGTAACTCTTAGTTGCGCCCCAAATATATTTCTTTTTGTCTTCTATCGACGGAAGTAGTTATAAATTACTTTGTTCGGGCTTAACTTTAAGTTACGCCCGACTAAAACCAAACTAAACACTATATTTGTTATGGTTTTAGTTTTTGTCTGGTCTTTGATCTTTACTCCTTCTCCTTTTTTGTCTGTTTTTGGACCAAAATTTTAGGTTTTGGTCTCCCCTTTGTGGATGCTCTTACATATTAGATAACTATTTAGTGCCGACACTAGCTAAAGATGCCCTTTTTGAATTACTCGTCTGATTGACAAAGCCCCCGAGGAGGTACACTTGGCGCATTTAATTGGAAGATGTGTACATAGCGTTTCACTGACCTATAAAATTTATTGGGAATCTAATTCAAGAAGTTTTTACACGCTACATACCCCAATACTCGAAAATGGAATATCATAATTGTGTGGCTTTGTTTTCCAGTGGTCTCGTTCAATCACACCGAACGTGGGCCATCTTTCCTTTAAGGCCGTGTGGTTAATGGGTGTTGTGACGGGTGTCTCCCATCTAGTATAAAGGTGTGTCCAAGAGGTTTTGCATAGACTCCCTCTTGGGTAGCAGTGCAGGTGTACCACCCGGTGACGGTCTTGCGGTTCATGCAGCACAATGTTAAAACTCGTAACTCATTTCCAAAGTGGTGATTCACTCATATTGAATGACATTTGTCGGGTTGACCGATGTCTGGCCCGACTAGACGTATCACTGGCTATTCATCAATCGATCTGCCATGCTTCCAAAAAAACAAAAATCAATGTATTGCCATTCATATTTTTGGGGTTACAACCCAGCACAAGAAGACCTATTTGTGGTGGTGCTAATCTAATGGGTGGGTGGTAAAAGTTAAGAGGCATTTCATGAACACCAAGAACATCTCCGATGCTAGAGGTCAAGGTCATCCTATGTGAATGTCTTATTTATACCTTTTGGTTGTGGGTAAGTTACTACATGACAAAAATAAATAAAATTAACACTCTCTACCTAAATTGCATCTCCAATGCCAAGGGTCCTATTTAACACTTTTTATTTAAATTTTAAAAAAGGCCGTCTGGACTTATGACCTAATGTCGGGCGAGAAAGTCTTATTTTGACTTTATCCTTTACCTCAACCTTAGCCATGTCATCTTTTCTATGACCCTCACCTTTGCATTGGAGATAAACTTTGGTGAAAAGGATATTAAATCCTATGTGTCATACTAATTTAAGACCTCTACCCCTTGCATTGGAATCTTTGTAATCTATCTTTATCGGATTGTTTACATAGATCGGATCCACGTGTTTTATGTTTGTGGTTTGTTACGACCTTTGCGTGGTTGATGTTTTTATTTAGGTTCATCTATGTCTTCAACTTAAGGCACTTTATGGTCGTCTCAAGTTACACCCTTCTCAACATACCATCTCTTTTATACTATAAATAGAAGAGAATAGAAGACCCCTTCTATTAACAAGTCTATCAACTTATATCCTCTAAATAGAAGGTCTTATATCCTCTAAACAGAAGGTCCCTTCTATCAACAACTCCATCCACATTTCAGTTCCATACATCGATAGCTTCATACCCCTTCGATTAAGTACTCTATCTACTTATATCCTCTTAACATACCAAAAATAATCAACATTTGGTGATGGATCCCCAGAACCAAATAGGTTCTCGATGTACCAGGCTATCGCACTACCGGTCCCGTCACGTACGAGTGTGAAAATAGTTGCGGTCTCTTACAATTGTCCAATGCATACGGAGTCGAACAAGGTTGGATAATATGCAATGAGTTAGCCGATGCCAAGGAAGAGCATTTGGCGCTTTACCATCGTTGTCGCACTCTGGGCATTGGTTTCCCCCCCAATAATGGACTACAACGCAAACTCATACGAAAACTCTGGAGTCTTTGATTTTGAGGATTCGATCTCTAAGCGAGCGGATTCGTGGCCGTTTGGATGGCCGAGTTTTGAGATGCAAAACCAGGCCACCGTGTGGAGATACTTGCTAGACAGTTGGAGGGTCAAGGCGAGTTTATGGCATGAGAGAGCAGCGAGAGGTGGTTAGACGTAGGGTGTACCCATCTAGGACTGCGAACAGGGAAAGGGTTGCGGTAGTCGTAGATAAAAACCTTGATATTGTTTTAGTCACACATGTGTGACCCAAGTGGGTCGATATGGTGGTTGGTGTGTTAGTTCCAGTTAAAATTTTCTGTTTGTTGTCCAATTATCTTATTTTCCAGTAATGAAATGCGTGCATGTAGTTGTATAAACACATCTGTGTGACAGGTCATTCGATCTGGTGGTTGGTGTGTTAGTTCCAGTTAAAATTTTCTGTTTGTTGTCCAATTATCTTATTTTCCAGTAATGAAATGCGTGCATGTAGTTGTAGAAATCAAGTTTAATTTCCAAACATAATTTGGTAATATAACAAAGGTAACTGGTTGAGTGAATAGGTAAATTTTAGCCCAAATAGTTGTGGCCCTCCCGACTCTCAGTTGTTCCTCTTCCATGTTCATCTTTTTTCACAAGCGTCATACATGTAGAAAAAAAAATCAAACTGCCAGTCTTGAGTGTTTCCGACCATTGATTAACAATATAAAATATATAGTAGCTTGGTTGGTTGAGGGATTGGTATGTTCAAGTTAATATAAAATTCTCGGGTAGGTTGAGGGATTGGTTCACATAACTGCTCACCCAAAAAGATCCCACCCTAAATATTGTAGTGGTTTTTAAGCATGGCCATTCATTGGCCATATATGTGACACGTGTGCGATTTGAAGCCTACACCACAACTACAAACTGAAATATCACTCTTTGTCGTCTTCTTTAGCTTGATCTCCTTCTTTCGTGCCTTCCTTCTACATCCGTGACTCCATCTTTGTTCAATCTGCAGCACATACCTTACTTCTCTTTACTCCAGCAGAAAGGTGAGTACCTTGAAACATAAAGTTCGCTATACATTATTAGTTTCTTTTTACCGATACCTTCTAATTAGGGTTCATCCTCGATTCCGTTTCTTCCCGAAATGCAAATTTGTTTCTTTCATGAACAATAGGGTTTAATTTCATTAGCCTTTCTAGTTAAATCGTCCGCAAATGAGTATAATTTGGTTTCCATTTTTCTAGAGTTTCTTATGTTCCTCTTCGATTTACTGTTGTACATTGATGTCACCCCAGGGGTTTATGAAATTATTCTACATTGATCCAATTAGGTACCGTAAATTTTAAAAATAAGGTTTTAATTGATCCGAGAATTTATATGCGATTGGCTCGTAAGTATAATCCTTGAAACAGACATTTTTGAAACAGAAATAAATGTGACTGTGGTGGGTAAGGTTAGCATAATCCTCCAACCGCATTTTGAAAATGAAATACATGCAAGTGAGGGGTAATTTCTTAGTTGACAATGTGTATCGGGATAGTTGAATATATCAACTAATAGTTGAATACTTATAAATAAATTACATTTTTTCTAATTGGTCCCAACTTAGAATGATCGGTTTGGAAGGCGTAAATTTGGATGTATTACATTATCAATTTTTGGTTTATATATCATTTGTATAATTTCTATTCATTACACATAAGTAGTAATGGTCTGTCAAAGACTATGTATTTGGAAGTTAGGAATTGACCATGTTTTCCTTATGTAATCATGGTCACTTAGGCGAAGATGTCGTTGTCCTTTGACGGTCGGGAGGGCTGCTTAGGTTTGACTTTTGGCCTAAAGACAGGGAGCCATCTGCATGATCAAAAATCACATATTACGGCTAAAATTCGACAGGACGGTGGAAAAGGAACTACATTTTTTTGTAATTCGTAGACACATTGTTATTGTAGACTAACATCGTGTTACTATCAATTGTGTGCAGAAAAGGGAACTGGTCAAGAGCTATGACCACACACAAAATCTTAAAAAAATGGAGGGACAAGTTGTCGGCAAAGCGATTCAAATGGTCGAGAAAGCGGGGTTTGGTGAATTATCAAAGATGTGTGTGTTCCAAGCTGATAGGAGTTTGATTTCGGCATTTCTTGTCAGATGGCGCCATGAAACCAACACTTTCCATTTACCAACATTCGAGGCGACAATAACCCTAGAGGACTTTGTGTATATTGCAGGACTAAATGTGATCGGTCTTCCGATTTTTGGTACCTTCAAATGTTCGGTCGTAAATGCGGTCGTCAAGTTTCTGGGAAAACAAATTGACCTTAAATATGTAAAGGACAGGGCGTTAAACTTAACTGGTTGTACAAAAATTTCTCGCGGCTGTTTTTGCTCGAAGATGCATCGGACAAAATGGTGGACCAAAGATACCTGACTTACATTTGGTGGCTCATAGGTTGTACTATTTTTCAGAGGCCGGTTCATCCACGGTTAGTGTGCGATATTTAGGTTTGATTGCCACTCCATCTATATCCAGCCGGTTTGCTTGGGGAATTTTGCATTCTCCCACTTGTACCGAGGCATGACTAATAATGTTACCTCAAATGGGAACCACTGTTCGGGCTCGCAACACTACTCATGGTAAAGCAATTTCAGTTTCACCCCATACTATTTCTAAATAATTTGTTTTCGATGGTGGATAAAAGCTAACACTTTAGCCATTTCATGTCGATCTGCTGGATTTTGAGAGGTTCCCAATGCGTTCGGACCCGATAAAGACAGGCATTATACATTCCCCGCACTGTCGATGGTCGCAACGTGGCATGAGTGATGACTGCACCACAACTATGAGAGGATTAGAGATGCTTTGAATGGTTATGACCAGGAAAGATGTGTTCTGAGAACCATATTTGAAATTATTGTATACAGACTACCCTTTTTAAAAACCAAATATCGTGAAAATTAATAGTTATCCGCTTATAATATTTACTAATTTATGACTATTTTAGGCAATTAATTTATTCCGTTGATCTATTTCGACAACAAAGATGTAACTATATTTGAAATTAATAGTAACCTGCCTAATAAAAATGTCATTATCGGTTTGTTTGGAGGCCGCACGAAGATCGCGAATTTAATGAAAACACACACACATTCGAACTTGTTCTTTGAACTTTTGGAAAGGCAAAGACTTGGCTGATTAATTACAATGAGTGCGAAATGTGGCGACAGACAGTGATGCATGCGTCAGTTTGGGATGATCTGGACTAAACTCGAAGCGCCTATTGTATATACAAGGGCTGGTAGGTGGTCCACCAAACAAAGACTTGACAAATTGCTAGGGGTGTATGTAAAGCATTGGAAGCAGATCGCAAAGATCTAGTCTTCATGATAGAAGGTGAATCGTGAACCTCAAGAGTGTAAGTGCCGTGTTCCCTGAATACAATGACCAGTATTCAGTATTAGGTGCCACGTATCGGACATTCGCAAATGGTGTACATGAGATACCGCACAACGCCTATGCACACTTGGTGAGTTGACTGCATACCGTAAAGCCGCCATAAAAATGGGTGAAATTTTATATTCTATACACCTTCTTTTGTAACCACCTAATTAATTGGATTTTACATTCTGCAGATGGGACTAGCAACTTCCCTGGTGGACAAGGTTCGATGTATGGTTAGCCGGGAAGCCAACCCTGATATTGTGGACATTATGGAGGCAATCGTGAAACTGCCAGATGATTTAAACTCTTACATCAATACAACCAATAAACCAAATGGAAAGTTGGGAAAGAAAGGGAAACCGAAGGGACAACGGCCGGCATGGGGAACCATCCCATAGAGAAGATTTGGATCGTGTGGGGGTGCGCCACGGTTTGCATTCGCCTGATGCCGAAGATTAGTTGGGAGAACCGAGATCCAATAGAGGAACATGGCAGTGGTGATACGAATGTGGTGGTGAATGTAATCAACTCAGACATTGGTATAGTACAACCCTAGAACACGAATAAGTAAAAGTAAATAAATTAGTTGCGACACTAACATAACCATCGTTTAATTTATTGTAGATGTCAATGAACCGGACTCACGGGGCCTAATATGGGGTCAACCAGAACACACAACGGAGACGGCGGCGGGGGATCTTTGTTGCCATAATTGAGCCACTGACACTGGTAAGGGTCGCCACCAACCCATTAAAATTTACAAATTTATCCGAATGAAAATTCATTAATTCACTTTGTACATTCGATCTGCAAAGTGTGGGAATCTTTAATGATACAAGTAAGGAACTTGAAATATCCCAACACTCACCACGGACAAACGATGAGTCCGGCCTTGATAGCATGTCCAATACGGCCACAACCAAAGACATATCAAGCATACAAACAGAAGCCCGGGTTGAGGATGGGTTGGAAAACACATCCATACCCATTGGTATAGTACAACCCTAGAACACGAATAAGTAAAAGTAAATAAATTAGTTGCGACACTAACATAACCATCGTTTAATTTATTGTAGATGTCAATGAACCGGACTCGCCGGGCTCTAATATGGGTCAACCAGAACACACAACGGAGACGGCGGAGGGGGATGCTGTTGCCATAATTGGGCCACATCCTGTTGGTAAGGGTCGCCACCAACCCATTAAAATTTACAAATTTATCCGAATGAAAATTCATTAATTCACTTTGTACATTCGATCTGGTGTGACGAGAATCTTTAATGATACAAGTAAGGAA
Source organism: Papaver armeniacum (assembly GCA_023531295.1). Lineage (NCBI taxonomy): Eukaryota > Viridiplantae > Streptophyta > Magnoliopsida > Ranunculales > Papaveraceae > Papaver > Papaver armeniacum. The sequence goes on from JAJJWW010006831.1 coordinate 614,714, forward strand.
CTTGAAATATCCCAACACTCACCACGGACAAGCGATGAGTCGGCCTTGGTAGCATGTCCAATACGGCCACAACCAAAGACATATCAAGCATACAAACGAAGCCGGGTTGAGGATGGGTTGGGTCTAGGAAAACACATCCATACCCATTGGCTCTAATCGTGAACAAGGAGATCAACTTCCCGATGATAACAACCTCAAAGATGGGGTTCTTTGAAGAAAACATGGAGCTGTTTAAGAGTCTAGCGCTTAGGCGCAATTCCAAGGAAAAGAGGGTCAAATGTATATAAAAGATCTAATTTTTGGGATGTGTTTACTTTATTGAACCCGATAATTCGTTTTGGGTCTATTTACGATTAAATGCAGTCGTGTCATTTCATGGGCGGATCAAGCTAACGTAATTACCACACGGAGGCTGCAGGATGTGTAACCCATAGGCCCCGGAAAACAGTACAAGTATTGTACGTTTTATATGTTTTACCTTAATGTGAGTCCTGAAAACTAATGGACCTAAGCATATCCCCTCGCCACATACTAGGACTTCATTTGTAATAGTTATTATTAATTTGGACATCATCAATCGTTTAGGGTCAACAATGAAGAAGGATAATTGGGACCGTCCCACGAGGAAAAACTCTAGCATTGAAGTCGGGACTGGGGACTCGTTTAAACCTCCGTTCGAATCGGCTGACCATTCGTAATCAAAGATCCGGGGAGCTGCAAAGTGTGTCTTGAAGTGTGGCCCTTATTTTGTTGGTTAATTGCTCAAACCCATTTTTGATAAGGTGAATTGCGCGAGTGCCAATGATAAGGCTGGTGACCCAAAATTTTAAAGACCAACTCACTAAATTACGGGCCTCGTATGCGATGTAAGAGGAGAAGTTGAAAATGGAAAAAAAAAAGAAAGCAAGGAATCGGGGAAGGGGGAACAAGACTTCTACGGGCACGTATTAACCTTAAGTAATTACTATTCAGTCACAAGTGGTTTACATTGCTACCTTACTCGTTGGACCCTATATAATAAGCCTAGATGCGGAACAAGTGGCCGCCTCAGAGGTGGAAGGATTCAGGCCGCCAAAAAAAATTGCACTTGCAAAAGGTAGGCCACCATATCTTGCATTTATAAACTTTATATTTACTCATTGTCTCAAGTTGTACTGGTACTACATTTAGAGGTATAGGGTTCTTGTAAAGTAGGAGTACGATTTGTATCATATATTCCCGTATCTACAAACTTAAAATAATTGAGGTACTTTTGATGTTAACAAGATTGATTCTTGTTTTTCCTTGATTGTATTTGATTTGTTTTATTGAAAGGATATTTATTAATCATGCGTTAGGTGGACCTAAAACGACCAAAGAGTAAGGGTGTGGTTGAAAAACCAAGAAAAATAACCTCAACTACGAAAGCCATCACAAAAGGTTAGGGATCCTCACCACATTTACCAATCGATACTGAGGGTAAGCTCATTCGATGTATATTTTCGCGTACCCCATTTAAGATTTAGGTTGCTGCACACACGATGTTATCTCACACAGGGTCATTAACATATGCAGTATATGTAACAACCAATTTGGGACCTAGCGGAGAGTTCATTGGGAAAAAAAAAAAACGTAGAATATGGGGAGACAGGCGTCTTAGACGGCGGAATTACTACTAGCCATATACATTAAATTCACTTTCGTATTTTTCTTAACATACGACTTATTGGATGCAGTGTGAAGCCAACTATGCACCGGTTTGTTATGTTGCCAACGGGACGCTTACAGGTGTACATAGATGCGTCAATTTTTTGGAAAGACTGGTTTTTTGGAAATATCGGGCAATTGATTCATGTATTAAGTTAAATTTTTTGGACCTAACTAGATGTCAGCTAAATTGATGTCAGTGGTATATATACTAACGTTCACAGATACGGGAAATGGGGATTACAAAACTGGTATGGGCCGTTATACGGCGCTAAGAACTACAACATATGTTTTACTTTCGGTATGGAAATATGTAATCGCACTTCATGTAAGCGTAATTCAATACAATGGCATCCTGGTCAGATGTGTAGGATCATAATATCGCAACGGACAAGGTTCGCGGGATTAATAAACGACGGTGTCGCGAGGGAGTCGCAGGGAGCTAAAATAAACGACGCGATGAATAACGACAAACAAAACAATTGGAAGACATGAAACTTTGGCGAGGGCTAAGAAGTGTCGCGAGAATGAATATTCGTGCATTTGCGACACTTCGCGAGACATTCCCGAAAATAAAGGATAGCTTAGCTGTCATCCACTATGTATTACCCTATATAAAGGGCTAAGTGAGTCTGTTGGAAGGGAAAGATCTTTTTGAATGATTAAGCAAGCCATTATGAGAGAGAAAGTTTAAGAGTGTTTTAATTACATTTGGTGTAATTCTATTTTCCTGTGTAGACATTTCATGGAATCAATTAATAAATATTCTTGATCACACATCTTTCAATGAATTAATTAAGTAAAAACCGAGTAAGGGGTGTAGTGTGGGGATTTCCCTGCAACTACATATGCGCTAGAAACAGGGAGAGAGCAGAGATTGACGCAGAAATTGGAAAGAATTTGGATTAACAGAGAAAAGATTTGGAGTGATACTCAAGAATTCATTGAAAAAGAAAAATGGCTAGAAGAAGAAACATTACAAAGGCAACCAACGATTATAAGAAGAAGTGGAGACTTACTTTGGAGAAAGGAGGAATGAAACAGGAGGATCATCAAGGATGAATATGAGAAATGATGAAGAAAATCAAAATCAGCCACCGATCTCCCCGAAGAGCAAACGCAGTTGTGGATTATGATAGAGTAAGTGTACATACTTGGAGGTCCGATTCGAAGACGAGAGGGAAGAGGAGCAGCAGCTGGTGAACAATGGACAAGGAGGAAGAGAGCAAGGAATGAATGGAGAAATGAATCCGGAAATGAAGAAATCGTGACGTTAGAAAGATTGAGACAAACAATACATGAAGAGAGACGACTAGAGGCGAGAGAACGAGCAAACTTGACAAGAGCGAGAATCATGAATTGAGGATGGAAAATATGAGATTGCAAAATAGGAGATCAAGAAGTAGTGCGAGATCAAGTTCAAGATCGATTAGGGAAGAAAGAAGGAGAGTTTTACCAACAGAAAGTACCGAGGAAGAAAACCAACAAGAAACACAAAATCCAAGCACTGAGCATGGCGAGAGAAGGGGAAATGGAAGATCGTTATATTCCTCGGCCCAAAATCTTCAAGATGAGCGGAATAGGAAAATCAAGGAAACATGCAACTCCAAGGGCCGAATGACCCAATTCTTTGAAGGGAGAGTAATCTTGCAGGGGAGAGAAGCATTGAGAAGAAAAGAGAGATTGAGGATGACATTGAGAGGCACTACATTGAACAAGCACGGCTAGCTCGCGAGAGAAAGGGAAAGAGCAGAAATGGAAAATCAAGAGATGGAAGAGGCAATCGTGCGGAATAACCACGACAACCGGAAAGAAGGAGGGAACAAAATCGTACCAATAGAAATATTAATGAAGAATATGAGAGGGTGCAGAGGGGAACCGAGAGACAGCCCAAGAAGAGAGAACAACCGATATAATGGCGTGCGGACCAAGAAAGAAACGAAGAAGAACGTCGCAGGGAAAGGAGAGAAGAAAATAACGAGCAAGAAGGTCAAAACAGCACGAGCGTAGAAGAGAGAGGCAGAGCTAAAAAGACCAGAGAATCAAATTCGAGGCAAATGAACAAATCTTAAGAGAACGGTTGAAATGAGAGGATTCTTGAATAATAGAAGGGAAGGAGGAAGGAAACAATTGGACGAAGCCATCGCAGAAAGCTGCGAAGAATCCCTTCACGCTAGAAGTGCGGATGGGAGGAGTACCTCCTAAGTGCAATCTACCCGCATTAACCAACATCTTTGATGGAACAACTCGTGCGGAAGACAACATATCAAGGCTTATATGAGATGTATGTTGCGGTGGGAGAATCATGATGCTATACTTTGTGCAAATATTTCGCATCAAGCCTAATAGAGAAGCACTAAAATGGTTTGAAGGTCTGCCAAGGAACACAATCACATCATTTAACCATTTACAAGCCACATTCCCGGGAGCATACATAAGTAACAACTCTTCACGACTGTATTGAAGATGTATTCAAGTTGAAACAAAGAGTCAGGAGAGCTTAAGGCATGAGTTGACAATAAGATGGAGGACCATGTGTAGCGAAATGGCAGGACGGGTTGAGGAAAGATATCTCATCCTATCATTTGTGAATGCTCTCTTCGCGACTAACTTGTTATACATTCAAATTTTTAGAATCAAAAATACAATCACGATGGCGAATCGGAGAGTTACAGGGAAGAATATATTGCCTTAGAAGAAAGACGTAATGAAATGAATTCTTATCCGATCGCGAACACAAGCTCGAATGTCGCGAACGCAAGCTTGTTGCCTCAATTCATAAATACGGTGGCGAGCACTTCGCAAGGACAGCAAGCAAGGAAGGCTGATGAGGGACGGCGAAGATAGTAGCCATGGGAAGCCGCGACCAAGAAGAGTTTGAACGAGAAAGGAACTACCACAACCGTAACAGCAATAATAAGATTCAAAGGCTAGATCATGTACAAGAAACTTACGGTGGACGAAGGCAAAATAATCATGCAGGCGTGAGAAGTCGCGAGAATAGTATGGGAAGAGATTAAGATGCCTCCACCGAATGCTAGTGTGGAAAAGATCCGGGAAGCTATACTTGTAATGGAAGATGTACCAAGACCTTGGAACGTGGGAATGGAACCACCACCAAAGCGATAAGTCATGAGTTTTGCTCTTACCATCGCTTCCATGGGCATCAAACAAACGATTGTAGAAACATAAAGAGAATTATTCTCGGGGATGATTGATCGTGGGAAGTCAATCACTTTCTAAAGGGAGAAGAAAAAGGCCGACATTACCACCACCACCGAGAGATGCACTGAACAAGTGTCACAAAGGAAAGGAAACATTTGTGATAGAAGTTGGAACAAAAGCTAAAAATTTGAATTGCAATTTATCGTCCACTCCTATCGCACAATCGAAGATTTTCATGACAACGTGCTCGGTAGAGTCTTTGCGAGAGATGCTAATGATAAAGAAATAATGAGTCCAAGCGAGAACGACGCCAGCTAGAAAAGTGGTAGCCGAAGACTATCTCTTTCTCTGCAGATGAAGTGCCAAAAGAAAGAGAAACACATGATAGCCCGTTGGTTGTGAAACTAGAGATTAACCCAAAACCGGTTGATGGAGAAGATGATGAAGCGTAAGATTGCCGGGCGATCAACCGAATCCTAATCGACTTTGGAAGTTCGGTGAATATTCTTTTTTACCATACTTACAAGACGATGGGAGGAAAGGATGAGGATTTGATCCCTCGACATACAAAATATATGGCTTTAATGGCACCGCAAACAAGCCAAAGGGAGAGGTTCACATGAGAATACCTCTACAAGGATTATCAACTCGATGTTTTATTCTGTGTGGTTGACGTGGAATCTCCGTATAATGCGCCGATTGGGAGGCCATGGCTTCATGAAATCTTGGGGTCGCATCAACATACCACCAATGTATAAAATTTCCCATCCAAACGGCATTGGTATTATACAGGAGATTGGAAGGAGTCGCAACAATGTCATGAGGTCGATGTAGAAAGTGCGAAGAAAGAAATGCCAAAAGAAAGGGTTGGAAGCAACATGTGAGAGATGAGCAGAGAAAGGAAAAACTCGATGGTAGATCCTATGAAGTGAGATCGAACATACCTCGCGAGGTGAATGCCTAGAGACAGCCAATATTATGATAATAAAGAAGCGAAGGATATGAGGAACAAAAGGCATAAGAAGTGAATAATCAACAAAAGCAGAGAAAAAAAGTAGCAGTTGAAGTAATGATAAAGTAGAATCTCGCATCAAGAGTATATGAGAATTGGTTAAGAAAAAAAAAAAAAAAAAAAATGACAAATGAAACGGAACTATGCGAATACTTCGTAAACAAATATCAACAAATAATGAAACATGAATGATTGAATGATTTAACAAAGATGAATGAGTAAAAGAATGGGACGAACCTTTATGGCGTACACCCTAGTTCGCGAATAACATTTCGAAGAGGCAAATGTAAGACCTAAAGTGCGTCATATAAGGGGGTATCTCTCGACATGGCTCAGGGAAAGGTTACACCGCTCCCGAAGCTCGAGTCATGAAAATTTGGGGCCCATGAAAGCCTATCAGGAAGAGGTACCTTGGATTCTCAACTATATATATAAGGTTATACCACCGGTTGGGCGACCGAGGGTCTCTTCCAAGGAGTCGTTGTATGCTCAAGGCGCCGAGGTACACGGTTGAGCCGAGTGCCCTGGATGGATGAACCTACCCCGGCCATTCTTGGCAAGTCTTGGCATATGTTACACTCGCCCGAAGAAAACTCCACTTAGGGTGCGATCTCGTAACCATAAACCCTATAGGTATAAGGGATAAGAGGGTTGCATTTAAAACAACTGGTTGTTGTTAAGACCGGATGGGAGGAGCTAGTCTTGTATGGCCGATGTTTCGCCTCCTTGAAGGGGCAACAGGGGAGATGATAAGGGCGACGCTCTCCATTAGGGGGAGTGTCAAAACAGACGCAAATGTCATAAGGCCGTGTTTTCGCAAGAGAATTTAGGCTTGTCATATTTGTGCAATGATCCCGCAGAGGCAATAATACTAACGCGAGGGTAAGGCGAGATCAATGGGTCTTTACACGAAAGTGTACGGACGTCCTGCGATTTCGTCGCAAGACAGCAATGTCATGGGGCTTTATGTTCGCAAGGATATCTAGGCCTGTCATATTGTCGCAACTAAAACATCCTGCAGAGGCAAAAATACTTGGAAAATGATAAGGCAAGATCAATGGGTCTTTACATGCAAGTGTAAAGACGTCCTACGATTTTGTCGCGATGAAAGGTGGCAGGGGAAGACCTCTAATTAGGAGGTCTAACTTGGAAGACCACACAAAAATGATAAGGCAAGGTCAATGGGCCATTGCATGAAAATGTAAAAGGCGACTGCGACCTTGTCGCAACAAGAAGAGATAAAATAAAGACTACCGAAATGATAAGGCGAGAAAAGTAGGATTCTTAATTTATGAAGATACCCGCGACCTCGTCGCAACGATACATTTCAATAACAATAAAATTATTATCCAACAAAATACATGATGACAACTAAAATCTTCCATTTGAAGATAAATAACAAGAGGCAAGTATGGGAACTAAAAGATGGAATATTGTTATTCATCTTTCGATGAAAGAGTTATACATCAATAATGTTAGCCAATTATATTACAAAGAAGAACTACCAAAAGGGAGTGAAGATTGAATTTAGGGGGCAACAATCCAAGAAGTACACTATAATAAAGAGATACGTAAATGTACGAGATATTACAAAAAATAAAGAAAACAAAAAGAATTATCTCTTTGGTGATTCTTCTCCTTCATCCGATTCTTGATCCTATTATTCTCATCGCTTTAATTTTCTTCTTCGCTAGCCTCACTATCGAAACGCCCGAGACAGGCAGATTCTCAGAACCTTTTCGTAAAGCCGGGATATGAATGAGAGGGATATTGTGGTCATTACAAACATACTCCATGGCTTCATTGCGAAAACGAACGGCATCATTATTAAAATTCGCCACCTGTCGTTAGAAATTGTTTCCTCAACTTGAAATATTTATTCTCGCGAAGGGGAGAGACTCTTTCGAGTGTTCTCTTTTTGATTCAAGCTCTCTAATTCTAACTTGAAGTCTCTTCTCGGATTCTACAAATAAGTAACAACAAGTTAATAATTTACAAGCAATACTACGTGTATAAGAAGCGACAAGGTATAATAAGTAACCTTCTCTATCGAGATATCATATCTTTAATCAAGGAAGTATGCTCGGCATGAAGACTAACATCAACACCTAGGTTATTCGGCATTATCTAAAACTTTCGCAGCCTGTGCGAATTCATCGTCACTATTAATAATAAGAAGTGAACGAACTTGCTCTTCTCACGCTTAAGTATGGTATTCTCGATGAAGGAGTTCATCTCGTTCAACTTGCACACCAAGAAGAGATTTGTGGAATTCCCGCTAACGCCCGTGCACCTCTCGTTAGTAATGCGATCATTCTCATCTATGAGATCACTAATTTTCTTCCTTAAAGTTTTGACTTTCTTCTCGGAATCAAGGTACATTCGTTTAAAGCGATTAGTTAGATTTAAACTAGATCTATGTTCGATCTCTAAGAGATGATATTTGGATTGAAGATCCTTTAATGAAAGGAGGTTAGTTTTATTTGAGGAACTACTTAGAGATTGATTGAGGTGAGTAAGGAGGACATCATCATTCATAGGCTCGGGAAATGAATGAAGAAGAATGGATTCTTCGGAGAGATTATACACGTCTGCGAGAATAATAGTCAGACAAAAGAAAAATAAAAGATAACACGAAAAGGATTTGAGAATTGAAAATTACTATACCATAAAGTTGCTGATTTGAATTCTGAAGAGTAGATATCCTCTCCTTTTGGGAGTCCATATAAAGCTTCTAATTTTTTGAATCTTATCGCGAGATGACGCGCTTCAATTTCACTCTTGGGTCTTCTTGTTCAATTGTAAATTTTTCTTTTCAAGATTGTGCGTCTTCTCTCGAGATCCGAGGCAACTACAAAAGAAGTTTTTCCACTTATGAAAGAAGATAGAAAACCGTTAATATATATATATTTAAAAATTTAAAATTAACAGGAAATATGACTCGCATGCATACCAAAGACCCAAGTGCATTCAAGAAGTCAGGAGACACAATTCTAGAGGCTCCATTGAAAGAATTATTGCCTTCTAAGTAAAGCAAGATTACACACATTTAAGTAGAGCCCCGCAAAGGAAGCTAGGGGAGCATCTCCCATTCCTTGGAAAGAGTCTCGAGAAGATGCTAGATAACCGATCCATAGAGAACCGGTCAACGGAATCTCTTTAGCGAGAGAAGGATTCGAATCATGGTTATCCTCGTCGAAGATTCGGAGCTTGAGCTAAGGCGAGAAGAAGACCGAGTCTTACGCTTCTTAGATAATGGAGCAAGATTTATCTTTGCGAACGACGGTTTTACCCTTACTTAATCTTCGCGACCACGACTTCTTCAACTCCAACCTTCGCATATGGTTAAAGATAAGAAACAGAGGCAACAATATTGTTTCAAATAACAAAGGAAGTGTTTCTTACTTCACCCGAAGCCGATCGAAGTATCGTCGTAGTACTCTCCAACGGATTATCCTTGTAGCTTCTTCTCAATTTGGCGATCAGAAAAAATTTCACAAACTCAAACCAAATATAAAAAGAAAGTTGCGAAGGCAAGATTTGAAGCGAGAAACATACCTCTTTTGCCTTAACAGGCCATTTGAATTCCCAAGGATGATATCCCGCGAGATTCGCAGGAAGAATATGCGAGCCCGCGATGTAAGGGCCATTTAAGATCAAGGGTACAACCCACCACTTCTCATCTTTGGAGTGGCGAGGAGTAGTATTGTTGCCCGGGTGCCAGTCAATATCTTGCATGAGTAATTTATCTTCGTGGACATTATTCTTTTTTTTTTCAAAGCGAATGCCCCAATGAGATTTCGGATTCCTCATGTTTATCACCGCATAATTTTCAAAAAAAGTTCTCTACGGTGTACTTCTCAAAGACTATTTCCAAGTCTCATAAATCGGGGTTTCTAACAAAGTATTAGGTATAAAGATCCTTTCACAAGAGCACACGGTTCGCGAACTCAAGCATTAGGCGAATGCAATCGCCACTTAATTGATAAATGCCCGAGAGAATTTTTCATGGGCCAAGATTTCATAAAATAAAGGCATCTCGCGGATTGTATAAGGGAATGGGAAGTCCTGCGAGAAGGTCGACCTAGCGAGACTATAATTTTTTGATCATCACATTGATGATCGAAGAGAACAACTTTGCAGAAAGAATAGATGAATATTCTTGATCGGGAATGGTTGATAGAGTAAAACCCTTCTCGAGCAACTTCTGTTGAACTTCATCAAAAGAAGATTTGTATGCACGACTAATGGAAGCCATTATCAGTATGGGAATGAATGGGAGGTTGGAGATTAGGATCAGCTTTAGAAGGGATGAAGAAAAGATTTACAGTAGCAGGAGCGCAAATTGCGGAAGGAGAGAGTCAAGAAAAGTTGCAGAGAGAAACTAAAGGAAGAAAAGAGGAGGAAAAGAAAGCTATATATAGAAAAATCAAAAAGATTCTTGAGAAAAACGAGGGCATTTAATGCGAGAAGAGACAATTTAACGGTCGAGAATAAACGGTTGGAAGAGACGTGTCAAGAAAAGACTCTAATAGTCAAAATTTGTGTAATAGTACGGAGCTGAAACAGATAAAGATAAGTAGTCGCGGCAAATCAAAATATTGATTCTCATGACATTCTCTCCCTCGCAGAGGAGATGTAAGGAGAGACAGGAGACGGAACTTCATATATATACTACAAAGAAGCTTCGGAACTTCGCTAAAAGAATAGAGGCAAGTACGTACTTTTCAAGAAAAGTATTTTTTCGGCTCGTTCCTTCACCAATTAAAACCAAGGATTATTACAACAATGAATTTTTCCTTAAAACCGCTCTTCAAGCAATATTCAAGGAAAAAGAGGCAAGATGTAGGATCATAATATCGCAACGGACAAGGTTCGCGGGATTAATAAACGACGGTGTCGCGAGGGAGTCGCAGGGAGCTAAAATAAACGACGCGATGAATAACGACAAACAAAACAATTGGAAGACATGAAACCTGGCGAGGGCTAAGAAGTGTCGCGAGAATGAATATTCGTGCATTTGCGACACTTCGCGAGACATTCCCGAAAATAAAGGATAGCTTAGCTGTCATCCACTATGTATTACCCTATATAAAGGGCTAAGTGAGTCTGTTGGAAGGGAGAGATCTTTTGAATGATTAAGCAAGCCATTATGAGAGAGAAAGTTTAAGAGTGTTTTAATTACATTTGGTGTAATTCTATTTTCCTGTGTAGACATTTCATGGAATCAATTAATAAATATTCTTGATCACACATCTTTCAATGAATTAATTAAGCAAAACTGAGTAAGGGGTGTAGTGTGGGATTTCCTGCAACTACAAGATGAACGTGTAAATACAAAAAATTTGCCGGTACTTAAAAAAGTTTAGTGTTGGGTATTGTCTGTTTCACCAATTTTCTTCTGTATTATCAGCGGATATATTTTAAATATATAACTGGTGCAAAAGTAGGCGAAAAACAACGGAGATAATAAACTCAGAGATGTGCCTTAAACTTATACAACTCTGATTGAGCATCTTTTTAAAAGGAAAAGATGTGCCTTAAACTTATACAACTCTGATTGAGCATCTTTTTAAAAGGAAAAGCTTTTTGAAAAATTAATTCAAACAACATTTTGCAATAAAAATGGAGATTTCTCTGAATGAACGATTACTTAAACTTTACTTAATTTCTCGTCGTTGTTCAGTCGAACACAGGTACCTTATTCTTCGACTACTAAAGTTTTGTTCGTGTAACTGTGCAGGTGGGTCAAATAAATTTGAATGGGTAAGCCACCCATTCGCTACTATAAAAATATTGGGGCCTTATTCAAGAAATACCTAAAAAAATTGGATGGGTAACTCTGTTGGAGGGTCGTAGAAAATTTACTAGGTAGGCTACCCATTCGCAACTATTACAAATATTGGGCCCTTATTCGAAAAATACCTAAAAAAATTTGATAGGTAACTCTGTTGAATAGTCGTATCATTTTTACCAGGTATGCCAGTCCGTCTGTACTATAAAAATTATTGGCTGCGTTGTTTTAGTTTATAATGGTGTGGTACAGCGCTGTACGGGCCATCCGTGAACTACAACTTCACGGTGGATAGCATGACCTAGTCTCGGTACTGTTTAGAGGTTTTTATTATTGCGTTCGACTATGGTAATAGTCGAACGCCTATTAACATAGTAATAGGAAGAAAAAATATTCTATAAAACTCTATAGTTAATGGACACCTGTAACAATCAAATATACCAATCGTCTACTTGAATGGAAATATTACAGGCTTGGTTCAATCATTGTTTCCAACATGTAAGCAACAATCAATTCACGAAGTATCTAAAGTATGAATGGGTTAGCATGGTAATGGTAAACCGTTATTAAGATACACTCGAATAAAATGGAAAATTTAAAACTAAAATGAAGACTGGATTTGTCCAGAGATAAATTACACCAAATATAAAGGGAAAAAATATTCGCTACCAAACCATGGCTCGAAAACTGAGTTCACAAAGCCGGGTTATAAGATCACTGAAAACGTCCCATATTATGACGAAAACACCTGCAGTTTGGTCGACCATCCCACGAATACCATCTGCGCAGGCGCTTAGAATGACGCAGAGGTGGAGAAGATGCATCACTGAAATACAAAACATTTATTTAGTTATATGCCATGACCGCATTTGGTATTAAGTTTAACTCGATTTAAACAGGATGGCTGATGGGCATGTCCCCGATTCATTCACCAAAAACAAAGTTACATTCATACAAGAAAGGCCAGTGTTATGTGACTAGGCGCCACAAATTATACAACAAAAAGTTAACTAAACTATATGGGGCTAACTACATGCAACCGCACTTACTAAGTGCGGGTAGGACGAGGGACGGGAGGTGTCTGACATGACCTTTGTTATGACCGTTCGTGACATTGACCGCACCTCCATCAGTAACTCTCACAACACTTTGAGACTCGATCCGCTTTCTCTTCTTTCTTCGACCACCATTGCGCTTCCAAACAGGTGGAATTATGTATTCAGAAGTTGGATCATAAGGCCATCTGGAGTAACCTTCACATGGGGCAAAAGTAACAGCGTAGGTGCGCCGATAATTGTCCATGGAATACCGGTCATGGCGATGAATCTGCCGCAGATCCGCACCCATACGCATTATAGACGAGCGGTGCATGTATACGAGGAATCCCAGTTTGGAACCGTAAAACAGCTGCAAGTCCTCAATGTAAGATCCAGAATACAATTCTCCAGGTGGTCGACGTGAAAATTTGTTGTTGCCGTAGAATCGGTGGGAATGCATTGTTTGGTCTTGTTAACAACCTTCACCAATCTCTTCGATGCATATCGGGTGATAGTCTTGGTACGCGTGAAACTCCTTTCATGACGCTTAGCAAAGTAAACAAATGCCTTGACGCGGTGGCCCGTACAAGTGCGAAACGGGATAAGACCTTGCAACACGAAGTTGAGAATTGGTTGACTCGCACATATTTGTTGTGAATATACCCCACCTTTTCAGTGTGGGAAACAGAAAAGGCTTTTGTCCAGAGTGACTTGTCATACTTAAGTAACCAATCGCACACCTTGGCGAGGCTTTACGGATCTCACCCATATGGTATTCAAAGTTTCGGGGAAGAGCTGTAGTAGCGGCTATCCATATGAATTCACGTCACCGTGTCATCATTGAAAGTCGTGTAGAAGTTCTCCAAGAAATGATGCACACAGTTCACATGCTTAACCCGGGGCATCACGACATCCATGGCTGCAACTAACCCCCACCCTTGTCTCGATATAACAACCAATTAATTAATCCTCTCATATCCATCAATTACATGTAACCAAAGTAGATTCAAAACCAAATACAACAATCTTTTTTTCTCGGACTCAACTATGGCATATGCAATTGGAACAACTCCATTATCACCATCCCGTGCGCATGCAACCGTAGGATGCCAGGATAATCACCCCGAGATGAGTACCATCAATCGCAACAACGGACGAGAGATTTTGCCGGAATGTTTTAATGGCGGGACCAAATGCCCCAAAAATCCGGCAAGAAACATACCATCCTCACATTTACGGGCAAGATTAGTAATCTGTTCCATCATTCAGATTTTCAAACTGTTCAACAAGTTTAGGCGAGAATGCTAAATGACTCCTTTAATGTTCCGTGGACAATCTCCAATGCATGAATCCTTGCACGTCCGGCTTTACGGTCGATATATCAATATGGTGCACTTCTTTCATGAAAGTCTGCACAAACGTTCCGTTATATCCTTGTTGTCAAGCACAAAGGGGCATAATAATGACGCAATCCATTTAGCAGATGCATGCTTGTGCCCAGGTTCCACCGTGACGACTATGAACACCACAACTATGCTCAGGGACATACCGGAGGATCGGAAAGTCTCAAATTTTCCTACCTTAGTTGCATGAATGTACCAGTTGCAACCTGTACTGAGAATGTTTGCACTGCGGTGAATCTTTCAAGAGCAGTCTTCAAAGATTTATACTCCCTCGCACCCTTAACGTGAACTCCGCCTGGTATCAAACAACTTTTGTCGGTTTGGAAATATCATACCAACATGTAGGTCAGAAAAACTAGATGGAGTAACACCCATACCTGTCCCATAAATCTGGGAAGGATCCAAGCTCACAAGACGGTCATCATCTGGGTCAATTGTGTAATCATCGCTTTCATTACTTTCGGCAACAGATTCTTTCCGTGGCGTCTAAAAGATTTACTATGCTTGCGCTTAACCGCCGGAATAGAGACACTGGGAATAACAGCTAAGCTGTTACTGCTGTCGTTCTGGGTCGAGGGAGTAAGGTTTTTAGGGGGATTAGAAATACCATGACCAATCAACAATTCACTGGATTCTGTGGTTGGCAACATGTGTCGGTTACTCGTGACGATCGACACCAATCCACTGCAATCGGTGGTGGAAAACCCTGGAGAGTTACTTAAAACTCTGGTCACCAATTCACCGGTAGGCACAGTTGGCAACAATGTTGAGTCACTTGACAATGTTGACAACAATGGTGGGTCAGCGGACAATGCCACTGGCAACAAAGACATGTCATCTAAGACAACACTTGTACCACCTGTAGCCATGACCAATCCAGGATCTGTGGGAACAATGCCGTCCCGTAGTCCAAAACATCGTCGTCACTCAATTTCGTTACGATCTATGCAATCTTCCCATTCGGTTGGACTATCACCAAAATGAAAAGGAAAACTATAATTAGTTGATATAACAACTATGACCACATAGCCTTTGAGTTAAAGGTCGAGCAGGTCACCTAATATATCCATCTCGCATCTCAATTCGTAACGCGGAACAGGCATTTCATCCATGGGAAACTCATAACCAAATGCCGAAAAGGACCAATCAGTTCCATTGCGTACATCTGGTTTAATGACACACCTGACAGTAACTGTGATTTGTCAATTTCACAGTAGCACCACAAATATACTACAAGTTTTATATGATAGCCCTTGCAGTCTATTTACCTAGAGGTACCACCCGTTTTTGACCCTATACACGCCACAGAAGGACTGGGAACAGGGAGACGGTCTTCTACACATGAGCTAGCCCACATGATTTCAGACCCGCAACCCCCGACTGACCTAAGAACAACGCATAAGGTGACCTCAGATCGGGCCAACTTTTGTTACACAAATTCATTTGAAATATCAAAGGCCGTGCACAATACCCGCTATTCGGTCCGGATTTTGCAAGATCACAGGTGACGGAGGTTGAGGGCAGTAAACATCATTTGTACGGAGTAACTGCACAATTGGATCCAAATCGCAAAGATCATCGGGGACATTAACTCTTGGACTCTTGAAAATTTTCATATGATAAGGTAACCAAATAAATATATAACATGGCTAACAACTACAATAAGGGGATTTCTCCTTACCTGGAAATTGTACCTACAGGGATGACTGGGTTTTGGGAATTCGGGTTGTGAGTTACAGGTCCATTTGAATCTCTGAATGAGCATCGGCTCCCATTTGTCGTTACGTTACCATCAGTAGGTGGACCTTCATCTCCAACAATCTCTTCAGTGCAGAACTGAAGCACACTGTTTAATCCATTGGGATCATTCACCACAAGGTCAGCAAGGGTCGAAAAATAGGATATATCAACAAAAACAGACACCCCGGGGGTGACGTAAACCCTCGAGTACACTTTGTAACGCTTCTGAGGGTCTAGGTTGAAAGAAACGTGCACAGCTTTGATAAACTCGGACACAGCAATACTGGTGGAAACCGTCTGCATCTTGTTAACAATTGGGCCTGTATATTGAGGATCATTGCTTGAGGGATCTTTTATCGTCCCACTGCAGGGCGACAATATCACATTAATTACTTTACCTCCGGAGGAAACAACACCTAATTAACGTTAATGGACCATCGATAAACACTCAACAAACAATTTGATCCAAAAACAACACAGCAATTTGAAAAAATGTTATATACAAAACAGAAAGTCCAAATTACTTAGAAGTTAAATTTCATGGAAACCACATGCCCTAAAAGTTAACAATCTCTTGCAATACCATTCATTTCACCTTATCAGACCATACGATAGTTTAAGTTATCAATATGAAACACAAATATTACATTTCACCTAATGATACATATTAGCAGACCATCATCAAAAAAATATAATAGTTGCATGATTTGCATCAATAAACTCTTACACAGATCACCTCAGTTGTCTAAACCTTGCGGCATTTGGATACCAAAGGCCTCCTACACTTACAAGTTACAACGGCATGAAATCAAGAACCAAAACGCGCTTCTAAAATCACTTACATATTCCCAAAACTAATCCAATGGAAATAAATTGAGCAAACAAACCAGCAAACAAATGCTTCTTCTCTATTAATTATCAGTAAATTGTAAGTTTAATCAATTTTCAATTTTCGAGCTGCACATCAGGAAAAAAACAGGCTACAAAACTATAATTAAACCTTCACCCCTTAGCTCAAAACCATTTAATAGCACAATCTTCTATCTAATTCACCCAAACGTTTGTTTTCAACTTATCCAAATTCAAACACCATATAATCTACATTCTTTAACTTTATAATCTATTCAGAAGAAGCATAAAAATTAAAAATGTAAACTATCTTCTGCACAATATCAAACTCACCCTAATTGATTTCTACAATCAAACACTAACGATTAAAGTACGGACTACAATCAAACCCTAATTGATTTCTACAATCAAACCCTAGGGTTCGATTCAAAAATAAAAAACTGCATCGACACGAAACTAAACACGAAACTCAACATAATCACGACTGATTATGTATAACGAAGTTTGGCTCACCTGGAGGATTACCATCCATCTCTGTTGCGATTATCCTCCAAAAAGGAAAGGGGGAAGTGACTGAGAGGGAGAGGGAGAATAACACAGCTGAGTGCGAGATATAAAAAGAAAAGGAAGAGTTTCATTCGGATTAGGATAAACGGGTAAACGGGTAGGATTTTTAACTCTACCCATTTTCAGGTGTGGTTGGGTTAAAAACGGAGGGCTAAAGCGTAATTTCAGTATCAACTAGGTTGACCGATCCAACCCAGTCCATCAATATTTCAAGACCGAAACCATGTCCGTCCTTAAAGGTTGACCGAAAACCTAGGATTTCTATGAGGAAAAGCCAAATAAATAAAGTAAAACCGATTATAATGGATTCTATATCAGTTTGATAACCATTATAACCTTGAGGTGATGGGTTCAAATCCTGTCCCCGCAATATCATTTTTCCAACTAAAAACTCCTTTGTATAATTTTTCTTAAATAAAATAAATAGTTCCTCTTATAATAATTGATTATTTTAATCCAAATTGAAAAAATTCATTATTTCCATAAACAGAAAAAAGTTGTTTTGAAAATTTTATAATCAATTATTTTTTCTAACAAACTCAAATTCAATTTTTTTCTTCTTATTTTCTCTAAACCAATAAGAGATGGACAAAAAAACAACATAGGACAAAAAAGATTCCTAGATCATCTTTCTAAGATAATCAATTGTTTGAAAAAAATTTATTTTAAAAATGATTATATCAAAATTATTTATCAATCATAAATAGATAATCATAAATTTTTCCAAACAAGGCCTTATATGGTATAAGGAATTTCTCTATTTCAATTCCTACTCTTAAACTCTTGGAGATTTACACGTTGTATGAGGAAACGTTGTATGAGGAAGCCAATGATGACGAGGTAAATGCTTTACGAGACTGTGTTTTCAAAATTGATACACCAAGGCTTGTCACTTTCTCCTACGCGGGTTATGTTGCAAATGGATTTGTCTTCTCTAGCTTTTTAGGAGGCTATGCGCGACTTATCTTATCTGTCAATCAACTTGCTGACTTTTCATAATGTCAAAATGCTGAACATAGATGACCACCTAACCACTTACCGAGGACTAATTGTTCTTCTACCTAATCTGGAGTCGCTCGTATTTTCTCAGGCAAGTGTTATGTTGGTACAAAAATGATCACCCCAACAATCTTCGAGATGCAAGAAAGTTGATTCAATCGCTACCGTTGATGAAGAACCTCCAAAGAATTGATTAAAAGAGGTGGGGGTACCTGTAAAAACACTCTGATGTTAAAGTCAGCGGATGTTCTATGCAAGTGTATTGTGGTGAAAAGAATAGAATGATGTACCTTTTGAGTTGAGATTTAGCCTCTATATATAGCAGAAAATAGATGTAGCTTTAGGGTTTAATAGTTATCCAAATAACTTCCCCCATCTGTATAAATCCCAAATAACAACCAGATTCATGATAAATTTTGTTATTCTATCTAATACTTATCATAATCCTTATTTATCTTAAATAATTATTATCTTGAATAATAATTATAACCACTTAAGATAATTATCCTCTTTCTGTTAGGATTTTGCAATTATCTTAAATAATATTAATAATTATCTATAATAATTATCCCATGGAAATCTTAACATCTTTTTATTAGTATCTTATTACCCATGGAATTTTGGGTTTCAATAATAAGCCAAGTGGGTTTCTATAATAAACCCACCGGTTTTCACAATAAACCATATTGGGATTCCATAATAAGCCATGTGGGTTTCCTCAATAAACCCACCGGTTTCCACAATAAACCATATTGAGCTTCCATAATAATCCATGTGGGTTTCCTCAATAAATCCACGGGTTGGTTTCCTTAATAAACCAATTGGGCTTCCTCCATAAGCCATGTAGGTTTCCTCAATAAACCCATGGGTTGGTTTCCTCAATAAACCAACTGGGCTTCCTCGATAAGCCTTGTGGGTTTCCTCAATAAACCCACGGGTTACCGATATTAAATAGCTTGTGCGGCACGCACTACACTATTTTAATAGGGTACAAACATCGCCCCCTCTTAATTATCAACTTGTTGATGGATTAAGAAAATTAATAGAACTAACCTTCTCGAGTCGTTCAAATTCGCCATATGCTGCTTATCCGATAACCTTCTGTGGCCTTGGCCAGCTTGTTGTGTGATTTGCCCCAAAGTCGGCTTAATAATTCAAAGCACCAAAAATGTACTTAATCATCTCATAAGCCATTGTTCTTTAATCACCAAACACGTTCAAAGTACCAATAATGTACTTAAAACTCCATATTATAATCACCCAAACACCAAACAGATCGGCATGTTATATCCTCTTGCTCTTCCATCAACTAACAAATGACCTACGTGTTGGTCTTATAAATCTTCCAACATTTCTTTAGGATCTTGAATCCCACATTCAGACTTTCCTAGTCGTTCTGGTCTTGCTCTGGCACATTTATTGCCATTTGCTCCATTGTTATTTGTAAGATATTGTTAGAACTATTTTACTTTGCATGACAATTCATTTCCTTGGTTTTTCTCTTTGATAGAAAAACGCTCCAATTTATCTCTTGAATAGAAAAATTTTAAGGATTAAATTAATAAATCAACTTCGACTTCGAGAACATACCTCACTTCGAATGTAGGTTGCTCCAGTAACTTTCTAGGCACATTGGTTGCCTATTTATTCTCGTACTGGCATGGAATTTTCCGACTCAATGCTCGTGTTTCTGCGAATAATGAATGTACGACAATCTCTGGTGTACAGGTTGACTATCTCTAGCTTTTCGTCATACATTTCCTTTCTTTCGATCCACCTCCTTTACTAAACGTTTTTCGTTTTCTTTTTCTCTTTATTAGAAAGACATTGCAGCTATTTCCTTTAACAACTAAAATACTTCGTGTTCCTCTTTTATAGAAAGACATTGCACGTATTTGTTTAATAAATACATGCAATCTTTAATATTTTCCTTTCGCTCCATTTTAGCTTCAGCTTAATTATATTGAAACACTTTCTTTTCGCCTTTCTCTTTATTAGAAAGACATCGCAACAATTTCCTTTATAATCGACTACCTCGTCTGTCTTTTTCTTTATTAAAAAGACATTGCAACTGTTCATTTGATACCCGAAATACCTCGCCTTTGTCTTTCTCTTTTATAGAAAAAAACATTGCAACTATTTCCTTAATTATCAAATACTTCGTCTTTGTCTTTCTCTTCATTAGAAAGACATATTGCACGTATTTCTTTAATAAATACATGCAAAAAGTGTTCTCAATTGTGATTATAAACTTGATTTATAATGTAATTGATTCCCTTCTATTGATCGGTTGCACCTCTTCATAGGATCGGTTCCCCTTTGCCTAGAGTTGGTCATACCAATAACACTAAATCGATCATACCATCTCAGGTGATTACTTAAGATCGATTTCACTAATAAAAGTCATACCAATAAAAAAGTCAGGCCTTGTCAATAGTTTTACCCAGATAATAAACAAGTCATGAGCGGTTATACTAATCACGTATATTGGTAGTTCAAAAGATATGCAATGAATAACAATACCAATAAGCCTAGCTATTTCCCTATCGATTCACGAAACAAGTTCATGAATTTACTTCCTTTAAACTAATGTTAAATATTGTTTCCTAGGATAAAATCTTCACCTCATACCCATACATAATCATAATAGCATTCAAACGATTATGTCGATGTCTTATATACGAAGTTCAAAAGATAAGCGTTATACTTCGTATTGTATCCCTTAATACTACGTCTAACTAGAGTGTAATCATTCATGCTTCACAGTTATGTTTTCAATATGCACGACTTGAAAGATACGTTAGGGAATGAAACAGTTCAAGTCAAATATCACTAACCTAAAGTGGAAGGATGGTGTTGTCATTGTAGCTCCTTACTTCTTCACTTCTTTAAGTCTTCGCAATACTTGTAATGTCTCATATCCTAATACTTTCAAGCTAACCTATACGAAGTTGACTCTAGTATATAATCAAGCGACTCTTTAAATAAGTTTTGGTTCACTAAAATATGACAACCAAACTTGACATACCAATGCTTGGTGGATTCAACCGAGCTATGCTCTAACAATCTCCCCCTTTTTCAATTTTAGTGACAAAACACTTACATCATATGGATAAACAAATTACAAGAATTCATTACACATACGCTTGATTCCCAAATTCAACATCACAATAACCTGTATACATTTAATCCATAAATGCCACTGCTGACATTATAATAACAAAGCTAATACTCCCCCTAAACGTAAGATAGGTAGATTTTATCAATCCACACGTCTGTGTAATTCCTTTGTAGTCCATATAACTACAAGTATCATATGATATGCTAACCCCCCACCCCCTAGTCTATGCTTTACTCTTTCGTTAGATAAACGTTTAAGCACCAATGTCCTTTCCCTTAGTGATACCAATCAATATAAATCAGTACCAATATCACTTGTTTACTCCATATATTTCTCCCCCTTTTTGTCACAAAATGACAAAGGTACGAGCAAATAAAGGACAAACCGAAAGGATCTTACAAATCTCAAAATAGACTTGCAAACCTATAAGAGTTAAGTACGAGGGTTACACATATCATTTTTGATAACCAATATCAAAACCGAAACTACAAAGTAATTTTGTTTTGATATGTTACCAAGGAAACAATTGCTCGAAGCAATTTTCCCTAATAGTTTAGCAAACAAAAAATCAACTAAGTACCTTAGTTCCTTTGCTAAACCGATTGTACAAATACAATCGCTTGTTCGATAAGACCAAAATAAAGATAACTCTATTTTTCTCATCAGGTTCTAATTATCCATATAACTTATACCTTTAACTTTTAAACAAGACAAGTAATAGGCTAGTTAACTAGCATTTCTTGTTAAGGCATTCGATTAGACTTGAATAACCGAAACCTCCACTTTGATAAGTCTAACTAAGATCAGAATTAACTTAGTTTCTCTTATCCTGAATGGAATTGGACTAAACAATTCATCCCGTAAACCTTTTCTTTCGTTAAGCCATAAACAATTCATACAAACCAAATAAATCAACTTGCATAATTATTCCCCTCAACGGAAGAAATTGAAACAACATAGACATTAAAGCACCGCAATTGCACCGAAATTTTGTAAGCCTAAACGATTGATACCAAACAATAAAGCAAGATAACAATAGTTTTTCTTAACCGGAAACAATTGAATCACATAAACATCCATACACAAATAATGGAATAAAACATCAATTATACCGAAATTTTGTTAAGCAAAAGCAATAAATAAAAGCAATAAGCTCAGGCTTTTCTTAAACAGGAAAACGATTAACTAAAAAAGTCGTTACCTCAAATTTCGCATCCTCTTCTCCAATATGTTTGTATCTTCTTCCAGGGAGAATTGATATGGAAATATCATTATGTTGTCATCCTTATGCAAAACAAAAGAATAACAACAACCAACCTTTACCAGAGAAAGGTTGAAAACCGGTTTTTAACTATTGCAAGCAAAAGTTGAAAACCCCGAAACACATATGCTTTTATGCTAAACCAAATGATTCAACATATTGTGAATTTTTCACATATTGTTTCAATCAGTACCCCTCATGATCCTTTGATAAATCATACCAACATGGGTTAGAACTTAATCCTGCTAAATCAAAAAGTCACCCAAACCATAAGGGTACACCACATATGAGATCGAATATCAAGGTTAGAAAACCGAAATCAAACATCCCATACACATACATAGCAATAAGATAAAGCATTCAAGCACAGGCTATGTAAACCAAAAACTATCACAAGAAAAATTATAAATCAAATAATTTTATTCATAATAAGATAGTTTTATTCATAATAGACTTTATTGAAAGAAATCAAAAACTATTGTCTATTTTCCTGCAGATTTTTCAAAAATCATCTTCAATTTCCTCAATTTTTTCAGGATCTTCATCAACAACATCTCGACTGATATCTCGGATTCTGCACACAGTACCTTGATTATGTTCACACGATAAAGCATTAACCTTTCGATTAATATTACGAGCATACTCCCTGTTACCAATTCCAAGTTTAATCTCGCTTTATTTGGTTACGGATAATGAGTTCTTAGTAGTGCAAATTGCCTATGATGAGTTTCAATAGTACCGAGGAGGACTTGACGTAGATTGATAATATCAATCTTAGCATCCAAACTGTTTTGGACAAGGAGATGAGTCACATCTTCTTTTTCATTTTCGATGTCTTCACAACTAGATTTCTTGAAGGTATCATCAAGATGAACAGTTTCCTTAGAAGTCATTCCACTCAAGGCTTTCAGAAGTTTTGCTTGAGATTTGGTTTGAGAAAACATCCTTTAGTATAAGTTCTTAGACATGTTGAGTACATATACTTGAAATACCTTTAACACATAACAAACATAGATATCAGCCTTAAATAAATAATTCTGACAAGATTTGAAAAGATTTCCGCTTCTAGTGTGTTACTGAAACACAACTTTCTCCAAAAAGAGATTATCTTCAAGATCAGTATCAAGAGATACTGGACAACTACATAAATCCTTTTTACACGAGTTGTTGTAAGACAACCTTTCTACTCATAAGGATAATAAAAGCATACTTAAGGTAGATCGTGTATTCTCTCTATGTTGAATAAGAGATATTAGTAGGATTCTAATAACCCAGGTATATGTTTTCCTTATATCCGAAGATTGGGAATTGTAAGGATGCACATTCTTATGCGATCAAGCATTAGGATGAGGATCTTCCTCATAAAATACCTTTTGAGGAGATTCTTCCTCCTTTTCCTTAGGAGCATTATCATGTTCCTTTTCTTGGGTTTTGAACTCATCCTCTTGGTTAGGAAAATTGCGAGATGGAATATCTTCGATTATATCCTCAAAAGGTATTATCCATTCCTTGTTGGAAATATTTTTCTAAACACCCGTTTAGATATATCTCTTGACATGTTACTGTAAGAAGTTTCTCAATTAGGATCTTATTTCTTATTTGTGAATGTTCTAGCGATTGATTGAGAACTTGACACTCAGTAGTCTGTTGATGAACTATATTGCATAAAGCCATTTTTTGTTCCTCATAATCTATCAGATTATTTTGAAGACCGAGTGTTCAACGCTTTCCTTCACAAACCCTTACATTCATTTGAACAATAAGTTCTAGGATATCTTCTAGGCTGTCAATGGTTTTTCCCTTTTCTGAATAGTTTTCAACATGTTTGAAAAATCTTTCCAACACTTTTCGAAATTCAGAACATGGGCAAACAAGTGAATTTAATATCTTTTCACACTTGGAAACAGAAGATTTTTCACTAGAGATCGGACTCGGATCAAAAACATGTTTCTTGAGTTTCGGATTCATTCTTTTCTGATCAGGAACCTGATTCGCAATCAAGTTATCAGTCATAGAATTTTTCTTTGATTTTCGAAAAGACTTACGAGACCAATTTCCATTGACCTTTCCTGAGATATTATTCTTATTATCTTGACACGAGTTAACTGAACCAGACATGGATTCAATTTCTTATAGTTTGGATCGCACCAAACACAGATTGTTAGATCTTTTCGTGTTTTCCTGCTCTGATACCAATAAAAAAGACGAGGGTACCCAAATATACCTCAATCTTAAAACTTTTCCACCTATAAGTTCTTTCTCCAAAAGTGATTGTCTATGGACTGAGTCAAAACTTTTCCACCTATAAGTTAACCAAATTATGGTTTTTAGTACATTAAAATAAAATATATTAGATTTCAATGTAAAAGAGAATATTTCAACAATAGAAAGTAGAAAAAATTGATTGAAGACTTAAGTTTGTTCAATCTAAGCTTTATACATGACGTTTGTGATTAAAAATTAAAAGCATGCCTAGCTGCGGGGGTAGCAACAATGGTATCAGGTGATTTTGTTATGGTGGCGTGTGACAGCCCGGATTTTCAGACTTCTAGCGGACACAGATTCGACCTTGTGTGTCGGGTGCCATCTAGCTAGCAAATCCAAATTCCTGGACCGCCACTCGTGTAATACCAGATTTTTTGTTTTAAAAGATTTCAATAATTAAAGCTCAATTAAAGTTACTAAATGAAATGTAACATTACTTTTAAAATTACAAAACTTTCAAATATAAATTACAAAATCAAAAATATCAAATTAAAACAAAATAACACTTCGATTAAATTTAAAACGTGGAACCCAAACCCTGTGATATATAATAATTTCTTGTCAGGTAGTCTTTCTTTGTTCTCCGTGGAAAGGGAGGAAAATGGGTGAACCACAACCCAGTAGGAAGTTTCCAAAAATAATAGAGTGCATCGAAAAACAAACAAATGCAACTGATATAATGATTAAAACCATGCACGAAAATTCACAACACTACTTACGCCATTCTCAGCCACAAATACTTAACATTTTCTTACTCAAAATCTCCAATCTTAAATTCTAGATCCTTAATCTAAAATTATTTATTAATTGAGATACAAATTTATTAATTTAATTAAGAGAAATTTCGTAATGCATGAAAAAAATTAATAGATAATTTAGTGAAAACTATTATTATGAGGAATTAATAAATCATTTATTATCATCAGCAGTTAGTGTGAAACACTAATTAGTTAGTAATTTATTATATTAATCATTTATTATATTAGATTTTCCTTAATGGGTTATTAAATGATAGTTTTATGAGAGAAATTACATCCATAGATTTATGTATTGGGAGAGTAAATCTTTACCACCACTTACATAGGCTAACTTAGCCAAACTGTGCTTTATACTCTAGATGATTGTATATATAAATAAAATATGTATATACGTGTCCGCGTCCTAGTTTTTTGAGAAGCTTGGTCAACTAATGTGTTACAAGGAAGAGGAAAGGAAGTGTGGAAGATTATTCACTACGCTATTTGTTGGATCTTATGGAAGGAGCGGAATGGGAGAGTTTTTGGTGGTCGCCAGAAAAGCGTTGCGGAAAATATCGATCTTGTTAAGCAACTTGTGGTTTTATGGTCTTGTGATACTGATTATTTTAAATTTGTCTCCCTAGTCTCATTTGGAGCAATTGGGAAACTCTTATGAGTGAGTGATTAGCTTTGTAATATGTTCTTCTTTTTTCTTTTTAATATAACCTTTTCTTTGAAAAAAAAATTAAAAAATATCCGCATCTGCATCGCGTGGTGTCCGCGTCTGTGCAACCCAGTTTCGTGACGTTGCCGTTCAAAAGTTAAGATAGTATTGGTTGTTGACCGGTGCATCAAGAGTTATGATTTCATTCAAAAAAAAATCATCAAAAAAATACCAATGGGTATTCAATTGACACGTGTGCATCAAAAAAAGCACGTGTAGATCTGTGTCTTCTCCTCTTAAAATCCAATCGCTCAGAGTCTTTTCTCATTTCAGGTCACACTTTCAGTCTCAAGTCGTTTCTTCTCAGAAATCACTCACAAAATCAGGCTTCTTGATGCGATTTTAAGGTATGTTTTTATTTACTGCTCCATGAACTGAATCTTCATTTCCATGTTTTTGATTCTTTCACTTCCATAGATTTTGAAATATTCCATTAACAAAAACCCTAATACATGATTGGTTCAATTGAATCTAGGTTTTCGTAGAAATATGATTTTTAGTAACAAATAACTAATTCAACCATCAAATTTTATTAATATGATGGAGCACCAAAAGATAGAATCAGTAATTCACCAGACTCAGTTCTTTCACCATATCTTCATTTCCGTATTTTGATTGTTTCACTTCCATTGATTTTTGAATTTTTTCCATTTAAGGGGACAAATATCAATATTACGAGGGAGACACCCAAAGATAGAATCAGCAATTTACCGGAATCTCTTCTTCATCACATCCATTGTTTCCTTGAAATAAAAGATGGTGCTCGTACTAGCATATTATCAAAAAGATGGAAACACATTTGGACCACTGTCCCCATCCTTGATCTTGATACTAGATATTCCACCCGCCCTTCCCAAAAGTTCATGGATTTTGTGGATGGGACACTGCATCGCCATTCATCAAACATAGACAAGTTCCTTCTTCCTTTGGCACACAACTTGGATGCATCTCGGGTTCATTCTTGGATCTCTAATGTAATTAGGGGTAACATTAAAGTGCTCCATCTATTTTTCTGCCAACAAGACCCCTTGTTCATTCCCCTGTCTCTTTTTACTTGTGAATCACTGATATCGTTGCAGCTAAGAACTATACCTACTATCCGTCTTCCTAAATATATCTCTTTTCCAAGACTCAAGCGCCTTGAACTTCATTATTTTAATTTTAGTGATGAATGCTGGAATGAGGAACTCTTTTCAAATTCCCTCGTCCTTGAAGAATTGATACTAGAAGACTGCAAATTTCGTGTGAGGAATTTCTGTATTTCAATTCCTTCGCTGAAGCTCTTGAAATTTCATACTAGGGATCCCCCATGTCGAGATGGTCTAAAAGACTGTGCTCTCAAAATTGAGGCAGCAAGTCTTGTGTCGTTCACCTACGTCGCCGATGTTGCAAAAGAATATGTCTTATCTAGCTTTCCAAAACTGATGGAAGCATTTGTTTGCATACACTCTATAGCTGATGGTGCAGAGATAAGTCGGTTACTTAAAGCGCTTGCACATGTAACATGTTTAACTGTCAATGATCGAACTTTACAGGTATCCTTGGTTGCTGATACATATCTCAAGTAGTTAGTTTACATGTTTCTTTCTAATTTTATGGTTAAATCTGACTTAATTGTTGCTACTGCCTTGTGATAAATAGGCTATCTACATGTCTGATCTGCACAAGAATTTGCTGACATTTCGTAATGTCAAAATGTTGAGCGTATCTGATTTACTACACACCGATCAAGGACTAATTGCTTTGCTCAGCGCAGTACCTTATCTGGAGTCACTCGTATTTGATGAGGCAAGTATTGAGAACTGATAATTCTATATACTCTTGTAGGATAAATTACAAAATTTAAGTTTTGGGCTTACATTTTGTTAACTTGTGATGTCTACAGTAATTTACCGTTTGATATCTTTCTATTGCTTTTTATTTCCGCTCCAGTTTTTTTATGATGAAGAAGAAGACGGTGACAGGGACGGTGAGGACGATAATGACGATGCTGAGGGCAATGCTGATGATGACAAAGAACACAGCGATGCAGACTCCATAGAAAGAAAAACTATCCACGATAATGACGACCGGGTAGACATCCCTGATGCTGCCGAGTGTAACAACAATGATAATGGGGAAGGAAACTATGACAGTGAAGATGAAAGTTGGGCGCTCGCTAATGTGACTACTGGATGTTTGTTTCTACATCTTAAATCAGTTTGCTTTCAGGAATTTGTTGGGAACCCAAGGGAGCTGAAATGGGTGAAGCTGATATTGGGGAATGCAAAAGCTTTGCAAAATATGACTGTTCGTTACTATGATTCTGGTTTACGCTTTGTAAATGGGAAAAGTGAAAAAGAACTTGTGGCAGTGATACCAAGTTTTCCAAGAGCCTCAGCTGGTTGTGTGGTTAAATTTTACTCTTGGAATAGGAAGTCGGTTATGGTACTTTGATACATCATAACTGTTATGCTATGAAAGCTGCACTTACAAAATTTAAAGTGACTAAGACAGTACATTTTATGCTATCTGTAATACAGTGTGATCACATAGACTGTTCTCATGATTGCTAGCCATCCAACCAATAAGCTTCATTCATGACACTTGCAAGGTTCCTTTCTTGCAAATATGGGCATCCTTTGAAATTCATCATGATTCATGATTACTTCTTTACTTGCTGTTCGGTTCATTGCTGTTACTAGTCAATTTCAGGCCAATCTATCCTATGAATGCATCAAGGTGTGACTGACCAAAATTATCGATTAGTTAGATGTAGGTATCCAAGATTGCGATAGTGTGAAAAAGCCAAGAATGGGGGTACTCGGCTTTTAGAGCGAAGCTTAAATTGATTCCCTAGCTTCTGGATTGTCTTATCTTCAAAAAAGAACTTATTTACTTGAAGATTCCTCCATTCAAATAGGTTTCCTTAAAATGGAATCTGGAGGCTTTGAGGCAAATTGATAGTGGCAAAGATACTTCATTTTATTTGAGGAGGATCCATGGACACTCTTAAATGAACAAGGTCGAACAAGATTTGCGTCATTTTCTCCGGCAAACTCAAACTATAATGAATTTAAGTCTAATATTTTAATGATATGTTCCTATGTATAAGGCTTTATATTCCTACTAAAAATGAATGCAATTCGAGATAGCAAACCTGACCATCTACCGATCTTAATTTCAACCATTAATTTGAACGGCTGATATTCAAAGGGGTAGATGGTGGTTTTATACATCTCGCATTGTGCTCATTTTTTTTTGTAGGAATGTAGAATCTTATAAGAAGAATATACCATCAAAATATTAGACTTAAATTCATTATCGTTTGGGTTTTGCAGAGAAAATGGCGCAAATCTTGTCCGACCTTGTCCATTTAAGAGTGTCCATGGATCCTCCCTCCATTTTAAACCTGGCGAGGTTGGGGTATACCCAAACTAATTGGGGTATACCCAATAAGATAAAATCTGGTCATTATGAAGTAAAACCAAGCCACCCCTTAACCTTGTATTTTCTAAATGGCTAATATGCCCTTGTTTAATTAACACTAAAAAACTGATTAGCTTAATTAATTGAGTTTAGATTAAAACTTGAAATCATGAATTTAAGTTATGAAATTTTGTTTCTGATTGAACTCATTTGGGAAGATTTTTGATGATTTTTTTTTCTTTCGAGAATATTTTTTTCAACGGAAATGAAAGCATAACACTTCTAAAAAGAGGATTGAAAAGCTGGGTATGAAATCATACTCAAAATTAAAGAAGAATTCAACACTTTCAGTTTTGAAACTATCAAAAGTCGGCAGGGTCGACGAATGAAGAACATGCCGACTAACTTTGGCCGGCAAGGTCTGCAGATGAAGAACATGCCGACAACTTATAGCCGGCAAGGTCGATGAATGAAGAAGATGCCGACTTTATTATTTTTGACACACAGAGACCGTTGTAAATGCTTTACTAGTCGGCATCTTGTTGATTTCTTACCTTGCTAGGTTATCTTATAGTCGGCAAGGTCTATAAAAATACCCCGCCGACTATAGAATTTTGACATACGAGATAAAAATGATTAGTCGGCAAGGTATTAATTCATAACTCCGCGACTAAACTATAGTCGGCAAGGTATAAGGATGAATATATCGTGCCGACTAAAATATAGTCGGCAGGGTATACAGTTGAATACCGTGCCAACCCTGTAACTACTGATTTCAGAGATGAAAAGTCGGCACGATATTCAACGTTATAACGTGCCGACTATATTTTAGTCGGCAAGGTCGACAAAAAAAACCTTGCCGACTTTCGATCCGTTTTGATTCTTCGTTTTTTTTTTTTTGATCTCATCATGTATGGTTAGAGTTTTGAAGAAAGATTTTGATTTTTTTTTTTTGAATATGTTTTAGTCGGCATGGTTTTTTAGTATGGGCAATTTGGTCTTTTAACACCTTTTAGACACCCCTTAGCACACTAGTTTGGATGGGAATAAAATGGGTATACCCCAATTAATATGGGTATACCCCAATCTCGGCAGGATTTTAAATGCTATGTAAATTCCAACATATTCTTCCAAAGCCGTTAAAACATGCGGTTAAGAAAATTTTCACTTTGGGACAACACTGCATTAATTCTTCCTACAAAAATGCAAATAGTGTTATAAACGTGTAATTATATTAAGAATATTTAGGGTAAATCTAGTTTATTACTGGGATGCCTTTGTGTCTAGCCCTATAAATAGAGGCTCTATATGTTTGTCTATGGTACTAATGAATAGAATTTGTCTCTCCTTCTTCTCCCTATTTTCTGTCTCCTTCTCCTTCTATAAGACGTTATCACGCACGTTACTCTACCAACCGATCATTAAAACGGAGAAGATTTTCTACCTTTATAACAAACATTTTTCTTTTGGTCTGATTTTATTTATTTATTTGGTTTATTACAAGGATTTTGATAAATTTTCTGGCTTTATTATAGGGTTTACGGAAAGAGTTTTGTATGTGATCTCGGATCTCTACAGAAGTGACCTTAATGGATCGCACGGACCAAATATACCGCCGGCATCATGAACAGTAATTAATCTCAACAAGTTTGTTAAATTTTGTTTTATTGTGAAAGCATCTTTTTCCTTTAATGTAAAATCATACACGATACACGTGATAGCGGTGGATTAGTGAATTAAAGAAGTGTTTTTGTTTTACTTCTTTTATCAGTGTATCACGTATTATCAAATCCTCACTTCTTATGGATTTTGTACATCTTTGAAATCCCAATTCGGAGACTTTGATTATAATCATTCTCAAAATTTCTTATTTTATTTTTGGGTGCAGTTATTGATTAATCCTATAAAGACGTGGATTGTATTTGTGGGATATGGGTGATCAATTGTTTTTGAATAAGTTGACTGACATCTATTATCTTATTTTCTTCATAGAGAAAGAAAAAAAAAGAAAAAAAATTCATCGAAAGATGGTTTACAGTCTCTATTTCTTTTGTGAAACTGGTGATATCACAAGTTAATTACCTTTACGGTAACTAATCATATGCATGGTTTATAATAAATCTCCGGCCAATTAGATTTGGTATTTTTGTCCATTAGACGAAAATCATGTGATTAATGGTTCCCATTATTTTTCTGCAAGGAACCATCCGTCAGCTACAAAGTTGACTATGCGATATCGGAAACGACAATATTTTTTTATTTGTCGACACAATTTTTTTATTGTACAAATCCATTGATGTTGGTTTTTCCGCATTAATTTTTATAAATGAGATGTAAAAATTGGCGTTCTAAGAACTTTTAGCCAATATTGGTTATTGATTTCTATTCCTTCAAAGGAATCTCATCAACCAAAAAGTAGATTTTTCTCTACAGAGAATACTAACGATTTCTTTATTTTTCTCAAAAGAATCATCTAAAACCAATTGGAATTACATTTCTCCATGCATTCTGGAAAGATGAGATTGGTTATTACGGTATTCACAATTGCAAACACCAATTGCTGCATTCCTGAGGGATATTGAGAAAATTCTTCTTCTTCTTAATTCTAATCTCCAAAATTGAGACTGTTCAACTTGATGTTGGAATATGGTAGGACATAAAAGATAAATGGGTGCGCACCCGACTTATTAGCCAATATTATTAGTCTTTGAAGTGACTATATTGATCTTAATTTAATTTTCTTTTGATAAAGAAACTGTCCACAATTTCATTTGAAATCAATATTTCGTTGGCCATTGAGGTCACAAAGTTATCGGAGATTTGTTTGCAAATCTTTAATACTTTGGTTTTGATATATCATTTTATTTTATTTTTGTGCCAAAAGTAGTATGGTTGATGGTAAATATGTATGTCTATTAAGACTATATTTTTTTTTATGTCGAAATACATATTTCGTAATGAGTATATGTCTCGAATCAATCAGATAATACTTTACGAAACTTGAAATTTTCGTACATGAGATGTAAATAATTTTCGCCATAATCAGGGGGAGACTATACACTATCAGAAGTTTGTGTAATTAACTTAAATTTTATATAAATTTCTCTCCTATCATGATCAAATTGATAAAGGCTGTCATTATATGATTGGCGTGAAATGTCTCGTTTTGCTTTGGTATAAGCTTTTACCTCTTGAAGAGGAAAATCCAGTCACATCTATAAAATTCGTAGCATTTTATAAGAGGCTACATATAGTGCTCCAATTGAGTTTATGAAAACAAGATCCACATTCTCATAATTCATATCTCCTCACTGGAAGATAGGGAGATTATAATGCCAGCGGGCGCTGGTACCAGTAATTTTTTTCAAGATATGCATACACTTGAGAATTTCGTGGGATCGTGATAAGCTAAATATTGTCAAGTATTCGTTTACAGTAGCTACTGAAATAAAATGATGGTGGTTATTAACCCCTCTGCAGAGGAATATCGACATATGTGATTGGTTGGCATACAATCCAAATTAAGTTGGATTAGTTTCTCAATTAACGCAATTTTTTGATCCAAAACTTAACACTTAATAAAAATGCCAAGCCTATTAATTACAGGCTAGTGTAGTCATAATGCGTTATACGAGAAATTTTTCGTTGTAAAAAAGATTTAAGGGTTTCATTATTGCTCAAAC
Organism: Papaver armeniacum; assembly: GCA_023531295.1. Lineage (NCBI taxonomy): Eukaryota > Viridiplantae > Streptophyta > Magnoliopsida > Ranunculales > Papaveraceae > Papaver > Papaver armeniacum. The sequence continues at coordinate 648,165 of JAJJWW010006831.1, forward strand.
CCTAGGATTGATCATCAATTGTTCTCTTTATACAATGCACTTGGCGTGGTAGTCTTTGAAGGACTCATATTGCATTGACACAAGAAATGTGGTTAAAGAACATATTGAATTTGAAATCTTTTGAGGATTCAAATTTTATTCAGGCAGCCACCTTATTTGCTTACATAAGTTTTAACAATCCTTTATGTGTTTTTAGAAATTTGGTACACAACCAAAATTCCGGATTAATTGATTTCAACTTTATGGGTATCTTGAGGAGTCCTTAAAAACACCAAAATCCACGATTTAGCAGCATAAATTCTATTTTTTTTTTCTTATTTCTTTCTTAAATCTACAGTTAGAATTATGCTAGCTTAAACTCGTCTTTGGGGTACACTAGAGTTATGATTTTGATGCTCGTTTTCTGTAATACTCATATAGTTGAGTTAGCATCCATAAATCGTCAAAAGTTGTACTCTTTTTCCTTCGTTTCAGGCTTTGTCCCACGTGGTTTTTCCTGACAAGGTTTTAACGAGGCAACATCTTGTTGACATTTGATTTTCATTTAAAATGTTGATATTGTGCTCTTTTTCCTTCGTCCAAATTTTTCCTTATTGGTTTTTATTGGCAAGGTTTTAATGAGGCAATTTAATTCAACATGATGGTCATCCAAAGGGGAGTTGTATAAATTTTGGTTGTATAGTGGATGCCCACATTTGATTAAACCAAATCAACTTAATCATCTCCTAAGAATTTGGATTTCCTTCTAACAAATACGATTTTTTTCACGTATGCTAAGGTATTTATATCTTGGCACTTTTTTAAAGAAACTAAATCAACTATTTCTGCAAATCATCTCCAAGAAATCTGCAATCCAAGACTCAAGTACTTAATGTATTGAAAGAAACATGAAGACTCGAGAACACCACTATTAGAAGACTAAAAAAAAAGAAGACTTCATCAATCAAGCGGATTGGGAAGTATCATCTCAAATATTTGCAAGCCAAGATTTAACTGAATTACTTATCAGGGGGAGCATCACAGTGAAAGGTATTTTACTAGACTATCACGTTGTACTCTTTTTCCTTTGTCAAGGATAATTTTGTCCCACTGGGTTTTTCCTTGTTAAGGTTTTAATGAGGCAACATATGCATGTCCAGCTCCGTTCTAACTTTACTCACAATTGTACTCTTTTCCCTTCAATCAGGTTTTGTCCCTTTGGGGTTTCCTAACAAGGTTTTAACGAGGCAATTAGCTTAGACACAATGTCATCAGGGGGAGTGTTATAAACGTGTAATTATGTTAAGAATATCTAGGGTAAATCTCGTTTATTACTGGGATGCCCTTGTGTCTAGCCCTATAAATAGAGGCTCTATATGTTTGTCTATGGTACTAATGAATAGAATTTGTCTCTCATTCTTCTCCCTATTTTCTGTCTCCTTCTCCTTTATAAGAATTAGAAATTCGAACAGGATATCTACGACATGCCCGTACAGTCAAGTGTCCACAAAAATTCTTACTCTTAGTGTTCGCGGACCGAAAATGCTAGATATCCCCCACTCGTATCCCCCAAAGTTGTCCACCATGAGGTGTCAGATGACACACAAAACCCCCCCTGTTAATCTCAATCCAGGGATCAAGGGTTAAAATCAACGCCACCTAGTGGTGGAAGGGAGTGGGGGATACGGGTGGGGGAAGTGTAGCAGCTTCGTTCACGGACATGCCTACAAACGTTTGTGGCCCCGATCATATGCAATTAGATTTTTTGAGTCCAAATTTGTTTAAACTCCTCCAACGACTGTATATTTCACATATTCTTCTGATTGGTTGATTATTTAATTGATGGCCCCCTATCCTCAATGTTTAGAATCACGACCCATATTACATAACTCTCTATATTAAATCAAGAACGATTTTTTGGGCTCTACTCAAAAATGGAGGGGGACTACTCTTCATTTTTTGGGTGGATATTTGAAGTAATTTTGAGTCACCCCTTATCTAATATTTTTTTTTAATACCAAACTTGCCCTTGGTAATAAAATTAGTTAGTGTATTGATTAGTGAGTTAATTAATGGTTAGTGAGATTAAATTAATAATTTGATTTTTTTCAAAAGAAGAATTATTGAGAGGGAGAAGAAGAAGATGAAGATGATAATGAATATGAGGATTTTGTAAGAAAAATGTTAGATCTTTTTCTTTAAGAGCCACAACAAGAGTATGATGTTTTGGGTACTCACGGATACTTCATATTTAGTTAATAGTGTTTGAATTGGCCAAAACATTCCTAAAAATGAACAATTTACAAATTGATTTCGGTTTGGTTAACAAAGTTCGGCTACGACATTTGAAGAACAGGTAGCCGAACTCATCTGCAAGTGTAGTTTGGCTAATATTTCTAAAAACACAGGTAGCCGAACTCAGTTTTAATGGAGTTTTTTCTTTCAGAGAAAAGTTCGGTTAGGAGAAAAAAATTGCGACGTAACCGAACTCAATATATAGGTTTTCAGAGAAAATTTCGGTTAGGATAAAAATAACCGTATAGGAAAAAAAATTACGACGTAACCGAACTTTTCTCTGAAAAAAAACCTCCATTAAAGTTGAGTTCGGCTAGTTCGACAAAGTTTTTCAGATAATTCCTAGCCGAACTTCTCTCTGCAACTTCCATCTTCAATTCATTTTGATGATTACTTCTCATTTTTTCAACCAAAAACGAATAACAATTAATGGGTTTGTTATAATTTTGATTTTGATTTTGTTTTGTTAATGATTTAAATTAAGTTATATAAAGAGGTGGTTGTGGTCACTACGGGAAAATTAGTAATCTACAACTGTAGATTGACAACTCGTAAATTAAAAGTTGTAAAATTAATGTAGTATGTTTTACAACTTTTTCCAACAAAAGCGTTGTCAAAGTAAAATATGTCCAACTCTTAGGACCAACGAGTTCCTAAGAGTAGTGACGAGAATCGAGAACCACAACTTGTTGTGTGAAAAGGGTTGCGAGAGAGAAGTGGCCACCTTTAGAATTTACAACTCACATCCTAAAGGTAGTGAATGATTTTAAAACAACACTAATAAGAGTCGTTGAAGATAAGAAAAAAAAAACATTGAAAAATGTTCTTGTAGAGAATCGAACCCAAGCTTACTAGGTGTTAGTACAAGACGTCAACCATCCTGCCGGATTCACAATACTTTTGGTAGATTTGTGCTTTTTCTTTTAATCAACATTCGCAACCTTTATAAGGGTTGTAAAATGAAAATTTACTAGAAAAAAAATTAGGCTAGGGTGAGATTCGAACTCGGGCCTCCTCGTGTAGGACTGGGATTCTAACCACCATTCCACAGTTACATGTATGATTATCAAAGGACATCTACGTTAATATTTAACAATAATTTCAACCGAGCCTTAAAAAAATGGCCAGCAAGTGCGCCATTTTGCCTGAAACATACAAGGCTTTCTCTGAATTATACAAGGACGACTGCAATCTCATTTCAATCAACACTCACAACACCAGGTTGTATATCTCAAAATGTAAATGAATGAAACACGTGGAGGTGTATATTTATATGCTCAAAGTAGCGGATTCATGCAAATTTTGGTAAAGCAAACACAAATGATCATGAAGAAGCTGCAAATGCTAAAAGTTTCGAGATATTATAGGAATGTGTTACCTGTTTTTCTCGCCAACTCTTTGAATTAGAGACCAACTCAATAAATCCCCTTTTCTCTCCTCCTTTATCCGGGCTTGAGACCGGCAATGAAATTATTCAATGGCGGAGTTAAAAGGGGGGTTCTTGAAGAGAAACATTCAATTTATCATACAAACAATATTATAAGTCATCAACATAGCATAATTTTAATTATAAAACAAGTCCGAGACCAATTCATACTACACATAAAATGAAATCTTATTACATATGACTTTTTCCTAGATTTGTAATTAGATCGGCTATTTGATTTGCAGAAACTCTAACTTTTTCCTTTGCAAAGCAATGAAGATAGCATCGAGGCCCATGTAAAATCTCCACATTCTTCACATACCGGGTAAGCTATGTGCTTATTGTGTTGATTGTTGCATATTTTTAGGTTGAGTTTGTTATTGCGAGGTTGAAGAGAAGCACAACCGTTTGTGTAGCGGACAATTTTTAAAAGAGTGATCATCTTCTCCACAAGCATCACAGACTTTTCACTTTGATGGTAACAACAACAACTTGGCTTTGCAAGGGTCGAAGCATCGATAAACCATTCAAAATAGGTGCGAGGTAGGTATGGTGCACTTGAAAAACATTTTTCCATAGGTTTCGGATTGTTTTAGATTGCGAAATGCCCTCACACCATTACAAGGAACATGCTTACACCTAGAATAGAGCCAAGGACACACTTTTGTCTCATGAAACCCTTGTTCACACATAGCACACTCGGTTAGTTTTTTTTTCATTCTCATGTTACCGTTCTTTGCTATTATTTGCTACTGGAGAATCTTTCACACCTCCACCCATGACTAATTCGGTGTTTTAAAGCCTAATTGAAGAAAATTTCTCCACATGCCTAATTTCGAAAATTTCGAACCCTAAGTGTTTTTAAAGCCTAATTCAGTGATGGCTAATTTACACATGATTGATTAGTGTTGATTAATAGATCTATTGAAGCTAGGACTAATTTTAATTTGTATTATCATTCTCGGATCAATAGCGTTAAACGAACGGGAAATCAAAAAAAATAATAAAACCCTAAAATGGGTTATAGAATCAAACCTTTTTTTCCTTAACACATATCGAGAAGGTGTTGGTGGTGAAGAAATCTTGACTCAATCTATTGATGGGTTTTAAATTTTCGTGGTTAAGGAGATGAAGGAGGAGGTTAACGGGAGATGGAGGAGAAAAAGAAAAAACGACGGAAAAGAAGATAAGTGGAGGAGAATAAGTGATGGGGAGATTGAATAGATAAGAAGAAAAAGATAAATAGATCTCCTGCAACCCTTAGAAGAGTTGTAAAATGAAAAATAACTATGAAAAAAAAAAAGCCCTGGTGAGAGTCGAACATGAGTCACCGCTAGCCAATATGACATTCCAACCATCCTGCCACATTTATACATGTAATTATATTTACATTCTTTTATATATTAGACCAAATTTTTAAATTAGCCTTAAAAAAAAATGCCAGCAAATGCACCATTTTTCCTGAAGCATATAAGGAAGTCTGTCTAATGCCTGTAATCACATTTCAATCAACAATCACAGTACCAGATTCATGGAAGTTTTAGTGAATTGTACAAGGCACTGCAATCACATTTCAAATTCCATTAAGAAGCTGCAAATGCTTAAAGTTGTGAAGTATATTAACTGGAATAAAAGTAAGACATTGATTTCGCAAAATAAGTAAAGACATTCCGAGAAAAAGCAACCGCAACATCGAGATACCAGGCACATGATTATATGTAACCAATTTCGAGAAAATCTGCATTTAGAACTCAATAAATCCCATTTTCTCTCCTCCTTTACCCGGGCTTGAGACCGGCATTGAAATGATGGCGGAGTTAAAAGGGGATTTCATCTCCGAGAGAAACAGATAGCATATCATACCAACAGTATTTCAAGTCATAATTAAAGAGAAATAAATAGCATGTCATTTTAAAAGCAAAAAATACAATCGAAGCAAAATGAAAGAAACAAAATAGGTTCGAGCATCAGTAGAAATGAAAAGAGTAATTAAACCCACCATCAGCGACACTTCTTTTTCTTTTTCTTATTCTTCTTGTTTTTCTTCTTTGTCGGAACCACTAAGATAGGTTGAAAGATCGGTTCTTGCATAAATCTCAAGTATCATCATCCATTTGTAAGCCAAGAGTTGAAGGTTCCTTTGGATGGCAACTTGTGTCTTCCTATTCATTGTATTCCTCTAATTCATGGAAACCCCTTGGTGGTGGTTTTAACATCACAAACCAATTCGATGTATCTGACTCTCGAGAATAGAAAACTTGTCGGGCTTGTGACGCTAAAATGAATGGATCATTTTGATATTGGTTCTTATGATGACGTAAGTTGACCAATGTAAAACCTTTTTCTATCTTGACACCAAAATAGGTGTGAGCCCAGTCACATTTGAATAAGGGAATTTGAAACATATGTTGGTAGTCCAACACGAGAATTTGTCCTAAAACGCCATAGAAACCACTACTTATTTGTGATGATGCAACTAAAGATTTTGATTCAATTGAAACACCGGTGTTTTGCGTGACTCTTTGAATATCCTTAGTAACAAACCTTGACCCATTTATTTGCAAGCCTTTATATGATACACATTTTCTAAAGGACCATGTGACACCCACCGTCTTGTATTTGATACTTGACATGCCTTGACCAATTTGCATTTTAACCTATCAATAAAATTTAGTTAGCGAGAACACAAGTGACCACGGTAATGGGCGCAAGCTCTATGTTTTGGCTTGGTAAGATCTAATTAAGAAGTGAATGACAGATTCATCTCTAATTAAGCTCTATGTGGGTAATGCTAAAAAGAGGTACTACGTACTCGGGAAAAATGAATCTAATAAATTGAAAACATATATAACAAATAACCAAGTGGCGTTGCACGTACCTTTTGCTTTAACCAATGCAAATGTTTCCGAGTGTATGGAAAGGAGTTGGTCTTCACTGGAAGTATCGGAAGATCTTAACTCATCCATATGCATTCTAATAAGAAAAATTTTAATGTGGACAAGATTCGTAAAACACAAGTGCTTATACTGCTAACAATTTTAAATGAACATATAACAGAGTCATACTTACGTTATATATGGTTCAATTGCTGCCGTGTTAAAAAGCACATATCTATGAGCAATCTTTAGCATATCACTACCAATATACACTTGAACGCCTCTAGAAAGAGGACGCCCTGCCGGTGTGGAATCATGTTGAATGTCTTCATTATGGCTTTGATTTACTCCTCCTTCAGAATGTTTGTCCCCATGAACATCAAAATACCTGACGCACTCCATTCCCAGGTAACACTTTGCTATACATGCTTCAGGTTGTGCGTAATTATTTACGTATTCTTTGAATGTCTTCATATACCTGCGACAAACCAAACTTCTAATTATTAGCACCAAACTCCCATTTACACAGAACAAAACTATAACATTGTACTTAAAATAACTAAAAAAATAATCATACTAATGAAACAATTACCTTTCAAATGGATACATCCAACGATATTGTACGGGTCCACCTAACCGCACTTCTCGAGCTACGTGAATTGTTAAGTGTACCATCACATCAAAAAATGATGGAGGGAAGTACATCTCCAACATACACAAAGTCTCAACAATTTCATCTTCAAGTTCTAACAATCTAGTGAGATCAATGCCCTTTGGCATATTTCGTTAAAATAAGAACATAACCGATTTATGGCATTACTTGGCCCATCGGGTAAAAGTCCTTTCAAAGCTACGGGTAATATTTGTTGCATCATAACATGGTAATCATGAGCCTTAAGGACACCCAAGCAACCATCTTTCGAGAAATGCCTCCTAAGATCAGAACTATACCCATATGGAACCTTTGATTTCTCATCCTATTATAGAATACTGACCTTTCCCTTATCGCTTAAGTTACATGGTCTTTGGAGGAAGCCAAGTTTTGCCATTTTTGACTATTAAATGCAATTCTTCTTTGATTCCCATACTTTTGAGATCATTACGGGACTTTAAGCCATCTTTTGTTTTGTTCTTTATATTCAATAGAGTACCAATGACACTCTCACAGACGTTTTTTTCCGTATGCATAACATCAATATTGTGTCGTAGTAATAATTCCTAAGAAGGAAGGAATAACATAAAAAGTATGAGAAAGTCACTTGAGTTGTACATTTCATAAATGAGATTTAACATGCGAGATGGGAATGTAAAATCGAAAAGAAGATAATGCGAGGTTATAAGTTACCTTCCGATAAGGCAAGTCGAAAAATATTGACCGTTTGTTGAATATCGGATTGTCATCATCCCGTGCACCGAGAACTAGGACCAGCACTCATACCGGCATCGGTAGCAACTTGCCTTTTCCGCTTCCATGATTAGATTTACCGTCATTTGCACTCGTTGCCGCACTACTCGACCCTTTTTCCCGCTTCTTCTTATTCTTCTTCTTTTCCTCTTTCTCTTTCCTTTTCTCCACCTCATTCTGCTTCGCTTTTCCAAAGTCATTTACAATACTGCTCTGACGTTCAAAAGCCTCAGCACTAGACATAGTAGGTGGCTTTTCCTTCGTCTCAATCTCTCCATTGAAACATGCTTTCTTCTTAGTCGATCGAAGAGGATGATTATGAGGTAGAAATCTCCTATGATTCATGTAAACAAGTTTTTACGACTAAACGACAACCAAGGTTGAAAGAGTATTATCACCACAAAGAGAGGCGGTGACTTCCTTTATATGTACATCCAGATAGGTTACCATAAGCAGGAAAATCATTTATCGTCCACATTAATAATGCCTTCAAATTGAACATTGTCTTACTAAATGCATCATAAACCTCCACGCCGTTTTCCCATAACTTAATCAGATCATCAATCAGTGGTTGCAAGTATATATCGATGTCTCTACCTGGTTGTTTCTTTCTTGGAATCAGCAAGCTTAAAATAATATTGTCGCCTTGCATACACCGTTGAGGGGGAAGATTATATACTACAATCATCACCGGCCAACAAGCGTGGGTTGGGGAAATATCGCCAAACGGATTAAATCCATCAAACAACAAGCCCAAGACGCAAATTACGCGATTACGAAGCAAACTCGGGAACTTTGTGTCTATGTGCTTCCAAGCCAAAGAATCAGTTGGATGACGCATCTTACCATCTTTACTCTTATGAGTCGCGTGCCATATCAACTGTGAGCTAGCTCTGCCGATTTATACATTCTCCTTAATCTCGGCACAATGGGGAAGTATCTAAGCACCTTCACTGGTATCTTCTTTTTGGGCTTGTCTACCATGTCAAGCATCATCCATGTTAGATGTGTCTTCCTTCCACCTAGAATAGTGACATTTAGGACATTCATCCTCGTCTTTCAACTCATTTCTAAACAAACAACAATCATTCTGACATGCGTGTATTTTCTCATAAGTGAGTTGGAAAGCTTTCAGCAACTTCTTCACTTCATAAGTTGATTTAGGAAGACAATGACCTAGGGGCAACACAGAACCAATTGTCTTGAGAAGATTATCAAAAGCCCTTCGAGATAAACCATTTACTGTCTTGTGCCTATACAACTCAGTAGTCATGCTTAGCTTTGTGTGTGTAGTACAACCAGGGTATAAAGGGAAGTCGGCCTCTTCAATCTCGTTTATCAGCAACTCTTCGTCGTGGTTTGGAAACCCTTCGTCCTGCCTAGGTTCACAAACCCCTTGCCTTGGTTCGACATCACCTTCAACATTAGCATCTGTCCACATCTGGTAGAAAGTACGTTGACGTGTTGCTCCCTCTTCATGAACATTATTAAAATTGCTAATCTTCTCCCCGTGAAGAACCCACTCGGTGTAAGTAGGATCCATACCCCGTTTTAGCAAGTGCATATGTATTGTACCGGGGAGGAAGTGGCGCAGCAAGATTCTTACAATCCACACAAGGACAACTAAACTTAGAAGGATTTCCAAGTTTCTCATGAGCCAACTCTACGAACTTCTTTACCGCATCTGGTATGGAACTTCCCCCTACATTAAAACTCCAATGGTTAGACGTACTAAGATCGATTAATCTCATTATGAGACATATATACCCCTGTAGAGACAGTTATGACTTGGCTTTACCTTGGCCAACGAACCTAATCCTTATTCATCATTTTACAAGTCAAGAGTCATCCAGTTGCGGTTCAATATGAATCTTTATTTCCTTCCCTTTGTCAATGAAAAACATTCTCATATTAAAACATGTATAAACTTTTTCCTTTGTTATTTTCTTGCCAGGAAGGATTGAGCAATCTCGCAATTATTAGGCATCTGAATGACAACAAATGGACGCAAATGATGGTACAAACAATGACACAATTTTGCAGGATGCACTATCAAAAAGATAAGTCATAAAACCTATGCAGGCATCTCATTTTGGAGCCATCACGACCAATAACGAATAATTTTATCAAAGATTCAAAATGGGCACCAAGTTGACATTATCTGGACGAGAAAACTATACCAAATTACACACATAAATATAATCCTGCATAGTTGCAGGGGTGGCATTTGGTCAGAACGGTACATATAATGGCCAACTAGTGCATACATACCATCAGTTAGCTAGACTTATTTTCAGCAAAATTTGTACTTCACCTGCTCCCCTATACAGTTAGCTGAATCTGCAAAAATCAAACAACCCCAAAAACTTAATTTCAACCATTTGCAGAATTGAATGCATCTAAACATGAATTAAATTCGAACAACACCCAAAAAAAATTAATGTAACGGTTTGAAATGATTGAAATTAAATGCAACCCTAAAAATTTGATCCAGGCCAATCATCAAAATTTAATGCTATCAAATCATCAAACAAATTAAATGCAATGATTGATTTTTTTTTTTTTTTTAAAACGAATTTAATGCAACCCAATCATGAAACCCTAAATTTAATGCAAATTGAGATGAAACTATTACAAAAAAAAAATTAAAGCAATCAGTTACAGACCCAATTACAAGATCGATCTGTTGATGGAGAAGCTCGATTTGTTGATGGAGAAGCTCGATTTGTTAACAGAGCTTAAGAAACTCGATCTGTTGATGGAGAAAAAAACGATATGTTGATGAAAAAACTCCTTTTCATAGATCTCATTTCGCTCGATTTGTTGATGATCTTGACTTGTAATGGTTTGATTGATTGTGTTTCGGCAGATGGAGGAGCTGTTTTTCTGTGGTTCGATGAAAGATAAAAGAAGAAACGAAAGACGAAAAAGAAAAGGAGTGGTGGAGGAAAGAAAAAACAAAAGGATAAAAAGGAAAAAAAAATAAAAACAATGGACGGTTAGAGATCGATGTAAGGTTGAAATAGATTTTGGAGATCGAAATGGAAGTTGTGATGCAGAAATTTTTTTTCTTGGCCCTTTCACAACTGTTAGAAATAGTCGTCATATGGGTTTTTTCGTCTTTCGAAACTTTTTAACTTCTGCTAAATTTTTTTCACTTCTGCTAAGTTTTTTCACTTATAAAAAGGTTTTTAACTTTTGCTAAAATTTTTTAACTTCCGCTAAATTTTTTCACTTCTCCGAGCAATCTACAAAGGAATTTTTACGGTATCGGCGAGTATCTACATGGAATCTTACAAATATCTTGTTGGACTCGTCTGTTCTTACGAAGGAATCTTATCTATATTGGCCCGATTTTCGATCTCCGAGCAAGATTCTTTCTCGAACCCGATGAAATCTAGGGTTTGGTTACGGTATCGCGAGTATCTACATGGAATCTTTACGGTCATCTTTGTTGGACTCGTCGTTCTTACGAAGGAATCTTATCTATATTGGCCGATTTTTCGATCTCCGAGCAAGATTCTTTCTCGAACTCGATGAAATCTAGGGTTTGGTTACGGTATCGAGTATCTACATGGAATCTTACGGTCATCCGTTGGACTCGTCGTTCTTACAAAGGAATCTTATCTATATTGGCCTAGTTTTTGATCTCCGAGCAAGATTCTTTCTCGAACCTGATGAAATCTAGGGTTTGGTTACGGTATAGGCGAGTATCTACATGGAATCTTACAGTCATACTGTTGGACTCGTCGTTCTTACGAAGGAATCTTATCTATATTGGCCCAGTTTTCGATCTCCGAGCAAGATTCTTTCTCGAACCTGATGAAATCTAGGGTTTGGTTACGGTATCGGCGAGTATCTACATGGAATCTTACACTCATACTGTTGGACTCGTCGTTCTTACGAAGGAATCTTATCTATATTGGCCCTATTTTCGATCTCCGAGCAAGATTCTTTCTCGAACCTGATGAAATCTAGGGTTTGGTTACGGTATCGGCGAGTATCTACATGGAATCATACAAATCATCTTTGTTGGACTCGCTGTTCTTACGAAGGAATCTTATCTATATTGGCCCGATTTTCGATCTCCGAGCAAGATTCTTTCTCGAACCTGATGAAATCTAGGGTTTGGTTATGGTATCGGCGAGTATCTACATGGAATCTTACAGTCATACTGTTGGACTTGTCGTTCTTACGAAGGAATCTTATCTATATTGGCCCAGTTTTCGACCTCCGAGCAAGATTCTTTCTCGAACCTGATGAAATCTAGGGTTTGGTTACGGTATCGACGAGTATCTACATGGAATCGTTGGACTCGTCGTTCTTACGAAGGAATCTTATCTATATTGGCCCAGCTTTTCGATCTCCGAGCAAGATTCTTTCTCGAACCTCGATGAAATCTAGGGTTTGGAGATTTAGTATCTACATGGAATCTTAAATCCGTTGGGTTCTTACAAATGGTTATATTGTAATTGTTTGTAATCCAACGAACCAAATTTAAGGAAATCAAATCACAAGCCAATCTAACGGTGAGGAAGCCTTGTTTGGTTTACCAAATTGTGTGTTTTCTTCTCAATCCGTATGCTTTGTTTCAACCAATGGGATTGTCCAGATTTTAATCTAACGGCTACAAAAAGTACCATGCGGATTGTGTGTTTCCCACCCAAACAGCCCGCCTAAATTTGGGCACATCCTTCTAGATTTTGAACCAAATTTGGTTTCCCACCCAAACAACCCCTAAAGAAAAGAATTTTGACCAAAATTTCCTCTCATTTCTTCTCTCTCTCTTTCTCGTTTTTTCTCTCTGTCTCTGAGAAGATTTTCTCTCATCAAACCCTAACTAGATTTTGAAACCCAACTTCACCTCAAACCCAAACTTCATCTCAAACTCTGATCGATCTCAAGAAACACAACTTCACCCCAATCTCTGATATCAAACCGTAGCTTCAACTGCGCCGATTTACATCTTAACTCAAACTCAGGTATAAATCTCACCTGTAAAGATGTATTTGTCATTTTCTATTGGTTTGATTTCTGATTTGAATTTGTTTTTCATTATCTTCGTGATTTCCTGATTAGGTTTTATTTTTTCAACCGAGTTAGGGTTTATATTTTGAACCTATTCATATGATTTCTTTCGTTTTGTTTGGTTATAGCAAATACCCTTTGTAATAGGTTGTATATTCGTCGGAGAAAATTTGATTTATTCCCGAAAACATCTCAAAATTCTCGTGACTCGGACAGTCGAACCAATTCATGCTTGTTCTTCAATCTTGTTCCGATTGTTATGTTTTCGACACGATTCTTGACATGCAATATGTGAGTTTTCAATTAAATTTAATTTTCATAACATGTAGTAGTTTCATTTTTGAATAAATTACCAAAATTGTGTTTTCTTCTAACTCTATAAACATGATGCTTGTTTTTGAAACCATCAAGTGAATCAGCAATTGCCATTGTTGAGTGCCGAACTCTGGCTCATTCTCAACCGAGAATTGCGCAGGGGGCTTAGTATCCCAACCAATGGTTGTCGATTCTTGGTGGTTATTTTAAGTTTGATTTATAACATTATAGTTTGTTTTTGATACCTTGATTCAAATGTGGATTGCTTTAGGGTTAATATTTTTAACATGATTGTTTGATTTTTTAAGAACAAAATTTTTAAGTTGTTTGTAACATGACTTCCCTTTTAGGTTTATGGTTTCTTAATAACATGCTCAATATGTTTCATTTTTGAATAAATTACCAAAATTGTGTTTTCTTCTAACTCTATAAACATGATGCTTGTTCATCAAGTGAATCTGTAATTGCCGGGCTGGTTGGAGTACCGAACTCCCTGGCTCATTCTCAACCGAGAATTGCGCGCAGGCTTGGTATCCCAACCAATGGTTGTCGTTGCTTGGTGGTTATTTTAAGTTTGATTTATAACATTATAGTTTGTTTTTGATACCTTGATTCAAATGTGGATTGCTAAAGTCTTATATATTTTTGCAAGGTTTGATGAGAGCTAGAGCACTCTCTTTCGTATGAGCAAAGCAATTGCTTAAGTTCTCAAGCAATGGATTTGCTCATAAGAAAGAGAGTGCACCAGCTCTTAAAGCCTCGTTGATTCACATGTGGTGATTTGTCATGTACAATGGTGATTTCTTATCCGATGAGATATGGTGCAATATTTAGAGTTTAACTTTTTGGTTAAGTTTTTGTTGTAGATGCGTAGTGTGGAAGGAGGTGAAGATCCAATTTGTCTGCAATGGTGAAGAATAATAAGGTGAAGACTTATATATCTTATGGTTCAGTTTAATTTTACGTATTTAGTGTAAATGATGTTCTTTCAATCCTTTTGATTAACTTATTTTACTCTATGTTACAGGTTAACGATGAAGCAAAGAGCAAGATTCCAGTCCCATCTCCCAAAAAGGTAGTAAGCAAGGATTTGGTAATATCTCCCAAAAAGGTAGCAAGTAAGCAAGCAAAAAGCGTCCGAGCCAAAATCATCGGTTACACATACTGCTATGAGGGTACGTAGTAATAAATCTCTTATGATTCGGTTTATTTTTTACTTGTTTCAATCACTTTATTTACCATCTCCTTTTGATTAACATAGTTCGGTTATTTTGGGTGAGATCATTTTGAAAGATAAGAGTAAAAAGTCTCATGGCAAACAAACTCCTAAGAAGAAGAATAAGAGTTCGAGCTTCTTGAAAGTGAAAAGCTTCCAAGGCGATCATCCCCTAGGTTTAAGAACAACTCGAGAGGATTCACGAGATCTTGAAAAGACTACTCCATCACAATCACCAATAAAGAAAACTCAAAGTGCGGTTGAACCACCCGCCGAAAAGCCTACTCCAACACGATCATCGAGGAAAAGGAAAAGTTCGGTTGAACTCGAACAATCTCAACCGGGGAGCATCTCAAGCCGCACCTTCTACCGAACCCTCTCGTTGAACAGTCCCAGCCATTAGAATCTCCAGTTTGCACCCTTAACTGAGGAAGTCGTTCCCAAGAGAAGAGTTGCAAAGCGGAAATTGTACACGGGGCCATGTCCGAATGTGCAACTCAGGAATGCTGATGATACTTTATCAGATTTTGAAGAGGAAGAAGAAGAAGATGAAGAACTTGAACAAGAGAGAGATGTTGAGGTGGAAAAAGAAAACACGGAAAATGATAATGATGTTGACGTGAATGATGCAAGAATGAAAATGAAACCGAAGCTCATCGGGTATATGACTCTTTTGCTTATGTTACTTTTCCATCCTTAAGTATTTTCACTCTGAATTATCCGATAAAATATGAGCAAGTCACCCGAGTTGTATCCTTATTTAGTTTTTCCATCCTTAACTCTTTTGTAGGCAAAACCCAAAAAGAAAGTACGTTCCTCGCGGCCCCACAAGGATGACAAAGACTAGGGCTAACGGCTAATAAGAATGGCAAGGAAGTTTGTGAGTTTTAACAATAAGGATCACTGTTGGTGATCCTTCGGTGCAAACTTGCTAGTGTGTTGGGTGTTTTAGTTAGGAGTAACATCCCATTAAAGCACAAGGACTCGGAGACTTGTCCCTAGAGAGGCCAAAGATAACATATGGGCGATTATCATGGTAATTTCTTGACTCTTCAACTCTTTTACTTTTATAATGTATTTAGAAGTTTTATACACCATCCATTATCTCTTTAACTCTTGTAACTATTTTGCTTGTATTTGCAGCAAAGGTTTATTGTCGATGATTTTTACAAAGACTATTATCTTGGGAAGATGGGAAGTTATCCCGAAGGAGGCTAGGTCTAGGAAAGCTGGTAAAATCCTCGCCTTGGATGGGCTAGAGGAAGAAGAAAGACAGATGAAGCCGGCAGAATCAAAACGAGAGATTGATACTGTGAATGAGTGGGAAGAGTTTGTGGCACATGTTTGCTCGGAGGATTCGGAGTAAGTGTTCATATCGCAATAAGTTAAATTATTTTTGTGTTCGGCCCTTGTACATTCACCGTTGTTTAGTTAATGATATTCCGTTACTTCATCGAGGCAAAAAGATTGCGAGATGCAACAAGTTAGAGAGAAATACACCACTCCACACACTCTCAGTAGAGGTGGTTATGCGAGACTCGAGGCTAAAATGGTAAGTTGTGTATTTTTATTCCTATGTTCATTATAGGGTAATTGTATTCAAATTATATGCTAACTAGCTGGATAACATATTGTTTGCAGCAAAAGCAGTTGAATACAAAAGAAGACATTGATAGAGTCGAACTTTGGATAACAGGTCACAAACCGAAGGAAGGGAAGGAACCTAATCCTGGAAATATGGAGGCTTTAGTGAGAACTCAACTCATATTTCTCTTATATTTTTTGTTAATTTATTTGCTTAATATATATGTGTTCGAATGATGCAAAAATGTGACTAATTGGGTTGCTTTTGCACTAATGCAGGAAGAATTGATAGAGCCGCACAAGAGCATGGTGCTGATGTTGGATCATCTGTGACAGACGATCTTCTCTCCAAAGCTCTTGGTGACGACAAACCAGGGAGACTGAGAGGTATTGGCTATGGAGCGACAAAGACAAAGATGGTTGTCAAGAGCCATTACAAAAAGATCATCAAAGAGTGCAAGGATAGTATGAGTGAAATGAATGCGAGACTTGTAATCTTGTTAGAAAGTGAGATTATAATAATCGCTTTTGTTTCTTTTAGTTGAAAAATTTAAACTCGCGTCTCATACTGCTGGTTTGATGTTGGTATAGGAAAAAACCTCGAGATGCGTCTGTTGCCATGATGGCTCACACTTGAACAAGGCCGGTCAATTGTAAGTGTGTTTATGTTTCTATAAAACTGCCGGTTAGTCTCTATTGCTCCCATTATGAGTTTCGATGTTCTTTGTTGTATTTTTCCTGTAGTCCGGAAATGCTAGCAACACCCATGATTTTGCTAGCTCAAGTAGGACTGTTCCCAGTTTGCAAATGACAGTCCGATTAACGAGACCAAGGGTGGAGGAAGCGCTAGGGAAGGGTAAAGCTTGCATATTGCTCGGTTGGTACAATGAGAACGAGGTTGTTCGACGCAATTATTGCCAAAAGCAGATCCAAAGATGGAGTGCCATGGAGTGCCAATAGGTTTCGGCGCATACAAAGTGACCGTGACTACTTCTCGTGTTGATGATGCTCATCTCTACAAGCCATCGGGTGACTTGAAGCGTGTTATACATGCTGTAGGAACTTATGTCACATGGTCCAAGGATCTGATAATGCCTGCCATATGATAATCTGTTACTTTGTTTGGGGTGTGTTTTATGAGACAATGGTTATTTTTGTGTTGCTTTCATCAGTTTAAAACAATGACAATGACATTGGGTGTTTCAGAAACAATGATGATACGTTAACTTGTTTATATGTTGATCTATGTTACATTTTAATGGTTTTTATCTGAATGAATGGAAGTATATTTATATATATTTGTGTGAATCGAAAAGCAATTTTATATATTTTTTTTTCTAAAATATAAAAGAATCACAACTGCTAAACATGGTTGGAAAAAAGGTGATCACTACACAGGATATGGGTTGTGAAATATTTTTATGCTACACATGATATGGGTTGTGAAACAGTAATTATACAACATAAAAAAACATTGTGATACATTTTTATGCTACACAGAGTAAGGGTTGTGATATGAAAATAATGGTTGTCATACTTGTTTCTTCTACACATCGTATTTGTTGTGAAACAATGCACTTTGGATTGTGGAAACAAACTTCTACTACACATACAAAGGTTGTCATACACGTTTACGCTACACAAGTTAAGGGTTGTGAATAACATGTCTTACTACTATAATCTTGGTTGTCATACGAGTTTCGCTACACAAGTAAACCGTTGTGAATATGATGTCATACTACTATGAACTTGGTTGTGATACCAGTTTCTCCTATACATATTTTTGTTGTGTAAGAAGTACTTACAACCCAAGTAATAATTGTGAAACACGTCTTAGACTACGTTTCCATAAGTTGTGATATGGGTTTCTGCTACACTACCCTCTTGTTGTGAAACACTGGTTGGGAAAGTCCTACAACCATAATAATAGTTGGGAGAATGGTATATACACAACCATTATATTGGTTGTGTTAGATATTTCTAAGACTTATAACTTTGTTGTGAAACAAATTATTACAACCTCTTGATGAGTTGTGTGAGATGTTGCCCAGTAATTTGGATTAAGTATCACAACCGAAGCAAGTGTTGTATAATATTGAACCACAACCAAGTTTACGACTCTAGCTTACGAGTTGCAAACAATTGAAGACTTTCTACAACCCCCCTTGTGCAACCTATCGATAAACGTCGTCTTATGTGGTACCACAACTGATTTCCGGGGTAGTTAATCGCTGTTTTTCCCGTAGTGGGTGGTGGTTCGAGGTGGTCGGTGGTGGTGATGGGAGGAGGTAGTTATATATATAGGTGGTGGTGATGGGAGGAGGTGGTTAAATATATATAGGTTAAGGGTAGGTTAGTCATTTTCACACTTTAGGACACCCCTTATAATTATAGGGTAGATATTTCATCACTTAGTAGTCCCCCACCATTTTTGAGTAGTGCCCAAAAAATCATTCTAAATCAATGATAGAGATTGAAATTTTATGTGCAAACTCGTTAAGGAGTGTGCACAAATTCAGACTCGATCTTTTTGTGGTCCTCATTCTTAGATCACTAATTAAGGAACATCAGTGCTTTAATAATAGACGTTAATATCACATTTTCGACTATTCAAGCCATTTATTCCCATCACATAGATCTATCTCCAAGTTATAACCATAAAAAGATAATAGGTTTTCAGAATTTGTGATCCACAGGGTGTTATCTGAAGCATGTTTTGTTGTAGTGACCTCAACCTTAAAAGGCACGAAATCCCCGCAAAATAGAAAAGAAATCATAAACATTAATTGCCTATAGTTGCAGTTGGAATCAATAATTGCCTATAGTTGTCCATTTCTGGCCAATCTATCCCATGAATGCATTAAAATATACTACTTGACCATTACTTATTCAAATTCTAACTATTACCCATAAAAGCACCAAGTGATCTTCATAGGCCGCATACTTGCAACATATTAATGAAATATACTCACGTTCTACAACAACTTTGTCTTATCTCCAGTTCACTCCGGTTCTACAGCAACATACCGGTTCTACAACAACATATGTATATATCTTCTGTTGTACTCGATAGAGTACAACTTAGTCAAGTTTGTTTCAATCCTGTTGTAGTCGATAGAGAATAACTTAGTCATCAACAACTTAGTCAAAGTTGTTCCAATCAGTTGTAAATAGATTAGGCTAACATATCCTTGTATCTGTATAAATACGAATGTATTGAATCAATGAAAACTAACCGGTTCAAAACAATAAACTCAGAAATTCTTTACATATAACATACCTCCTCATACTTCTTTTCTGGTGCGGCAAATTAGGTCACTTATGCCTGAATTTGGATTTTTATGGAGGGAAAGAACTTGTCACAATTTCTGAGGAAAACTATAGTTAAAGAACTGAGAAAGAGCTTGGCAGAAGATGCAAAAGCCTTGATTTTGTCTTGGGCTGCAGCTGCCGGCAGTAGAGCAAACTTGAACTTTGAAAGTTTCATGCTTAATTGGGATGTAACATTTTTCACTGTTTTTTTCTTTCTACCGCTGGTAGATTTTGTAAGTTCTCTATTAATCTAATTCTTTCTTCTCTTTTCGATCAAAATAAACAAACATATGTGAAATATGAACCTAAAAATTTCTTTGGTGGTTCAATCAAACTTCTCAGTAGCATATCGATAATGTTGCCTATCCACATGGGCAGAAGTAATCGACGAGACTATTAGCCACCCATGAATAAATGTTCTGGCTCTGTCCCTGCTTATCCATTTCTTTGTGTAGATGATACGAAGTTTGTCTAACCCATCCTTGGATTTCTCTTTGGTCTTCTCCGATATCTTAAAGCTTTTACTCCGAACATATTTACTCTTCGGATCAATTTCATTGAATTTTTGCGAAGAGCAATTGCAACCTTACCTACATTGATTTCTTTATAATCCTCGGTATTGCAGGTAGACGGTGATTCTTGACCCACTTTGATCAACGCTATACTAACACGAAAATTATTTAATCACTTAATCTTTCTGGTCACTAAATGTTTTTCGAGTAATCATAAATTTTGAACCTCCCAAGAATCTCATGCAAAACATCTGCACATTTTGTTTTCTCAACAGAAATATGGTATGCTAGGAGATCAAATTAAATATTTTGGTGTGAATATAAGGTTCATTACGTGCCTGAGAAAGTCTGACTTTAAAACGGGGCCGTAAGGGGCGGAACTAGGGGTGTGCAACGGAAGGATGCGGATTAGGGGTCACCCGCGACCAATCCGTTAAAGTTACGGATTTGGAAAATCCAACCGTGTCCGGCCCAATCACTCACGGATTTGACATCCGCTGATCAGCGGGTGATACGGGACGGATGCGGATTAACTGCGGATTTAGTCAAAAGAAAAGAAAAAAAAAAGGTAAAATAAACATCCTATTGGCTTTGTCAGTGAGGCTTTGTCATTGAACAATTGCAAAACGCGCATACCCGGATATTGGCTTTGACATTGAATAAATGCATAACGGTAAAAGCTAAGCTAAAGAATGATGACTTTGGAGAAGCATTGCAAGTTGCAACCTCATGAGTTTTACGGTCGCACATATAACAGTTAAAGTGAAGAACACAAGTTATTTAACATGCTCAAGGTGCACTTAAGAACAATTCTGAGAATTATAAGCAACAGTGCGAGCTCAAAACTGTCCTGCAAACTTCAGAAATATGGGAGTCACACAAGTTTGGGATACCTGTTAACCACGATAAGCTCAAACACAGTTTACTAAAGCATCGATTTATTTATTAACGAACACGAACCACATAAGATAACACTGCACTCAACTGTTAATGCAGTGAATAGACACCAACATAAGGGAAATACTAAAGAGAACACAAGAACATTAAAAATAAGAAGTTTACTGCCCTACGGTGCGGATGAATCCGCGGATTTCAAAGTCCAACCGCAACCAAACCGGTAAAAGTGCGGATTTGGAAAATCCAACCGTGTCCGGCCCATAGATTTTGCGGATTGGGTTTCACCCGCAATTTTACGAACGAATACAGATAAAATTCGCGGTTCCGGAATTTTTGCTCACCCCTAGGCGGAACCACACCAAGGCTCTCCCTAGATTAAGCCAGGCCCAAGAAGACAAAAAACCATTTTTTCGTAGCCTATTTTCAGTTGGGCCGTAGTATGTGTGTGAACTTTAAGCTTAAGACGTGCCTAAAAAATGGCTCAGGTCCACCCCATTAGGGATGAGCAAAAATTCCGGAACCGCGGATTTCATCCGTATTCGTTCGCAAAATTGCGGGTGAAAACCAATCCGCAAGATCAATGGGCCGGAAACGGGTGAGATTTTCAAATCCGTGCTTTCAGCGGTTTGGTTGCGGTTGGAGTTTAAAATCCGCGGATTCACCCAATCCGTAAGAGAAATGGTGTTTCATCTTCTGGGGAGACTGGTGTGACCACTGTCAACACAGAAGCTTATCTAACTCTTCCTCCTAACTGCCCGCATGGTTGTAACCTTCATTTTTGTTACATCAGTCCTCAACCCACTTATGGCAAAAAACAAGGGCAATAACAAACCAGACAAAAAATCCTTCAATTTTTCTATCAGTACAGTACATAGTTGCCCATTTGATATCACCAATCCAAACACAAATGCACCAAAAATTGAGCGAGTTCCGGTTGAATCCGTTATAAACCTACATATCATAGCTCCCGTTAGTATCAGACAAATGTAGAAATCATTAAAATATTCTCCTTCGGGTTTTCTTCTTATATTCCATCCAATCACTGGCCTGATTACGAAGATACAAAAACCCACAAAGGCAACACTTGAGAACACAACGAATATAAGAAGCCCGGCAGCTGGCATGATCGCTGTGACCACTTTCTGCAAGAGCTATATAGCCACAGTGATGAGGTGTCAAACTCACAAAAAATATATTTCTTACTCTTCTTACACTAATGAATAGCACAACGATAAGCAGGTTCGTACCTAAAGGAGAGTTGAGTCAAAGTTGTCGATTTAATTTCTGAAAATATGAATATGCAAAAGCTACGAGACAAATATTAATGCAAATAATGAGGATGAGAATGATTAGGGGTTCTTTCTCCACTAGTGAACATGAATCTCCTTCAAAATACATTTACTAACAATCCTAGTCAAGTTATAAGTTCAACAAGTCTAATAAACTCCAAAGTCACTTTGTAGAATAAGTTATTTACTCGTGTCTAGTCAATCAAGCCAATTTGAATAAGTTCTCTAGTGTAACTTAACTAGCCGATATGTTTTATGAGTCGAATTGTTCCTAACCACATGCACGTAAGTTCGACATGTTAACTTAGGGTTGTCAAATACACATCAAAATCCACAACATCCCATTGCAACGTTGATGCTTTGCTACTTGTGATTATATTACCATAACAATTACGAATTACGGTTCTAAAATCTAGCATTAGTATCGCAAGCAAGTTATCTAATTGGCCAACAATTCATGGTCATAAACGCGGTAAAAGACAAACAATAAAACAATATTATAAAGAAAGATTAACTTGGATAAAATCAAAGATACGTCACATAGTTTTGAAATAACCCTAACCAAACAAGAATTAGCTACACATCACACTGGAGTTCATGGAAATTGTATGAAAAGGAAACAGAAAACTAGAGTGTAAAACCAGTCAAGCAATAACAGCTGGTGGCATGGATTGATGGCGCTGTGAACTGATGACAGTGGACTGGTGAAGTTGTGCTGCTGCTACAGTTTCAGGTTGACTGCAAGCTAGGAGACTGGTGGAGGTGTTGCTGCTGGCAGGTCCTGGTAATGCTGCAAACAGGTGGAGATGGTCTCTGGAGACGAACGGGTGGTATGAACTGCGAACTGGTGATGGAGGTGGATGCAGGTGGGATGGTGATGATGATGAAACTGGTGGATGCAGGTGAGATGGAATGGTGATATACAGATGGTGGTGGCAGGTGATGGTGGATGTATGCAGTGAACTGGTGGAGGAAAGGTGGAGATGCAGGTGATATGAATGGAACTGGTGCTGGTGATGATGATGAGAGGAGCTACAACTCCTCCCTGTTGGAGGTGGTGTTCCAGTCGCAGAGGGGGATGATCCCTTCTCTGGCAGTCAGAGGGTCGTCTTTTATAACTTATTTCTTCCTTAAGTTCCAATCAAATTACAACTCTTTCTCCCTGCAAACTCGAAACTGTTAACTACCCAAGTTTCCTAATCTCAGCTGAACACAAAAACTTCACTGAATCCCAGCCATTCATCAATCTATACCAACGACAGAAAACTCCATTCCTTGGCTGTTTTTCCGGCAGCAAACTTGCCAAATACTTGGCAGAGGCAATCTGACTTGGTGCAGTCGACTGTGTTACAACTGGTTACATTTTCACGGTAGCACCAGAGGTCTTCTTCCCTGTCTCGGCTTGAAAATTGATTCAAACTCTTCTCACATCTCGTGTTTCCTGCTTCTAACTTGTCTTTGAAACCTGTAGTCACCTTCATCACGGAATCACGAACACATATCTAATCAGTGACACAGAGCTTGGTTCAGTGAGCAATAAGAGTTGCAGGAAACGGGATTTTCAGTCAGGCCTTCTATCGAACATCTTGTGTGCCAGAAACTGGTACTTTAGAGATGAACTCCTTCTTGATTTGTATGATCACTCCATCTCCTTCCCTGCAATGAGTAATCCAATTATGACACAAAACCATTCTCCTAGATCATTCAGAGACTCTAAAACATTCAATTGAAAGGCATCAGTTCACTGTTCTGGGAACATTAATTAAATACCCCTAGAATATAAGGTCCTTATAAATACCCTTCCATTTTCTTTAAATACCCCTAAGAGGTATATTTTAAGTGGATAATGAAAATAAACTAGTATTTTTTTGGATAATGAAAATGAACTAGTATATTCTTGACGCGTGAAAACGTCAACCCAACCTCCTCCGGAGGTTGAATTGACTTAATATAATTATAGATGTGCCAAAAAACTAGACCCAAAAAACCTTAATATAAATACTCCTCCGGAGTATTTGTAAACTTGTTAAGGGTATTTGTGAAGACCCCTGAAAAGGAGGGGTATTTATACAATTTCCACCTCTTGCAACTCAGTACTGCTCCATGTATTTCTTGCCTTTGTATCTGAATCCTAACGACCTGAAGGACATGACTGAGTTTGCCGGCCTGAAGGACCTGGTGGACAGCTGGTTTAACATGAATGAGTTTGGTACCTGACTGAATTAGGGAGCAATTCTCAACCTAGCTTTTAATCTTTGAACTTTTGAGTTAAGATAGTGGCAGCCCCGAGTAGTGAACCATAGGTGCCTCATTAATTCTCTCTTTGACACATTAGAGTGTTGTGTCTCAGACTCTCTACGAAATTCGAATCCGTCACCGAGCAATGAATTAAGCTCGTATTTTTTTATTTCACGTCGCATGACTCCAAAATACCTACAAAATGCAAAAGAAGCGCAATATACAAAAATACAAGAGAAATAGTCAAGAAAAACATAAGAAATTGACATTCAAAAGATGTATTTAAGGTGCTTATCACACAGCTAATAATATCCAAGCACACATATCATAAACTATGGCCGATGGCATAGTTATTCTACCAAGTTCTGTATTTAGAAATTTTAGTTCACATCCGCGGTTAATCCGCATCCGGTCCATATCACTCGCTAATCCGCGGACGTGAAATCCGCGGGTGATTAGGCCGGACACCGTTGGATTTTCCAAATCCGCAATTTTGACGGTGTAAGTACACTTATTTATCTCCCTCACCACGTGTACTAGCAAAGCCCACGTGGAGGCCACGTCATAAAAATTGATGACACATAGGGGCATCCATAGGATCTAGACGGCGTACCATCTGTCAAGTTCAACGGTCGAAGATGAAGGAGTATCAAAGGAAGATATCCCCACATAACACCAAAGAACTACTCTGCTACACTTTACCTCATCACGAGATGAGGCAAAATCAACGAGTGGGAAGGTCCAGTGACACGGACGTGACAAGGGAAGACTGACACCGCCTGGCGAAGACTGGACCACCCCAACCACCGCATTTAATGCTGCTCAGAGGGCACGTGTCGAATGACCAACAGAGAGAGCGAGGGCCGGTCAGCGTAATGAACACAGAAACACTAGAAGGCGCGGAATGATAAGGAAGTCCGCGGATTATGCACAGAATACAAGAAGATAAGATTTCAACAACTCTTTTCCAAGGGACCCACTTAGATTAGCTATATATATACATGTCCTTCCCAAACATGGAAAAGGGGGGGGGGGGAGAGACGAGAGAGAGAGAACGAAAGGATACGGAGAGAGAGAGAACGAAAGTATAGGAGAGAAATCAGTGAGAAGTAAGTATGAGCATCAACCTGCGGGTTTGATGAACACCAAAAGTCTTGCGACTATTCTTGTAACCATTACGATGTAGGCCTTAGTGCTGAACCACGTAAATCATTGTCTCCTTTACGTTTAGCACTCATCTATCTTTATTTATGTGTTCACCTCTTAGATCTACCATTTTGGATGTTGATGAGATCATGACAAACCCGCGGGGTTTGGAATCAATGAATCAACATCTATCTATGTATTTTATGCTATATTCACACCTTAATGCGGATATTCAATTCACGCACAGATTGTTTGTGAACACGTGGATGCCTACGTGATTTCCGTGCTCACAATATGGCGCTAGAAACAGCTTAATCTTTCCCTGTGGCTTTATAGCCTCTACCTCAAAAATTTTACTTAGAACATAGACAGATCTGTGTTTAAACTCATTTTTTGCATATTTCTATATTCTTTGTACTTTCTCCCAGCAGATCTGGGTCTTTTACAACCTTCAACTAGCAGATCTGTATTTTGGTCTATTTTTCGCACATATTTATATCCATTATATTCTCTACCAACAGATCTGGGAGTTGTGTAACTTCTAATCAACAGATCTATGTTTTAACTAGTCTTTCACACATAATTTCCACCAATAGATCTGGGATTTTTGCAAACAACACCTATGGACCTTATTCCAATTAATTCCGCACATCCGTCTATGTTTTTTTCATATTATTCGCTAAACCAATAGCTTGAATACACTCCCTGCCACTAGAAATCGAGCTTATGAAATCGAGTTTGAACTAACAGCTAACCCACGGATTTTTTGTCTCGGTTTACCTCCATGCTTTCTCTGCAGAAAATATTACAATGGAAAAGAACAAAGATACAGGGAAGACAAAGGTACCTTCAAAAGAGGCGCCTAGGACTATGTCAGTAGTAACAAGGAGCAAACAGAAGGGTGAAGGACTCATAGCCGGGGACAAGACGTAGAATGGAGCGGAAAGCACATCACTTTTAGATGCGGGCATCATTGCAATGGAAGCAAAGAAGGCCGCGGCGGCAAGAGCTGCTACACCTAACGTAGGAGCTTCGCAAGTGGTCGCCTCCAAAGTGACAAGCTACAACTGCACCCACCGAGCCTCGAGAAGCGAAGAGCGAGAATCGGTAATCAGTAACCTTCCTTACGGGATGCCGCCGACCAATGAACAAAACGCACAACTGCAAGCAGGATCCTACGGAATGATCGAGCCGGATATACGGCTAGGGGATGAAATCAATACCGCGGCCCCCGAGGGACAAGCTCAGTTACAGATAGGAACACCAAATCAAGATTCCAACCAGTCTGCGCAAATATTGGCGCAACTAGAAGACCTAAAAAGGAATCAGCAGACATACGCGGACGCGGTGGCATTACTAGCCCAAGAGAACCCGCAATTAAGAGAGAAGATCTTCCAAAGCGCGGAGCTAGAGAATCAGCAGCACGAGGCTAACTTTGCGGTACAACATAGAGACCGGAGGATGATCCTCGAAAACATCCCTGCGATAGTCAATCAAAGAGAAAGAGGTGCGCGGAACAATAGAAGGTCTGACCCAGACTACCATCCGAAAACTTCAGACTACTATGATGAAGAGGAGGCCACGATGTCACAACCTACAAGGAAGACGCGGTCCTCCATGCAGAACGAGCACTGTCTGGCAATGGAGAGTCTTCGTGAAGAAATGCTAGCAGAGATCAAGTAAATCAAGACCATGCAAGGAGGTGGAAGACTAGAACAGGTTATGAAGGAGGCCAACACTACTCCACTAGCACGGCAGCTGGCTACGGCTACCATTCCGCAGAAGTGTCCGATCCCATCCTTTGAGTGTTACGACGGATCCACGGATCCCGCCGCCCACCTACGATATTACAACAGGGTAATGGCCAGGTGGGACCATGACGAAGCTATACTATGCAGATACTTCCCTTCAAGCCTGAAAGGCTCCGCGTTATCTTGGTTTGATAACCTCAAGCCAGGATGCATTGATTCGTATGATCAGCTCACCGAAAAGTTCTTGGCCACTTACATGTATAACAAGGTTGTGAACACAGGGATGGACAAGCTCTTCTCGCTTGCAATCAAATATAAGGAGTCCATTCGAGAATACACGGATAGGTGGCACAAGATATGTCAAGCCATAGGACATGTGGACCCCGTGGTGAGTATTAACTGTTACAAATGGGGACTTGACAGG
Organism: Papaver armeniacum; assembly: GCA_023531295.1. Classification (NCBI taxonomy): domain Eukaryota; kingdom Viridiplantae; phylum Streptophyta; class Magnoliopsida; order Ranunculales; family Papaveraceae; genus Papaver; species Papaver armeniacum. Next base: position 675,858 of record JAJJWW010006831.1, read on the forward strand.
ATGAGCCCATTGTTTGTCGAAATCCACGGTACCACCCCAACCACAGAGGGAGATTTGAGGATCATCATCGAAAAACATGCAAGGTTGGAAGAAATTCAACGAGAGAACCCAAGAGCACAGGCTCAACGACCTCCACGAACCAACTCCACGGAACAAGCAAACAGACCCAGCGGGCGCGAAAAAGATCAGAAAGACGACCACAAAAGGAGCGGTAGAAAATTTGAAGACCGAGTCTACACGAAGCTCAACACCCGCCTACTCACGCATCTTAAAGGAGATCAAGGACCGCGAAACCTTAGACCGGGCCTTGGTCTAATGGGAAGCAACCACCGGCCTCGGAAGAATCCAAAGAGTACTGTGATTTCCACTGCTTCTACGGGCACCCAACAGAGAAGTGCAAAAATCTCAAGATAATGATACAAAAGCTGATAGATGCAGGGGATCTCAAAAAATATGTAGAGAAGGCTGGGGCGGAGGACAGAGCCAAACGCAGCAAACAGGTCCAATTGCCCGAGGGTAATCGCTGGGTGAATACTATATCCTGCTCGGAAGGCAAAAAACCAACCCTAACTGCATAAATAGGGAAAAGATTGAGGAAGCAATTTGAAGATTATTGTGAGCTTTACAATTTAGACGGGAAAGAAGTGAAAGATCACGAAGAATGGATGGACGCACCTCTAACCTTCGAGGTCGCGGACATTGAGGATGACATGGAAGATTACAATGATCATTTGATTCTCACATTGCCAATCGCAGGATGCAACATAAAGAAAATCCTCATCGATGGAGGGAGCTCCGTAAATGTTCTGTTTTACGATACCTTCAAACGCATGGAGCTTAATGACGAACAACTCTTGACCTCGCACTATACCATCTATGGGTTCAATGGCACGGCTACGAAGCCTCTCGGGGATATTGTTTTGCAGGTGGACGCAGGTCCCATGAAAGTTGACACTCGCCGGTGTGTGGTGGACGCGCCTTCACCCTACAATGCCATTATTGGACGAAGATGGGTCCACAAGTTTAAGGGAGTCGCAGCCACCTACCATCAATACCTCAGGTTTCCTACTCCCCTAGGAGCAATGGAGATCAAGGGTGATCAAGCTTCCGCAAAGGAATGCCAGGCAATGCAAATACAAATCAACAATGAAGAAGATGAGAAAAGAAGAACCCGTAGGGCTCGGAACAAGACAACATCCAAAGACAAAGCCATCGATGAATACTTGGAAGGAATCTCAGGGAAAAGCTTGTCCAAGGGGAACTCCGTAGGGAACACGGAAGCATCAACATCAACCGCTAACCAGGATGCTCTCGCAAACAAAGAATCCGAGCCTACCAAATAGCAATTAAAGAAAGTTCCTTACCTTGGGGAACCAAAACCCACATTCACATCCTTGGAGGCGGTGAAGGAAGTTAACATAGGGACGGAGGAGAATCCAAAAAAGATCAAGATAGGAACTTTAATGGACGAAGAGCGCGAAGCCTCGCTGGTGAAACTACTAAAGGAATACGCGGACATCTTCGCGTGGAAACTATCCGACATGCCCGAATAGACCCAAAGACAAGACAACATGAGTGCGCATTAAACCCGGCACACCCCGCACGACAAAAGATACGAAAGGTAGCTACGGAGTATCACAAAGCAAAGAGAAACAGAGCTGCGAAAGCTGTTGGAGGCTGGTTTCATAAAAGAAGTCAAATATCCTACTTGGATCTCTAACATGGTAATAGTACCAAAGAAGAGTGGTGGGGTCGAACCGCATCGACTTCACCAACTTGAACAAAGCGTGCCCCAAGGACAGCTTACCCACTACCCATCATTGATCAACTAGTCGACGCAGTAGAAGGATACGAAGAGCTATCATTCATGGACGGATACTCCGGTACAATCAACTATTTTTAAGCGAAGAAGATCAGCAACATACGGCATTTTACACACCCCACGGCCTCTATTTCTACGTAAGGATGCCTTTCGGACTCCGGAACGCGGGAGCAACATACCAAAGGATGGTCGATGCCATTTTCAAGCCATGGATTGGCAGGACCTTGGAGGTCTATGTTGATGATATGCTCGTAAAAATCAGATTGAGGAAGAACCATCACCAAGACCTGAGGGACATCTTCGAAGCCATGAGAGAACACAACATGAAAGTAAACCCTGAGAAGTGCACCTTCGGAGTGACATCCGGAAAATTCCTCGGGTACCTAGTGACAAAAAGGGGCATTGAAGTAGATCCCGCTAAAATCCGAGCCATAGTAGACATGCCATCTCCAAAGAATCTAAAAGAAGTACAAAAGCTCAATGGATCCCTAGCAGCTCTGGGAAGGTTCATCTCGAGATCCTCGGATAAATGCAAATCCTTTTTCAACATACTAAAGAAGGGGACGAAATTTGAATGGATTGCAGAATGCGAAGAAGCCTTCCTAGGCATCAAACAGTACCTAGCAGAGATCCCTATCCTTCGTAAAACCGAGACTCGACGAAGTCTTGGCATTGTACATCGCAAACAACAGACGATGCGGTAAGTGCAGATCTTGGTCGGGACCCACACAAAGAAGGAGCAGCCAATCTACTATGTCAAGAAACCTCGAATTCCGCGGAAAGAAACTACACAAGAATCGAACAACTGATTTTAGCCATCGTATGGTCTACCTTAAAGCTGAGGACGTACTTCTTAACGCATGACATACGTATCCCATGTCGAGCACCTTAGAAGCCATCCTCAAGGGGGCAGGAAAGGTAGGACGCATAGCAAAATGGAGCACGTACCTCGACCAATTCAACATCCACTATGAGCTTCAACACTCTCAGAAATCGCAAGTGTTAGCAGACTTCCTAGCAGACCTACTTTTGGACGACGAAGAAGAGGTGCGCATACAAGGATGGAGGGCTGCGGGCGCCCCAGAAATAGAAAAGAAAAAGGAGCCAAATAATATTCTTGAACCGGTAAACCCACGACAATGGGAGGTCTTTGTTGACGGCTCCAAAAATAGAGAGGGCGCGGGGATAGGCATCGTTATCACCACACCCGCGGGGGATAGGATCGTACACGCATTCAGATTGGAATTTGAAGGCCATACAAATAACATCGTAGAGTACGAAGGAGTGGTCCATGCTCTCCGCTTGATATATAATTGAAATGGGGATACAAGAAGTGCGGTTGACAAGTGACTCACAACTAATCATACGGCAGATAGGCTACGAATACAATGTGTACGACGAGACACTAATGGCATACATGGCTCGGGGTGCAAACGTTGATTTCCCAAATACCAAAAATCAAGTTCGCCATCCGCGTAGAAAGGAGCTCAGCACGCGGATGCACCGGCATATATATCGGTCATGCTCAAGAACGAGGAAGTCAAAGCAATCAAGATAACAAGAGTGTACGAACCATCCATCAAGCCCCAAGAGATGTGCGCGGCTAACCAACACAAGTCTAGGAAGGAAGATATCTCGACGATGATATCGGAGAGCGAGATATTCGACGACTTCCGTAACGATGACATCATGCGACAAGCGAGATGAGGACGACGACTACAAGCCAAGAAGAAGATTGGAGAATCGAAATCCATTTTCCTCGAGGAAGGAAACTCCCCAGGACACCAAACGAGGCTAGGAGAGTGCAATCCAGAGCAGGGATGTACGAGCTAAGAGACGGAACCTTATACAGATTATCATTCCTCGGGCCACTTCGTCGCTGCCTGTCCCCGATCCGAGGGACATGGTATCTTGAAAGATATCCATAGAGGAGACGCGGGGAATCACAGCGGAATGAGGTCCCTTGCAGATAAGGCAAAGACACAGGGCTACTACTGGCCAACCATGATCCGTGACGCGGCCAGAATGGCGCAAAGATGCGAGGAATGTCAAAGATTTGGCAGACGAATCCACGCCCCAGCCATAAAGTTGAACTCTGTGGGCAGTCCGTGGCCCTTTGCAAAATGGGGTATCGACATAGTGGGCCCGTTCGTATCAGGGACCGGGAAAAGAAGATTCCTAATAGTGGCAACGGATTACTTCATTAAGTGGGTAGAAGCTAAGGCACTGGCAAGAATTCGTGATTCAGACGTCTTTACTTTTATTTTTCAAAATATCATTTGCGGGTTTGGCATCCCCGCAGAGATAATTTCCGACAACGGTAAACAATCTGCAAGGGAAGAATATCGACCTGCTGTTCGACACCCTCAAAATTCGAAAAAACAAATCCACCCCCATATACCCACAAAGCAATGGACAAGCAGAAGCCACAAACAAAACTTTGGCACTTATCCTTAAAAAACAATTAGACGAGTACAAGGGGCGGTGGTGTGAGCAATTACATAACGTTCTGTGGGCATACAGGACAACCCGAAGATCAGCTACCGGAGAGTCTCCGTTTTTACTCACGTATGGAGCAGAAGCAGTAATCCCTACGGAAATTCTACTACCAACAACAAAGACAGAAGCATGGGAGAAGAACCTCACCACGGATATGATGTTGGAAAAGCTTGACGATCTCGAAGAAAGGAGAGAAACGGCACTACAAAGAATGGAAAACTACCAGCGCAGGCTAGCCAGAGAATATAACAAAAAAAGTGAAACTTAGGAATTTTGTAGAAGTGCAGTATGTGTTAAGGACCATTCCCCAGTACCTACGAGAAAAGAAGTGGGGAAAATTAGCACCAACTTGGGGAGGACCCTACGTAATACACGACATCGCAGGAAATGGCTCTTACTATCTGCGTAATTTGAAAGGGGAAATCCTCATGCATCCGTGGAATGCCAAATATCTCAAGCCATACTACCCGTAATCTATCACCTGCGTTTGCATTTCAGAAGAAGAAAATTGACTCACAAGTCCACATGTTTCTATCTCTGATGAAGGAGTAACGCGCCTTAACTTTTCAATCAATCCAAGCTTTCATCTTCAAGTGTCATATTCTATTCATTACCCACACGCATTTCAATTTATTCAAAACCCACAACTTATACCATATGAGACACATGTATATACTACTTACATACCCATCTGTACATAGGAAGATCAACAAAGGAATGTAATATGAATGTACATTGAAAACCATGTCACATCTTAATAAAATATTGACACTATCATTACCCCGTGGACGTAGGCCTTAGGGATGAACCACGTAAATCATTGCGCAGTTACTATTGTTAAGAACTGACATTATACTTTAATAAGAGGAATGTCCCGCACAAAGCGTGGATCATACCCACTGCAATACATCGGGGAATATCCCGCACAAAGCATACACATGCAATCTCTCGGAACTCCCCCATAAGTGTCTATAAGTGTACGACCAGGGGGTGACTTCCCACAGAACGGGATACCCGAACAATATTATAAGCCGCGAACTCAATGGAATATATCCTTGAACGTCGGCCAGACCCCCACCATTCAGGAATCCTCTGGCCAAGGAATTAGCTGGATGGGGTGCAAGGTCACAAGACAATTCCGGGGATATCAACCTACGGAATTGCACGAACAATACACTTTCTCAAATTCCAAGGATCAACATCCTTGGATTACAAACACTACAGAATTAATCATTATATTAACTTGGTTTGTAAAGCCAATAGATATGAATTCAACAAAATTCAAATTCAGATTTAAACGCTAAAGTTTGATCTAGTACACCACAGTTGATTACAAGCCTAGCAAGAAAAGTAGCAAAAACGCCAAAAAGGATAAGCAACTGAGATCAATCCCTAGCATACTAGCTATGATCTACTGAGAAGGAGCATTATCCGTGGGTTTATCCTTCAACGACGAAGGAACGCTACCACCGGAGGAAGGGCCAGAAGAACCTGAAGGGAGCGCGGGCACGGGACGACGAGTGTAATTCTTGGTTAGCCCATGGTTCTTCTTGAGATCCAACTCAATCTCACCAAGAGTCCTGTTAATCTCTTCGCAACCGCTACGAGCCACGAAGCCTATGGCTACACTCTTCTTCTCGGCCCGATTTAGGGAAGTGGAAAGATGGTCCACCTTTTGATTGGCTTGCTTGGGCCGTTTCCTCCCGAGACAAGGCCAGACCACGATGGTAATTGACTTGGCCCTCCAATTGAACTACCTTAGCCTCGAGCTTCGGCAAACTTGCCATCCGCAGCTCGAAGCTGTCCTTGGAGCTCTGCAGATATTGGAAAAGGACAACTATAACAAATACAACACAAAGCACACTCGATGACAAAGACTTATACCTTCACAATGATAAACCGCGGAGTCCCGTGCTTCTGCGGCATAATCATATTCATTTGATAACTTATCATAATCTACCTGCAGAAGATTATGAGCATGCTGACTCGCGCTTAGGTCATCTCGAAGCATTGAGTTCGAATGATGATATCGGTTAACCTCATCATTCTTCGATTCCAAACCATTGTTAAGACGATACATAGTCACCTCTAAGTTTTTCTCATACTCAACCTGACGGGCCACATCAGCTCGAGACGCGGATAAAGCACTACTAAGAGCGCGCATTCCGCCCTAGCATCATCTCTTTCCTTAGCAAGACGTTGCACATAAGCCCGCACATTCGAGGGATGAGAAGAGCGCTTGCCGCAGCTTCTTCTTCCATGACGTTGAGCTTAACTTCTAGAGCGGAAATCTGGCCGCGGGCTTTCTCAAGATTATCCCGCGTCCATAAAAGAGCCCCGTTGAATAAATGACGGTCATGGTTATTTTGGTTTTGCAGATCTACCAAGTAAAACTTTTTCTTACGCCATTCTTCGACCATAGCATTATGGACATCCGCGCGAGCATTCCATTTCGCTGATTCACTCTTGAGTTTTCAACTAACTCAGCAATTCGACCTTTTTGACGAATTCTCTCACCCCGAAGCCACATCAACTCAGGGATTCCACCCACTGAAGATAGTACAGCGGGAGGAGGGAAGAAAAAGATAACTCAGAACATATAAGGAACATCTAATAATCAAAGAGAAGGAGATGCAGACTGAAATAGATGAAGAATTCTTCTCACCACCTCTAACCTCGCCCTTGACCGAAGCTAGCTCGTAACGCAGCTTTGCTTCTTCCACGTCCCGTCGCTCCTTGCGCTTAAGCAGACCCTTCAGCTCTGCTATTTCCTTATCTTTAGCAGAGGCCGCATCTTCAACACTCGAAAGCACCTCTTCACGATGACGGAGTTTTGCTTCTAGCTTGAGAGACTTAGCCTTGAAAAGCCGGTAAAGATTATGGTTGCAATACTCACTCCTCATCATCTATCGATCAAAAAGGGAAATTAGTTCACATAACACACCTAAGTAAAATCAGGGATAGAGAGGGCAGGGCAAACCTCCAATAACCGCTGCTGGGGATAATTGTATTGGTACCCATCAGCAATAGCCATCATACCAGCAACAGTAGAGGGAGGATTCACCACGAGATCAATCCCGCTGGCCACAAGATTCTTGTCCCACTCTTCACCTACCACCTCCTCAGAGGTTAGCTCCATATGTCTGCGAGTAAAAGAGTCCGAACTCTTTTCCCTTTCTATCACAGGGGCAGGATGCGACACGACAAGCAAATCCTTCTTTTTAAGCCAAGCCAAAATAGCATCATCGCCATCCGCGATCAAGGACCGCGAGAAATCATCTGAGGAAGAATCTGAGGGATTCCCACCAGGTAAAGCACCAGTATTACCTTGCACCAAAGCCCCGCTAGCAGCGGAGGAAGTGCCAACAAAACCCTCTGGATGAACCACCAAAACCTCAGCATCAGGTCCGCGTAGTGACCCGCCACCGCAGCTACCTTGAAGAACATCCCAGTCATCACCAGCGGAAGCAAATTGAAATCCGAGACAAGCCCCAAAGCCGCGGCCATGTCAAAAGATTGTTCCCTGATAAAACCTTACCAAAGGAAAACTCACAAAGAAGCATCCCCGTCCTTGTCACTACTACCAAGAGCAATTCCCTTGCCCTTCTCTACAATGGCCCGCCGCAGCCAATGCCACTGTCCTCTGCGACCAGATTTTCACCAACCTCAATACCCGCGGCCCCACTTGACTTAGCAGCCCCCCCAGACACGACATTACCACCACCACCAGGGGCCTGATCACCATCACCATCACCATCACCAGGTGCCTGATCACCACAACCACCACCAGCGGCCTGATCATCTCCACCACCACCAGTGGCCTGATCACCATCACCTCCACCGACGATCCCACCAACAACACTATTCCCTTCTTGAAAGGGCGGAGAAGTCTCAATCCGCTCTTCCTTATCGGAAACATCCTCGTCACCATTCACTGGACTGTTCACATCCTCGAAGTGCGTAGAATCTTCGGTGGGAGAATTTGACGAGTGCTTGGGATTGATCTTTTTCTTTCTAAGCACCTGCGAGACATAACGATAATGATACAATGATAAAAGAGCCATTTGTATCTCCTTTCCTTAGCATAATCCACATTAATTAAGAAAACGAAGGGGCATATATACGTAGAAAACAAACAACACACCTTAGCGACATTAGTACTCTGCGGAAGATGGTTAGCATCAGAGATATCTTCGTCTTCCGCATCATGATTGTAAGCAAAATCCATACCTTCAAAACTCATCTGCCAAGGGCAGTAATGGGCATAACGAGAAGGAGAGGCTTCGCGATAAGAACTGTCAACAGTAGGTTGCCAACCATGGGGTCCGGGGGCCCAACCATAGACCCACGGACCAACAACTTCAAGAACAGTGGAATACCACTCATAGTCATGATCACGCTTAATTCTCTCATCAGCAGGAATAGGAAGACCTTCAGCACCAGGAATCCTCGCCATCTTGGAATCACTTACCTCGCTCAAAAGGCGAATCTCCCCCTTAACATGAGCAATATTCCATGAGACTCACAGGACCACGACTTACGTGTATTTCTTCGTTAACATAATCTCCAAAGGACTTGTTGAAATTTTCGTGAGTATACCACCCTTTCTCCTCTTCTAATTTGGGGGTATAGCAGGTCATCATCGTTTTCCCTTTGCTACGAAGATAGCATTCTCGCAGATGGCGAAGATAATTTCCTATCAACTGCTGCACCCCACGATTATGACTCTTCTTAGCATTATCGCGGCTAGACAAGACCCGGTAGTAGAAATCATCACCAGCTTTATACAAAGGCAACATCAGACCAGCCTCGAAAGCACCCACGGTCGTCAATAAATGAAAGGCATCGTACTGATAATTGGTAACCATCTCATAGGTTATATCTTTATAAGGGGCATAAAAGCGCACTTGGAAGTGCTGAAGACCGTGTTTCAATTTGAAGGCTTCAAGATCGATGTGTCTGAAAGTGAACTTCTTGTTACCCAAAGGTAAAGGACGAAAAGTAACAGCAGAGTCATCCTCGTAAGCGTCCCCCGTAGCATCTTCCGCAGAACCCGCTACCTTCTTCTTAGGAGGAACTACATCTCCCGAAGATTCTATATCCATAGCCTTCCTCTTCGGAGGCTGATTCTTAGTTGACTTGCCTGAACTAGGCACAAGTTGAGACGAAGGAAGATTAGTCCGCGGTGGGGGCATGGTGCGAAGAGGCCGCACATCTAGGAGATCAGTGCGCGGATTCTGCTGTTTATTAGGAGACCCATCTCTAGGACGAGTCACGACATATCTAAACCCCTGCGGCGGATCACCTCTTTTGAGCGAAGGCCTCTGACCAGAGGACGAGGACGTTCGTCTATCCCGAGGACCACCCTGAGTAAGAGGAGGCGAAGTTCCGCCCCTAATGTTGGAATCCCTCCGAGGAGATCTATGGGGACTTGACGGAGGAGTTTGATAAGGAACCCGCGGACGATCGGACATGTCTGCGGACACAAACACAAATAGAAGTACAAATCAGAGTCAAGGAAGATCGAAAAATGAAAAAATCTCAAGAACAGCAGTGAACGTGAGGAAAACCCTAGATTTCATCTACAACCGTTTAAGCTCTCAAGATATTACTCAAACACAAAAGAAGAAAAAGAGAATCAAACATGGCCGGTAAAACACACGGCCCAGCGGCGACAACTTTCAAATTCCATGACATGCATAAGGTTAAACCGATCATGATTCATCACCAGAAAATCAAGAACTCAACGAGGGTAGGAATGGCGAGTAAAATAAGTAAAGAATCCTACCCGAATTTCAATAAGCAACAAGAAGACCAATAGAAGACCAACAGCAGAAGAAGAATGCGGCAGAAATGCAATAATGAATGGTGGTAAGAAGTTAAGAAGACGAAGAAGAAAGTGGGGGCGAGAGAATAAAAGAGAATGTAAATTTAATTCACATTCCTTCATCTTTTTCTTTTATATAGGACCAAAAGAAACCGTCCACTACCCAAGGGGCAGTTATGGCCGGATATGGGAAACGTGCACAATAAATGCAGATAACTCCTTTTTAGGAGAAGTTATGAAGAGAGAGATAAAAACGTGCCACACGATTCTTCTCCCAACTAAAGCTTACGCCCAGTCACAAGAAGAGGGGCAAATTGTAAGTACACTTATTTATCTCCCTCACCACGTGTACTAGCAAATCCCACGTGGAGGCCACGTCATAAAAATGGATGACACATAGGGGCATCCATAGGATCTAGACGGCGTGCCATCTATCAAGTTCAACGGTCGAAGATGAAGGAGTATCAAAGGAAGATATCCCCACATAACACCAAAGAACTACTCTGCTACACTTTACCTCATCACGAGATGAGGCAAAATCAACGGCTGGGGAAGGTCCAGCTGACACAGACGTGACAAGGGAAGACCGACACCGCTCGGGCGAAGACCGGACCGCCCCAACCACCGCATTTAATACGCTCGGAGGGCACGTGTCGAATGACCAACGAGAGAGAGCGAGGCGGTCGGCGTAATGAACACGTAAACACTAGAAGGCGCGGAATGATAAGGAAGTCCGCGGATTATGCACAGAAAACAAGAAGATAAGATTTCAACAACTCTTTTCCAAGGGACCCACTTAGATTAGCTATATATATACATGTCCTTCCCAAACATGGAAAAGCGGGGGGGGGGGGGGGGGTGGGAGACGGAGAGAGAGAGAACGAAAGGATACGGAGAGAGAGAGAACGAAAGTATAGGAGAGAAATCAGTGAGAAGTAAGTATGAGCATCAACCGGCGGGTTTGATGAACACCAAAAGTCTTGCGACTATTCTTGTAACCATTACTTCATAATGAATACCCCAGACCCGTGGATGTAGGCCTTAGTGTTGAACCACGTAAATCATTGTCTCCTTTACGTTTAGCACTCATCTATCTTTATTTATGTGTTCACCTCTTAGATCTACCATTTTGGATGTTGATGAGATCATGACAAACCCGCGGGGTTTGGAATCAATGAATCAACATCTATCTATGTATTTTATGTTATATTCACACCTTAATGCGGATATTCAATTCACGCACAGATTGTTTGTGAACACGTGGATGCCTACGTGATTTCCGTGCTCACAGATGGTTTGGACGCGGGTGATCCCTAATCCGCATTCGTCCGTCCGTTGCTCACCACTAACCCCCATAACCACTTTTTCTTTTTCAAAACAGAAGAGAAATTTATTGATGAGATTAACTGGTTACATATGTTGAATCCTCTAGCAATTGTAAATTGATGCTATAAGGGATAATGTTTAACCAAACCATATTTATCCTCTCCACTCTAGATTGTTTTGAAAGTAAATCAGCTACTTTATTTCTCTCCTTAGGTACATAATAACATGACCAGGATTTAAATTCTCTAATCATTAACTAGATTTTGAAGTCTCCCGTCAAGACTAAGCTTTCCATAGTTCACAGCTTCAACCACCAACTTTGAATCAAGTTCAAATTGAAGTACTTTTTCTAAACCTTGCTCCTTTGTCTAGTTAATTCCTTCTCACAGTCCTAAGCATTCTGATTACTCTGCACTTCATGCTTGATTTGATAAATGCAATTTCCTCCCCTAAACCCACCTGCAAAATCACGACTTATTAGTCCAATGCCACCTATTTTCGAAATTTTATGAAAAGGACCATCAATATTTAAATTAATAGTTCCAATAGGGAGTGGAAGCCAATGGATATTTGTTTTATCTTATCTAGACTATCTTCTGAGCAATGGAGTGGGTCTGTTATTATGTTGTTCGATGCATTTTTGATAGTTGAAAATTATCTTTTCTGCAGTGGTATGACTATTATTGAAGACTCTGTCGCATCTTTTAGTCCATATGCACCAGGATTAGGGGTGTTCATGGTCGGTTTTGGTTCGGTTTCAAGCCAAACCAAAACCGAAACCAATACTATCGGTTTCTAAAAATTGAAACCAAACCAATCCATTAACCATTGGTTAGGTTTCCAAATGGTTCCGCACGGTTTCGGTTTTTCCCTTAAAGTGGTTTTGGTTAACCGATAATTATGTCAAACCAAAAAAAAATTACACTAATTTATTTAAAAAAATAGTATTGGTTTACAAAAATTTACAGACAAAAAATAAATAAAAATAATATCAAGAGTAGTTAAAGCTTACTCTAAATCTAGAGATCAAAAGAAGATTTAACTAATGGAGGTGACATTTCTAATGAAAATTTAATCAATGATTATTTTTTATCAATATTCGGTTAACCATTGGTTATTGGTTCGGTTTCTCTATCATACCAAAACCAAACCATTAATCTCGGTTTTCATCCTTTCTAAACCAAAACCAACCATTAATTAATGGTTCGGTTCGTTTTCCCCCTAATCGGTTTGGTTTGGTTTGGTTTCTCGGTTAACCAGTAACCATGAACACCCCTAACCAGGATACTATAGATTCCTTAACTAACTCAGACTCCGTAATCATATTATTCTTGATTTGGTCAAACCTGTCACATACCCATGTCTCTATATTAACCAAGATGTTTGTAGTATTACATGTGGTAGAGGTCCAAACCGTTCTTGAAAAGTGACATTGAATGATAAGATGAGTAGTAGTCTCGACTCATTGACTACAAAAAGGACAAGATGCATTAATATTGCTAATAACACCTGCAAGTTTATCTCTAGTAGGGAGGATACAAGGGATGTTGCGCTAAAACCCTGCGGAAGCGATATGCACAGCTACAAACGGTACTCCAAATATTGCCAAGAACACAAACTAAAGAAGAAAAGAGCGAGAATTTAACGAGGTTGAATCCTCGGGAAAAATAAGTGATTTATATATTATCGCAAGGGAGAATATATATAAACCCTAAGAGAGAAAGAAGAAATTTTGGTGTGTTTTCAAGGTTCTCTACTAGGCTATTTATATACACATAGGTAGGGATTAGGGTTTCATAACTTAGCTAATAAGTCCCTAAACTTTAGGATTAAGAAACCAATAAGAGTTATCAAAACTCTTTGTGACCGACTGATTTTGGTTTATCCAAAATCAACTCCACCGACCACACGGTTTTGGAGTTCCACAAGTTTTGGACTCTCACACAAAACCGTGTCCAACAATCCCGCCAAACATCCAACAATTCTCCACCTCGGATCATGCATTCATGCATGAGACGATCAATACACTAAATCACCATCGTCTTTCATCGTCGATTGTGCCATAGGCTGCCTACGTATCCTCTTCAAGGAATCAAACCGACCGTAGTTCACTCAATAGCCTTACTAGAAGGCCTCGACTAGGTTCCTAAGAACCTCTACCCCAAAGGGTCTCACCAAACCGGAAGAATGTGGATCAATTCCGAGCAATGACGAAACTTGACCCCAGATACTACTTTCGTTAACATATCAGCTGGTACTAGTGGAAAATGGACTTTTTAAGTCTGATTGGGATTTATAAATATGACTTCCCTGGCCTTTATTTATGTTTTGGGCTTCCAAAGGAAGTCATTTTTATGACCCAAAATAAAACAAGTTCCCTATGGAAGACGTAATACCAAGTGGCAGTTTAGTAAATAATGGGGCTTCTAGAAGGTTTATAGTTAAGTCTGCGTGGGGAGCTAGTTTCTATGGTTCCAGTTTCCCAGATTTGGTTCCTTATCTCGGTCTTCCTTTACTTTCACTTCTCTCTCAGATCTCTTACAGCATCTGAGTTTTTACTCCAAAAAAAATCCAAACCAAAACCCATTCTCTGCGTTCTGGACTCTCTTCATCTTCTTTCTTACTCAGATTCATCATTGAAACCTTAAGTTTTTTACAACATAACTATCTTGAAATCATTTGTTACTCCATGAAAACTCTGTCACTGTGTACATCGATGGAAGATTTTAATCTGCAACTCCAGTTGCAATCTGAAAATACTGTTGGTAATGAAAGAGCTGGATCAAGTGAGATTCAATCAGATGTTCTATGAAATTTTAGATCTAAATCAAAGGTTGTTTTTGGGTTTAATGATTAAGCTACAGAACCAGATTGTGAAGGACGAGTAATTAGTAATCTTAGAGATCAAAATTTAAGAGGTGGGTTTTTTTCCTCGTTAAATTTTTTATTCAAATCGTTCATTTTAAATTTTGTGTAGATTTTTACTGAAGGTTTTGTGTTTTAACATTCGTATGTTAAATGATATCTTATCTATCTGTAAGAAGTACAGTTTGGATGGTGGTGAAACGGATTGAATGAACAGATTCAACAAATCATGAGAAACAAATTCTAAGGTATAAAAACATTATTACTTCCTCTGATTTCAATTTCTCAAATTAGGTTTTCTTTCTTTTTAATTTATTTTGCTTATTTACGGTTTAAATATGTGGATTTGGGGTATTTTTGATTGATTTGAATTGTTTAGGCTGTTAGTAGTTATTCAATTTTTGTATCGGTTCTCAATTTTTCGACTTGGGTTTTCATGAGTGGATGAAATTTGTGCTTGAGAGGGGTTTTTCTTCCATTTTATTTGTATGTTTTTGTTACTGTGCTGGTGCTTTTTGTTAGGTTGGTTGTAGGTATATTGTAATGGTTTGCTCTGTGGTGCAGGGCTTATGACTGAAGAGCTGAGAAAATTTTTGGAGTTAAATTTACCTAAAGTTTAGTTGTTGAGCCAAAGATTAATTGGGTCAGATATCTTTGAAGAAACTAAGATTCCCTGCCAGAGCAATGAATTTATTTTTGAACCTCTCTGCGGAGTCCGCTTTCATTTTGAATTATTGACCTTAATTTTTGTAGCTTCAATCTCAGACTCTCAAAGTCTTTTTGACTTTTTCTTAATATGGTTAGTGCTGTTAAAAATAATTTTTTTCTTATCATTTATAGCTCATCATTGTAGATTAGGCTCCGCCTGGGTTGCTAATAGTTACATCAGAGCTATGGTGAAGTTCAAGTGCTTACGTCTACCCTTAATTTAAGTAGGTGGAGACTAATGTTTTCTTGAAGAAGGCTGATGCTTGGCCAACTGAGGTTTTTTACTAGAGAACCCCAATGACGAAAATGGATAAATAATATGAAATTGAGAAGCAAAAAAAGTAATTGATTGCTCGTATTCATTTTGATCACATAATTTATGGATGTGCATTTGGTTTCAATTTTAGTCGTAGGATGCGTATGGACTGGAGAAGCTTGCAACGGAAGAGTTGTGCAATCATTACGCCAAGTACTTGTAGTCGAGTGTTGTATCCGATGATTCCATAAAATTTATGGTCCCTTTGGTTAGTACATGGAAAGGTATGAAGCTTCTTGTTACGGGTGGTTTATTTACTTTTTGTCTTTATATGCATTATCTTTACTATTTACTAATTGGTTATGTATATTCTCATTTTGGTTTAAATAAAAGAGGTGGAAGGAGAAGGCCCCTGCTGCTTTTTGTAGGAAGGCGGTATTCACTTTCAATTTGGAACCAAAACGCAAAGCAACATATTACTTACTGTACGTACATGCATGATGAAAGCATATATATATATATATATACTTTATCCACACCACCACCTCCACCACCACCACATTGATCATAAGACATAGCTTATGTTGGGTTCTTATCATCCTAATAAGGGTCCCTCCACACCGTTGATGTCAGAATATTCTCCAACTCCTTATGGGTCTCACCACTTTCATCTATTATAAAAATTGGAGTTACTAAGAAACAGAGCACACCGAACATTTTACACAAAATTGGGTTGTTCGAGCTTCAAAGACTATCAGAATACCACCTTGGTCATAAACTAGGCACTCCCTCATGTATCCGTTTAAGAGATGGTCTACAGACCCGTTCCTTCACTTTCATTGATATCTCCCTTTTGCTCGATTTTTGTTTTGATTATAGAAAGTATTACACTAGGAATTTTAGCATTTCAGATTACTTACAGAGAACGTATTCGTTGAATTTTCAAAATGGGATCATCAATTGATCTTAAGTCTTATCAAAATTTTGAAGTTTTGGCATGAAAACTTGGTAAACTGTGATCTGAGCTACTTCTATTTAGGTTGACAAAATCAGACTTCAAGGAGCCAGTGAACATCGAAAGTGATGAGATGGTTAGCATGAACAAAATGGCCGAGATGTTTCTTGATTTTGAGGATAAATTTTTTTCCAATCCATCACATTCCTGGACCAGAAGGTGTGAGAGCTATGGTTATTCAAGCTATCTTCCTCCTTGATACTCTTGATAAAGATGTCAACACCTTTTCCATGAGATCAGGTGTGTTGTTGAAGCTTTCTTAGGCATGGCATGTATATATATTGTTACTTCTGAAATTTGATGTCATGTTAATTTCATTAATCTAGTGAGACCGGCAGCTAAATGTCCCGGTTAATCTATTTGTACCGCATTTTACTTGTCTTTGTTTCTAAAGTTAATTTATGATATTGCATATTGTTTGTAATTATCATTTGATATTTGAGCTTGATTATTTGTTGTTGATCCGGGAT